>OY751564.1:7611789-8211789 GCA_963572285.1 Caenorhabditis drosophilae
TAAATTCACTTTTTTTTTGCGGTGAAAAACCATGGAAAACAATAAAATAAAATAAACTAAAATTGAGAAATTCTGAAAAAAAAACATGAGAGAGAGAGAGAGAGAGAGAGAAACAGATAATCTCCTGATATTTGACTCGGCCAATTTTTTTTTGATTTTGAGCATCTTTTTTATCATATTTATGCACAAAAAATTAATAATATCAAAAAAGGAAATAGTGTGCTTTTCGATGAAACTGTAGACTTTTCCTCATTTACAATCTCGCCTCTCTCACATTCACATTCTATTTCTTTTGTTCTCCCCTCCCCTCCAATAGTAATCATCTAATCCGGCAGATTGGAAGTTGGTGATTAAAAAAAATGCATTTCTTCTGCTCAAGACCAGTTTATTTTTTTGTGAATTCTTAAATTTTTTAAATATTTGGTTTCTTCCCCCACCCCCCCCCCCCCCCCCCTCCCCTTCTCTCTACTTTTTTTTCCGGATATGAGAATGCGGGCGGGGAAAAAATAACAAAAAAATATTTCAATTCTTTTCGCGTCAAAAAATAAATTGATTGGAAAGAAAAAATCAGTTGAGAAAGGTGAAACTTGCTCGAAATGTGCGTAGCGTTTAAAAATTGAGAAAAAGGGCGGAGTTGAGGAAGGATATGAAGAGCTCTTATGTATCTAAAATCAGATAAATCACGTTGTGTTCCAATATCCACTGATCTTATACAAAGTAAACTGATTGATCCAAGAGTTGAAAAGCTGAAAAAAATGGAAATCGTCGATCCGGCTAAACTCATTATCGCCTCCAGGTTGATCTTCAACAATACAGCCGCCCCAAAAAAAGTATTTTAAGAAACATTTTTTTCAGATTTTCAACATTTCAATTAACGTCTCACAGTTGAGTTCCAGAATAAGAAGAAAAAGAAGGAAAGAAGGAAGCAGAGAAGACAATTGTGAAGTCAACCCAACAAACTTGACATCGATCGTCACCCGGCTTTTGGATTCCATATCAGAATGTTTCGACGCCAGTCAAAAGGATTGAGATTATTGCAAAGCCAAATACATTAGGAATTTTTGTTTTTAAATTTTAAACAACTTTTAAAGATCCTTTTTCTTTCTTTCTTTCTCTTTGGTATTAAAAAAAGGACAAACGAATCAAAAACCACTTGTAAGCTTAAAAAAAAGGGAAGTTTGTTCCTTTGGTTTTATATTGTAAATAATAAAGTTTAATCATTATTTATCATGTTTTTTTTTATTTACTTTGTATCATTTTTTGTAAAAAAAAAGAAGAAAAGATAAGTATCAAACTCTGCAAAGGAAAAAAAAACAAATAAAAAAGCTTTTCTTCAAGTACCAGATTTTCGATTAACAAGAAAAGGGGAGAGAAATTTGAAAAAAATCCTTTTTCGCGCCTAAAATTTGAATGTCTACTTAAACATATTGTCAATAGAGCGTGATTTCGGCAGCAAATAAAACCGAAAATTCGGCTTCCTTTTTCAGTTAAAAAAACCAATTTATTTTCGCGACGAGACCAGTCATAATTTTACAATTCAAATAAAAATGTCCGATGTAAAAAATAAAATGAAAACTTTGGTTTTTTTTTTTTTTTTGAAAAAAGGAATTAATTGTCAAAGAGGGAAATCTATGTTTTTCCCTTTAAAACTTCCGGTAATCAAAAAAAAAAAATTATTTTCGCTGTGGGACCAATTTAAAAGAAATTTAAAGTTTAAATCATTCAATTTTCAATCTACATATTTGTCTTTTTCTTTTTCAAATATTAATTATCAATCGTTGTAAGACAACAATATGTAGAACCGTAAAAACTCTTAATGCTCCTTTAATATCGTGCTACAGTATGTTTTATAATTAAATAAAATATTTATTTTGAAAATACGTGGGCTGTACAGCGCCAAAAGCAGGATTCAGTCACAGTTGTCTCATAATTTCTAAAAGAAGAAAGGAAAGTAGAAAAGGAGCAGAAGGGAGGTGTAAATGCCAGTGGCATTTAGTCTTGACACGAAATAGGAAAAAGAAAAAGGAGAAAGAAAGAGAAGAAGAAAAATGTCAGCAATTAATAAGGCACAATTATGCTGTAGACAACTGTGAGAGCAGATTCCATTAATTTAAAAATAAAAAAGGCGGGCCTAAAACTACAGTACCACAAAATAGGTAGGTACTGTAGTCACCAAATTAAAGCATTTTGCTCGTGTTGCTTGTTTGATGAATAATTATTAATGAGACACAATTTAATACATCACTGATTTCTCCATTCTTCTTGTTTCGGCCATCTGAAAAAAATGAAATACAAACTTCAAAGACTTTTAAAACTGAAACTTCTATTTAAATTTATTTAAAATCACCAATCCAATTTTTTTTAAATATAAAATATATATAAAATAGCATGCACCACAATTTCACAAGAAACTTTTAATTAAAAAAAAGCAGCAAGGGCTGGTTAACAAGAAAAGTGATGTTTTAATATAGGGAAAATTATCAATGAAGAAAAAAGAGTAAAGCTCGATGAAAATCCAGCACAACATCAAAAATTTTAAAAGAAAAAATATGTTCAACTTTTCAGCTTAATCCCAACGCATTCATCAATTTATTTTTCAATCCAGCCTGTGATATGCTTGTCGTCATTTGTGATCTTTGCCCTCCGCTCATCGATGCCATCATCGATTGCGACATCTCATCTATTCCGCTTAACCCGTTACCTCCAACTGTTGCTCCTTTTGAGGGATCGTGCTGAAACAACGGAACAATACAGTCTACTAAAATAAATTTAAAAAATAAAAAAAAAACAAGGGAATTTCGGGAAACTGACGGATAAAACACATTAAGCCCTTCACTTAATTTCTTAAATTAATTAATAAAAAAAGAAAACGACAAGCAGCTTTGAATGCATGCATTCAGATTACTACCACTAATTTTTTTCTGAACTACACAACATCGAAATTTCAGCTTTTGTTCTGTTCACTATTTTTCTGAATACAAAATAAAAGAAATTTAAAAACCAGGTTGATGAGATGAGGAAAAAATTATTTCACAATTTGCATTATTTCTGAAAATGTGTCGACTACTACACTTAACAAAATATTATGACTAGTGAGGTGTTGAATCAGAATTCAGATAAGAACAACAACGTGTATTCTTTCAAATTATATGTTTCTCTTTAATTTCTATTGTCAACACATTTCTATCAATTTTGCTATTTATTCACCTCAACCAGTGGTAAGAGCCACATTGATCGGATGATGCAAATTGTGAAGAACTTGATGACGATTTCTCGTCACCACACCATTCATATTATCAACCGGATTTGTTGTTGGATTTAGATTCAGACTCAGACTCATATTCGACGTCTGTTCCTTTTGCATTGATTTCGGCTGAACTTTAGCCAAAAGTCGCGCCAGACGCTCATGTTGTGCGATTTCGATCGCCTGTTCATTCAAAGCTACTTGTATATTTTTTTTCATTTTTCAAACATAAACTCGAATAAAAACAAAACAAAAAAATTAATAAAAATCGCAAAATTCACCTGTTTTTTCGCTCTCAATGCTACATCTTCTAGCGTCTCAGCAGCTTCATATTTTCCTTGTCGACGATAAAGAGCTCCAAGATTTTTCAATGTTGTTGTTACAGTTGGGCTAGAAATTTCATATTAATCGGATGTTTTTTTTTTTGAAACTGTATATCAAACCTATCAACTTTAGCAGCTTTTGCTAACACAGCTTGTTCACCAGCTGTCGCTGGTTCCCCTTTATGTTTGTTTTCCTCTCGCTCTTCAGCTATTTGCCAAATAGGTTTGTTTTCTCCACTGGAAATACAAAATTGAAAATAGTTTTCTACTAGGAAACGTTTTTTTTACCCAATTTGACCAAATTCTCGTTCATGAGCTCGAGTCAGAATCTGTTTATACAATTCCTCAGCTTCCTTGTATTTTCCTTGTTTTAAATATGCGGATGACAAGTTGTTTTTTGTTTTGGCAACATTTCCGTCATCTGTTCCTAGTTTGCTTTCATAAATTTCGAGAGCTCGTCTAAAACTCATTTTTGAAATAAAATTTTGCTTTTTTTACAACTCACTTGTAATATTTTTCGACTTCTTCATATTTTCCTTGGTTTTGGCAAAGAAGAGCCAAGTTATTGAGTTGCTTGGCGACGTCGGGATGATCATAACCCAGAACTTTCTCCCGAATTTCCAATGCTCGTTTGCACAATGGCTCAGCGTCTTTGAATTTTCCACGTTTACCAAATAATACTGCCAAGTTGTTTAAAGTTGCAGCAACCGCTGGATGACTTTCACCCAAGCACTTTTCGCGAATCATCAACGCTTCATTTAATAAATTAGCAGCTTCTTTATATTTATTCTGATCACGGTAAACCAATGCAAGAATGTTGAGCATTGTAGCAACGTCGGGATGATCGTGACCGCTAGTCTTTTCCAAATCTTCTAGCGCTTGTTTGCAAAGAGGTACAGCGACTTCGTAGCGTCCTTGAGAAGCGTATTGAATAACCAAATTATGAAGAGTGCGAAGACGTGCCGGAATTTCATAACCAACATTCGCTGACGCTACCATCGAATGAGCAGGAGTTGGTTGATTGAATTGTGACGTATTAAGATCTTCCTCGTCTTCTGGCCCAAAACCAAGATCTTGAAGGGTTTCATTTGTCACTGGCTGTGAACTATTATCGATTGAGGATTTATTTTCATTTTGTTGCCCATCATCAAATTGTTTAATTGACGCCATGTACTTTAGATGTTTATTTTCTTCCTCAAGTTGAGCCACCATTTGCTCGGATTGTTGAAGCTTGGTTTGAGTGGAGCTGAGCTCATCACGAAGCCACGCGTTTTCTTGGCATAACCGACGACGTTGTGCATGATATTTTTGTTGTTGAGCATCCATCGATTGGGTTAGTTGGAAAACCATAAGCATTAGGTTGGTCTCTTCTACTCCAGAAACTAATTTGTTCAAATTATCATTGATTTGATTTAATTTCTCCTTTGGTAATGGAGCCTCATCTTCTTTAACCCCTAAAATTCATAATTCTAGATTTTTTTATTAGATTTAATTACCTTTCACACTAGTTTCAAGCGTTGTCGAAATTGCTGCATGTTCTTCCTTCAAAGCTTCTAATCCTTGTTGAACGGTTCGCAACCCTGTTGTCACATCGTCTTGTGACATATTCGACATTTTAGCAAGCGATTCGATTTTTCGTCTGAAAAAGTAAATAATTTTATGAAAACGAAGAGAAAGAAGCGAATTTTAATAAAACAGATATCGAGTTTGTGAGAAAAAAATCTTTTGCAGTTTTTTATCCGCAATTACAACTACAATAAACTGCACACAAAGCATTATAGTTTACGATACTTTGTTAGAAGAACAATAATCGATAATTTATTTTTCTATATTTTTAAGCTTCAGAAACTTGAAAAATCAACGTTTTTTAATTAAAAAAATTAATAAAATAATAAAATCTCTGTGAATAAAACAAAACTGCTTCTAACAAAATTTCGCCGAAACAACTAACATCGCGAGAAAAGAGGACAAAATCGAAAATAACCCTCAGTCGATGAGACAGCGACATGCGCAGTAACGATAGATGCTATTAAACTGAAAAGACGCAGACACCACAGTGACAATTATTGATCGGAACGAAAGAAGGGCAAGGGGACGACCGAATGAGACTTCATTTCGCAATATGAAGGCATAGAAAAATAGAAAAAGAGAGAGAGAAGGAAAGGGGGAATTTGAAAAAAGAAAAAAGGTAAACCGAAACCAACTCTGAAAGTTCAAAGCTTCAAGAGTGAAGGAAAAAATTTTAATTTTGGATTTACGTTGAAATTAAAAAAAAATGTTTAGGCCCTAAAAAAACAAAAAATTTAAACTCACTGCCGATAGGCTTGAATCGTCGATCCTGCTAAATTCATTATCGTCTCCAGACTGATGTTCAAAAATGCAGCCACCCAAAAAATGAGGCTGAAGTTTGGTGTGAAGGAGGCTGAAAATATGAAAATTTATCTACATAATTCAACGATAAATTTATTTTTAAAATAAAAATTGTAACCAATTAGAAAAAAAAAGGAAAAGAAAGAAGAATACGGTAGAAAAATGAATTAAATTGAGCCAAAAACTCATGAAATTTATAAAAGGGAAATGGGCTAAAAAGGGAAATTTGGAGAATTTAAAGTGAATAAACAAACAAATAAATTTATATTTTAATTTATATTTTTTATGAGACTGGAAAAATTGTAAAATGTCAATAATTCATTTTCTTTTTGTTTCAGCGCAAAACATAATAATCCTTAAAAGACGAAAAGCATACAAAATAGTGTAAGAATTTGATAGAAACGAGAGAAGCAAAAAAAGATTATGTCAAAAAGAGGAAAAAACAAATGGAATTTTTTTGTTTAACATAAAATCTTATTGTTTTCTTTTTTTTTCCAACTTGAAAATTGCTTTTCCATTTTGCGCTCAATGACTAAACAGGACTAGTCGAATAAGAAAAATGACACATAAATGTATGTCGTCTTAACTAGATATTCATGAAAAAGAGCCCATCTTGGAGCAAAAAAAAAGGGAAAGTAGGGTAGGCGGTGCTCATCGAAATGGCAAAAGAAATTCATTTGGATCATTTCTATTCTTTTGAGCGACGAGGAAGGATAAGCTCGTCTCTTCTGAGAAGAGGAAAAAGAAGTGGAAAGAGAGAAAATTTAATTCTGACCATGAAATTCAAAAACTTTAATTGTTCCATTGTGAAAACGCGATTGGGACTGAAAAGAACAATTTCAAATTCTTTTTTTTTTCTTTTTTTTTTGAAAATCAAGTTTAAGAAAATCAAAAATTGAAACTTTTCGTGTTTGGAAACTTTCCAAAAAAAGAAATTTTCGATAAGGAAAACATAGAATTAGGAAAATCAAGAAAGACAAAATGTTTTTTTAAATTATTAGCTTCATCAATACGTAGGAGTCGGCAAAAAATAATAGAAAAAACGAAAAGAAGACAAAATTCTGAATTGAAAGGCATCAAAATGTAGATTGTGATGTGATTTGCGGAAATTTGAAACCCGCGTTTTCTTCTTTTCTTCTCTCAACAATTTTCGCGACAACAAAAACAGATATAAAATCAAGAAAAAGACCACCCCGAAAAGTGTCATGGAAAGAGAAATAGAGAGAGGGAGAGGGAGAGGGAGAGGGGAGAGAGGGAAAAGCTGGATGAGTTAAAATGTTTCAATATTCAGAAGAATAAAAAGAAAAAGAAGAAAAACATGAATTCTCATGAGAGTCGTCGACGATTTAGATGAGACAAAGTTGAAGTTGTTCTGTCGGTTTTCAGATGACATTTATCATAAATTGAGATGGAGCGTCAGCATATGAAACTTGATGCACATTTTGCAGTTGATGACAGATACTTATTTACCAGCTGACACATTTATCACTTTAATTACTTTTTAAAACAACTTGGATATATTTACATCTAGAAAACCAACTACATATTTATGTATTTGTTTATAGTTTTGTCAAGAATTAAAAAAAGCCCAATTTTTGATTATAAAAGTTTTTTTTTGTGGAAAATTTAAAAAATATTAAAACTTTAAGGTGAAATAATTTATAAAACATGAAAAAAAAAAGTTTTTTTAAGACTTTTTTGCTTCTAAATTCAGATTATCTTGCTGCATTCAATTTTTAAAAAATCAAATTTGAGAAAAAAAAACCAATTTGAATAATTAGTTTTTGAACAAAAAATAGGTGTTGTGAAAAGCAAAAAAGCATATTTAAACCACGCGCCCTTTTAAAGACCACCCTGTTAGAAAACTACTGTAGACTTAAAGTACTGTAACGCGCCAAATTTGAATCAAAGGATGCCACACTTGATGAAAAACAACAAAATTCATCGATTTTTTCATTCTTTTTTTCATTTTTTAAAGAAAGGTTTTTATTTTGGAAAATAATTTGTTTTCAAGAGAATTCCGGAGTAAAAAAATGTTGCCAGAAAGACAACAAGAAAAATGGCGGAAAATGATGACAATGCGGTCGACGTCGACCACACCATCATTGTTTGAAAATTCCGATTTTCAGAGAAAAAAAACTTAATTTTCAGATCGGCAGAATCTTTTGATGAAATCACAACACTGAATCAACATCATCGTTATCAAAACTATCAACAATGTTTTGATTCTCCAATTGGACCACCCACGTCGCCGGTAATCAATAAAACAAATAATTTTGATTTGAATTTCTTTTCAGATTTTTCACAATTTTTTAGATTTTCAAAATAATATTCACTTCAATTCAGAATTAATGGGATATTCCGATCGGAAGATGTTTTTTATTTCATTTATTTATTCTGGAGAATAGAAAATTACAGATTCGCTTCACCGCCTACTCCAAATTACAGCATGCAACAAGAGATGGCTGTCAAACAATTAATGTTCATGCGAAATATGGCATTAAATTTTCCGAATCTCTTAACACCAGCAGCCACTGAATCGAATTCTCGATGCACATTGAGCAGCGGTTCGTTGTTTGTTAGATTTTGGAAAAGAAAAAAGAAGACAATTTGTTTCTAGAATTTTCTCATGCGTCAAGCCGCGATGAATACGAGAAATTGATGCGTGATGCACATTTATCAAGCGAAGATTTAGGACGAAAAGAAAATAAAAAACTGATTTTCACAGCTGAAAGTGTTCACAATTTGGTAAAATCATTGCGTGACAACAACAAGCGTCGATTAGTATCGAATAAAGTGTTCGTTGGGGGAATTAATCATTCAATGGATCGAAAAACAATCGATAATTTCTTTTATCAATTTGGTGAAGCTTTTATTGATTGGCCTGTTAAAGTGCCAAAAATTAATGGTACTAAGTTTTCAAATCTATTTCAGCTAAGAAAATCAATTAGAAACATTTTTTCAGCTAGAGGAAAACAAATGCCAGCTTCATCCTATTCATATTTATTCCTAGTTTATGCTCATGAAGAATCAGTGCTGAAACTTGTTAAAGAATGTCACAGCCCATCATATAATGAATACTACGTTCATTTACCGGAATGTCGAGATGTGGTTTGATGAAATTATTCAGAACCGTTTCAGCCCAACTATTTTCAGATTCAAATTCGGCCATGGTTTTTAGAAAATGCTTTTTTTATTCATCCGACCGCAATGAATCGAAAAGTAATCGATGTTCATCGAACAGTTTTTGTTGGCGGTTTGCCAAGAATCGTAACAGCGACAGAAATAGCGCAGCTTTTCTCCGAGTTTGGCAAAGTGTTGCTTGTTACGATAGATATCGATCAAGATTATGGTTATCCAAAAGGAGCAGCACGTGTCACATTTGAAAAGGATTCGTCATTAAGCATGGCATTAGATAAACAATATCTGAAATTTGATAATATTGATTCTAGCAAAACTGTAAATTTCTTGAATTTTGAAAAAAAAATGTATTAAAAAATAACAATTTTCAGACAATTGAGATAAAGCCGTATGTTATGGAAGATGTGGGATGTGATCAATGCGGAGGGCTTTGGTTCAACCCATTTGTTGATATTTTGAGTCATTTGGAATCATCATGGGATCAACGAAATGATTCTCTCAATATTCGAAAAGAGGAGAAGCTGAAGATGTTTAACGATTGGTCAACATTTGATGGTCCCAACTTCAATGCATCAAATGTTTGCGATGAGTCATCAGAACAATCATTTGATCTTCACAAATCGGGAAGCTTTGGATCAGTAGGAAGTGAAAAGAAATCAAGCATTCAATCAATAAATCGAAATCTAACTTTGGATTCCGATGAAGATGAATTACGAGCAGGATCTCAACAATTTTTTGAAGCTGTCAAACGTTTCAATCTTCACACTCAAAAAACAGTGAAGCTAGGCAATAATGAAGTTCCAATTGGCCCAGATCTTTGGGGTTATTTCATAGTTCAACCACAAATGGATTTAAATACATCACCACATCAATTAGATCAACAAATTGAATCACATCTGAAAATGAAACCTGGAAATGTTTACAGTAATAAAAGTTCCTACTGTAAAGATAAACCTTGCCGTCAATATTATTGCGCATCTTGTTCTCATAAGCTTCATTCAAGAATTGGGATGAAGCAACACATTTTATTACCAGCTGGCAAACCTGTAAGTTATCACAAATCGTTTCAAAAATTATTGATTTTTTCTTGTAGGAGCGTCGCCCACGTAAAGATAAGGATATGTATCTTGTGCGAAAACAATTTTAAGTTTAATTATTATCTAGAATAAGATAAAAAATCTGTAAAATTCTGTTGCATTTTTATTATATTGATTGATTATATTAATTTCAGCTGTTCTATTAACTCATCTTATTTATCAATCCATTATACTTTATGTATGATTTATTGCAAAAAATAATTTTCCAATATTGTTTGTTAGACTAATGTTCCAATTTTTAATAATTCTGCTGTATCTTAATTAAATATTAAATTGTATTCCCTTTCCCATCATTTTCTCTGTCTGTCTGTCTCTCTGTCTCTCTCTCTCTCTCATGTCTTTATTTTTTTTAAAGAAAAATAAAAGAAGATTTTTGGTTTGTTGCACCATCATTTCACTTTTTATTTTTGACCTAATAGTTGGAATTGAACAATAGAAATGAAGTCAGTTGACACTGGTGAAAAGGTAATTAACTTTCTCGACGAAAACTTCTTGAATCGAATTTAAATTATGAATAGTTTTTGGTAATTTTATTTTCGAAAGTTTGGAGAGTTTTCATTTTGAACAGCGGATTATTTCTTGGTTTATATTGATCGTCGAAAATGTCGATTCTATTATGAATTTCTTTTGGTTTTTCTTATCATTTTCGATTTTAGGTGAGAATTAATTTGAAAAATAATAAAAAAAAAAACTTTCGTTGTTTCAATTATAGATCAAACCGATTCTTGTCACTCATTTAAAAGTCAAGCAGACAGTTATTATCCACGAGCTCGAGCTCGTGGCATAACATCAATGGATCGATTTGATCAAAATATTATTGATTTGGATTATTCAAATGAATTAAAATGTGCCACGTCACCGCCATATTCATCAAACGGTAAAACTTCAGGGCAAAAAATTTCAGACAATTTTTTTGTTGAAGACATTCGAGGTTTGTCATCATTGACACCATTTTTCGAGCAACCAATTTTGAAAGTGGAAGATGGCGGAAAAATTACTTGCTCATTTGATGATCAAATGGAATTCTGTGGTTGGCACAATGCGGCTGATACTCTGATCAAGTTCAACGAATTAAAGTTGAAAAGGAAAAGAAAATCAAAAAATCAATTTTTAGATTTTGGAAAACCAAATTTGATCAAAACTTTGACATGGATCGTTTTGATTGCACAAATATTCGACGGTTTCCAATCGGTGAGAAAATTTTCTAACGAAAATCATGTTTTTTTTCTACCGTAATCCAACTACAAATAAAATGTCAACATTTTCAGACGGAAATTTTCTTCTAGCTGGTGGCGAACCATCTTTAATGAATCAAAAGGCCGCAATTGAGACTGAAATTCCGTGTCAATATGGAGAAGGAGAAATTCAATTCGAGTTTGTGACATCATTTTCCATTTTGAAAAAAAAGGCTTCTTAATTTCCAGCTTCTGGGCAAACACTGCAAATCCAATTGTTCGATTTTGTATTATTAGTCTTAATGGAGCTGATATCAGTTGTGAGGTAATGAAGCTTTAAAAAAAATTTAAATTTAATTCAAAGTTTTGGAAAAATTTGTTTTGAAGGATTTATTACCAATGCCAAATCCAGCAAACTTCACAATTCCAACCACTGCCGAGCCAATTCGAATCAGAATTGAAGTTGTGAATTTATCATCTGAAGACGTTGTACTAATCGATAATCTATATTTTTCTGGACAAATTTGTGAAATAGTTGAAGAAGAGACAACAACTCCAACAGCACAAACAAATTTTCCACAATTGATCACAGGAGTTCCAGAAAAAAGTGTTGACGCATTTTTCGATGAACACGCTGAAGAAGTGACTATTTCATCCTCAACAGCGGCGCCATCAGTTTTTGGAATTCGACGAACAAAAGCGTTCGAATCGTTCTCAACACCGTCAACATCGTCGCATTTGCAATTCAATGAGCTCTCGCCATGCTCCGCGTTGACATGCACCTTTAACGATGCTGACTCATGTTTCTATGGATTGAGTGGAACCGGAGCAACGTTGACATTTTTTTAATTAGAACAAAAATTTAGTTTTAAGAGTTTTAGGTCGTCTTGGAAGTTGAGCGATTCATTGGTTGGAAATCGACATACAGGAATTCAGAGAATAAATTTAGATGATCAGAAACAAGGTGAAAAACCTTTTTAAAAAAAGAAACAAAAATTCTTGATAATTCAAAAAATTCTAGTTGGCTTCGTCTATGTTGGAAGTGATTCTGAATCTCATTTAAATGATGTCTTCGTTATGGAATCTCCAATTTTTACGCTTTCCACTCCTACAAATTTGGTTTTTGACATTTATCTTCGCTCTTTTTTTCCTAGATTGAAAGTACGTGAACTACGTGAAAAACGGGAAAATTAAAACATAAAATTCTGAATTTTTTTTTGAAGGTTTGTATCGATAATTTTGAGGATTGCCCTTATAATTCCGTCGAATTGAATGTTGATCAATTTTGGTTTTTCTCTCAAAAAGTTCCCTTAAGAGAAGGAGCTAGAAAAGTAAAGATTTAAACTTTCAGATTATTTTAAAAGTGATTTTACAGGTGTTTTTTGTTGCTCAAAATGTGGCAAAGCATCAATTTTTGGCGATCGATAATATTCATTTAGAAACAGAGGAAGGAACATCTTTTTGTTAAAAAATTATTTCACACTTTTTCAAACATTCCATTTTGTTTTATTACGCCGGGTTTATTCTTTCTCAATATTTTAAAGAATTTAAAGAAATTACTGTACCAATTTACTTTTATGTGTGTACAAATCTCCTGAATTGCTCGTAAAGTATGTTGTTTGGTGTGCGAACTTACGTAGGAGTGTTGTCATGCAATTGTCATTTCTCAAATTTATTTCTTTATCTATTTTTTTAGTAATTTGTTATTTTCTCTATTAATTATTTTTAATATTATTAAATAAAAAGGTTATTTTAAGTTTTAGATCACAAATTTTTCTGAAAATGTATAATAGTGCCCAAAGTACTTATGAATCTTTGATTGATCTAGCCGTTTCAGCAGCGATGGTAAATAGATGTTAAAGGAAATTTAAGAAAAATAAATTTTATTAAACTTCAGGCAAATTGTCGATCAATGACTAATGAACAGCTTTCAGCAATGTTAGACAATGATCAACTTTTAACTTCTTTAATCGATTCCCTCCCACAAGTAATTTTTTTATTTATTGCAAAATAAATTTGCCGCCTTTTTCAGGTGCGCTCAATGCCAACAGATAAAGAATCAGCGTTAGCTTCAAATAAATCTTTAGCTGAATGGAATTTGGCTCAAAAACCGCGAATCGATACTGTCAAATCGTTGACGATTTCTCTTTATGAGCAAGCAAAACAATTAAAAGATGAAGTCAATCAATTAAAACAACAATTGGATTCAGCTTCTTCCTCTAAATCATTAGATACAACATCGAATTTAATGCAAGTTGCAGCTCAAGAAGCAGATGAAGACGCCGAAGCGGTGTTTCGTCAATTTGAAGATGGCGAAATACCAATTGATATCTTTTTAAAAAGTTTTAAAGAAAAAAAAGCTGTAGCTCATTTGAGGTAAAACAACATTTAGTTAAAAGTTATTAGATTTTTATCCAGAAAAATAAAAGCTGATCGTCTTGCCGCTATTCTTCGTGAGCAAACTTATTCAACAATTGAATCTCGTGGATTACCAAATGCTCCCAGTGTTTCTCAACCATCGTATCCTTCAATTAATACAATGCCAGGATTTGGGTCTGGATACCCAGGATATTCTAACTCCAACTCTGGAAATCGTCATCCGTTCTTTTAATTAATTTCTTCACTTAAAATGTATGATTTTAAATAAATATGTACTTAATTTTGTTTTTTTTTTAATTTTTAAAATACAAGTTAAAAGGTTTAAATTCCAAGTCAACTCATAATTATTTCAATTATTATGTTTCAATGAAAATATGAAAAAATATTCAGAATGATTTCAAAAGTCTTAAGAAACCTGGTGGGCCGTAGACAATTTGCAACATTGCGTGAAATCGCTGGAGAACAAGACGCAACTCTACTTTATGAGCCAAAATTTGTCGATACAAGAGAATTTCCAGAGTATGATTTTTTTTTGCTGTAAATGCTGCAAGTGTGATTTTTTTTTAGATATAATCCAATCAATATTCGAATTCAAGGATATGATTTCGGACCATTGGAAAAATTCCAATCATATGTTCATAAAACAGCGAAAAAATTTGGATTCAAAGTTATCGACAGGTAATTTTATGAAACAAAAAAAGGGTGACCCTTCAAATTAAAAACTTGGCTAATTCCAACATAACATCTGAAAAAAAGGGCTTCTTCAGTTACGCAATCGCAGCTCAAACTCAACGGCTTATCACTTACAAGCCTCATTCAACAATAACAGAAGCTGAAATAGAATTATCTGTTTATGATCGTGTCGTTCGGCTCGACGCAGTTTCAGCTCCACGTTTATCACTTTTGACACAAATTCTTCAGGCACACATTCCAGTTGGTGTGATGGTAATTTGAATAAATAAAAAAAAAATAATATTCAGCAATGTTTGCAGCTTACAATAAAAGAGCATGAAAAAATTGATGAGGATTATCGATACATTCCAGATTTGTTGCTGAAACAAAAACAAAATGAACTGAAAGCTCTAGATGATCCCAATGTTCGAAGAAATCTTGGATGGGAATAATATTTTTGTTAGATTAAATTGTTTTTAGAGTTTTTATAAATTAAAAAAATATAAAAATATCAGAAAAGAAATGCTTGAAAATAATAAAATGGATAATACCCAACAATTTGTTCTTTTTTTTTCTTTTTTCGAAACTAAAATTTAAAAAAAAATCAGATTTTACGACGAATTGTTCAAATGGCTCAATATGAATTAATAGATATTGGCGCCAACTTGGGTCATCCGTCATACAAACCGGATTTTGATGCGGTCCTTGATCGAGCAAAACAAGCCGGATTAGTAGCAATTATTGTGACTGGGACAAGTCAAGAAATTAGTGAGCAATGTGAAAAGCTTGTGGAGCAGCATGATGGATTTCTATACTTTACGGCGGGTTGGAGAAAAATAGTTATGAAACCTGTTTGAAATGATAAAACAATTTTTAGGTGTTCATCCACACGATGCGAAAGATTGGTCAGATGAAACCATCAGCGTTTTACGTCGTCTCCACCAAAATCCAAAATGTGTAGCCGTTGGCGAATGTGGACTGGACTATAATCGCGATTTTTCCCCCCGCGATGTTCAACGCGACGTTTTTCGCAAACAAGTTGAAAAATATTTTTAGCATGTGATTAAAAAAATAAATAATTTAGGTTCAACTAGCCGTCGAACTTCAAAAATCGATGTTTATTCATGAGCGAGAAGCTCATGATGATATGGTGAAAATTTTGAAAGAAGCTGGCGATAAGTTGCTGATCAAAAACTCAAGTTGTTACTAACTTTAAGCTAATTATTTTCAGCCTTCCAGCAGCTGTAATTCATTGTTTTACGGGAACAGTTGATGAAGCAAAAAAGTATTTAGAAATGGGTTTTTTTATTGGTTTAACTGGTAAGAAAAATATTTTAAAAATCACCCGTAAATGTTGAAGCACAAAAAAAAAAGATAAAAATTATAAAACCCATTTCATACATCTCGTATCATTGTGCACATCCCGACAAGATAAAGAACAGTATCTGAAAATATTATAAATTGGAACTGAAATCAGTTTTTGAATTACTTTGATCCACATTTTATGCAATTATAACAAGAGATTTTGCCACAGACGGCACAAAATTTGCGAGCTGGTTGCCGAGGTGGTGGTGCAGTCGCCAGATGATAAGCATTAATTCTAAAACGAATTATTTTGTCCGATTAAAAAAAAATATATAGACGAGTAACCTTCTGTAGTCAGGTACAGCAGACTCGGCAATCGTTCGGTTTTGTTCGGCGATGTGATCAGCAAAGGATTTACGAAAACGTTGCTTGTTAAACTCGGGCCGAACTAAACGACGCTTTCGTGATTTTTCAGCGTGAACTGAAATGTTGCCTTTGTCTGAAAACAAAAGAATGATGAGGAGAACAAAAGTTTTAAAAAAATGACCGTCGTTTGTTTTTCGCATTTTTTTTGGTGCGCTTGAAGAAATTCCATTAGTTAGTTCGTCGTCAAACTTCGGCGCTGCTTTGTTCCTTACTAAATTTGCATGAGGATCGTCCTAAAAAAATTTTTATAATTAAAAAAAAAAAAAATTAAAAATAGAGTAAACTTGACAATTGTCACGTTCTAGGCCATCTAATTGCTTGAATTTTCGCTCAATTCGAATTTTGTCGTCAAGAGTTAAATTAACTTCAAAGCTAAACAAAAATTTAAAACTTTAAAAAATAAAAATGTTTACCTCGAAATTCGTGAAGAAGAGCGTTGAACGGAATTAGTTGACGCCCGACGACTTGACGCAAACATAAAGAATATTTAAAAAGTCTGGAATTTATAGGATTTTTGTGGAAAGATAAATCTGAAAATGGAGTTCAAGCTGGATTAAAGTCGGGCGAAATTCCAATTGAACGATTATTAATTGAGACTGATGCGCCATACATGTACCCAAAAATAAATGACAAAAAAATACCAAAGGAAATCCAAGAAGTAATAACAGAAAAAACTAAAGAACTTCACAAGGTTTGGATAAAATTTTAAATTTTGTTTGAAGTTTTTCTGAATTTTGGTTGCAGTTTTCATCGTTTAAAAGAAATGAACCTTGCTCATTAGCAGCGGTTTGTGAACTGATTGCAGGATTTGCTGGAAAGGATCCTAAGGAAGTATACAATTTGAATTTAATTTTAAAAAAAAGTTTTTTTCAGGTAGCAAGAATAACGACAGAAAACGCTAAGAGAATTTTTAAATTAAATTAAAATGCTTCTTTTTTTAACTATTGGTTTAAAAGATTTTCTATAAATGAATTTGTTGAATAAAATAGTTTGTTAAACTTAACGATGAAAACGAAAATTAAGAAATTCAAAATAATGTTGTTCAATAGAGCGAAATTTCTCTTCTTTACTCTTCTTACCAACGGCATAAAATGAAAAAAAAAATATTTGTTTTCATTTTATTTCCGCGAAATTGACATTTTTCAAATTTCAAAAAAATTTAATAATTTTTTGTCATTTTGTTTTTCAAAAAAAATATATATAAAATCGTTTTTTCAATTTTCTCTACTATACGAAATCTTATTTTTGTTTTGTTATCATTTGAAACCAAAAACATTTTAATCGAAGTTTCTTATCATTTTGACCTTTTCTTTCATCGTTGCTTGATTAAAAAAATGTTTTCAGAAAAACTTACAATTTAAAAATTGTATAACTAAGTTTATTTTTTTTTTTAAATACATTTTCAGAAAATGAGTGCGCTGATTGAAAAAACTCGTTCTGGTGCTTTGAAGCGAAATTTGTTGCGAAAAATGGTCGAATCAAACGTTTTTAAATTCGGAGAGTTTCAACTAAAATCTGGACAAATTTCGCCAATTTACATTGATCTTCGCGAATGTTTTGGCTATCCCGATTTGTTGGTAATTGCGATTTTTTTTCCAAAATCTAAATTAGATTAAACACTGAATTTCAGAAATTAATTTCGGAATCTTTATCGAAATTAGTCGAACAAAGTGGTGTGGATTACAGTGGAGTTGTCGGAATTCCCTACGCTGCTCTTCCGTATTCATCGGTTTCTTTGTTTTTTTTTAAATAAAAGAAAAAACAAATTCAATATTGCAGGTTGCCGTTGCAGATTATTTGAAAAAACCATTACTTATTGTTCGTAAAGAAGCCAAATCATATGGAACTAAAAAATTGATTGAAGGACTTTATAATAAAGGAGATGATGTGATTCTTATTGAAGACGTTGTTACAACTGGAGGAAGTATTCTGGAGGTTTTTTTTTCTAAAATTTGAAAATTAAACGAATAGTTAATTTAATGAATTTCAGGTTGTAAAAGTTCTGACTGATGAAGGATTAGTTTCGAAGGATGTTTTTTGTATTTTAGACCGAGAGCAAGGAGGGCAAGAAAAATTGAAAAGTTCTGGAGTTCGAATGCATAGGTAAAGCTTTTATTAAAAATATTTCACTCAACCCAAAACTTGCAGCCTTCTTGATATGGAAACCGTTCTAACATATTTGTATTCAACAAACGTCATTAATGATCAACAATGGCATGGCATTGTTCAAGTCTTTCCTTCTTTTCTTTTTTTTTTAGTTCATTATTAAATACCATTTTTAGGCTCTTAATTTAAAATATGAAGCACCAATTAGGCTGGAAATCGGTGAAGAAATTGAAGATTTAACAAAGTTGCCATTTGTCAACGCTGGCCGATCATCATTAAAAGATAAAGAAAATCTAACAAAATCAATGTTGAATAAAAAAATATTGGGAATAATCAAAAAGAAAAAAACAAACTTGTGCCTTGCTATAGATTACACTAGCAGTGAACAAATTTTACAGGTTTTCTTTTCAAAATTAAAATTCCTAAACCAAAAAATATCAATCATGCTTTTGAATAAATTTCAGCAAATACTTTAATGTTTTTCTTTTCAGCTTGTCGAAAAAGCTGGTCCATTTGTAGTAGCAATTAAACTTCATGCTGACATCATCACCGATTTTAGTGATGATTTTACGAATCGATTAACCACACTTGCCAATGACACCGATTTTGTTATATTTGAAGATAGGTAAAATCATTTTTTTTGAAAAATTAAAGAAAAAAACGTTTTTTTCAGGAAGTTTGCCGACACTGGTAATACAACGCGTCTTCAGCTCTTAGGTCATCAAAAAATTGCAAAATGGGCTGATGTGGTGACGGTTCACGCGATTCAAGGAAATGATAGTATTTCAGGAGTTTTTCGAGACGTTTAACAAATCTTTAAAAAAAAAGACTGTAATTATAAATTCAGATAATTAATGATCCACAGTACCGACTAAGTGGAATTTTATTGATTGGACAGTTGAGCACCAAAGGTTCATTGACAGCATTAGACGGTTATACTGAAAGTATTTTAACACAAACAAAGCGACAAAAAGCTAAAAACTAAATTTCAGAAGTTGCTGAAATTGCTGATGAAAATCGTGACGTCGTCGCCGGATTCATTGCGCAAACAAGAATTTCAAACTTTAGCGATTTATTAAACTGGACACCAGGGGTAAATCTTGATGTCAAATCAGATTCAGCCGGGCAACAATGGAGAGGTGTCGACAAGGCAATCAACATCCAACAAAATGATATTGTAATTGTTGGCCGAGGTGTAACGTCATCAGCAGAGCCGGTTCAACAATTAAAAAGGTTTTCAAAAAGAAAAAGAAGTTGAAAAAAACAATTTGCAGATATCGACAAATTTCGTGGGAGGCGCTAGTGAAAAATGATGAATTTGTCTAGACTGTGGCACCGCTCAATCTTTCTCACTTTTTAAAATTGTTTTAACTATTTTTTTTTAGAACCGGATAAAGTTATTATTTAATTCAGTTCTTAAACAACACAAATTTAAAAGATTTCTAAGTTCTTGAGAGATTTTAACTAAGATCATTAGTTTTTGAGTCGTGCTCAATTTAAAGTCGGCTCGAACAAAAAAGTACTCTAAAAATCAGAAAAAATTATATTTTAAGTATGCCATTAGAAAGAGCGCTTCCTAAAGCATCCAGTTTTTCCCCAGGAACTGAAAAGTTTACTAAAAATTAAGAAATATCAAATGAAGTGAATTTTAATATTTTCTTAAAATCGAACTATTCTTATTTTGGATCGAAGACATTTTTCTGAGGGATTGAATGAGAACCAAAAAGACTTTTAAAAATTGAAATCTCTGAAAAATAAAGAAAAAACTTTATATTGAACTAAAAAATTAAAAAACAATAGAACTGAAACTAAAAAAAACTTTTAAAAAATTAAAAACTTTGAGAAATAAAATTTGAGTCATTTTTAAGGGTTTCTGATTTCTTCATAGTTTTTTAAACATTCCGAAAATCTTTTCAGATTTTTAATTATAATTTATATAAAATTATAATCTATATAAATGTATATATATAAAAAATTAATAATGAAAAAATTAAAATTTTAAAAACTTGAGACTTGCAAATACGCTCTATTGACAAATTTCTTCGAAATAACTTTAAAATTTGGAAAAAAAAATGTTTGCTGAGGGATTCAGCAAAAACCCCTTGACCTGCTTTTCGTGCACTTGCATATAAACGAAATGCGTCAGTAAAAGTGTTGTGCTGGCGCAAACTTGAACAATTTTTTTTTAATTTTTAATTTCATCAATTTTTGAGAATATTTTAACTCAATTGTTTTGGCTTATTATTGACTTTTTACTTTTTTGTTTTTAATTTCAATATTTGCTTTATTCTCAAGTTTTTTTTATTATTTTTGGTTAATTTTTGTGCAATTTTTTAAACAGAAATAAATCATTTTTAAATGGAAATAAATTCTGACGTCATGTTTATTTTTAAAATGGTCGAATCGGTTAATTTAATAATAAGTCATCTTATTTTTCCTTGATTTTAATTATTTTTTATTTTATTTATTTTTTAATTTTTAATTTCATCAATTTTTGAGAATATTTTAACTCAATTGTTTTATTTTATTATTGACTTTTTACTTTTTGTTTTTAATTTCAATATTCGCTTTATTCTCAATCGTTTTATTAGTTTTTTGTTAATTTTTGTGCAATTTTTTAAACAGAAATAAATCATTTTTAAATCGAAATAAATTCTGACGTCATGTTTATTTTTAAAATAGTCGAATCGGTTCATGTAATAAGTCATCGCTAAGATTTACACGGTGTTCACCTTTCCAGTATTTTTTTACATTAAAATTGCTCCACTATATAGATTTGGAATTTTGGCTTATAAGTATGACAAACTTTAATTTGAAAATAACACAATTGGTAATTAAACAGTTCAAACCCAAATATCCGAAGATTGTTTTCAGCGAAAAGTTTCAACATCAACAAAATTTGATTCAGAAAATTAATAGGAAAAAATTTCAACGAGAAGGTTTAAAGTGAACCGAATTTTACAAACTTCAAACTTTCGTACTTTTATTTTGCACTTTTTTTGTGGTTTTTATCATTTTAGCATTTGTGGTCGTGAAAAGTTTTCGTTAAAAAAGGAAGAAGATCAGCCTGCGTAATAAGATCTTTGTAGTAATTTGGTAAAAAATCAACGAAAGCGTGTAAGAGCCTGAGACACATTCCAATTTCGTGGTGAAGATCTTCCTGAATCTTTTCAAGCTCTTTGATCAGATGAAACTTGTGGGGGTAAGTTGAATTTTTATCTTCAAAGTTTACTGTTTTTTGTTAGGATGTATAACTTTTTTTTGTGGGTTTTAAGGTTTCCTATTAGCCATGCGTACATTTTTTTGTGGATAAACTTAACGATTTTTGAGATTCAAATGAATATTAAAACATTATTAATAATTAAATTGCTAAGTAATTAAAATAATTAACTTCTTAACATTCACATCTTGGCCAACACAAATTCAAAAAATGTCCCATTTCCCTTTCTTTAATTACTTGTGTTGGTAAAGTGTCCCGCATACCTCGGAAATTCTTGAAAGATTCTAACTACGACTTAGTAGTTGTTGAGTTGTGCTCAATTTTAAGTCTGCTTGAAGCAAAAAATTTACTAAAAACTTTGTTAGTACTCTTTTGACACTAATTTTTAAACAACTCAAAACCTCAAAACGAAAATTTTGCAATGACTAATAATTCTTCAGCTTCTCTTCATTTAACACCACCGTAATCCAGTTTTTCCCCAGAGATTGTAAAGTTTACTAAAAATTAAGGAAATATCAAATGAAGTGGTGTCATTTTTCTGTTTTTCATTTCTTTTATTTTTTTTTCCACAAAAATTAAAATTTTTTGGTTGATTTCATCCATTTTTCCCTCTTTTTTTTCGCAATTTTTTTCAATCAGCAGAAACAAAATTGATTGGAAATTTCAATCAAGTTTTATGTCATTAAAATATTATGAGAAATGCAAATTTTATAGCAGCAAAAAAATTTAGTTAATTTAACTTTTTAAAAAAAAGATTTTTAAAATCTTTTTCATTCTTTACTACATATTTTCAGCATTTTCAGCTTCAAAAATGTTTACAATCAAATTTGGGATTACGGTATTTTATGGGATGGTCACATTTATTTTATATTTTCTAACAATTTTTGTTATAATTAAATTTCAAAAAGATTTTCAAGGAACATTTTTTAAGATTTACATTGCCTTTTTTATTGTTGTAAGTTTGAGAAAAATATTCTGAAGTCAAACAGAATTCAAATTCAATTTAAATTCAGAATCTGATCACATTTTTGAATTCTTTTATAACATTGAGAATTCCTCAGAATACTTGTAAAGATTGCTTCATGTCATTTTTATTCAAATCTCATACGGAGAAGAATCCTTCAGCTTTTCCTTTGAATATTTTTTACACGATCCATTACTCGATGGCTTTTTTCCAATATTTTTTGATTATGATTACGTCGATCAATCGATTCACAATGATTTATTGGATAAAAAGCCACGAACAAGTTTAAGATTTTTTAGGATTCAAAAGCTTTAATTTTTTTTCAGTTTTGGTCAAAAGCTTTTCCAATCAGTTTAATTTTTATTATAATTTTTCCATTAACTCAAACTTATTCAATTTTTATGGAAAAGGCATTTTATTTTTACAATGAAGCTTTGGATTGTTATGCAACAAAAAGTTTTGCGGTAAATCAAACTTCTTTTTTTTTATTCAAATCGTTTTTTTTAATTACAGAATATTGCTGAAATTTATAACTCACTTTTATTATTTATGGTTCTCACCACAATTTCAACAGCAGTGGTGAATATTCTTTCATTCTGTCGCCTCACTTTCATGACATCAACAATTTCAAAAGCTGAAAAAAATTTGCTTTTTCTAAGTTTTGTTCTATTTTTTATTCAATTTTTTGCAATTTTGATTACGGTAATAAAATTAATATGATTGATTACTGTATTTTTATAAATTTAAGATTGTCAATAAGTTTTATGTCAACAAAACGATTAATTTGATTTCGCAAATGGCACAAATTGTATTACCGTATGCCAGTGATGGTTTAACATTGGTTCATCCATGGACTTTATTGATTTTTAGTCAACGCGTAATTTCAGATTTCTTTTCTTAAAAATTGAATAAATTTCAGATAAGAAAATGCTTATTGAAATTATTCAATAAAAATATTTACCGGATTGCTGATTTGTCCCTTAATGTCATTGCTTTGAGAGGAAGGTATGAGCAAATTTGTATATGAAAAGCTTAAATCTGAAATTTTTTAAAGAAACAATGCTCGAGTCGTAAGATCTTTAGCAACAATTGAAATGTGATTTTAATTTGATAAAAAAAATTATTTGTTTTTTAAATTTAAATTTGAATAAATTAGTTCAAATTTAAATTCTATATTGATTTTTTAATACAAAACCGGATTTTTACTACAAAAAAAGAAAATATTTTCTTAAAACTTTTACAGCAAGATTTTTACGTGACATTTTTTCTAGTTTCTCAACTTCTTTTTGTGTTTTCTAAAAAAAATTTTTTCAATAATTTAACTTTAAAATTATTTAAAACAAATTAGCGAATCCTTTTAAAAAATCCCCGTTTTTAAACGCCTTGACCCCCCCCCCCCCTCCCTGTTAGTAGAAAGTTTCTTTTTAAATGGATTTTTTGAAGAAAAAATTCACGAAAAATTGTCACGAAAAACTCTTCAACTGGAAATTTCTATCAATTTTCTTTTTTTTTTCTATTGATTTTTACTTTTACAAAAAAAAAAATCACAAACTTTAAATATTAAATCAACACCAAATCAACCAATCAATATTTTTGATTTTATCGACTTACCAGATTCCATCAAACATTTTCAAGTTGTAAGCTTTTTCTAAAATAACCTTGAATTCCTAACTTCCAATCAATAGGATCCATCTTGTACTTCGATCTACGCGATGGACTTGGATCTCATTTTCTTATTCATTTTTTCAAATAATGAACACATTTTACAGATTTTTAAAAGAAGATAATTTTTTAAGACTTTTGGCACAAACCGATGCCTCTGCACAATAAATTAAGTCCTGTTCAAGACATCATAAAACAACTTACAGTATTATTGTATTCCTTCGATCTAAAATCTCATAATTTGATACCTGAAAAGCAATTTTGTAAAAGAAAAATATTTTTCAAAAAATCCATGATGAATGAATATCCGACCTGTTGAATGATGAAAAATTTGAGTAAATAAATCAATTCGACAACCAAAAAAAAAAAAAATAGAAAAATAACGAGCAAATGAGCAAAAAAAACCATGAAATACAATAATTTGAATTACAAATGGAAGAAACAGAAAAAGCAAAATATTGTAGAAAAATTGAAAATTGTCAATCATCAACTGATAAACAAATATAAAATTGGTCAAAGAAAAATAAAAAACAGAAAATAATGGAAATTCGACTTATTTTAATTTAAACAAAGAAGATATTCTACCAAGTTTTGAAAAAATAATTTTGGTTGAAGTTTTTACCTGAAAATAACATTTTTTTAATTAATTCAAACTTTGAAATTACCTTTTGCCAAATTGTAAAAGAATTTCAGCTTTTCCCTTACATAGTTGAGTCCAATTCATTAGCTTAATCTGAAATTATTTAATTGAATTTTGAGATTTTCTGAAAATCAAACAACTTTTATTTTGAAACGAAAACATTTTTTTGCAGGATCCAATGAAACTTCTGCCTGAAAATAAATAAATTTTTTTTCATTGTTTGAAGATTTGAAGTTGGCTTTTGCCAAATTCTAGAAGAATTTCAGCTTTTCCCCCACATAGTTGAGCTCCATCCATTAGCCAAACCTGGAAATACTTAATTGAACTTTAATATTTTCTCAAAATCAAACAACTCTTATTTTGAAGCGAAGACATTCTTTTGCAGAATCCAACAATGAAATTTCTGCCTGAAAATAAATTATTATTAATTGGTTGAAGATTTAAACATACCTTTTCAACATATAAAAAAGAAAAATGAAATCCCCCCACACTCCAGATCGCCCCCAAATATCCGGATAAACGAAAATAGAAAAACCCAAAAACCAAACTTACCCGAAATCAGCAACTGAAGAAATTGAATAATTTCAATATGAAATTAATCGAGAACCGGGTTTTAAGATGCATCGAAAAATGAAACAAACACCAAAGAAAATCCAATACTGAACCCAGAAAATGATTCATACGATTTGATGATAATCCGACGCTATTGCGACACACCCTGAATGAATGATCCCGAATCAACATAAAAAGGAAAAACGCGCTTTAAGACAATAAGAAAACGCGCTTTAAGACAATAAGAAAAAGAAACAGAAGCGTATTTTCTTCGTGAATCAAAATAAAATTAATTCACGAAGAAAATGATATTGATTAAATGAAACCAACCAGATTGATTGATTTTCTTAACTGAAAATGAAACCCATGGTAGAAACAAACACGGAAAAGCTTTGTCGTCAATAAATACTTAAACCAACTCAAAGAAATCTAATGGATTGAAAAATATTCAAGAATAGAAAACGATGAGAAATAAAACAGAAAAAAGCTCAACAGGCTTTAAAAAGAGAAGACAAAATGATAAACTTGAAAAAAATTACCATTTTGCTTACATCGGATCGTCCAAAGAAAACCAATTTTGATAAAATAACAAAAACATCACACAAACATAAAAATAACTGAAAAAGTTCTTACAATCTTCTTGTTAGAAGCTAAAAATGTATGAAGCATTGAAAATTGTTACATAAAAAGAACACATAAAAGTCACAATTAAAACCACAAAAAAAACTTGAAAAACACATCAGACTGATCATTTGAGATGTTAAACCTGTCGACATCTCCAATAATAAACATTTGGTTTATATGAGACATTCCAGCATTGAAAGAAAATTGTAAATCAAACCAAACGAATTTGTATTTCAAAATAAGCTTGAAAAAGACAAGTTTGCACTGAAAGACGAAGTTGCTTCACCAATTTCGAGCAAAAAAATGCACAAAATGTTGTGATGAATTTTAGTTGAAACCTTGAAAAAGAAAAAGAAAAAGAATCAAACTAACTGAGCCTGTCGTGATAAATTCGAAATTTCTTTCAAAACATTGCTCCTCTTCTTTTCTCCAATTTTTTTCAGATGTTTCAACACTGAAATGTTCGTTAATTCGTTTTTCTATCTGTAAACCAAATAAATTATTTATAAATTAATTAATTTAAAAAAATTACATTTCGTTTCGTTGAAGTTTAAAATCCTAAATTGATTCAAAACTCGTTGAACTCTCCAAATCTAATCGATATTTGATTTCTTCTCATTGTTGAAATCCTCAGCTTCTTCGTTTAAAAATAATATGAATCTGTGCATTTTCAAATTAAAATTAAACAATAAAAAAGTTCAAAAAGTGTTTTGTGTAAAGTTAATACAGAAATGTGTTATACATTTCTTTTAATACATTTCTATATTAACTTAAACCAAAAAAAAAGACTTTAAAAAATTGAAAAACCTGAAAAATATTCAAAAATCTCTAATTTAAACTAAACAACTAAAAAAAACTGAAAAATTGAAAACCCTGAAAAATATTTAAAAAAAACCCTAATTTAAACTAAAAAATTAAAGAAAAAGAGAACTGAAAACCAAAAAGGAAAAGTAAATAAAAATTCAGAAAAAAAACCTAAAAAAAAAGAAAAAATCTAAAAAAAAAAGAAAAAATTAAAAAAAAAAGGAAACTAAAAAGAAAAAATCTAAAAAAAAAAAGAAAAAAAAACTAAAAAAAAATCTAAAAAATTAAAAACCCTGAAAAATATAAAGAAACCTTAATTTAAACTAAAAAATTAAAGAAAAAGAGAACTGAAAACCAAAAAGGAAAAGTAAATAAAAATTCAGAAAAAAAACCTAAAAAAAAAGAAAAAATCTAAAAAAAAAAGAAAAAATTAAAAAAAAAAGGAAACTAAAAAGAAAAAATCTAAAAAAAAAAAGAAAAAAAAACTAAAAAAAAATCTAAAAAATTAAAAACCCTGAAAAATATAAAGAAACCTTAATTTAAACTAAAAATTTAAAGAAAAAGAGAACTGAAACTAAAAAAAATTTAAAAAATGAATGAAATTTTGAAGAAAAAAAAAGAAAAAACGAAAAATATAAGAAAAATTTGAAAGTAAAATGAATGATGAAAACTCCTAAAAAACTAAAAATTTAAACTAAAACAACTGAAAATCAAAAAGGAAAGTAAATGAAAATTTTTAAAAACCAAAATCTAAATAAATCTAATGATCGAAATCTTTAAAAAAGAAAAAAAATTGAAAAGAAAAAAAACTAAAAAAAAGAAAAAACGAAAAATATAAAAAAAAAAAGAAAAAAACGCTTAAAATGACAAAAGCAGAAAAGCAGAAAAAAAAAGAAAGAAAAATCAGATGAATAAACTAACTGTTGAGTCGTGAACTCCTCTTAACCGTTTCCAAATAAACCGAAAATGTTCTAACTCTTGGCCAAAATGTCAAGGTTCTTGGAGACTTGTTCAATGAAAAGCTGGAAAATTTATTAAATTGAACTATTGAAGTCAATTGAAAAAAAAATTTGAACTTACTTTGAGTTCGGCTCAATTGTTCTATCGATGTAAGTTTGATCTTTGAATTAATTTCTCAGAAGAAATTTTCAAAAACTAAAAAAAAAAGAAAGAAATCTCAAAAAGAGATAAAAGGAAAACAAAAATAATGATGATGATGATGAGGAAAAAAGAAGAAGAATAAAGTTTGATGAAAGTGATAAGAATAGTGGAAAAATTTAGAGAAAAAAAGGCTCATTTTAGCAACAGCCAAAAGCTGGTACATTAAACGCGCTTATCAAAAAGAATTTTCAGCTTGTTATTTTATATATTTTATGGACCCACCACCACAAAGAGAAAAGGGAATCCCACATTTGAACTCGAAAGTTTTAAATTTTAAAAATTCCAAAATGATTAAAAAACATAAAAAATACAAATAATAAAAACATTTCAATTAAAAAAAATCAAAAACATATTAATGAGAGTTTAATTGAGTTTTTGTAAAAATTTCCATCTTCATCTATTAGTTATTTTACAAAAACTCAATTAAATGCTTTATAAATTTAAAAAAAAAATACAAAATTGTAAAAAAAATTTAGTTTTATTTATTTTTTTATTTTACTTTTTTTTTATTTTTTTTTTTATTTACTTTTTTATTATTTTTTATTATTTTTTTCTTTTTTATAATTTTTTTTTCTTTTTTATAATTTTTTTTTCTTTTTTTTAAATTTTTTTTTTTAAATTTTATAAGGAAAACCATACATTTTTTCCATTCGAGGCAAATAATTTTCTTTGAATGATCCAAACAAATTTTGAAAAATGTAAAAGTGTGAAGGCTTTTCCTGAAAATTAAAATGTATTTTCTTTTTTCTATTTTTTTAACTTGAAATTACCTTATGATACATTAAAATAATATTTAAACTCGTTCGCCATTTAAATAAAACGTAAAACGTTCGTTAACTTTTAAGTATTACTGGAAATTTAAATAAATTGGCACTAATTCTTTCTTCTAAATGAAATATTCCGTCATTGTTCCAGCTTCATTTGCGTTTTTCGACAAATCTGTTCGGGATAGAGCCAATCTTGTTAGTGAAAATGTATGGTGAAAATCCAATTCTTAAGCCAAATCTGATTTTTTCATTTTAAATGTTTTACTTTTTATTTAATTTACCTTTTCAATATCGAACTAATTCTTGAAGAGTTCCATAAGTTGTTCGAGTTCACAAAACAAATTCTTTGATTATTCTCAAACCATTCCATTTTGTATTGTTTGAATTATCTTTCTCATCCTCTCGAATCATCCGACTCTTTGATTGGGTAATGCAATATCTCTCCAATTAATTTTCCTTTTGGTCGATTCTAGTTTGAAACAAACTGCCTCGCTCAATTTCTTGAAAGATGTTTGAAGATTCATCGGAATTTTCAATTGATTGCGTGGAGTTTTCTAATATTGTTGAGTATTGTATGACAAATCAATAAATCTCGACGAATTGAAGCAAAAGAAATCCTTTTATGGCCCAAAAAATGCTTGAAAAATGTTTCAAGTTGAAGTTTTCGCCTGAAAATATTTTATTATTTGAATATTTAATTTTTTAATTTACCTTCTGCTCAATTAAATGTTGATTTGAGCTTCTTCCTAGTTTTTTCCTGAAAGTTTTTAAAATTAAATTTTTAATAAAAACGAAATTTTTTCTTAAGTTTCAAAAGAGCGCGTTTGCTTCTTTTCTTTTCGAATAAATCAAAATTTGTTTTCAACTTATTTTTGCATCATCTCATTTTCCATTTTAAACAAAATTATAATTTTCATCAAAAATAATAAATAATAAGATTTGTCAATTATTTGTTTCTATTTTTAATAATTTAATTAAACCTTACCTTCAAAGAAAATTGTCCACGTTTTGAAGAGTTGTCCACAATCAAATTGAAGTAATTCAACGAAAAAAATAATAAAACAACTCAAATAAAAAACTACAAAAATAAAAAATAAAATACAAAAATAATATGAGAAAAAATTTAAAAATAAAATTTTTTTTTGGAATTTTTAGAATTTTTAATTTTTTTGGATTTTTAAATGTTGTATATTTTTTTGGGGTTTTTGGAATTTTATATTTTAAAAAAAGACGCTGCGAAAAAAAGTTTCAAAAAGAAACTTTAAAGAAATTTAGAAAAAAAAAGAAAGAGAAAATTGGAAAAAAAGAAAGTAAAAACTGGAAAAAATTTAAAAATTAAGAAAAATAAAAAAAATTGGAAAAATTTAAAAATAAACTAAAATAAGAAAAAGAAAAAACGAAAAAATTTAAAAATTAAAAAAAAAAGAAAAAAAAATTAGAAAATTAAAAAAAAAGAAGAAAAATGGAAAAAAACTAAAATCTAAAAAAAAAATTTAAAATTTAAAAAAAGAAAAATGAAAACAATTTAACAAGATATCTCAAAATATAATAAAAATAAAAATCATAAAACTATTAACTTAAAAAAACGAAAACCGGATAAAAAAGAAAAAAAAACAAAATAAAACTAAAATAATTAAAAATAATCCCCTTAACTAAATAAATAATAAAATTTAAAAAATATAAAAACTAAAACTTAAATAGAAAAATCAATTAAAAATATAACTTAAATCATAAAAAATTAACTTAAAAAAACAAGAATGAAAATTAAAATTAAAATAATTAAAATAATAAAAAATAAATTAAAATTAAAAAAATAAAAATTATAATAAAAAATCCCCTTAAATAAATAATATAAAAACTTAAAAAATTAAAAAACAGAAATTAAAATAAATAATGGGGAATAAGCTAAAATTAAACAAAAAAAAATAGAAATAATATTCAAAAGATAATAAATAAATTTAAAATATAGAAAGGAAAATAAAAATAAATAAAATAATAAATATAAATAAATAAATAAATAAATAATAAATATAAATAAATAAATAATAAATAAATAAATAATAAATAAATAAATAAAATAAATAAATAAATAAATAAATAAATAAATAAATAAATAATAAATAAATAAAAACCTGAGCTGTGGCGGGCTCCTCCTTACAACCCCAAAATCGCCTTGCATTTGGAAATTTGGTTGCTGAGGCGCTGAAAATGAAAATCACAGTGAAATATTGAAAATTCATTTAAAATAAAAAGTTGAACTTACTTTGAGTTGAGCGCCACTCAACATCTGTCCGCCTAAGCCTCTGGTTAGAGCTGGTTTTGCTCGGCTCCAGAAGGCTAAAGCGTCCAGATGTTGAGGTCCATGACAATGCCGGAGCATTACCTCCATGCATTGGTCATGGTCGGCTTTCAGTTCTCCTAACCGGGTTAGGAGAGCTGCCCGCGCCTCAGCAGCCAAATCCCTCTGCTTCTTCTCCAACTCCTCTTGCTCCTCCACCTGCCGAACCATCCCTAGCATCACCTCCACCACTTCCACCATCTCCACCTCTTCGGCTTCGCCATCTTCCACCTCCTCCAAAAACGCCTCGTCGAATTCCTCCGGAGCCGCCACAGCTCTTTCCTCCTCCTCCTCCTCTTCCTCCTCCTCAAAACGGCCCCTCTTGGCCTCCCCTTCTCCACCTCTGAGCCCCCGTTTTACCCCTCTTACCGGGTCGAAGCGCCCCTTCTTTCTTTCTACGCCTCCTTCTTCTTCCTCCAACCTTCTTTTCCCACGGCTTTCCGCCGCCCGCTCCTCATACTTTCCCCTCTTCTCCTTCACCTCCTCATCTCCTTCTTCCGCTATTAAGGGGCGCTTCAGACCGCGTCTCCCTCCTTCCTCCTCGTCCACCTCCATGGGCTCCTCCTCCTCCCCGCTCGTCGCCCCCACGGACAACATTGTCACATCAGTGGATGCAACAACGGACTTCCCTAAGGAAGCCATTGTCACATCTCCTGATGTGGCGCTGTCGTGCAGCGACTCCATCGTTACATCATTGGATGTAACGACCGACTCCACTAAGGAAGCCATCGTTGCATCCACTGATGCAACGCTGTCGTCAACTGACGCCATGGTGACGTCCGAGCGTTCTCCGTCTCTCGAATCCCCATTCGATTGCTCCATTTTGATCGCTTTGTTGAAATTTGGCTGAAAAACAGTTAACACAACAAAAAAAGGACCGATTTTTCCAAATTTTTTTGCTCCTCAATGTTTACAACGAGAGAGTGTGTGCACTTGAGAGACGCAGCATGTTAACTCAGTTTTGTCACTCTCCCTTCTCTCTCTTCATTTTGCACACTCTCTCTTCTATTTCGTATTTTGCCCAAATTTTTTCGCGCAAACGCTGAGGTCAAATTTGAGTTTTTTCTGTTTTTTTCTCGTTTTTTGATTTATTAACAATTAAATATGCAAATAATCAAATTATTGATTTTTTCTTATTTTTCGATAGTTTTTCATTAAAAATCTTCTCTTTTTTTTAAATATTTCACAATATTTTTAATTTTCCCCTCCATTCTCCTTTTATTTTTTATTTTACCTTCAATATTCATTTTATTCTTATCAGTTTTTGTTAATTTTTATTTTTTTTTCTTTTATTTGTTTTTTAAATTTTAATTTCATCAATTTTTGCGAATATTTTAACTCAATTGTTTTGACTTATATTGAAAATACGAAGAAGTTTTTTTCGAAGCGAAAAATTTTGAAGTTTTTTGACCTTCTCGACTCAATTCATCTCGAATAGCATTTTCAATTCGATTATTGATTCGTTGGGAAGATAATTTTGAAAATGAATATAGTAAAGATTCTGAATTTTTATTGATTTTTTTTGCCAAAAAAAAATTGGTTTCACTTTCAAAATTTCTCGAATAATATTGAGAATAATCATATTGATCGTTATTATAAGAAGAATTCCAATATTTGCTTTATTCTCAAGTTTTTTTAATTATTTTTTTGTTATTTTTTGTGTATTTTTAAAAACAGCAATAAATCATCTTTTTTAATTGAAATAAATTCTGACGTCATATTTATTTTTAAAATGGTCGAATCGATTCATGTAATAATAAGTCATCGCTACATGGTGTTTTTTCCCACCTTTCCTGTATTATTTTGTTTACATTTGTTTATTCAATTTTTTGCAATTTTGGTTACGGTAATAACATTAATATGATTGATTACTGTATTTTAAAAAATTTGATGAGAAAATTTTTTTTTAAATTTAAATTTGAATAAATTAGTTCAACATTTTTCCATATTGATTTCTTAATACAAAACCGGATTTTTACTACAAAAAAAAAGTTTTTTTTAAATGGATTTTTTGAAGAAAAAATTTAACTTGAAATTTTAAATCAATTTTCATTTTTTTTTCCATTGATTTTTACTTTTACAAAAAGAAATCGAAAAAAATGAACAAATTCTAGGAGTCTGACGAGCAGATTCACCAAAATTCGACTGAGTTTTCAAATCAATTTTTTCTTGGTGGAAGAAAAAAATGTCTTGGAGATGGGCTAAAAATTATTTTATTCGGTTAATTTTCACAAAATAATTATTTCTTTTTTATTTCAGCTTGATTTCTCATAAATTTTTCATGAAGAAGCTGACATTTTCTTCAATCCAATAATTCTGGGAATTATTTTAAGAAAAAGCTGAATAATTAGTGGGATTTTCAACATTTTTCAAGAAAGGAAAACAATTTTATTTCAAGAAAGGAAGAGAATTTTTAAAAAACTACAACGTCAGCAGATTTCCTTCGGGTTTCTGGTTTTCCATGATCAATTTGAGTTTCTGAAAAAAAAATCAATAAATTTCGCCAAATATTTCTCAACAATTTTCACTGGTTGCTCGAAAAACATTCAACGAAGACGACTCTCCGGATTTCTTTCGATTTTTCCGACACGACAACACCATTTTCATGACTTCAACACGACTCTGAAATTGTTGAAACTTCAAATTCAACTCATTGAATTTCTTCATCGATTCACCGTCAAGCTGAAAATTATTAAAATCCATGGTTGACTAAGAGTCAACAAATCCGATACGAACGATTGAAAGAAGTGTGCGATTGGCAATAAATTCGACGAATCAGGCAGATAAAATATGAGAACCTGATGGAAAAAAACGTTGTTTTTTTTTTGGGCAAATCTTAAAATGTCTGAAACCGTATCAAGAAATGCTAAAAGTTGAATTGAAAATGAGAAAAATGACATGTAAAATAATTTCATTTCGGATTTATTCACGACATTTTTTGTTGCAATCAATTTATGAATCGTCAACAAATTTATAAATAATGAAGCCAACGTTGAAATGATCATAAAAATCAATAAAACAGCAACCAATTCGAGAACATCCTGAAGACAAAAAAAAATAAACAACTCCTTCGGGAAATTGTTTCCTTCTACTGAAAAGTTTTACCGCTTCACTATAAACATGAAAGCCGTTGACCTCGGCCCGATAGAAATAATATGCTCGATGGAATAAAGTCGATCTCGTTAAAAACAATGGAAAAATTGTGACAATTATCAAAATGAACGGAATCATTTTTTTCCAGTACTGAAAATTGAAACAATCAATAAGGACCAATGATATTATGAATTGGGAAAAAATGTTGTCATTTCTCCGCCCATTTTTTCATGCCGCGAAATTGCAGCCGAATTTTCTGTCGACTTACAAAATCATTTTTTTGAAGAAAAATGAATAAAGTAAATCGATTTAATGAAATTAAAAATATCATTGAATATTGGATATAAGCCATTGAAGCCATAATACAATTAAAAATTGGAAGCGGAAAACTCGAATAATTTTCAGCCGAATGTGATTTGAATAAAAATGCGAGAGAACAATCTTCACATGTATTTTGTGGGATACGCAGAGTGATGAACGAATTTAAAAATGTCACCAAATTCTGCAACAAAAAATCACATTTTATTCTTCAATTTTTTCTTTTCTGAAAATTTCGCTGAAAAAGTTGTTTGTGTAAGACCAAGTTAAAATAACCGATTTTCTTTTAAATCGAATTTTAAAATAATTTTCAATTTGATCAAACCCAAATTTATTGATTGAATTAGTTCGGAGCATTTTTATTTAAAATTATTTTATGTGTTGTTAATAAAATTTGTTTCAAGCCGTATATTTCTGCACCAAATTTTTTAATGAAAAAAAAAACTCCGAACTTTGTTGGTTTCAAATTGAAAAAAAAAACGACATTAAAAACTCCACAAAACAACAAGAAACCTACATAAACAAAATTTGCTTTGTAAAGTGCAAAATATGAATAAGTAAAGACGATGCGTTTTTTTCGGATCAGAATAATTGTGATCGAATAAAGAATAAAAGAAAAAATACCAAATGAACATGTGAAAACAAAAATTGGATTCAGAATTCCCATTTTAATAATTCAAATTCCAGAAAAATACGAAGAAATTTTTTTGAATTCTGAAAAATTTTAAAAATTAACATTTTCTTCCCCGAAGACACAAATCAATAAATCAATAAATTCAAGAGAAGAATTCAGAAGGAGCAGTGAGTTGAAAACTTAAATTAAAAATGTTTATGAACATTTCTAGCTTTTCGTGATAACAAAAAAAAAATAAAAAAATGGAAAAGTTCTTTCAGAAAAATTATAATAACAGGTTGCTTTTTTTCTGTAGCAGCTTCTCCCCCACCCCTTTTTTAAAAAAAAAAACGTAGGGAGATTGTGTCATTTTTATAGTAAAAATCAATGAAATATTTTTTAAAATCGCGAAAAAAAAAACTTACACTTGGTAGAAATTCAAAAAAATATTCAATTTTGTCGGAAACTTTTTTTTTTCTTAAAAGCTGTGCAAAAAACCAATTCAGAAGCAAAGAAAAAACAATTATTTTTAATTGCTTTTTATAAACAAAAAATATCTTCACAAATTTTCTTTTTTTAATTTAAAAAAAGAAATAAGAATGCTTAATTTTTCAGCTGCACGTTGAACAAAAAAAAAATTAATTTCAGATATTATTCATGAATAATAAAAAAAAGAAGGAGAAATCTTGAACTGAACGCCAACCTGTGCTCAAAGGCAAACAACTAAAGCTCAATTTTCGCAAGAGCGCAGAAGGAAACATTTTTCAATTTTATGTCGTAAAAATTTGTGAGGCCACTGAAACACTTTGAAATTCTTTAATTTTTTGTATTCTTTGCTGAAAAAAACTGAAAAACCTCGAGATGGAAGTCGCGGAAAAATTTTTGAAATTCTGCCTCCTTTTTTCAATATTTTCAACATTTCGATTCGAGTCTAAAATTCTTCTTTTATTCGATAAATTTTCAATCAATAATTCGACCGGTGAGGAGAAAACAATAAGAATCCATGGTTGATTCAAAGTTAATAAATCACTGACAAATGGTTGAATCATTTTTGCAATTGGAAGAAGGTAAAAATATGGACCAGAAGTTGAAACAATTAAAGGAATAAGCTGAAAAAAAAAACCAATTTTTTTTTTCAGAATTTTCTATTCTGAATTCTGGGCTCTTCGGATAATTCACCGTATTTAAAAATGCCAAAAATTGTGTTAAAAATGAGAAAAATGAGGTGTACAACAAGTTTCGATCGTGCTTCTTCACTTTCATCCTCATCATCGTCAACCTCTGAATTGATAACAAATTCAGAATCAGCGAAGACAGTGTGGTGATGATCATAAATAAAAGAAGATTGAAAAGAAGCTGTCCAGTATTCTGAATTTCAACTATTTTGATTCGAGCAGTAATCATTTTTATTCACCAACCGCTTCTGAAATTGTCTGAAATCCATTAATGTCAGGATTAAATTTATAAAAAGCGCGATTGAAAATAATGGGATGATTGGGAATAAATGGAAAAATTGTGATAAAAATCAAAATCGGCATTGAAATTTGCTTCCAATACTTAAAATATCTGGAAAATTTGAGCCGAATTTTCTGTCGACTTACAAAATCATTTTTTTGAAGAAAAATGAATAAAGTAAATCGATTTAATGAAATTAAAAATATCATTGAATATTGGATATAAGCCATTGAAGCCATAATACAATTAAAAATTGGAAGCGGAAAACTCGAATAATTTTCAGCCGAATGTGATTTGAATAAAAATGCGAGAGAACAATCTTCACATGTATTTTGTGGGATACGCAGAGTGATGAACGAATTTAAAAATGTCACCAAATTCTGCAACAAAAAATCACATTTTATTTATTCTTCACTTTTTTCTACTCTGAAAATTTTGCTGGAAATTTAAAATTGTGTTGATAAAAAATCGATAAAAGGGTTTTTAACATTGAGAAGTCAGTGAAACTTACAAAATAAAAATTCGCTTTGTAGAAAATAAAAAATGATCCGGAAAAAATATTCTTTTTACGATTCAGAATTAAAATGGTCAAAGAATAAATGAAAAATGTCAAGCTTCCATAACAAAGAGTTATGATGAACATCGGATTCAGTATTCCATTCATCATTGGTTTATTCTTGGTAGAAAATCTTCTCTCTCGGTTGAAATCCTAAAAATAGCTGGGTGGTCGATAAAAGTGCAACGATATTTCGAAGGCCATTATTTGTGCTTTTTAATTACACGATGCTCTTTTTAATAAACATGTAATCAATTATTTCAGATTTTTTCAAATCACGTATTTCGAACTTTTAACAACAAAAAATTTTCATCAGAAGTTTCAGAATTTCGATCAGAAGTTTCAGAATTTCGATCAGAAGTTTCAAAATTTCAACCAGGAGTTTGAGAAATTTAATCAGAAGTTTCAGAATGTCAATCAGAAGTTTCAGAATTTCGATCAGAAGTTTCAAAATTTCAACCAGGAGTTTGAGAAATTTAATCAGAAGTTTCAGAATGTCAATCAGAAGTTTCAGAATTTCGATCAGAAGTTTCAAAATTTCAACCAGGAGTTTGAGAAATTCAATCAGAAGTTTCAGAATGTCAATCAGAAGTTTCAGATGTTTTCACGAAACAAAACAAAAAGTTTAGAAAACGCGGCGGCAAGGTCGCGTTGTCGTCAAGCAACGTTTCTAGGTTTTCTGAAAAATGTAATTAAGAAATTATTTTATTAAATCGTGATCTGTTTCAGATGATCTGAATTGATTAGAAAAAAATCAAATTTATTTCAAAATCCGTTTCATTTTTGCTAATTACTAGCCGATTAGTTTTTTTTTTTTTGGAAAAATATGAATAAATCGACCAAATCGGTAAAGTCTTGTCATCTTTCAAATTCTGACGTTTTTTTCCAGCAACAGGAATCAAGTAACCGCTCGCTGACTCAACGTTCAGTGTCGAGTTCGATATGCCCGACGGCGCGATCAGTGAGCGTCGAGACGGCCTCATCATATACAAGCCCATCAGCTATACCGACTGCTTTGTCGACATCAACTGCCACAGCGATCGGTGCTACAAATTCGGATTTCGATGGAGTCGGTGCTGGCGGCGGAATGTCGGACACGTCGGCCGGTTCATCGCAACAAAACTCCAAGTCGTCTGAGACGAGAATGGCTGCGGTGAGGGCTGATGATCCGCAAGCGTTGCTTCAGAATTTAAAGCGCGGAAATTTATTCGGACGACAAAGTCAGAGTGGTAACGCAACGAATAGTGTGACGAACGTCACATTTGCCAACACGACCTTTGTTTCGACAGCGACGTCAACCACTTCTGAGTCCAACTCATCAATGGACAGCTCATTGAAAGATATGCCGAAACCAACAATGAAAAGCTTACAAAGTGAGAAATCGGCGTTAAGCGAGAAATCGGCAAAGGGTTCGCATAGTTCAAGAATTGTTAATCAATTGAATAAAAATAAAGAAAAGATGAAGAAAAATGTAAGAAATTACGTGAACTACGTGAAAATAACGTGAATAAAGTGATATTTTAAATATATTTTAGCAAAAAGAACGTGATGATGAAGCCAAATTGAGCCAGGCTTCGTTGAAAACCAAAAAAAGAACAACCGAAAAATCGGAAAGATCTAAAAAATCTGGAAGATCTGGAAGATCTAGAAAATCGGGAAAATCTGCCCAAACTGAAAAATCATCGGCATCAACGTGCCCTCCACAATTATCAGTTTCCGATGGTTTGAGCTCCAGCCGAAAACGAAACCGAACAAAAGCGGAACCCCAGGAAAAGTCTTTAACAACGTCGGAAGAAAGGAAGCGATCGGCAGCGTCAGGAGTCGCAAAAATGAAATCCAAACAACCAGGAGCGACGTTGACGACAATGACGCCAGCCACGAAACTATCGCAAAACGGTTCATCAAAACTCAAGAAAGCATCAGCAAAATCGTCAGCTGCAACCGCGTCAAGCGACGGAAAATCGTCGGCATCAAAACGCCGACGAGCCACACGCAAGTCGAAAGAATCTGCTGGAGCGGTGACGATGGCACCAGCCGTTGTTGCGCCAAATGAAAAAAAAATTAAATCGAATAATACGTCACAAAGAGTTTGGTTTTTTTTCAATTTTTTGTTCACTTAAAATTTCCCTAATCAATATTAGAACTGAAATCTGATGCCTATAGGAACCTCTCTTACCTTGAAACACTTCCTTTTTTAATTTTCCCTTCTTTTTTGAGCTCGAGCTAACTCGGACTCTGAAAATATTTGATTTTAATGTTTAATCGAGTTGGCACCCAAATTGAAATCGAATTTAAGCTTGATCTGATTCCAAAACCATCGCCACACAAGTTGCAAAACAATGGCGAGAACTATGGTGGTGATGGTGATGAACTGAGAACGGCTCGAGAAAATGAGAAGTCGTCGCTCGACATTTCTCAATCGATGAAAATCAAACCTGCGTCGACTGCTGTTCACGATGTCGAGCGAAGTGTTCGTTTGAGCGATGTTGTTACAGCGTGGGCGGACTTTTTTTATTTTCTTTTTTTTTTGCTGCAAATCGAAATCAAATTTCAGCCCGAGCGGCAACAAATATGTCATGAAACCACAAAAAGTGCCAAAAACGCTTGGAGATCAAGGTCAGCCGAATACGAAGAAGCCAATTTCCACACCATCAACCTACGCTTTTCCCGGAGCTGGAAAATGCACAAGAAGAATGGATACTGTAGCAGCGTCGACAATTACTGAGCCACCACCAGCTCACTGTGTTTATGATATTTCGTGAGTTTATTTTTTAATTTTGAAAATTTTGAAAAAAATTTGTGAATTTCAGAAAACTTTCGTCTTCTCAACGGCGCGTACCGTCAGCCGCTCCAACTTTAAAACCTGTTCCACCACCAACATCGCTGTTTGGGCCATTGAAAAAGACGCCAGCGCCGCCATTATCCGTTGCTTCAGCTGCCATAGATTCTTCAACAAGACGTAGAAACATGGAAGCGACTGCAGCGCCGCCTTTCAGTTCCGCCGCCGAACTCTCCACATTAACAAGACGTGAAAACATGGAAGCGACTGCAGCGCCACCTGCCAGTTCTGCCGCCGAACTCTCCACGTCAACAAGACGACGCAAAAGTCAGCAAGAAGCGCTGCTGCCAACGGCGAACGCGGCCAGTCGCGTCATTATCTTTGGAACCACTCCAGATGGCAAAAATCAGGTGGAGTTTACGATTCAAATGCGAATCGTCTCTGGTGAAGCTTTGGGATTATCCAAAGAGCCGATCAATTTGGTTCCAAAGAAGGTTTTTTTTTTTCAAGTTTTCAGCTTTTAAATTTTTACTCAGGTCATCATCGGTGAAAAACACATTCCTATCGAAAATCCAAAAAATTCAGCCTCTGATGGAAACCAAAAAAACTGAATCATTTTCTTTTTGAATAAAAAATTGAAATTCTTTTCAAAAAGCACGAAGAAAGAAAGCTGTGGAGACAATTGTGGTGGCCGAAGTGCCGCAAAATTATTCAAAATACTTTAATATTTTCGGTTTTCAATAATTTTTTATTAAAAATTTATCAACAAACTACAAATATTTCCTATCGTAGTTAACCATTATTACACGAAAATTGTTCTTTGACCAAATTGTTTGATATAAAAGGTGGAAGAAAACTCCATAAAATAATGGCCGAAGTTTCACATAATTTTTAAAATTATTTTTTTTCCGAACGAAAGTTGAAATTTGTCATTTTTTCCTCATTCGCGATGTTTAATGATTTGATTAATAAAATTTATCAAAAAATAAATGATGTTCAATTGCTTTTAATAACAATTGAACGAAAATCTTGTCCAAAAGAAACAAATAATTTAATAAAAGATGTTGAACAATTATTATTGTAAGTTTTATTGATTCTGTTTAAAAAAATTATTATTTTCAGAAAAATCGATGCTAATCTCTACAAATTGGATGAAATATTTTTAAAAGAGCCATCATCCACTAAACAAGAATCATTTTTAAAAATTGATCAATTAAAAAATGATATTTATCTTATCAAAAGTTCGTTTAATACTGTTAAGCTCAGATATCAAAATCAATGTAAAGTTGCGATTGAACGCAATGAACTTTTAACCAGAAGGTTACTTAAAATAAAATTAAAAGTATTTTTTTCAATTTCAAGTTATATAATTTCAGATTCACAACGAACAATGAAACGCGAATTAACATTAGCTTAGATGATGAATTAGAAACAAATAATCGATTAAAAGCTTCAGGAAATTTAGTTAGTTTTATTTAAGTTCTTAAAATTTCAAAAATTTACCTTCCAGATTGATGAAATGTTGCTGCAAGGCGCTAATATTCTAGAAGACCTTACCAAACAAAAAGGAGTTTTGTTTAATATTAGAAAACGATTTTCATACTTAACCAAAACAGTAAAAATACGCTCCACTGCCAGATTTTAAAAGGTTCGATTTTCAGCTTGGAATATCTGAAACAACGATTCGAATGATAGATAAACGAGTTAAAGAAGACAAGAAAATTTTATGTATTGGCTGCACTGTCTGCGTCATTTTTATGATTTCTTTTTATTTTTGGTGGATGTCATAAATTTCTTGTGTGATAGAAATAAACTTTGAATTGTGAAAAATTACGTGCTGCATACAAAACATTTTTCCTTAAAACTGGTAGGAATTCAAGTTTATGTACAGAATTGAATAAAAAAAGTGTTGAAGAAAGACAGTAAAACCAGGATAAATAAGAATTTTGATATGATAGAAAGATATCTATTTTTTGCCCATATAGGGAAAAGACATTGATGATCCTAATCCTATACCGTATGGTGACATTCCTCCATTTCCTGTAATTAATTGAATTTTTTAAAGAAAAAAAACTTGAAATACCAACCAAACATTCCAGCACCATATGGATATCCCATACCCATTCCCATTCCCATCCCCATTGGATTCATTCCCATTGGATTCATTCCCATCGGATTCATTCCATTCATACCGTATGGACCTGAACAAATTTCAATTTGTTCTGTTTTAAATTAAATTTGAAAAAAAAAACTCATTCCGGGCGGTGGCATGGGTGGCGGTATTCCTCCATACATTCCACCAATCCCTGGTGGAAGCCCACCGCCGATACCCATTGATCCTCCTGAACATTTTTTTTTTAATTTCACATGACTGATCGGTGTAAAAAGTTACCTAAACCAAGACTAGAAAGAAGAGGATTTGAAGAATAGGAAGCTGGAAGAGCGCTGTAAATAAAACTGTTTTTTTTTTCGATGGCAAAGCAAAGATGTGCTCGATTCTCACTCTTAAGCTTGAAGGTTGGATTAATTTCACTAAAAACTTGAAACGAACCTTCCAGTCTGAATCGTGACCGCAGTCAGAATAATAATATTGAAAATTCGACACATTTCTGAATTTCTTTTTCGACGTTTCTCGCTGTTGTCACCGATTTTGAATTGAATGCAGAACGAGATGTCACCCGAATGTTATGCTCAGATGGGCGTGACCCTTTCTGCTGTCCTCACATTAAATTCGTCAAAAAGTGGCAGAGAGAGAGAGAGAGAGAGAGAGAGAGAGAGAGAAAACTACATAGATGATCCAACCGGAATATGTATTAATAATGTCACCATCAGATATCTATGTAAAACTATGTTCAAGTCAAAAAATTTAAAAAAAAAGCGCCAAAAAATAATGAAGCTTGAACCCAACCTTGATCAACACCAACTTTTCGCAGAGCCGCCGGCTTAGCTGATACGCAGTTTGAAATGTCTTCATCCTTGAAAAGTTTTTAAAAAAAAATCATGCTTCAAGAGTTTTTCTTCAGCTTTAAGGGTCCGTAAAAGTCTGTAAATCAGTGGCCTAGAATTCAACCTCGTCTTTCTATCGTCAGTCAAGGTTCGTTTTAAAATTGTCGTAAAGCAAGTTTAAAAAAAAACGGATTAAAGTTTAATCGAACATGATAAAGTGAAAAGAACTAACAAAAAAAAATGTGTTCGCATTTTTTTTCTTTTTCTCGTTTTTTTCTTTTTTTTTTTTTTTTTTTGATATTTTATTTTACATAATCCAAAAAGTGTTTGATGGTGGCGCAGTAGGAGTAAGCGCAATTTTTTTCACTTTCTGTCATTAGCCATCCTTCCCCACTAACCGGTTAGATCATTTATTTTTTGTTTCGTTTTTCATGCTTTTTTTATTTTTTTTTTGTTGTTGCTGAATCGGCAAAATATTCGACAGGGAAAAGTGGAAAAGAATCGAACATACTTCTCCTCTTGATTTTTCTCCTGATTTCCAGGAGTTTTTGGTTCTCTCGAAAAACGTTTATTTCGTTACAAGACCCAGTCAGCGTATATACTACATACATATATCAGGGAAAAAAAACGTCGATTTTTAGAAATCGAAAAAAATCTCCCAACGAATGTGTGGCAGCAGGTTAAACAACTTGGAATTTCCTAGGGACACTGGTAGCTGCTCCAGGGGGATATACAATACAATGTGTATTTCCGAGAAAAAAAAAACTGTAGAGAACTTCAATCAAAGTGTGAAGATCTGATTCTGAAGAATTATATAACAATAAAAAATATCTGGAAAAAAGTCTGGAAACCAAAACGTCGTTGATAGAAAAAAAAAAATCATCATCGATATGAGCAAAATATTTGTCATATTCTATAACAAAAGCTGATATTTCAAATAATTTGCCCAAATCGAAAAGTTTCTTTTTGTTGTTGCTTCGTTCAAAAACAGATTCTTCGAATAAAAGTTGACTGAAACTCGGTGGCTTCTTCTTCTTCTTCAATTTCAACCAAAATTTTGGTTGTTTTATACACATTTTGTTAAAGAAATGGGCGTGGCCTGTTAGGGGTCTCGAAATTGTTTGTTTTTTCTCCCACATTTCCGCACTATTTTTATTGATTGCCTTGTTTTTCAGGACAGAGACGATGATGATATGAATATGAATAATAAAAAAAAATGTTTAATGTGTCGCTTCCTCATTGGCTTGGCTCGTCTCCCCCCCCCCCCCCCCCTCCCTCCCCCTCTCTTTTTTCTACTCCCACGCCTTATTGTTTATGGCGCTGCATGACGTGGAGAGTGCTAAAATGATAAACTGATTGTCAATCGTCTTGTCCATCAGAATTTTCTGTTGCTGCTGCTTCGTCGTCTTTTTTACAATTTAATTCGATGGAAGAATTCACCAATGTGGGGCGAAGCGTCTGAAATATCGACTTGTTGAGAATATATGGCAGATCCTTTCCTCAGAATGGTGAATCGTCTTCTCTAATTTGAAAGTTCCCTTTAAGCGTCGCGTCGTGGCAAGACCTGCTGCTGTGTGTTGGGCTTCCGCACCTTTTAGTTTTGTGCAGAATTACAAAACATTCATTTTGACTCGTTTCGTTTTGTCATCTACACAAAACTTGAAGGTGCAATTAGTTTTTGGCGGACAGGTCTCATCACGATTTCACAAATTTTTACAATAATTATATTTGAAGGGTTGAGTTTTATTATTCTGATCTCTTAACTCAAGTTTTTATGTAAAAATAATGAAAAGAACTGTAACATCAATTTCAGCTGTGCCATCTTTGTTCAAATTTCTATTTATTCAATCCTTTGACGGCTTCAAAAACATGTAAATCGATTTTTTTTTCAGCTTCAACATCATCAACCAATGGTACTTCATTACACGATTGATCATTCAGCAGAAGCTGAATTTTGTTTTATTTTTTTTTTTGAAAAATTCAAATGAAAAAATGAAAAACTTCTGTGATTCGTCGTCCTCGAACACGTTTCATGAATTTCGCTTGATGACACGATTCACAATAATCATACAATGAAAATCTGGAAAAACCGATTTGTTCTTCGGCTCAAGAAATGAAACATGAAACATTGAACTTCACTTGTAAATTGAAAATCCAATAAGACACCACCAGAGTCCATAAAGCGCCAATTTTCCGAAAGTCGTTGATTTTTTTTGAATATTCTGAAAATTTCCGACGTGTTTTCAGATGATTTTTTTCGTCCTCAAGTGGTGTTCAACTGGTGAATGGCAAATTTCACATCCAGTTATCGAGCCCCATTCAACCGCTGACATTTCCGTCATTTTTTTTTTAGAAATGAACGATTTTTTTTTTTGAAATTTAATCGAATAAAATTTTTTTTTAATTTTATTAAAAAAAAAATTTTTTTTTAAAGTTTAATTCGATTTATATCGATTTTCGATTAACTCCAATTCGAACAAAAATAATCCTGGATTCAGTTTAGATCCTTCAAGGATTTAGATCCTTGCTAACTGTACATACGTTCATAAGACTACCGCCTCGCCTCTATCAATTGTTTTCTTCTAAGAAATCAAAAAAAAAAAAAACGGAAATGAAAAAAGAAGAAATCGGTTGAAGTGGCCCCGCTAGAATGCCATTGGCTCAATTCAAACGAAGCATCAAATCGAAAGTCTGAGTATGTTTACTCATCGACCTGATCATTGGCTATCCGCTTTTTCACGCGCTCACACAGCTGGACAATAAAATATATATTATAAAAATAAATTGAACAATACTATGCCTTTTTTTTATTCAAAGATCCCAGTTGAAAAAGTGAATCGGGTCAGATCGGATCGGATCAACACCGACGAACTAATTGAAATCTAATGGCATTTTTTGAAAATTTCCGGAAGAATTTTCTTTTCTAAGACATCTGAACACCGCATTGAAGTTCAGAATCCAAAAAAAAATTGTTTATCAATTTCTCAACCAATAAATCGATTTTTTGCTCATAAAACAGAAAAAAAAATTTAATTTATTTTACAGTTTATGACAAAATCATAAAAAAATCATTGGTCATCGATCGTCTTCTCATTTTTTCCTTTTCAAATGCAAATTTGTGCATTTTATTACAATTTTTATGGATGGGAAATTGTTTTTTAAATGCTTTTTTTTTTTGACAAAAAACGAATAAACAATTCCGACATTATTGGGGAGGAGTCGTTTCAGTTATACAATTCATAATTGCAGAAACATTTTTTAAACAAATTTTTGATAAATATGTTTGACGGGGTTTCACGTACTTCACGTAGTTCACGTAGTTCACGTATCAAAAAGGTTAATGAGACAAAAGTCTCGAGCAATGGTTTTGAGTCGACTCGACGAAAAAAAAAAAAACAAAAAATCATTAGAAAATATTTCGTATTTCACGTACTTCACGTAGTTGCCGTATCGAAATATCATTGAGCCAAAAGTTTCGAGCAATGGTTTTGAGTCGACGAAAAAACAACAAAAAAAATCAATAGAAGACATTTTTTCACGTACTTCACGTAGAATATTTAAAAAACAAAACAACGATGATGTGTTTCAGAACCTGTGAGTCAATAAGAAGAAAGCATCCGATTGTTTCAATCCAACCCGGAAAAATGACACGGATGGAATGTGTTCTGCTCAAAATTAATCTTATCAAATTTCTGGGTTTTTCTTTCATTTTCCCTTTTCTGAATGCCAATGTACATTTCATGTTTATATTGTTTGAACACAGGTCTCTCGCCTCTTTTTTTCTTTTTTTTGTCCGCTGCACTTCCGCATCGCCTCAAGAAATCCAACCGCCGCCATTGCCGCCAAGAAAAATCGATGTTTACACAAAAAATGACAGGCAAATTGCGTGTGTTTCGCATGTTTCAAAAGCGGAAAATGCCGCGTTTCTTTTCTCTCTGTCTCTCTGTCTTTTTGTCTCTCTCTCTCTCTCTCTGTTTTTAATTTTTCTCTTTTTCTCTTTGTCTTCCCCTAACTTTTCATCTTGTTTATTCGCTTTGTGTCGATTGCGAAAAAGGAGCAAAACCCAAAGATGCAAAATGCTCTCCAATTGTGCAATCGTTTGGCGCCGCCTTTCAGTTTCCAAATTTTTTTTTCGGTGATCTTTCCCGCCCTTTTTTATTTTTTCAAAATCCTCTGGAGAAAGAAGCTTCAATTTTCTTTTGTCACAAACAATGGTTTTAATAATATTTGGGCTTTTTTATTTTTTTGGTTCTGTCCGATCAAATATGCTGGAAGTTCTTATTCCTGAAGGCCCAGTTAATCCTAATTACTGTAATAATAGGTCAGTTTTACGATTCGTCATTCTTCAAGAATTCATCCAAGTTTCAGCGAAATTCTGGAAGAAGCTGGACTGGTTCGAACCACAATGGGACAATTTCTGGGTTACGATTGCAGTGAAGAATTTTACCATTGCAGGTAAATTTTCACGTGGTTCACGTAAAAAAATCTAATAGTTAGTCAAAAACCACTTCTCCCTGAAATCTGATTTTTGGCGAGAGAATTAATTTGGGTTTTCAATTTTTCCCCTTTTCTTTTTTTCAAAAGTTTCACGGTATACTGTAACTATTTCGTGGCGAGACCATTCAATCTGTTTTTGAGGAATTCACTACCTCGCCTACAGTATCCTTTTATTAGTGACAAAAAAATGTTTAATTTTTTCTGATGGCAAAGCGACGGATTTCGGACATATCGTAAAAAGTGTAAACCCGGATTAGTGTACGATGTTCATGGAACTCAGAATTGCAATTACGATTATAATGTGAAAAGCTGCGGAATCCGTCCTGGAGGCAAGTCACCAAAAAAGTGAAAAAAAAATGAAGAAACCAAATTTTATTTGCCTTTCTCACCTTTTTCTCTGTGCGTAATTTTGTTCTGTTTGAGTTGTTTTGACAGCGCCGAGACAGTGTTGATCAACAATGTTCCCATACACGATCAACTCAAATCAGATCACATCAGATCACACATCAAATCATTTTTCACTTTGTTTGATAACGATTTGTGGAGTTATTTGAAATGAGCTGTCAAATCAATTAAAACTGGAAAAAGCACACACACACACACACACACACACACCAAATCTTGAAAAATTCTTCACCTTCTGGACAAAAAAAAATGTTTGCAGGACCTGTTCAATGCAATGGCACCGATTTTTACTGCTCTTTATCGGAACAATGTGTTGGAATGTCGTCACGTTGTGACGGTCATTACGATTGTGCAATGGAAGAGGATGAGCAGAATTGTCGTCAGTTTCTTCTTCATTCTTTCCTCATTTTTTCCAAAAATCTCTGATCATTTTTCTTCAGCTCTTTGCACAGCTGGTGAATTCGCGTGCAAAGTATCGGAGCAATGTATTCCGTTGGATCGAAGGTAGGGCTAGAAAACGAGCAAGAAGTTGAGTTTTGTTGAAAAATTCAGATGCAACGGTTTGACGGAATGCGACGATGGAACTGACGAACGAGACTGTGACGGTGAGTTTTTCTGGAATTTCAACAAAAAATAAAAAAATCTGGAATTTACAGTGTGTGGACATGGATTATTTCATTGTGGAAAAAGTAACGAATGTGTTCCGATGGATGAGCGATGCGATGGACGACGACAGTGTCCCCATGGCGAGGATGAAATGTTGTGCAAGTAAGTTTTCAATCCTTCGAATTTTCACTCCTGGAAGTTTCACTTTTTTTTCTCCAGGAAACACGATGCGGATAAAATGTTCGTTTGCCAGTCTCGCGATTTTGAGATTCCCGCTAAACAGGTTTGCGATGGTCGATCTCAATGCCCCGATGGTTCGGATGAAGCTTATTGTGAACTTCCAAAATCACTTTCGGCCATGTACAGTTTGAACCAAATCAAAAACTACTTTTTTTTTCAAAGAAATTGTTTGGCTTTCAGATCGTTTTCAAATCTCGGAACAACTTCAGTTCCCGAATCAGAACCAACCGATGGTAAACAAATCCTCCAGCAATTTTAAAAAAGGCAATAAAACTTTCAGACAAAGAAGAAAATGAGGAAGAAGATGAGGACGACTATGACTACGATCAGATCAAAAATGAACCAGCTCCATCATTTCCAATGCTCTCGTTAGTCAATCTTCCAACGACAACAACAACACCGACAACAACGACGACCACTCAACGAATAGCGACCACTTCAAAATCACTTCCAACAAGAACTGTGAAGCCGGCTTTCAGTCGACCACGTCCTAAAATCTCGAACACTTTTGAGGTAGCTCCACATTTTCGCATTCGAATTTCGAACGCAAATCCAAATTGTTTTCAAAATCGATTTTCTAGAGCAAATTTACCCCGAAGATTCGAATCGAACAACCCACTTTGATCAGTGTTACTTCATCACCAAAAATCAATAAAGCGGTAAAATTTTTTATTTTTTTACTTTGTTACATTATTTTAATCAATTTTCCTTCGTGGGTGGTCTTGAAAGAAGCTTTGAGAGTAAAAAAAACCACTTAAAACACATCGATTTTTCAGACAACTGAGCCAATGATGCTGACACGTGAGTCACTTCAGACCACACCTGTTTCAGCATCCTCAACAATGCGACCAACAAAAATTCGACAACCAACAATTATTCGGCAAACGATAAGCGTACAAAAAGGTGTCGAATTTTCATCGAAAAATTGAATCTGAAATTATTATTTTTTTTTTGAAGAAGGATCAAACCATTCATCGGTGATTCCATCAAATCCGAGTGATAAGGAGAAGGTGTTTATCATGCAGGTGACAGCAGCTCCATCAACACAGACTGTTGGCACCAAAAATAATGGAAATCAGAATTTACTTCGTGAGATCACTTCACAAATCAATGGTGGAATGAGCCCGTAATTTGAAAATAATCTGCCAGTAAATTATTTTAAAAAAAAAATTGTTTTTCTTCAGCCAACTTCTTGCCAAGATTGAGAATATTATCAAAGCCGAAATGGGAGGAAATGGCGCATCCAACAGATTCAGAAGATGGGAAAATCAAAATTAAATCGATATTTTATATGATTTTTATTGATTTTTTAAAGTCATTTCGATTCGGGTCATTCATTTATTGACAACTTAAAATTCAAAAATATTTATTTATAAATGTAAATATCAAACTGACCTCGAATATTTTTATTTATTAAATTAAATTATTTATATTTTAAATAAACTTTTTTTTTTTTACAAATTTCAAAAATATCATGTTTGGAAGACGCGAAGAGCAACCGCTTTCAAACCGCGACGCACTGTGGTTGTCTGCGTCTCTCATTAATTTGAAAATCTAAGTTTCTGTTTTTTATTGGGGTAAAATAACAAGGAAATGATTGGCCAATAAAGCATAAATGTTGTATTTATTTTTATCGCCAAAACGGAAATGAATTGATAAAAAAAAATATTAAATAACTGTCATTTTTCTTCGAACTGCTGTTGGCTTAGTGTTGGTCGTTGACCAAACCGCAAAACTCGTCGTCAATGACATGGATTTTTGATTCTTCTTCAGCTTCTTCTTTTTACAGCAGAACATCTGATGGCAAAACGTTTGACGATATTCAAACACTCGCCAAAGAAGAACATAGAAATTTGACGAAGACGACAATAAAAGAAAAATGATGGCGTAGAAGGTGATGCGGTGCTCATCGGTGTTATTGAAAATTGCAATGAAACACGGTGGAAAGGTGGCAGAGAGCACAAAAATGACAGCGGCGATGATTGAAAAGCTCAGAAATTTTCGTTGAATTTTCAAATTTTGAAAGCTTATCGATTGAAACTCTTCAAAAAAATGATGGATTCAGTTGAAAACAGGAATATTCGACTGACTTTTACACTTTAAATATAAATTCATATAAATTATTAAATAAATCGATAAAGTTGCAATTGAAATCCACAATTTATACTGATTCCAAATAAATAAAACCTGAAAAGGTTAAAGTTTACAACGAGGCTCCATTCTAACGCAACAAACTATACGTTTGGAGGAAATGATGTCGCCAAAATACAATAGAGCACATTTTCGTCATTCAATGATATAAAACAAAAAATCTGAAATTGCCAAGTTTCGACATGATATCGATCAATTTTCTTTTGACCACAAAAAAAATCGCGATGATGTTGGCCAACAAGAAAATAATCGATAAATATGTTTTGGCGCAACAAAATCGATAAAAAATACTGTGATTGATTGCTAAAAATCGATCACAAGAAATGGCGAGAATCAAGAAAGTTTTGATTGATTCAAAAAATATATAACTGGAATTAATAATAAAACAACTTCTGTAATTAAAAAAAAATTTTTTAATCTTAAAAAAAGAAGAATTCAAATAAATATCTAAATAAGACCTTCTTGTGTAATAAATAACAAAATTAAATCGTATAAATGACTGAAGCTCATTCAGAAGACAAATGACGTCAGAAATAGCAAGAGCACAAATTAAATAACCTTAAAATACATTTTTTCTCGCATAATTTTCCAGTTTTCCCCACCACATTTTCTTCTCAATAATTTATTGCGATAAGTGGCGAGAATAATTTGAATATTTCCGAAAATTCCAAAAATCGAAAAGAACAAAATTGAAATTTGAATTGTTCGAATCTCATCGTCCAATGACATCGAGCCGTTTTCAAATGGTTTCTTTTTCCTGTCGAAAAAAATTGGGGGAAAACTCAATTTTATTTCCCTTTTTTTTTCCTTATTTTTATTATTTTCTTTTCCATTAAAAAACTTTATTGGATTTCTTTCAATAAATAATTCCGAAAAATAACAGGAAGTTGAGTGTAAATGAACAAAAAATCACCTTCCTTCTTATTTACTTCCAACCTAAAAAAAAAAACAAAAAAAAAAGTGAAAGAACAATATGGGTTGTGTCATTTATGTGACGCAAAGGTGCACATCAACCACCGTATTAGACGACAATTATTCATTAAATCAAAAAACATACACAAGACAGTCCATAATTTTAAATAATTTGTTTTTTCTTCTTTTTTTTTTCATGACTCAGTTAATTAATTTTTTTTTCTGCTTCTTCTTCTAATTATTGTTTTTTCTTTGACTTTAAAGTTCTTAACTTTGTGATAACGAAATTGATGAAATAAAATCTTTTTCTTACTTTCTTGTTGAAACTAATTACATGTTATTAAAACTTAAAACAACCGTATTTTTTAAGAGAAAAAAAAATTCAAAAAAACAACATTATCAATTTTTAGTTAAAGCATCCGTTCGATTAGCTTGAACCATCATCGTTTCATCGATTTTACTTTCATCTACGCGCTGAAATTGATCAAAAATAAAAAAAAATGAGCTCAATTATTATTGAATTTAAATGAGAAATCATTGAATAATAGGTCGCCGTGATTGATTCGTGACCGAAACCACTGAAAAATTATTCTCCTGGCTGATAAGCACCTTTCCACAGCATAATTGACCAACGAATGCTTTTCGATAATCGCTGCTTCTCCAATAATAAACATAAAAATTGCATGAATATGAAATTAGGCCTGGAAGTAACACCAATCTCTCTTTTGTTTCGTCATTTTTCTTCTCAATTATTTTTCAAAACCTGGTATGACCGCATATGTGGATATTGTGTCCGGATTTATTGGCGGATTTTTAAGATGACTGAAGACCGCTATAAGAACTGCAGATAATACAGATGAGATTGAGAAGACTGCCGCCCCAATGACAACTGTATTCATTATCATCTTTTGAATTAATACATTTTTCTCATTTTTGTTCTTAAATGCTGAAAATATTTTCAGCATTTATGTACATTTATTGTATGTCAAGATGTCGTGCACTCTAGATATTTACCACAACAATATACAGCAATATAGGTGTAAATATAGATCAATAATGTAAGAACTGATCCCCAAAGATTCCATTGATTCCAGTAAAAACCAATCTGAAATTATCCAGGAAACCACACGATTAAAAACACGGAAAATAGTTCACGTTTTCAGGCATTGCCATTGGCAGAATACATGGATCGACTGAATCATCCGATAATCCTAGAATACTGGAAATTAGAAAGAAGAATCCGATTAATATGCCAGGAAATGTCATTGCAATCACATATTTTGTTTTGTTTATTGTTCGATAAAAAACAATAAAATTGAGCGCAATTAAACGATCGAAAGCCAATGAAAGAATCATATAAACTTCCATTGGTTCAATGAAAATGTATGAGATGTTTGCCCAGAAGCATCGTCTGAAAATCAACAAGAAAACTCTTGAATTATTTCATCGCCCTTTTGCACACCTCAAAGTTGTTCCACCAATTTTAAGCGTCATTCGAACAAATGATTGAAGCTCGTTGAGCAAACATATCGTGTCACAAGTTGCAAGAATAATCAGTAGAATTCCTGAGGATTTCAATATTATTATTTTGGTTTTTTTTTTTTTTTTTTTGATAATGGCGAGGATGAATTTACCACATTTGTGTTGTAGATAATTGTTCTTGAGTGTCGCAAGGATGATATTGACATTTCCGAATATTCCAATGATTCCAAAGAATAATAGACATGTTCGAATAATTTCAACATCCGTTTCAGTTGTCATTCTGAAGTTTTGAAATTTTTCAGCTTTTTTTATTTGGCTGAAAATAATAACAAAAGAAATAATTTTTTCGGGCAACCGACAGAGTTAAGAGATAATTAGATGTTTTTACTCACGGAAAAAATTCAAGTCTCAATTCAAATCTGAGCTCAAGGTATGAAAATTTATCACGTATCACATCAAAAAAAATTTTTTTTTAAATTTTCTATTGCTTTCTCTGGTGATTTTAGATTTAAAATTGTTTTACAAAAACGTTTCATTCAAAAAAAATTCATTTTTGCTGCTAAAAACGAAAAAAAAAATGAAAAAATCTTGAAAAAACCATCAAACAAATTCGAAATAAAAAGAAAAATAGAAGGAAACAAATATTTTTCCGGATAAATGACGGAAATTTTATCTTCCGGGCTTCATTATCACTTTGTTCTGTTCAGATTTTTCAAATTATTTTCATTCACAAAAAAAAAAAAAAAAAAAAAAGAGAAAAAAAATATGGAAAAACTAAAGAACAATTGACAGGTGTTTCTAGTTTTTTTTTTCTGGAAAAAATTAGAAAGTTTCGATTTCCAGACTTTTATTTATATTTTTCTTCGTTTTTTCTTTCTTTTACCATAAAAATGTGTCAAACATTTCTGATTTTGTTCGTTGAAATATTTTTTTATTTTTTAATTGAATAAAATTTAATTCAATTTTCTACAAAAACTGAATTATTAATTTAAAGGATCTAAGAAAATGTTAAGAAACCAAAAAAAAAAAAAAAAAAAAAGTTTTATTTTTAAAAAGACACTTTTTAAATTATTTTAACACTTCCGTCGGAGCAGGTAACAAAAATATTTAACAATTCCGGAAAGTTTGGTTTTAAATCAGTGAGAAATCTGAAAAACTCGAAAAACATTTTGTCAGTCAACTTTTTTCCGCTTAAGCTGATTAAGTTTTTCAGAGCTGTGACGAATTTTCAAGCCCCTTTTCTTGGCATTGAAAAAACGTGGCTCTTTTTTTTTAATCTCGTTCAGATCAGAAAGAAAAACAAATGTACTTGTCTAATTGATCACAAGATCTGAGTTTGTCCTCAACTAATACTCGGATTGCCAATCTTCCACCAAAGTCAATCGATTCTTCGTGATGGCCTTCAGTGGGAATGATGTTTCCAATTGTTTGCGCATATTTGTTCACTTTATACAACAAAAACTTGATGACGATTTGTGAGTTTTCCGGATTGAATGGTTGATGTGTCAAAATAATGATTTCTGAATGCGACGGTGGAATTGTGCCTTTTCTCAACAATGATTCATCAATCGGATTTGATGCATTGGCTTTTGGTGCACAAGACAGAGCAAATTTATTCTAAAAAATATGTTTATTGACATCAACAAAGAAAAAAAAAGAGCTTTATCAACTTCTCAAAAGAAAAAAAATGATATCATTCGGGCAGCTTTTCATGACTTTTCGAATATTAAATTTGATATTTTTTCATGTGAAAATCATTGCTTTTTCTCTGATTCCATCCCATCCCATCCCATCCCATCCCATCCGATCCCATCCCATCCCACTTCCATTATATCCCACTTCCATTCCATCCGCTGAAAATCACTTACATTCACTGAAAAAATCGTGACGAGAATGAGAAGCGAAGAAGAGGACAATGAAATCAACATTTTTTCTTCTTTTTTTTTCCAATATTTTTCTTGTCAGCTTTTTATAATTTTCAATGTTTGCCCCGTTTTTTTTTCCTTTTCTAATTCAAGTCGAAATTTGTGAGAAAATCAAATAGAAAAAAGTCGAAAATGGGCGAAAAATTGAAAGTTTTTGGATTTGGACTTTGTCTTCTTCTTTTTTTTGTTCCAGACAAATTTCGGATATCGAATTTCGTGGGGGAGAAAAGAAAAACACACGAAAAAACTCGCGATTTTTGGCTTTTCGTTCGTTTTCTTGCCTTTTTGTCATTTTTAATTTGTGTCAATTTGCAGTTCGGCTTCAACATTTTGCACTAATGGATGACGGTAAAAGGTGAGAGAGCAAGTTTATTTCTTTTCTTCCCCTCATTTTTAAGATTCTCAAAAATATTCTCCGTACTTTGAGAACGATTCCTCGCAAAGAATTTCTTTCCAAGGATTTTTCGATTCTTCTAATAAAGAAGTCGAGTTTCATCTGAAAAAAATCCTGGAAAAGCGCTGAATTTAATTTTAATTTGACGACATCGTCGCTTCTGAATACTTGATTTCCAGATGAGAAGTTTTTCTCCAGACTTCAAAGAAAACTGAAAATTTATTCGTCTCTCGACATCCAAAAAAAAAAAAAACAAATATTGTTTTCCATTTTTTTTCTTTTCAGCCGGAAATTTTGACGACAACTCTTCCGCGATGACCTTTTCAGTCTCATTTTTCGTTTTTTTTTTCTTCTTCTTCTTCTTTTTTTCTTTCTTAAAAGCTTCAAGACGCCGCTCAACAAAAATCTCGTATTTCCACATGGTTTTTATCATTCTTTTTAGTGGTTTTAGAAAAGAAGCAGAGAGAAACACACAGAATCAAAATAGAGAGAGAGAGAGAGAGAGAGAGAGAGAGAGAGAGAGAGAGAGAGAGAGAAACTTAAATTAATCAACGGAGGATTTATTACACACATTGAGCAATAATGGTGGCCTGAACTTCGTGTAGAGCACCCACCACATGATCGATAAAATCATCATCTGTCTCGGCTCCCCCCATCTCCTTTCCTCTCCGCTCCTCTTAAAATCAATTTGCTCATTTCTCTTCGTTTTTTGCCCCACACAAATTGACAAATTCGTTTTTGTTGCGTTTTTTTTCCTTTTTTCAATTTGTTTTTTTCAAGAAATTTTCACTTTTCATTGTCGTTCAACAAAAAAAGAAAAATTAAAAAGCAAAAAGAAAGAGGCTTTGACTCAAAAAATTTGTTTACATGTCATCGAAGCATCGAAGTTTTCAGCTTCTCATCACAATTTTTTTCTAATTTCTTGTTGGCTTTTGATCTTCATTATTTTTTAGAAATATTGTGGTTTTTTCTTGCCAAAATTGGATCAATTGAATGAAATCCAAAAAAAAAAAAAACTTTTTAAAGGCGCATCTACATTTTTCATTTTATTTAAATTTTTTTGATTTTTCTTTAAAAAACAATCTCTTTTTTCCTTGAAATTTAGATTGTCACTAATTGAGAGAAAAGAAGAAGAAAATTCGAATTTCTTTTCACATTTTCCGAATCGATTTTACTTATTATGATGAATATGTATGTCGCCTGTGTCTGTGTGTGTGTTGTGTGCTGTGTTTATGCTTCTTCTTCAGTTTTTTTTTTTCACTTACATCCTCATTTATTTCTTCCTTCTCAAAATTATTTTCCTTGGGGCCCTATTAAATCAAAAATAACAATTTTTCTTCGTTTTCCTATGACAACTGCAAAAAGGAACAAAAAAAAAATGACGAGAAGAGAAGCAGCTTCTCCTCCTCCTCGTCGTCGTCGTCGTTTTAGTGTTTTAATGGGTTTTTGGTCTCGTTTTTTGAGATAGAATATTGCATTTTCTTTTCTCCCCAAACGAACATTGAGGAGAGAAGAAAATATTAAACACTGAATTGTTCTGCTCCCAATTTTACCCAACTTTTTTTGCTTTTCCTTTTTTTTTTTGATTGGCAGGCAGAAAAAAGATTTCTCCGAGTGAATTTTAAGCTTCATTTTTAGTTCATTTTCTCTCTCTCTCTCTCTCTCTCTCTCTCTCTCTCTCTCTCTCTCTCTCTCTCTCTCTCTCTCTCTCTCTCTCTCTCTCTTTGTCTGTTTCTCCCCATTCTTCTTTTCCGTCTCTCTCTCTCTCTCTCTCTCTCTTTCTAATCTTTTTTAGCTTGAATGAACTTGTGAAAATTTAAAAAATTAATTCTAAACTTTTTTTAAATTGATGACTTTTGATTGTCACAAACTGGACTCCAACATTTAAAAAAAAACCAACTGTTGCTCCACCCATCTCCCCCCTGACCTCTTTCATCGATCAATACATTGTAAATGTGCATTGATTGTGATTGAAAAATCAAATTTGAAATCAAAATGGACGAAGGCATCAATTTCAGTTTTCCCTCATTTTGGAGAGCGCCAGTTCCAACGACATCGTCTTCTCCAAAATTAACGAGTTTCAAGCGAGCGAATAATGTCAGTTTCAGGGAAGAAAACGTAGTTTTTTCATTTTTTTTTTTTTTTTTTGCAGATGCCCGGTTCAGTGAACCAAGAAATTCGTCTTGTTGGGAATGGAGATGAACTGAAAGAAAGACTTTATAGAGGGTTCGTTATGCCATTTTTAAACTTCCTTCTCCGTCTTCTTCCCCCCACTTCTTCTCCGTCATTCAATTTTTAATCCTCCTGGGTGTTTCTGTTGCTCACAATTTTATTGCCGAAAAAAAAATGCCTTTTGATGATGTCAACGCCGCACCATTTTTTTTTTGGTGGTGAGAATTTTCAATATTATTGATGGTTCTCATCAAATTGGTTTCAAAAACCAGAAGAACTTCGTCTTTTTTTTCTTGCTCTCCTTTTCCTCTTTTTTTCTCAACGTCAGCGACTTTTTCCTTCACAGTTATGATTCATAGTTTTGAAAATTTGAACATCTCAAAAGGTATTCGAGATGGATCATCAATGTAGGTTTTTTGGGGGTTTCATAATCAATAAAAAATCGATTAAATCAATCTCTGTTTGTCCCATTCATTTAATACATATAAGCTATTCTTAGAGCTCTTTCTGAGCATCGAACTCACAATTATGTAAATCGACCCGATGGTGAAATGGATATGATGGTCGGCTTTTTTCTGATGAATGGATTCTGCATTTGTAATCGGATTCTTCATTTTCCATCATATTTTTTATCAATTCATTTCAGTTTTTTTTCTTCTCTTCGGTTTATGCGTCATTTTTTCGTGTCTTCGCCGTCGTCCATCATTGAATTGTCTTCGTCGTCAGACGCCCGTTGATGACGTATTCGTGACAAATCGTTTTTAGAGAAGAAAAGTGTTTTGTTTTTGCAGATTGAACGAGCTCCACTAAGCATGAATGTTGAGCAACAACCAGTACCTGAAATTTTGAAACCAAAATTCAAATGTGAGAAAATTGTCGGGTTGAATTGATCATTGATTTGTTCTATTTCATCTTTCATTTGTTTTTTCTTTGATTTATTCCGATTTATTGATTTTTTTTTCTAGCAATTGTTAGCCAAGTGATAAAAACCAACAAGGTTACAACGACGGTTATTGAATCAGATTCTGAAAATGATGAGCTTAAAACTAATCATCAAACTGATAATAATGTATGCCTTTTTAACTTGTTTTTTTTTTCCCCCTTGAATGTTTTCTTGAACAAATTTTTTCACTACTAAAAAAAATGATTTTTTCTTCCATTTTTTCTAGGTAAAAGTACATGGATCTAACGATTCTCGATCACCATCACCACCCCAACCAACGAATCGAAAGACAAGTCTCGCTGGTTGCTCATCTAGAAAACAATCAATTGAGCACAGTGCTCGACGATGCTCAAATGCTCAGGAGACGTCGGCAATGATCAGGCACAACTTGTTGGGTCCGTTGTCTTTTGATGATTTGTATTATATGTGAATAACTTGTATTGATCGATTCTTCTTCCTTACATTTTCTAATTTTTCACGGGTTTTCATTGATTTTTCCAATAAATGTGCACCACATTTCAACGTTTAACAACAAAAAAAAGACCAAAAAATTTCTCTTTGGAGAGGTGGAGAGGCGGGTGAAATGTTGACAAAAAAAAAATTTTAAAAGGTTGAAAATCAAAAAAAAAAAATGTTTGATTTAATTTTATCGATAATTTATATTTGCTTAACAAAATTCGCTAGAAACACATGGGCAAAAACGTTTTTTTATCATTTTTTATTATCAGAAGAAGAATTATTTTTGAAAAACTGAAATTTTTCCATTTTTTTTTCGTCACAAAAAACTTGAAAAATGTTTCATTATCAATGAAGCGTATTTGCAACACTCGAACTTTTCAATGCGTCAGTGGGCGGGCGGGAATGTTTTTCAGTCATTTTCTACCAGTTTTTATCAAGAGAAAACAATTTGAAAAGGAAGCGAGGAAGGAAGGGGGGGGGGGGGGGGGGGGGAAGGGGGAGGGGGAGATGAGACAAACTGAAAAAGACGCGATTTTTCAAAGATAAATTTAATGAAAATAGCACTTCTCTCCGCTCCACTTTGATATCAAGGTCGTTTGCCCACGTGGTCATTTGTCCAACCCCCTGTGTTTTTTTTTTCATTGGAAATACATATAAAACCGCATTTTTTGATATATTTTACGAAATTTTTTTCCTATACGATATTTTGGTCTCGTAACGAAATCTTATTTTCACAGAAGCTGCAGAAAAAATTTTTCTTGACTGAAAATTGGTCTCGTAACGATTTTTTTCGTACTGTTGATTTTTTTTTGTTTATTTTTAATTTTATTTTCTCTTATCTCGATTACATTTTATGATTTTTATTTACTTTTTTTTGAAAGAGCTCTCCCTCTCTCTCTTTCTCTCTCTCTTTCTCTCTCTGCACATACAATGTTTTCTATGTTGTAGGTGGTAGGCGGAGCCTCAAGTTTTATTTATTTTTTTAAGTGTGTATTTTTTATTTTTCACAAGTCTACTACATATTTACAGAAAAAAAAATGCTGGAATTGATTCAATTTCTTCAAGCCATCCCATTTTCGGTTCAATTCTCCACAATTCTATATTTACTTCCTTATTTCAAGGTAATCAAAGAACGATGAGGTTTTCTAGTAAAACTTTGTTTCTATAACCAACCAATTTCAGATCGTTGCTGACGTATTTATGGTGACGCTGCAAATCTGGTCAATGCTGTTTCACGTCTCATTTTTATGGATCTCCGGCATAGTTTATCAGTCATCGATGACTGATATGCTCATTTTTATCCTTTCGATCGGGATTACAACCAAATTTCTCATCGATGCTGCTGATTTAGGTGATTTTCAATCAGTTTTTTTTCAACTTTTCTTCGAAATGCTTCTTTTTTTTCAGAATTTTCAGTTCGATGGAGACAAATTATCGATATTTCAATTTACGTTTAATTCATTTTTTTTTGTTTTTTGTTCAGAATTATTTATTTTTTTTCATTCGGGTATTTGTAATCATTTTTAGTCATCTAATATCATACAAAATCTTAAAAAAACATTTTTTTAAATGTTCTAAACAATCTTTAAAATATTTATTTTGCTGAGTATCAGTTGTGATACGCAGTGAAAACAAGATTTCGGATTTCTCGAAATTTCAAAAAAAGAATTGTGTGTGCGCCTGAGAGTGAGAGGCAATTTCAGACAGAGAGTTGAAAAAAAAAGAAGAAAACATCAAAGACAATCGAACATTGTTTTGAAAATGATAAGAACGCAGAATTGAGAGTGTGGTGTCACGTTTTTTTAATCAAAAAAACAAATTTTCTTGTTTATTTTCAAAGTTTATTAGGTTGAAGGAAAACAACATGGAGAATGATGAGACGCCGACGACACTCATAAATTATTTGAATTATTTTGGGGATTTCTGACGAAAAATTGAAAACAAAACGATTTATTCCAGTTTTGCTGTCAACTCAATTCGGAAATTTAAATTGATTTTCCGAAAAAAAAAATGGCAAATTAATTAAAATTAAATTTTTCTGACCTTTGAAACGAAATAACACTGAAAATCATGAAGTGTAGGAACTATTTTTAGTTTTGATTAGAAACCAAGTGAGAGAGGGTGAGAGACGCAGAAAACCAGAAGAAATCGTGAAAAAATTCCAGATTTTTTAAAGAAAGAAACAAATTTGAAGAGAAACGAGAGGCGCAAGTGCTTTTTTCAGATGTTGAAATTCAAAAGAACACAAATTTGATCCTAATTAAGGAGAAAAATTGGCCACCAGCCAAACCACTTGAATTTCAATGAAAATTGAAATGAGGACAATCGAAACTCGATCAAATCCGACAATAATCGACAAATCCATTATTGATTGATTTAGTCCGACAATGGGTTTTGCATTTCTTCTTATTTTCTATCGGCTCAAAATTCTTTCAGCACAGTTTTATGATTCTCCGCTACAGTTTGCAGGTAAAAAGAGCGCACATTGATTTTTGAAATAACCTTTTCTTGGTGTCGATTTCAGGTTTTGCTGCTATCAATTTACCGTCTTCTTATGATAACGATCAAAATGATTATTCTCAATATTATTCGAGAAATTTTGAAAGTGAAAACCAATTTTTTTTGGCAAAAAAAATCAATAAAAATTCAGAATCTTTACCATATTCATTTTCAAAATTATCTTCCCAACGAATCAATAATCGAATTGAAAATGCTATTCGAGATGAATTGAGTCGAGAAGGTCAAAAAACTTCAAAATTTTTCGCTTCGAAAATTGTCTGAAATTAATTTCAGAAGATCTATCAGAACAGACGAAAAACTTTGTGTTTGAAGATCGATCTACATATTTCAATATCATCAGTGACAAGGAAAATTTTCAAGTGAATTTAAAACTTCTTCCCCCCCCCCCCACCCCCACACAAAATTTAACTTTTTTTTAGGCTTCTGGCTGCGGATGGGATCTTATCCGGCAATCGTGCTATGATCTGTTTAGCCTTTGTAAAGGTGGATGTCGAGATTTTGCTTTAAAAATGTCCAACCCGTTTCATGATTGTCGATGTGTTCCGTTTGGGTATTCAGCTCTTCTGAAATTGGCTGGAAGAAATTTATTAAGAAAAAAATAATAATCAAATTATTAAGATTTTCTTATTTTTCGATATTTCTAGAATCCTGATTTTTTGAAAGTTTTATAGCAATTTTATTTTAATTTTTAATTTTCTGAGGAAACTTAAATTGTATGAAACTTTATTTTTACTAAAATAACACATTTTAAAATCTTTCAAAATTATTACACACAATAGTTTGTTCTCCCTTTTCAACCAACTTCTTCAAACCTCGCGTCTTCTTTTTAAAGTCCAAGTTTTAGGGTCCACTCCAATCGACTCGGCAAGTTTATAACAATAAAGCTCGGTGAGATCGAGGCTCCAACGAGTGGCTGAAACAGAATTCAATTACAAATTAATGTTGCGTACGAAAAGAGAAGAAAAACATTACTTTGACGACTTTCTCTGGCGTTGTGGTGGGTTTTCGATTTTTGTGGGTAATTGAAATCCCTGTGAAATTGCAAATCACTGCTGTTTCGAACGCATTTCACCGTTTCTTTCTTCGAATTCAACTATTGAATATTGCCCTTTGAACATGGAAAATACGAAGAAATTTTTGGCAGAATTTTGTATCCAACGAGTGTTATTTATCCAATTACTTGCTGAGTGATTCGTGGTATTTGGGGACTGTGATATGGAAGTTGGCGTGATGACTGCATGAATCGATTCAATTATTTTAAAAATAAATATGACGATAGAATCTATTTCTGATTTATTGTTGTTTTTAAAATACAGAGAAACGAATAAAAAAAAGAACAAAAACTAATAAAAAACTAATAAAACAACTTGAGAATAAAGCGAATTTTGAAATTAAAAACAAAAAAGTAAAAAGTCAATAATAAGTCAAAACAATTGAGTTAAAATATTATCAAAAATTGATGAAAATAAAAATTTAAAAAAAAATAAAAGAAAAAACAATTAAAATCAAAGAAAAATAAATTAAAACTGATGAGAATAAAACGAATATTGAAGGTAAAATAAAAAATAAAAGGAAAAATATTGTGAAATATTTAAAAAAAAAAAGAGAGAAGATTTTTAATGAAAAACTATGGAAAAACAAGAAAAAATCAATAATTTGATTATTTGCATATTTAATTGTTAATAAATCAAAAAACGAGAAAAAAAAAACAGAAAAAACTCAAATTTGACCTCAGCGTTTGCGCGAAAAAATTTGGGCAAAATACGAAATAGAAGAGAGAGTGTGCAAAATGAGTAGAGAGAAGGGAGAGTGACAAAACTGAGTTAACATGCTGCGTCTCTCAAGTGCACACACTCTCTCGTTGTAAACATTGAGGAGCAAAAAAATTTGGAAAAATCGGTCCTTTTTTTTGTTGTGTTAACTGTTTTTCAGCCAAATTTCAACAAAGCGATCAAAATGGATTCATCGAATGGGGATTCGAGAGACGGAGAACGCTCGGACGTCACCATGGCGTCAGTTGACGACAGCGTTGCATCAGTGGATGCAACGATGGCTTCCTTAGTGGAGTCAGTCGTTGCATCCACTGATGTAACGATGGAGTCGCTGCACGACAGCGCCACATCAGGAGATGTTACGATGGCTTCCTTAGGGAAGTCCGTCGTTTCATCAAATAATGTGACGATGTTGTCCGTGGGGACGACGAGCGGGGAGGAGGAGGAGCCCATGGAGGTGGACGAGGAGGAAGGAGGGAGACGCGGTCTGAAGCGCCCCTTAATAGTGGAAGAAGGTGAAGAGGAGGTGAAGGAGAAGAGGGGAAGGTATGAGGAGCGGGCGGCGGAAAGCCGTGGGAAAAGAAGGTTGGAGGAAGAAGAAGGAGGCGTAGAAAGAAAGAAGGGGCGCTTCGACCCGGTAAGAGGGGTAAAACGGGGGCTCAGAGGTGGAGAAGGGGAGGCCAAGAGGGGCCGTTTTGAGGAGGAGGAAGAGGAGGAGGAGGAAAGAGCTGTGGCGGCTCCGGAGGAATTCGACGAGGCGTTTTTGGAGGAGGTGGAAGAGGGCGAAGCCGAAGAGGTGGAGATGGTCGAAGTGGTGGAGGTGATGCTAGGGATGGTTCGGCAGGTGGAGGAGCAAGAGGAGATGGAGAAAAAGCAGAGGGATTTGGCTGCTGAGGCGCGGGCAGCTCTCCTAACCCGGTTAGGAGAGCTGAAAGCCGACCATGACCAATGCATGGAGGTAATGCTCCGGCATTGTCATGGACCTCAACATCTGGATGCCTTAGCCTTCTGGAGCCGAGCAAAACCAGCTCTAACCAGAGGCTTAGGCGGACAGATGTTGAGTGGCGCTCAACTCAAAGTAAGTTCAACTTTTTATTTCAAATGAATATTCAATAGTTCAATGTGATTTATTTTTCAGCGCCTCAGCAATCAAATTTCCAAATGCAAGGCGATTTTGGGGTTGTAAGGAGGAGCCCGCCACAGCTCAGGTTTTTATTTATTTATTATTTATTTATTTATTTATTTATTTATTTATTTATTTATTTATTTTTTATTTCATTATTTATTTATATTTATTTTTTTATTTTTTTTATTATTTTTTATTTTCCTTTTTATATTTTAAATTTATTTATTTATTTTTTATTTCATTATTTATTTATATTTATTTTTTTATTTTTTTTATTATTTTTTATTTTCCTTTCTATATTTTGAAATTATTTATTTTCTTTTGAATATTATTTCTATTTTTTTGTTTATTTAATTTTAGCTTATTCCCCATTATTTATTTTAATTTCTGTTTTTTAATTTTTTAAAGTATTTTTTTATTTAAGGGGATTTTTTATTATAATTTTTATTTTTTTAATTTTAATTTTCATTCTTGTTTTTTTAAGTTAATTTTTCAAGATTTAAGTTATATTTTTAATTGATTTTTCTATTTAAGTTTTAGTTTTTATATTTTTTCAATTTTATTTTTTATTTAGTTAAGGGGATTTTTTTTTATTATTTTAGTTTTTATTTTGTTTTTTTTCTTTTTTATTCGGTTTTCGTTTTTTTTTAAGTTAATAGTTTAATGATTTTTATTTTTATTATATTTTGAGATATCTTGTTAAATTGGTTTCTTTTTTCTTTTTTTCTTTTTTTAAATTTTAAATTTTTCTTAGATTTTAGTTTTTTTCCATTTTTCTTCTTTTTTTAAATTTTCTAATTTTTTTTCTTTTTTTAAAATTTTTTTCGTTTTTTTCGTTTTTTCTTTCTCTTATTTTAGTTTTTTCTTTCTTTTTTTTCCAATTTTCTCTTTCTTTTTTTTTCTAAGTTTTCTTTAAAGTTTCTTTTTGAAACTTTTTTTCGAAGCGTCTTTTTTTTTAAATATAAAATTCCAAAAACCCAAAAAAAATATATAAAATTTAAAAATTCCAAAAAAAAATGTTTTTTTATTTTTTCTCATATCATTTTTGTTTTTTATTTTTTTTATTTTAGTAGAATTTTTTTTAAATTATCATTTTATATTAGTTTTTTTAAGTTTTTTTTTTAATTTTTGTAGTATTTTTTTTTTTTGAATTGTTTAATTTTTTTTTTGGTTGAATTTGTTAACTTCAATTTAATTGTGGACAACTCTTCAAAACGTGGACAATTTTCTTTGAAGGTAAGGTTTAATTAAATTATTAAAAATAGAAACAAATAATTGACAAATCTTATTATTTATTATTTTTGATGAAAATTATAATTTTGTTTAAAATGGAAAATGAGATAATGCAAAAATAAGTTGAAAACAAATTTTGATTTATTCGAAAGGAAAAGAAGCAAACGCGCTCTTTTGAAACTTGAGAAAACATTTCGCTTTTAATAAAAATTTAATTTTAAAAACTTTCAGGAAAAAACTAGGAAGAAGCTCAAATCAACATTTAATTGAGCAGAAGGTAAATTAAAAAATTAAATATTCAAATAAATAAATATTTTCAGGCGAAAACTTCAACTTGAAACATTTTTCAAGCATTTTTTGGGCCATTAAAAGGATTTCTTTTGCTTCAATTCGTCGAGATTTATTGATTTGTCATACAATACTCAACAATATTAGAAAACTCCACGCAATCAATTGAAAATTCCGATGAATCTTCAAACATCTTTCAAGAAATTGAGCGAGGCACTTGTTCAAAACTAGAATCAACCTAAAGGAAAATTAATTGAAGAACGAGAAGCAGATCGAAGAGATATTGCATTAGCCAATCAAAGAGTCGGATGATTCCAGAGGATGAGAAAGATAATTCAGACATTACTAAATGGAATGGTTTGAGAATAATCAAAGAATTTGTTTTGTGAACTCGAACAACTTATGGAACTCTTCAAGAATTAGTTCGATATTAAAAAGGTAAATTAAATAAAAAGTAAAACATTTAAAATGAAACAATCAGATTTGGCTTAAGAAATGAATTTTCACCATACATTTTCACCAACAAGATTGGCTCTAATCCGAACAGATTTGTCGAAAAACGCAAATGAAGCTGGAACAATGTCACCAAGAGAATTTTCAATAGTAAGAAAAAGAGTTTTTTAAAAGTTTTAGTAAAATAAATTTAAGAGAAAAGAATTATTGAGTCAGGATCTTTATCAAGTAATTCACAAAATGATGGAAAGACATTAGGAATTCAATCATTAGTTGATACGGCAGCACAATTGCAAACGGAATATTTCATTTAGAAGAAAGAATTGGTGCCAATTTATTTAAAGTTCCAGTAATACTTAAAAGTTAACGAACGTTTTCCGTTTTATTTAAATGGCGAACGAGCTTAAATATATTTGAAGTTTAAATATATTTTTAATGTATCATAAGGTAATTTCAAGTTCAAAAAAAAAAAGAAACAAATTAAATACATTTTAATTTTCAGGAAAAGCCTTCACACTTTTACATTTTTCAAAATTTGTTTGGATCATTCAAAGAAAAAAAATTTGCTTCGAATGGAAAAAATGTATGGTTTTCCTTATAAAATTTAAAAAAAAAGAAAAAAAAAAGAAAACATTATAAAAAAAATTATAAAAAAGAAAAAAAAATAAATAAATAAAAAAAAATTATAAAAAAAATAAATAAAAAGAAAAAATTTAAAAAAAAGTAAAATAAAAAAATAAATAAAACTTAATTTTTTTTACAATTTTGTATTTTTTTTTTAAATTTATAAAGCATTTAGTTGAGTTTTTGTAAAAATAATTAATAGATGAAAATGGAAATTTTTACAAAAACTCAATTAAACTAATTAATATGTTTTTGATTTTATTTAATTGAAATATTTTTATTATTTGTATTTTTTATGTATTTTTTGTGTTTTTTTTTTAAATGTTTTTTATCATTTTGGAATTTTTAAAATTTAAAACTTTCGAGTTAAAATGTGGGATTCCCTTTTCTCTTTGTGGTGGGTCCATAAAATATATAAAATAACAAGCTGAAATACTTTTTGATAAGCGCGTTTAATTTACCTGCTTTTGGCTGTTGCTAAAATGAGCCTTTTTTTCTCTAAATTTTTCAACGATTTTTATCACTTTCATCAGACTTCATTCTTCTTCTTTTATCTTCATCATTATCATTATTTTTCTTTTCCTTTTATCTCTTTTTGAGATTTCTTCCTTTCTTTTTTAGTTTTTGAAAATTTCTTCTGAGAAATTAATTCAAAGATCAAACTTACATCGATGGAACAATTGAGCCGAACTGAAAGTAAGTTCAACTTTTTTTTCAATTGACTTCAATAGTTCAATTTAATAAATTTTTCAGCGTTTCATTAAACAAATCTCCAAGAACCTTGACATTTTGGCCAAGAGTTAGAACATTTTCGGTTTATTTGGAAACGGTTAAGAGGAGTTCACGACTCAACAGTTAGTTTATTCATCTGATTTTTCTTTCTTCTTTTTCTGCTTTTCTGCTTTTGTCATTTTAAGCGTTTTTTTCTTTTTTTATTAGTTTTTTTTTTTTTTAGTTTTTTTTCTTTTTTTTAGATTTTTCTTTTTTTTTAGATTTTTTCTTTTCTTTTCAACTTTTTAATTACTTTTTAGATTTTTTCTTTTTAGATTTCTTTTTTTAATAGTTTTTTTTCTTTTCAATTTTTTTCTTTTTTAAAGATTTCGATCATTAGATTTATTTAGTTTTTGGTTTTTTTAAATTTTTATTTACTTTCCTTTTTGATTTTCAGTTGTTTTAGTTTAAATTTTTAGTTTTTTAGGAGTTTTCATCATTTCACTTTCAAATTTTTTTTACATTTTTAGTTTTTTTTTTTTTTTTTCTTCAAAATTTCATTCATTTTTTTATTTTTTTTTAGTTTCAGTTCTCTTTTCCTTTCATTTTCTAGTTTAAATTAAGGTTTCTTTATATTTTTCAGGGTTTTTAATTTTTCAGTTTTTTTTTCTTTTTTTTTTTAGATTTTTTCTTTTTTTTAGGTTTTTTTTCTGAATTTTTATTTACTTTTCCTTTTTGGTTTTCAGTTCTCTTTTTCTTTAATTTTTTAGTTTAAATTAGGGTTTTTTGAATATTTTTCAGGTTTTTCAATTTTTAAAAAAAAAAAAAAAATTTTTTTGTTTTTTTTTTGGTTTTTTTAAAGTTAAAACAGAAATGTATTAAAAGAAATGTATAACACATTTCTGTATTAACTTTTCACAAAACACTTTTTTGGAACTTTTTTATTGTTTAATTTTAATTTGAAAATGCACAGATTCATATTATTTTTAAACGAAGAAGCTGAGGATTTCAACAATGAGAAGAAATCAAATATCGATTAGATTTGGAGAGTTTTCAACGAGTTTTGATTCAATTTAGGATTTTAAACTTCAACGAAATTCACAAAGTAATTTGTTTTATAAATCATTTTATAAATTATTTTATTGATTTACAGATAGAAAAACGAATTAAAGAACATTTCAGTGTTGAAATAACTGAAAAGAATTGGAGAAAAGAAGAGGAGCAATGTTTTGAAAGAAATTTCGAATTTATCACGACAGGCTCAGTTAGTTTGATTCTTTTTCTTTTTCTTTTTCAAGGTTTCAACTAAAATTCATCACAACATTTTGTGCATTTTTTTGCTCGAAATTGGTGAAGCAACTTCGTCTTTCAGTGCAAACTTGTCTTTTTCAAGCTTATTTTGAAATACAAATTCGTTTGGTTTGATTTACAATTTTCTTTCAATGCTGGAATGTCTCATATAAACCAAATGTTTATTATTGGAGATGTCGACAGGTTTAACATATCTCAAATGATCAGTCTGATGTGGTTTTTTTCAAGTCCTTTTAATGGTTTTTGTGGTGACTTTTATGTGTTCTTTTTATGTAACAATTTAATGCTTCATACATTGATTAGTTATCAAATCTCATGGAATAATTATGTTGGAAAAAGGATCTACGTACGATTTATTCAAAACTTGATCTTTGTTGTTCATGCAACTTTTAGCTTCTAACAAGAAGATTGTAAGAACTTTTTCAGTTATTTTTATGTTTGTGTGATGTTTTTGTTATTTTATCAAAATTGGTTTTCTTTGGACGATCCGATGTAAGCAAAATGGTAATTTTTTTCAAGTTTGTCATTTTGTCTTCTCTTTTCAAAGCCATTTGAACTGTTAAGCACTTTTGTGTTTTATTTCTCATCGTTTTCTATTTTTGAATATTTTTTAACCCATTAGATTTTTTTGAGTTGGTTTAAGTATTTATTGACGACAAAGCTTTTCCGTGTTTGTTTCTACCATGGGTTTTATTTTCAGTTAAGAAAATCAATCTATCTGGTTGGTTTCATTTAATCAATATCATTTTCTTCGTGAATTAATTTTATTTTTATTCACGAAGAAAATCGGGATCTTTCATTCAGGTGTGTTGCAATAGCGTCTGATTATCATCGAAGCGTATGAATAATTTTCTGGATTCAGTAGTGGATTTTTTTTTGGTGTTTGTTTCAGTTTTTTGGGGCATCCTAAAACCTGGTTCTCGATTAATTTCATATTGAAATTATTCAATTTCTTCAGTTGCTGATTTCGGGTAAGTTTGGTTTTTGGATTTTTCTATTTTCGTTTATCTGGATATTTGGGGGGGGGGGGGGGCGATCTGGAGTGTGGGGGGATTTCATTTTTCTTTTTTATATGTTGAAAAGGTATGTTTAAATCTTCAACCAATTAATAATAATTTATTTTCAGGCAGAAATTTCATTGTTGGATTCTGCAAAAGAATGTCTTCGCTTCAAAATAAGAGTTGTTTTATTTTCAGAAAGTCTTAAAATTCAATTAAGTATTTCCAGGTTTGGCTAATGGATGGAGCTCAACTATGTGGGGGAAAAGCTGAAATTCTTCTAGAATTTGGCAAAAGCCAACTTCAAATCTTCAAACAATGAAAAAACATTTATTTATTTTCAGGCAAAAGTTTCATTGGATCCTGCAAAAGAATGTTTTCGTTTCAAAATAAGAGTTGTTTTATTTTCAGAAAGTCTTAAAATTCAATTAAATAATTCCAGATATGGCTAATGGATGGAGCTCAACTATGTGGGGGAAAAGCTGAAATTCTTCTAGAATTTGGCAAAAGCCAACTTCAAATCTTCAAACAATGAAAAAACATTTATTTATTTTCAGGAAGAAGTTTCATTGGATCCTGCAAAAAAATGTTTTCGTTTCAAAATAAGAGTTGTTTGATTTTCAGAAAATATTTAAATTCATTTGAGTGATTTCAGATTAAGCTAATGAATTGGACTCAACTATGTAAGGGAAAAGCTGAAATTCTTTTACAATTTGGCAAAAGGTAACTTCAAAGTTTGAATTAATTAAAAAAATTTTATTGTCAGGCAAAAACTTCAACCAAAATTATTTTTTCAAAACTTGGTAGAACAAATTCTTTGTTTAAATTAAAATAAGTCGAATTTCCATTATTTTCTGTTTTTTATTTTTCTTTGACCAATTTTATATTTGTTTATCAGTTGATGATTGACAATTTTCAATTTTTCTACAATATTTTGCTTTTTCTGTTTCTTCCATTTGTAATTCAAATTATTGTATTTCATGGTTTTTTTTGCTCATTTGCTCGTTATTTTTCTATTTTTTTTTTTTTTTTGGTTGTCGAATTGATTTATTCACTCAAATTTTTCATCATGGATCTTTTGAAAAATATTTTTCTTTTACAAAATTGCTTTTCAGGTATCAAATTATGAGATTTTAGATCGAAGGAATACAATAATACTGTAAGTTGTTTTATGATGTCTTGAACAGGACTTAATTTATTGTGCAGAGGCATCGGTTTGTGCCAAAAGTCTTAAAAAATTATCTTCTTTTAAAAATCTGTAAAATGTGTTCATTATTTGAAAAAATGAATAAGAAAATGAGATCCAAGTCCATCGCGTAGATCGAAGTACAAGATGGATACTATTGATTGGAAGTTAGGAATTCAAGGTTATTTTAGAAAAAGCTTACAACTTGAAAATGTTTGATGGAATCTGGTAAGTCGATAAAATCAAGAATATTGATTGATTAATTTGGTGTTGGTTTAATATTTGAAGTTTGTGTTTTTTTTTCTTTGAAAAAGTAGAAATCAATGGAAAAAAGAGAAAATTGATTTAAAACTTCAAGTTGAAGAGTTTTCCGTGACATTTTTTACCGTGAGATTTTATTCAAGAAGCGATTCAAAAAAAAAGTAGTCGCCAAGTTTTTTCTTCAAATAATCCATTAAAAAATAAAAACTTTCTACGGTCAGAGGGTTAAGGCGTTTAAAAAACGGGGATTTTTTAAAAGGATTCGTTATTTTGTTTTAAATAATTTTAAAGTTAAATTATTGAAAAAAATTTTTTTAGAAAACACAAAAAGAAGTTGAGAAACTAGAAAAAATGTCACGTAAAAATCTTGCTGTAAAAGTTTTAAGAAAATATTTTCTTTTTTTGTAGTAAAAATCCGGTTTTGTATTAAAAAATCAATATAGAATTTAAATTTGAACTAATTTATTCAAATTTAAATTTAAAAAACAAATAATTTTTTTTATCAAATTAAAATCACATTTCAATTGTTGCTAAAGATCTTACGACTCGAGCATTGTTTCTTTAAAAAATTTCAGATTTAAGCTTTTCATATACAAATTTGCTCATACCTTCCTCTCAAAGCAATGACATTAAGGGACAAATCAGCAATCCGGTAAATATTTTTATTGAATAATTTCAATAAGCATTTTCTTATCTGAAATTTATTCAATTTTTAAGAAAAGAAATCTGAAATTACGCGTTGACTAAAAATCAATAAAGTCCATGGATGAACCAATGTTAAACCATCACTGGCATACGGTAATACAATTTGTGCCATTTGCGAAATCAAATTAATCGTTTTGTTGACATAAAACTTATTGACAATCTTAAATTTATAAAAATACAGTAATCAATCATATTAATTTTATTACCGTAACCAAAATTGCAAAAAATTGAATAAAAAATAGAACAAAACTTAGAAAAAGCAAATTTTTTTCAGCTTTTGAAATTGTTGATGTCATGAAAGTGAGGCGACAGAATGAAAGAATATTCACCACTGCTGTTGAAATTGTGGTGAGAACCATAAATAATAAAAGTGAGTTATAAATTTCAGCAATATTCTGTAATTAAAAAAAAAAGATTTGAATAAAAAAAAAGAAGTTTGATTTACCGCAAAACTTTTTGTTGCATAACAATCCAAAGCTTCATTGTAAAAATAAAATGCCTTTTCCATAAAAATTGAATAAGTTTGAGTTAATGGAAAAATTATAATAAAAATTAAACTGATTGGAAAAGCTTTTGACCAAATCTGGAAAAAATCAGTTTCTGGATTCAAAAAATTGGTAAAAAATACTTGTTCATGCTTTTGAATCCAATAAATCATTGTAAATCGATTAATCGACGTAATCATAATCAAAAAATATTGAACAAAAGCCATCGAATAGTGGATCGTAAAAAAAAAATTTAAAGGAAAAGCTGAAGGATTCTGTTCCGTGTGAGATTTGAATAAAAATGACATGAAGCAATCTTTACAAGTATTCTGAGGAATTCTCAATGTTATAAAAGAATTCAAAAATGTGATCAGATTCTGAATTTAAATTGAATTTGAATTCTGTTTGACTTCAGAATATTTTTCCTTAAACTTACAACAATAAAAAAGGCAATGTAAATCTTAAAAAATGTTCCTTGAAAATCTTTTTGAAATTTAATTATAACAAAAATTGTTAGAAAATATAAAATAAATGTGATCGTCCCATAAAATACCGTAATCCCAAATTTGATTGTAAACATTTTTGAAGCTGAAAATGCTGAAAATATGTAGTAAAGAATGAAAAAGATTTTAAAAATCTTTTTTTTTAAAAGTTAAATTAACGAAATTTTTTTGCTGCTATAAAATTTGCATTTCTCATAATATTTTGATGACATAAAACTTGATTGAAATTTCCAATCAATTTTGTTTCTGCTGATTGAAAAAAATTGCGAAAAAAAAGAGGGAAAAATGGATGAAATCAACCAAAAAATTTTAATTTTTGTGGAAAAAAAAATAAAAGAAATGAAAAACAGAAAAATGACACCACTTCATTTGATATTTCCTTAATTTTTAGTAAACTTTACAATCTCTGGGGAAAAACTGGATTACGGTGGTGTTAAATGAAGAGAAGCTGAAGAATTATTAGTCATTGCAAAATTTTCGTTTTGAGTTGTCATAGACGAGCGCCAAAGAGGAAAGAAAAAAAGAAAAAAGAAGACGAATTACGTTGGTGAAAGTCACAATGATTTGTGAACAGCGTCGGTCGACAAGATCAAAGAAAAATATGAAAATAAAAAATTTGGAAAAAAAACATTTCATTTATAGACAATAGACATTTTGTTGGTACGAGCCAATTATTTAAATTGAGCACAACTCAAAAACGACATCTGAAATCAGAATTGAACTGTGGCCAATCATTGAAGAATGGAATTTCTGAGGCTTCACGACGGGGTTTTTCAGAGTCGAAATCGCTGACAGAAAATTCGTCGTATTTGAAAATCTTGAATTTCGGGCTTTCTTTTCAGATCTGGAAAAACTGAGCAAAAATCAATTTCCTCCAACTTCCGCAATCTCGAATGTTTTATTGATTTTAGTTTTTTGAACCAAAAGTGAAAAAAAAAAACATTTTTTTCAGATTTCATCTAATTAGACCCAGGCCTACTATGTATGTACCTCTGGGCCAAATATCATTAGAAATTCTATTTTCGACGACCTAAAGCACTTCCTTTGTTAGCATTCTTTTTATTATAAGAAATAAATGATGATATCTTTTGGGACGAACTGAATTACGGTGACGTTAAATGAAATGCTGCTGAATAGTTGTTAGTCATTGCAAAATATTGCAGGTTCAAAAATTATTCTTTCGTCACGAGACCAACAAACCTTGTTGATTTTTCAAAAAAAAAAAAATGCTTTTTTTTTGGTTCTCCATTTTCTCCAGATTTCTCCACATTTTCGATTTTAAAAAAAATGTGTTTCCCACAAAAAATTCTAGAAGAGAGAGAAGCAGAAACATGGAACGACTGAACTGTTTGTTCTACACATTTTTCAGAACACTCAAAAACAATTTTGACGTTGATTAGTGACTGAACAAAAAGCCAATCAAGTTCCTTCATTTTTTTTTCCAATTAACTGCAGAAAAAAACCAAGTCTTTTGGGAGTCTGAAATTGCTGAAATGATTTGTCTGAAACATTTCTACTATATTTCAGATATTCTTCTGACTCAGAGAAAGGTTGATCGCACTTTTATTAATAATGAGCACGTTTAATCCAATTTTTACATTGACATGCTCTTATGGAATTGGTACTTTTATTATTTATACAACCACGATGATTTTAATATCGAAAAAGCCAACGATTTTAAGCGAATCTTTTTTAATTCTCTACAAAGTTAATTTTTTTATTGTAAGTTTTTAAATTTAAAAAAAAATCGATAATTTTTAAACTCCTATAAATTCATATAAGAACTCTCTAAAATCCTTGACCGAGTTACAAAGGCATCCATCCGTGTGGGTAGATCTGATATTGATGAACAAAAGTCATTATCGATTTTTTTCCTTGTTTCTTTTTTTTTTGCATTTCTTTTTATTGATTTTTTCGAGAATTCAAATTGTAACCGAAAATCAATAAAAAATGTGTTGTAGTTTAATATTGGATGTGGATTTTTCGTTCCAGAATCTGGTGACATTTGTGAATTCGTTCATCGGTTTAAGAATTCCACAAAATACATGTGAAGATTGTTCTCTCGCATTTTTATTCAAATCGCATTCGGCTGAAAATTATTCGAGTTTTCCCCTTTTTATTGTTTATTATATAATGTTCTCAATGGCTTATGTCCAATATTCAATGATATTTTTAGTTTCATTAAATCGATTTACTTTATTCATTTTTCTCCAAAAAAATGATTTTGTAAGTGGAAAAGAGAAATTGTTGAGATATTTTAAATATTAAAAGCAAATTTCTTTTTGTATTTTCAGTATTGGAAAATGGTGATTTTTTATTTTTGTATCATTTGTCTTCATTTTTCCAGTCACCCAGGCGTATTCAATTTTTTTCAATCGAGCTTTTTATTCCTACGATCCAATTATTGGTGGGTATAAAACAGTTTCAGAAGCGGTAAATTTGATTTCTTTTTTTTTTCTTTTTTTCTTTTTTTTTGGAATTTTGACATTAATAATGGATTTGTATATTTCAGGATGTAAAAACATTGATGTCCTATTTATTGATTTTTATGATTGTTTCAATCATTGGATCAACCATTTTTAATATTTTATCATTACGACGATTTTATTTAATGAGTAAAACAATAAAAAAAAGTGACAAAACACTTTTAAACATTTCTTTCTATTCATTTTTCGTTCAACTCTTTGCATTTTTAGACACGGTATGACCGCGACGCATGCGCAACGCGTTATCGTTGTCTGCGTGTCTCTATTTTTTTTTTTTTTTTTGAGAAAGTTTCACACCAAAATCGAATTATTTTTAGTTAATTTTGCAAACATTTTCCTCAAATACACACATGGCAAACATTTCTGCGATTGCCAAACTTTTTCAGCCATACGTTTCGGATTTATTAACACTAAGTCAGCCATGGATATTAATTATCTGCAGCTCAGTGGTAATAATTTTAAAATTTTAAAAACATTTAAATGATTAATTTAATTAACAGGTTCGGACCGAAATTCTGAATATGATCTTGAGAAAGTCAAAAGTTAGAAAAATAACGATTGTTAACCAAACGAGCCAAAGAATACAAAGCAACGCAATTTGAAAATCTGGAAATTATTGATTTTTTCAGATTTTTTCTCTCTAGTAAGAGATCCCCGTATTATTATAAATTGCCTTATCAATTTTAAAGAATTTTCAACCCATCAAATCTCCGTTTTCCTCTTTTTCATGACTCATTCTCAGTATTTAGGAAGATCGTAACTAACTGAAAAAAAAAACAGAAGAAGACAGAAAAAACGGGGAAATTCAAATATCTGTGTCACACTTTTCCTTTAAATTTAATTTTTGGTTGAATTGAGTAAAAAAAAAAAAAATTGAAATTCGAACTTGAAGAGACGTTTTTATTTTTCTTTTTCACCTCTTCCTCTTCCTCTTGTTTGCCTTTTTGAGCTTTAATGAGCCCCCCGGAATAATGATTTCCCCTCAAATTCTGAAAATAATTTATTCATAAACTTTTTTTGTCTCTCTCAAATTTATTTTATTTTTTTTTTAGTATTTTTGGAATTTAGAATTGAAAAATTGTTGATCTTGCTTTGGTTTTTTTTGTTGCTATTTTTATTGAAAAATCGTTTTTCTGTCAATTTCGTATTAAATGTTGTTCATGTTGCAATCGTGCTCAACTGAAGTGATCGAGACAAACTACAACAACCTTTTCGTCTATTTCTAATTTAAAAAAAAAAATTAATTTAATGAAAATAATAAATTTTTAAACAGTTTCAAAAAGAAAAATTTTTTTTTAAATGTTCAGGTCTAAAAATGTTTACAATCAAATTTGGGATTACTGTAATTTATGGGATGGTCACATTTATTTTATATTTTCTAACAATTTTTGTACTAATTAAGTATTGGAAAGAATTTAAAGGAACATTTTTTAAAATTTACATTGCCTTTTTTATTGTTGTAAGTTTAAGGAAAAATATTCTGAAGTCAAACAGAATTCAAATTCAATTTAAATTCAGAATCTGATCACATTTTTGAATTCTTTTATAACATTGAGAATTCCTCAGAATACTTGTAAAGATTGCTTCATGTCATTTTTATTCAAATCTCACACGGAACAGAATCCTTCAGCTTTTCCTTTGAATATTTTTTTTACGATTCATTCTTCGATGGCTTTTGTTCAATATTTTCTGATTATGATTACGTCGATCAATCGATTAACCACGATTTACTGGTTAAAAAGTTATGAAAAAGTTTAAGATTTCTACGGTTTTCCAGGATCCAAAAAATGCGAATTTATTTCCAGATTTGGTCAAAAGTGTTTCCAATCAGTTTAATTTTTATTTCAATTTTTCCATTTACTCAAACTTATCCAATTTTACTTGAGAATTCATATTATCTTTATAATGAAGCTTTGGATTGTTATGCAACAAAAACTTATGTGGTATGATCTTCCAAGTTTTTAATAGGGAAAAATCCATTTTTCTTTTCTCAGGATGTTTCCTCAATTTATAATTCACTTTTAATATTTATGCTTCTCACCACAATTTTAACTGCTTCGGCAAATATTCTCTCATTTTGTCGATTGACATTTATGCCAATTAAAATTGGAAAAGCTGAAAAAAATTTATTATTGATAAGCTTTACTCTTTTCCTCATTCAATTAGCAGCCATGACTGTTACAGTAAGAAATCAGCGATTGTTTTAAAAAGTGGAAAATTATCGATTTTCAGATTTTTAATAAATATTATGTCAACAAAACTAGTGACTTTGTCTCAGAACTAGCGCAGATTTTTCTGCCATTTGTTAGTGATGGATTGACATTGGTTCATCCATGGACTTTGCTATTTTTCAGTGAAAAAGTAAGGAAGTTAAGCGAAATTCAATTATCGATTTGTCATTCTTGAAGACACGGATTTTTGTCCGCAAAATAATAATTTCAAAATGTTTTGGATCGACAAAATTGAATTTGAATATATTTTATTCAAGAGATGGGTAAAAAATTGATTACTTTTTTCTGCAAAATAATTCTCAAAAAAAAAACGCTGAAATTCCAGAAATATTGTTCATGTTTTCTAAAATTATCACAAAACCTCAAAAAAATTATGCTTGTTTCAATAATTTTTGAGCTTATGAGCCCCTTCGGTGACTAATTAATCAAAATATCTACTCAAATCTACCGTAATCCAATCCCCCTTGAGATTTCGAATTACACGAATTTCGACGAAATTAGTGATCATGCAACGAATTCTAGAATCATATTTTTATATTTTAACAAATTTTTAATTTTACGTGAATGGAAAAAAAAATTTTTTTTTTTTTTTTGAGAAAAACACACTACAGAAATATTTTTTAATTGGAAAAAAAAACTTTACTCATTCCATTTCAAAAAAAAAATGGTTTAAAAAGAAAAACTCAAATTTTACGAGTACGTCGCGGCTCGCGAGCTTTTCTTTACAGTTTTAGTTTGATTAAAAATGAGGGGAGCGAAAGGGGGACGCCTTTCTTATAATAAAAAACCAATTTTGGGGAATAAAAATCAATAACTGTAAGGTTTTCAACTTATCATTCACAAAATGGTCGAACTATCTGGAAAAAAAAAACGGAAAATTCCTGAAACCTGATCACCTCGTCCCATACCTGGAGAAAAAATGTCAAATTTTAATTTCAAATCGTCGGAGCGACCATCAATCAATATTCAAAGAATTTAACTATCGATTGGGAGACAAAATTCAAATTATTTGAAAAAAAAAAGAAGCTTTTACCAAAAAAATTTATCAAATATTTTCAGCACGAAAATAATTATAGGATTTTTGATGATTTTCAAGGAGATAATTAACGTTTTTTATTTTGGTTTTCTTGTTGAGACAAAATAAAATAAAATAATAATTAAGAATCGAAGGAAAATTTATTTTTATTTTTTTTTTTTGAGCTTTTTCTATTTTTTTTCTTTGTAAAATATTTTTGTGCTTTTTAATATGTCGAATATTGAAGCATGTTAAGTTGAGATTGCAACTACATTTAAAAAAATTCCTAAAGTCGTTTAAGATCCAAAATGGTAAAGGGAAAAGTTAAAAAATTGAAATTTTCAAAAAACAATAAGACAAATTTGATTATTTTTTATATCCGGCTTTTCGATATTTTTAAAAATGTTTTTAAAATAAATTCAATTTAAATTCTGAGTAATGAAAATGTTGTTTATTACTTTAAGTGATCGAATTTCGACGACAAAAAAAAGCGGATTTAAAATGGAGATTGAGCGACCTTTTGAAAAATCCTAGAAAAGGTGTGTGTGTTTGTCCCACACCCCCGTTTTGTTTTGTTTTTCTTTTTGAGGCAAAGCTTGAAAGGGGCGGTTACCAGGCTTTTCCTGTTTGAATACCAAGAAACAAAAACGGAAGCGAAATTAATGCGGTTTCTTTTTCAAAAAAAAAAAAAAAAACAGAAAAAGAATTTTTGTTATCATCAAACTTGAAGCTTTTCGTTTTCTTCTTCTTTTTTTTTTTTGGAAAGTTTTTTCTTTTTGAATTTCAGCGTCAAAAATGTTTACGTTAAATTTTGCGGTTACTGTAATTTATGGAATAGTCACATTTATTTTATATTTCCTGACAATTGTTGTATTAATTAAGTATTGGAAAGAATTTAAAGGAACATTTTTTAAGATTTACATTGCCTTTTTTATTGTTGTAAGTTTAAGAAAAAATATTCTGAAGTCAAACAGAATTCAAATTCAATTTAAATTCAGAATCTGATCACATTTTTGAATTCCTTTATAACATTGAGAATTCCTCAGAATACTTGTAAAGATTGCTTCATGTCATTTTTATTCAAATCTCACACGGAGAAGAATCCTTCAGCTTTTCCTTTGAATATTTTTTTTACGATTCATTCTTCGATGGCTTTTGTTCAATATTTTTTGATTATGATTACGTCGATCAATCGATTTACAATGATTTATTGGATTCAAAATCATGAAAAAGTTTTTTTTACGAATTTTTCGGATCCAGAAACTTTAATTTATTACAGTTTTGGTCAAAAGCTTTTCCCATCAGTTTAATTTTTATTTCAATTTTTCCATTTACTCAAACTTATCCAATTTTACTTGAGAATTCATATTATATTTACTTGAAGCCGTTGGATTGTTATGCAACAAAAACTTATGTGGTATGATCTTCCAAGTTTTTAATAGGGAAAAATCCAAATGTTTTTCTCAGGATGTTTCCTCAATTTATAATTCAGCTTTATTATTTATGCTTCTTACAACAATTTTAACAGCTTCGGCGAATATTCTTTCATTTTGTCGCCTCACTTTCATGCCAATTAAAATTGAAAAAGCCGAACAGAATCTTCTTTTTTCCAGCTTCATCCTGTTTTTAGTTCAACTTGCAGCATTAAGTGTTACAGTAATTTTAGTGATATATTAAAGTGGAATGATTTGAGCTTTGTTTTCAGATGATCAATGGATATTATGACAGTAAACCATCGAATTATTTCTCAGAAATTGCACAATTTGTGTTGCCATTTGTCAGTGATGGATTAACATTGATCCATCCATGGACTTTGCTACTTTTCAGTGAAAAAGTTCAGAAGGAATCCGCATATTTTTACAAACAGTTCAATGTTTAGGTTCGAAGCATTTTATTCGTCAAATATGGATTGACGTCGGCATCCAGTTCAATCGTTTTTCACTCGAGAGATGGGTGAACATTCTGAAATTGACTTTCAGAATTCTCATTTTATTTTCTTTCAGAAATCAGTCAAAAGCCATGTCAAATGCCACAATTCGATGAATTTTAACATTTCTGTGTTTTTCATTTCTTTTTTTGTTTCTTAAATTTTTTCGAATTTTTTTTTCTCAAACCGGAAGTGAAAAAAAAAGATTCCAATTCTGAATATGAGAAAATGGATAATAATAATAATAAATGTTGCTTTTAAAGACTTTTCTTTTTAAACAGAATTTTTGTGAGAAAGAAGCGCGAAGATTCGGTGAATATTTTTAATGATTTACAAACCGCATATTTTTCTCTTTCTTTTTAATTAAAGAAGTACAAAACACAAGACGTCACAAAAATTTCCTCTGCTTCAGGGTTTCAGTCTTCACCATTATTAAACAACAACAACAAAATGAAGATTGAGAAATGTGACAAATTTCTCTTCGTGTTTTTTTTTTTGTTTTTCGAGTTGTTTAACAAAGAAAAACAAAATTAATGAAATTTCAGCAGTAACGGTTTTTAAGATTTTTTCACTTCACAGTGAAGCTTCAACAAAACAAAAAAAAAGCGTTGGCTCGAAATGTTTGGGAGGGTCATTTGAAATTTTTTTTTTTTAATTTTATGAATATTCAAAGAAAAAAAACTCTTTTCTTTTTGCAATTTCGATGTCAGAGTATTGACAGAGAGAGAGAGAGAGAGAGAGAGAGAGAGAGAGAGAGAGAGAGAGAGAGAGAGAAAAAATCTCAAAATTAATTAAAAATAATTTAAATCGATTAAATTTTGAAATAGAAAACATGAAAAAAACTTGACTCAATCCGGTTTTTAGAAAAATTGGAAAAACAAAAAAAAATCTCGGGTTTTTCCGTTTTATTTGTCTTTAAGTTTTTTTTTCAGCCGAAAATTTTTTAATTTTTTATTCAAAATTAAAAAATAATGTCAAAAGTTTGAGTTGAAGGTTTTTTTTAAATTTTTTCTTCTAATTTTTTTCTTGGCAAAAAAATGCATAGTTGAATGACGGAATTCTTGTTGAATTTTTATTTTTCTTGACAAAAAAAAAACATGTTTTTTCACAAATTTCTTCTCTTCTTGTCACCATCAACACATTCTACAATTAAAGGGAACACAGTTTTTTTGAGCAAAAAAAGCGAAGAAAAATGGGGAGCGGAGGGGAGCGGAGGGTGGCTTTTTAGGTTTTGAGAGTGATTATTGTCGTATCAAGCTTTTCCTGTTTTCTTAATAAAAAAATAATAATAATATCGAATGAACAACTATTAATGTTTCTTTTTTGTATTATATTTATTAAATACTTTTAATCAGCTTTTTTATTTATAAAAAAAATTCCGAAATTTTTTTTATTTTTGTAACAATTTTGTAATATAAAAAACCTTTTGTAACTTATTGATTGATTTATTGATTGAAAACAAATTCTTTTTTTTTTTTTTGAAAAAATCGATAATAATTAAAAAAGTTTCAGAAAATGATGAAACAGGAATTGAAATTTGATAAAAATTGTAGATTTAAGCCTTTATTTTGATTTGTTGTCGTGTTTTTTTTTTTTTGAATTTTTTTTAACTTGAAAAAAGAATTCCTTAAAAAAAACTAATTTTTTGATTTTTTTAAGTCTTAAAAGAATTTTAATTAAAACTTCTTTTTTTTTCTTAAAAAAACAATTTTTTGAAATACAAATTGAAATTTGTGGGAGTTTTCCACGAAATCAAATTTTAACTGCTTCTAAAGTTTCAACGAAAAAAAAAAGTGTGAAAAAGTCAAAACTTTTTCCAAGATTTCAAATCAATTTTTATGTGTGTTGACGACAGAAATTATAAATTTCAAAAATTTGTTTAAATCTCAAAAGTGACAAAGTCATCATTTTGTATGAGTAATACGAGTTTAATCAAGAAAAAAGCTTCTGATCTTTAATTATCGCATTTGCTCCTCCTTGAATTTCTCTCAAAACTTTCAGCCCAATTAATTTGGCGTTATTTCACTTCATAAAACGATCAAACTTCTTTGTCATCCATTTTCTTCTTTTATTTGCTTGGCAGTTTTTTTTTAAAGCGTCTGAAATATTAAAGAAAAAAATACATTTTTGTATTGCAATTTCAGCATTTTCAGCTTCAAAAATGTTTACAATAAAATTTGGGATTACGGTATTTTATGGGACGATCACATTTATTTTATATTTTCTAACAATTTTTGTTATAATTAAATTTCAAAAAGATTTTCAAGGAACATTTTTTAAGATTTACATTGCCTTTTTTATTGTTGTAAGTTTGAGAAAAATATTCAGAAGTCAAACAGAATTCAAATTCAATTTAAATTCAGAATCTGATCACATTTTTGAATTCTTTTATAACATTGAGAATTCCTCAGAATACTTGTAAAGATTGCTTCATGTCATTTTTATTCAAATCTCACACGGAACAGAATCCTTCAGCTTTTCCTTTAAATTTTTTTTACACGATTCATTCTTCGATGGCTTTTGTTCAATATTTTTTGATTATGATTACGTCGATCAATCGATTTACAATAATTTATTGGATTCAAAATCATGAACAAGTTGTTTTTTGTTTTTTTACGATTTTTTAGGATTCAAAAGCTTTAAATTTTTGGTCAAAAGCCTTTCCAATCAGTTTAATTTTTATTTCAATTTTTCCATTTACTCAAACTTATCCAATTTTTATGGAAAAAGCATTTTATTTTTACAATGAAGCTTTGGATTGTTATGCGACAAAAAGTTTGGCGGTAAAACTAATTTTCAAATTTTCAAAATCTTCATTTTCTGTACGAACTTTTTTTTAGAATTCGGCGGGAATTTATAATTCAGTTTTAATATTTATGCTTCTCACAACAATTTTAACTGCTTCGGCGAATATTCTTTCATTTTGTCGCCTCACTTTCATGACAATTAAAATTGAAAAAGCCGAACAGAATCTTCTTTTTTCCAGCTTCATCCTGTTTTTAGTTCAACTTGCAGCTATAACTGTTACAGTGAGAAAATTGAAAACTTTTCACTGAATTTCAAAATCTTTTTCTAACATTTTTCAGCTGATCAATAAATTTTATTCCGGTCAATCTTCGAATTTTTTAGCCGAAGTCGCACAAGTTTTTTTGCCATTTGTCAGCGATGGATTGACATTGATTCATCCATGGACTTTGCTACTTTTTAGTGAAAAAGTTTGACAAAAAACGTTCAGATTTCGAAAAAAATGCATTTTCCGGAACATTTCAGATTCGCAACGTTTTGAAGATCAAATATGGATTGACGTCAGGATCAAATACAATGATGTTTCATTCAAGAGATGGGTAAATTTATTTGAAATCAATTTTTCAGAATTTTTTAACAAAAAAATTTCAGAAATGTTTCAAAAGTTGTATCAGCTGCAACAACCAAATAATTCGAAAATTGAAGGATCCGTAAAAAAATCAAATAAGATTTCTTTTCAAATATTTTTGCCGATTTTTTATAATTTTGTAATTTTTTTTTTGTAATTAAAAAAAAAAATTATTCAGAATTCCTAGAATCAGGAATTGACAAACAAAAAGAAATTCGTTTTAATGTTACAAAAATTATTTTTATTTTTATTATTTTCAAAAATAAAATTTATAAAAACAAATTTTACTTAATGATAAAGCTGAATATGATGCTTAAAAAACTCGAAATAAAAATGTTTTTTTTTTTTGACGATTGATAAATCGGAAACAAAGTTTTGATCTTAAAATGAAAATTTTTTATAGAAATTTCAGATCTTTTTCTTGACGCCTTAAATTTGTTTTGTTTTTTTGATTTCTCGACCCAACTAAATTCTTGATTTTGTCAAACGTTGGAGACTTGATTCAACGGTTTCAAAGTTAAAGAATATTCGTTGTAAGACCTTTTCACTGTTTATTTTTATTTGTTTTCATCCTTTTTGTTTCACTCCCAGCTCAGCTCGTTTCATCTTCTGAAAACTTATTGTTGAGTTTAGAAATTTTGAAGAAATGGAATTCAACTAATAAGAATTTTCTCTTAAATCTCAATTTTTGGCCTACTTTTTTCTTGTTTTCTTCTCCCTTGAACTTGAAAAAATGAGTTTTTGTTGCGTCTTCAATTCTTTGTTTTAAATTATTTGCTCAATATTTAAACACTTTTATCGTTTAAGTAATTATCAATTTTCACTTTCTGACATTTTTCTATTAAAAAATAAATCAAAAGTCACCATATTTAATTTAAAAAAAAAGGTCGGCTTCAATTTATAATTTGTGAGAAAATTTATACAAAAATAGTTTTTAAGTGCTCGGGAAATTCGGTTTTATTTAAGAAAAGAAATAATCAAAACAATTTGTTTTCACAGAAATATTTCTTCAATCAAGCTTTCAGTTCTTTTTTCAAACTTTATTCTGTTTGATTTTAAGCTTTGAAAATGTTTACAATCAAATTTGGGATTACTGTAATTTATGGAATGGTCACATTTATTTTATATTTCCTGACAATTGTTGTAATAATTAAGTATTGGAAAGAATTTAAAGGAACATTTTTTAAGATTTACATTGCCTTTTTTATTGTTGTAAGTTTAAGAAAAAATATTCTGAAGTCAAACAGAATTCAAATTCAATTTAAATTCAGAATCTGATCACATTTTTGAATTCTTTTATAACATTGAGAATTCCTCAGAATACTTGTAAAGATTGCTTCATGTCATTTTTATTCAAATCTCATACGGAGAAGAATCCTTCAGCTTTTCCTTTGAATATTTTTTACACGATCCATTACTCGATGGCTTTTTTCCAATATTTTTTGATTATGATTACGTCGATCAATCGATTCACAATGATTTATTGGATAAAAAGCCACGAACAAGTTTAAGATTTTTTAGGATTCAAAAGCTTTAAATTTTTTTCAGTTTTGGTCAAAAGCCTTTCCAATCAGTTTAATTTTTATTTCAATTTTTCCATTTACTCAAACTTATCCAATTTTTACGGAAAAAGCATTTTATTTTTACAATGAAGCTTTGGATTGTTATGCGACAAAAAGTTTGGCGGTAAATCAAATTTCTTTTTTTTGTTTAAACCGTTTTTTGAATTACAGAATACGGCTGGAATTTATAACTCACTTTTGATATTTATGGTTCTCAGCACAATTTTAACAGCAGTGGCGAATATTCTTTCATTTTGTCGCCTCACTTTCATGACAATTAAAATTGAGAAAGCCGAACAGAATCTTCTTTTTTCCAGCTTCATCCTGTTTTTAGTTCAACTTGCAGCTATAACTGTCACAGTGAGAAAATTGAAAACTTTTCACTGGATTTCAAGATCTTTTTCTAACATTTTTCAGCTGATCAATAAATTTTATTCCGGTCAATCTTCGAATTTTTTAGCCGAAGTCGCACAAGTTTTTTTGCCATTTGTCAGCGATGGATTGACATTGATTCATCCATGGACTTTGCTACTTTTTAGTGAAAAAGTTTGACAAAAAACGTTCAGATTTCGAAAAAAATGCATTTTCCGGAACATTTCAGATTCGCAACGTTTTGAAGATCAAATATGGATTGACGTCAGGATCAAATACAATGATGTTTCATTCAAGAGATGGGTAAATTTATTTGAAATCAATTTTTCCGAATTTTTTATCAAAAAAATTTCAGAAATGTTTCAAAAGTTGTATCAGCTGCAACAACCAAATAATTCGAAAATTGAAGGATCCGTAAAAAATTCAAATAAGATTTCTTTTCAAATATTTTTGCCGATTTTTTATAATTTTAACATTTTTTACAAAAATTATTATTATTTTTATTATTTTCAAAAATAAAGTTCAATAAAGCACACTCAATTCCATCAGATTTAAGACCTTAGTATTCCCTAGACTCTCAGGAGTTCGAAAAAAAACAGCTTCACGTGATTGATTGGCGACAAGGTTTTTCAGCTAGGTCCAAATCGTTTTTTTTTTTTAGTTATTTTATTGTGTTTTTCTCAATTTAAAATCAGAATAATTTTATAAGTTACGTAATTTTTCATTGAAAATAACAAATCAATAAATATGAGAAAGCTTACAAATGTTCGAAAGCTCAGTTTGGGACCAAATAAAATTCAAAAAAGGGTCGAAAATATCTCAAAACTATTTTTGTTTTCCTCGTTCTAAAACGAAAAAGGAAAATTAATTTAAAAAATGACAGTTTTTTCTGCTCCATAAATTGGCCGACCGGCAACCAAGCTAATCGATGGTCGACTCGCTTCATTAAAAAAAGGTCGAAATTTGCTCTTCAAGTATTTTCGATAAGGCTCGTTTATAAATATCAAAGCGCACGTAGCGAAAATGCCATGAGATGAAACACAACAAATTCCAATGTTGTTTAAAGCTGAAAAACAAATTTTTTGGTTTTTTTCTCTGAAATTCTTCTGGATCGTGGTTGATCACCGACCTTGATTATAATATAATGTGATCGCTGAAAAAAAATAATAAAAAACTGGTAGAAAAATGATGAAAACTGGAATTGAAACCTGCAAAGATTTCGTGTCAGCGCGAATTCGTGTCAAGACCAACCAACGCGCTGAGGAAAACAGAAGCAGCGGCGCTCACCTGAATACAAATTCCGGCCAGAAATTTTCGCTGCATTTTTCTCGTGTTCGTCGACATTTTCGACGTTTGTGAGAACAGAAAATGGATGCTATGCGAAAGAAAAAACGTGATTTCAGTGATAATAATCACAAAAAATACAAAGACACAAATCACCAGGGTTGTTCGGTGTTCGATCAGCACAAAAACGGGCTCGGTGAAAAAGTCCAGTGTTGGACATGGTAAAGCCTGAACATTATTTGTTTTGGTGCGACACCGAAAACCTCATTTTTTCTCGTTTTATTGAGAAAAAAAGAAAACGGGAAAATAATTACGTTTAGAATGTTTAGCATAGCAATTTCCGTGTCAATTTTTAGAAAATAAATTGGCGCCAAAAAGACAAACGAATAAATGTATCGAAGGGCAAAATATGAGATTCGAACCCATTTTCCATTCAACTTTAATCTCGTTGTCACCAATGAATGATGACGATTCTCGAACATCATCATCATCGACGTCAGAAATCCTAAAAGATCAGAGAGGAGAACAATGAAAGCCTTTCCTGCCACAATTTTTTTTCACTCACCTCCAAATGTTGCTTGTCCGAAAAACGTTTGGACTTTTGTTGAAACTCCGCAAAGTCTGAGCAGACCGACAGGAAAACCGCAAAACGACGGAAAGAAAATGTATGGAGTGATGAGCAGTGAAAGCATCAGATCGAGAAGAGAGCTCCTGAAAAACTTTGCAGTTCACACCTGTTCGGAGCCATTTTTTCTTTTCGGGGACGAGCTCTCTCACCAAAAATGAAGATTGAGCATCACCCATTTGACGCGTATCATTTTTGGCGGCGTCTTATACAGAATACAAAATGCTCCGAAAATGTTGAGAGGAACCGTGATAACTGATATTAAATGAGTTGAAAGCGCCAAAAATTGCCAACTATCGAAATATCCAAAACGAGATGGATCACAATTTTTGGAATAATTGAATTTTCGATAGTTTTCCAGATTCATAAAAGTCGAAAGAAAATTGTGTAAATTGAGAATTATTCAAGTTTGAACTGAAAACAATTCTTTATCAGTTGAAATTAATTTTTTAAATAAAAAATGTTTAAAAATTCAAAAAAAAAGAAGAAGAAAGAAAAAAATACCATAAAGAGACATAGACACGGGGGGTTGGAGGTGTTAAGCATAGAATCGTGCTCAAAACGGTGTGAAAAATTCGAATCAGAAGAATTTTTTTCCTTTTTTTCTTCTTTTGAAATTCAATTAGTTAATGAAAATCAACAAAAAACAATTGCATCAACTATTTTTCTTGCTTCTCCCTGTTTTCTAAAGTGAGAAAGCAACGACAGAAGCATCCATGAATCCTTCTCTAGAATATCCTTTCCAGTTGGAGGAGATGAGATGAAGCTCCAATATCCAACAAAGTCTTGTTATCAGCCACAGAACCAGGCAAAAACCAGCCGGTTGTTTCCGACCATTCATGTTCGCTTTAATCGGGAGGATCTTCTTTTCGGTTGTTCCACGAAGCAGATGTTTTGCGTTTATCAGGCGAAATTGTTAACTTCATTAGGTCAATAAAGCTCTTTTTTGGGTTCGATGTGTTGATTTGTTCTGACATCATTTTCCAACTGATTCCCAACTCGGCTGGCATCTTTTTCATGGATCTTTCACGAACGTCATCTGATTAGTTGTCTCACAATTTTGTTCCCTTCAAGCGTGATTACTGTGAAAGAATAGCCGCTTATTTTCTTAACTCCAACGTTACATCGTTACTTTTGGAGCTCAATTAACTGACGACTCTCACATCGGAGCTCACCTTTTACGATCGCCCCACTGAAGGGTAGATAATGCTGCCACCATTCTCTTCTCAGAATTCGAGTTTTTCGCATGGAAACTTTGGCTGGTTGTCGAGAGTCGAGTTGTTAGCACCGACGTAAAAAAAAACGCCGAAATACACATTCATGCCCCTGTAGATATTGTTTCAAGCAATTATTCAGTCAACTATAAAATCTGAAAATATTTGAAAACAGCGAAAAAGGCTAGAAATTAAAATTCGAAACTTTATCATAAACAACATTTTTTCAGAAAACTAAAAAAAACCCGACAAAAAAAGGTGGAAGAAGGAATGGTCAAAAACCAAAACATATCATAATTTGTTTTCTTTTCATTTTTTTTCCTCTCTCTCTCTCTCTCTCTCTCTCTCTTTCTGATATGAAAAATATCGAAAATAATAATTAGAATTTTTTCTTTTTTTCTTTTCAGAATGAAATAATTGAATTTGTAAAAATATTTGCCAATTTGTTCTCCTTGAAAAGAGACGCAAGACAAAACGATTGGTTGAATTTACTTGATAGTTTTCAACCAAAAAAAGTTCCGCCGCCGACACTTTTTAATCAAATCAAAAACTACTCAAATTAAATTTGGACAGATTGATTTTTTCGCTCAAAAATTTTCCTCTTATTGAAACCTTTTTGTTTTTTTTTTCTGTGGTGCGCTTATGAAATTTCGCTGCGTGTCGGCTCTTTTTGATACGCAGTTTGACGTGTTTTTGAAAGCGGTTTGTTTGCCTTTTTCCGCTACCGCAATTTTAGTAATTTTTGGGCTCCGTTAGTGAATGAATACACATTTGCTTGTCATTTTTGTGTTAATTATAAAATAAAAGCTAATTATTAACAGCTGAAATAAATGGGGATTGCGGGGGAGGTGTAGGCGAGAGGAGAAGCTATTTACTACTTTTATAGAAAAAAACAAGATATTTAACTGAAATCAGATAAAAAGTTCAATTTTTTTAAAAAAATAAAAAATAATAACAAAACAGCCAGAAACATTTTTAACATCTCACAAGGCGCAGTAAACTCGTCAAACATCAGTGAAGCGCAAACTATTCCAAGAAAGAGCAAATTTGGAACTCGACGACTTGATGAATGGATGGATTCAAGAACAGAAAGAACATCGTGCAACTCTGACGCTCTTCTCGCCGTTGAAAAATGATGAAAGAGATTGAAGATCAACACTTGTTTGACAACCTTTATCACAAGGTATTTGGCATTTCGCCAACTGCATGATGACTTGTCAACGTCTTATTGATTGAAATGTTTCTGAACTTTGGATAATTAACCGATTCTTGCTTGATCTTTGATGATTGAATAACAAGGGAACCGGGAAAACTTTGGTAGACAATGTGTGTTCATTTTTGCCGCCCCTTGGAGTAGTTGTTGGGTTTTGTTGCGCCTTGCAGGTTTTGAGCATACAAAATGAAATGACGCAAACGATAATTAAAAAACTTGTTTTGATGCTTCATCAATATCTCATTTGGGATTCAGACAAAAATAAAAGGAAACTACTGTAAGATGCTGATGCTGACGACGAAAGTTCGGCACACAATCGGATTTGAGAGAAAAAAAAAACTTAAGATTCTGATCAATGATTTTTTGTTTCAGATGTTCCAGATTTTGATGTTCGCGTCTTGACCACCGGAAACGATCGATTGATTATCAATCCACAGCACACAATTGATCGGTGATGAGTGGGCTCCTAAAATTTCAAAGTTTTCTCCTTTCTCGCCTTGCTAAAATTCTACTTTTAATTAAAATAGGATCCATCTCATCCAGATTCCACACAATCAAGTTGGCGTCGGCTCCACCTGAAGCTAGTCGTCGACCATCTGGAGACCAACAAATACAATTCACTTTGGCTGTATGAAGTTTCAGGTTTTCTTTTTTCAACTTTAAAACTTTCTCGTCGTTCACATCAAAAATGACGACCTAAATGTTCAGGCTTTATACTTTTAAGGCTTAAAAAGTCAGACTTTTCTCTCCGCATCAGCCATCACCAAACACCGATCATCTGGTGAAAATGCCATCGACGTGATCGCTGCCGAATTTTGATACGACGACAAAAATTTCAACGAATGATTCGAGTCAAGACTCAAAAGATTGACATTGCCCTGCTCATCGCCAATCGCTACAAAAGTATCGATTGATTGATGGGTGATTGTCAAAGATGTTGGTGTCGAGGTGACGTTGGTTTGGCTCAAAATTGCATTATTTTCAATGACAACCAAATGATTGAAACAGATGACAATTAATAAAGAATCGGACACAATCCTAAAATCTAATGGTTGTGACGGCAGCTTCAGAACATCAATTTGGTTTTTTTCAGCTTCATCACAAGTGATAAGTCTGATTTTATCATCCCATCCGATTGTCACAATTCGATGATTGTTCATTTCAGCAATTTGGCTGATTCGAGTTTGATGAACGCCTTCAAGAAAACTTTGCGACTCATCAATTTTTTTCAAATTCCTTTTCGCTGAAAAAATTGGTTGAAAGAAGAATTGCAAATGGAAAAATCACTTATGTTGCCCTGAAAATCGGTGCTATACAAAAAAGAAGAGTCTTGGCTTAGTGCCAGCGCAGTTATCGATTTGTTGTGTCCATTGAAAGTTCTACAACGGTTCATGATGTTCTTGTTTACATTGATACGATTGATGGTTCCCGATAGAGAAACCGAAATAATTGCGAATTGCGTCCAAACCACTCCGAGTTGTTGATCGGAAATTTGTGTGCCAAACGTTGTTGTCGACAAATTTTCAAACGTTTCGACACTCCAGACTTTGATGGTTCGATCGCCAGACGATGTGACGATTCGCGATCCTTCGGATGACCAAGACGCACCGAAGATGCTTCCATGATGAGCGGGATTACCAAATTCACCGCTTTTTTTCATTGTGTTATAATTGAACAATATTAATTTTCCGTCAGCGGATCCGGTGACAAACTGTTCACCGGTCGGTCTAAATCGGACAACGTTCACAAAACCGCTATGCTCTCTTAAAGTGGTCCGAAATTTGAATGGGAAACCTGTGTAGACACCAATCGTATGGTCCTCTGATCCAGTAATAATTAAATTTGATGATGCTGGGTTGAAATCAATCGATATGATTGATCGACACTGTCCAATCAAGGAACCATTCGATGTGCCAGTGTTGAACATGAACACTTGACCGAAATGATTCCTTCCCTCTCCAACAGCCGCCACTTGTTTGCCATCAAAACTCCATGCGATGTCACGAATCGGACCCGACGAAACTGTCAGCGAGTGCTTCATGATTTTCGTCGAACAACTCCACACTTTCAGAATTCCGTGCTCATCGCCCGACGCGCAGAATTTGTCGCATGGCGAAAGTTTGGCACAGCTCGTTGGCGCTGAATGCAACAAATGAATAATGACTTCTTGTTCAGACGGATTCTTAGAATTTTGAAGAGTTTAAAATCCGATCTTTTCACTTCGCCGCCACATTCTTCTTCACCCCCTACCTCAATTGGCAGAATGTAAACGCCGTTTCCGGCACAGTAAACCAAACGTTTCCCGTCCGAACTGGCGGCTGAAAATTCAATTACACAATCAAAGCAGCAGTTCAGAGGTTCGTTTTCTTCTTCTTCCTCTCGAAAAAAAACTCACCCAACGACACTGGAAATCCTCGTCGCGTTCGAGGAAGTGATGGAAAAATTGCCACATTTTCATAATTCTCCATTTTTTTTTTTTTTTTTTTTTTGAAAATGATTAATGAAACAATTTTTTATCGATTTACTGATGATAAAGTTATCAAATTAAGGTCACGCCCCCTTTTTTAATTTCTTTTTAATTTTCAACAATTGTATTGAAAGTGTTTTGTCCGCACCTTTGTATGTTGTATTTGTGGTTGGCGTGCACTTCTCTAGAAGGGAGCAAGGTACATACATACATACATTGTCTGACTACACTATGCACATATAAACAATTTTCTTTGCCTCCTCTTTTGTTTCTTCTCGGCTCTCCAAACATTTTTCAGAATATTTTCCGCTTTCATCATTTCGAATGAGCTGCTTGAAATTGAATGAAAAAATGAGGGTGAGGAATTGGTTTTTTTTTGTTTTCGACCCAGAAATCATTGTTTTTCTTTTTTTTTCAAAAAAAGCAAACACGCTCCATTAAAACAGGTGCGGCATAGAAAAGTGGGCGGAGAAAGCGTCAGCATAAACCGCACGTTTTTCAAATTAACTTTCTTGTTTTTTTTTTTGAAAGTTTTAAGCAAACACGCTTGAAAAGTTCACAAAATTGCGGCATAGAAAAAAGAGCGGAGATTTGTTTTCGCAAGGTTGGCACGTTTTTTTTAAAAAAACTTTATTTTTAGTGTATTTGTATTGTTGTCAGCGCTCTTCTTTTTATTATTGAAGTGATTCTGGCTGCCATTGAATATTTCAATTTTCGCATGGATCAGAATCCTCTTTCAGCAGTTTTTGCAGGTTTTTTTTGGAGGAAAAAATACATGACCGCAACGCATTGTGCACGCGTCGCGGTCTAAAACAGTTTTAAATTTATTTATTCCAGGTACTTTTGGTGTTCATTCAATTTTCACTTTATTTTATTCGGTTGGAGCATTAAAATCGATCGAATGTTTCATGGTTCCATGGCTTACTTTACAGGTTTAAAACAAAAATGTTCCTTCAAAAAAATGGGCGGCGACTGATTTGCGTTTTTAGCAAACCTCGCATAGTTTAAGTTTTAACATTTCTTTTAAACTAACAAAAAACTGAATGGGCGTGGTGTTCGGCAAACTGCGGCACACAGTTTCAAACTTGGCTTTTATCGGACAAAATGAATGGGCATGTCCTCAAAGCGTCGCACATCATTTTTTTTTTTGAAAAAAAAATCTGAAATTATTTTCAGCTGATTTTTCTAACCTCATTCTCCCTTTTTGTGCTTGTTTGGTGAATCGCAACAGTGCTATCAATCTTTGGATTAGTTCAATACTATGTGCCGCTCAATAACCGTAAGTCACGCTCTTAATGCAATTACGCTCCACCGAACGGTTGTGTTTTGTGGTTCTTAAAATAAACTGCGTATCACAAACATACAAGAACCGATTTCAATGAAGCAAAGTGAATTCAATAACCAATGCTCAAGAGATCAACAAAATTCAATCATCAATGGTTCGAAGTCAGCTTAGGTCGAGCGAGGGCGCTCGACTCATGGAAAAAGGGGGATGTTGTGGGCAGCAATAGCCCACGCCCTTTGGACGTATGCCAAGGAGAGAAGCGCGGAGAGATCGTGCGCACTATTAGGCCACGCCCCCTGGTGCGAAGGCGATGGAGGAGAAGAAGGGGACAGTTGGGTTGTGAACGTGGCTAGGTGTAAGGGACCTTAGGGTCTGATCTGACCCTTAGCGCCAGCTAAGGCGTCGCCACATGAAGTATAAAAGTACGACCTAGGAGCGTATAACGAATAAAAAAAAAGAAAGCCTAGTTTGACTAGAGATCAGAATAAAAACAAAACACTAAATACGTCAAGTGAAGAGAGGGAGAAAAAGAGAGACAGAGACGGAGAGAGAAAAAGAGAAAATTATTTCTTTTTAAAAAAAATTTGAACAACATCAACATTATCATAGGAGAACAAAGCAGCGCAGAGGCAAAAATAAAATTGCCAACGTCGATGAAAATCTTCAGGCAGATTGAAGCGGGTCTCAATTTCCTTCTTCGCACGCATCCATGCGCTGAAATATTTTTTTTTCAAGTACATAAGATTGAAGTTCACTAGAGCGCCGTTGCATCGAGTTTTTTGTTTAACTGGTTACTGTAACCGGCGCGTAAAAATATCCACACTTTTTTTTTTGAAAATTCAAATTGTGCGGGCATTCAAAAAAAGAAAAGAGAAAAACTTACAAGAACCAGTGCTCCAAAGTCATTGAATAGTGATGTCCCATTGAAAATATTGAAGTTTGCTCCAACGTTTTCGGTAACGATTTTTGAATAGCGCCAAGCGATGGTAAATGACCACCCGGAAAGATGTATTTCTTAATAAAATCCGATGACGATTTGTATTGTTCGTAATAGGCGTCGGGACACGTGATCGCTTGAATTGCACAAATTCCGCCATTTTCTAGAACATCGTTGATAATTTGAAAATATTGTGGAAGATATTTTTCGCCGACAGCTTCAATCATTTCAATTGAGAGCACTTTGGTGAATTTGCTCTTCACAAATCTGGAAGAAGAAAAAACAAGGATCAGTAGATTTCGGAAAAAATCGGATCAACTCACCGATAATCCTGGAACTTCAACTCGATCTTCGATTCAAGACCAGCCTCGACGACTCGCTTCAGTCCCAGCTCAAGTTGCTCTTTGGATATTGTGATTCCTGTCCATTTGCAACCGGTTTTCTGGACGGCTCGAATCGCTGCCGATCCCCAACCGCATCCAATTTCGAGAACATGATCTTCTGGCTTCAGCTCGAGCTGTTGAATCAATCGATCAATTTTTCGATATTGAGCCTGTTCGAGGACATCAAAATCGACATCTGTCACAGGTTGAACATCTACAAATGTGAACATTTAAGCTTTCTGGTGACAAAAAGAATTTTTTTTTGCAAAGAATACTTTCAAAAAGTGCCGATGAATATGTCATTGATTTGTCCAAGAATAATTGAAACATTTCGTTTCCAAGATCATAATGAGCTTGGATATTTTTTATGCTCTGCGAAATTGTATTCACCAAAATCCAATGCTGTAAATAATTGACAATTTTGACGCATTTCCGAATCAAAGTCAAAAGGTTTTGAGCAAGCGACGACGACAATAACGAAGAAGAAGATGAAGCTTGAGCCGCTCCACTATTTTCTTTCATCTCCAGTTTTTTGGCGGCGGCTGTTTGACGTTTCGCTCTGATGAGAAGGCGAAGAAGCTCAGTTGGATTTGGATCACTGAACCAATCATTGGCCATATAGGTCTCGCCTAATCCAATTTTTGGATCTAATAACATTTGCCAACAAAAATGGATGGGATTTAGGATTGTGAGATGAACCGGTTTCGAGCATCTGAAAATCATTGTTCAAGACAATTTATTCGTTGCACAGCTGAAGTCAAATACGATTTCTCATCAGGTTTTCCAAATATTGTCGAATATTGAATTGATGGAATTGAAAGATGAAGCTTCTCAGTTGATCGGGAAAGAAAAGAAATGAAAAATCTGAAAATGAATTAAAGAAAAAAGCTGAAGAAGAAGAAGAAGAAGAAGATTTTCTTACGTTCGAATCGCTGGAACGCATAATTGCCGAACAATAAATGAATAAAACAAAAGCGGAATCGACATTTTGGCCGACTTTGATTTACTTTTGCCATCATCAGAAGACGTCAATAACGTTGAATTCAGAAGACTTGCCATATCTGAAATTTGAATACAAATTTTAAGGAAAATCTAAAATTGGAAAAAAAAAACAGGTTCGATTAGTAAAAGGCAAAACAATCGATGCACCCCCCCTCCCCCGCCGTTCTCCTCACTTTGGAAAGTTCAGAGATCCTTCAATCCCATAATGATGATTGAAATTTGTTTTAATTCAACTCGAATTACGTGTTTTTCGATTTTTCTAGGGGGTCACGTTTTTTTGTTTAAATTTTCACCAAAATAATTTGAAACGAATTTTGTTTTTCTTTTTTTTTTTTTTTTTTTTTTCAAAAAACCGTCTTGACCTTTTCCAATTAGGAGTTTCAATTTAAATGGAAAATGACGAAGGAGAAAAAAAAACAGAAACGGAAAAAAAATTGAATAAAAACTGAATCGTCAAAAGGAAAGCCTGGTTTTATTTTTTGGTTGAAGAAGGAGAGGGAAAGATAAATAAAGTGTTTACATATTACATCTAATTGGTCATTTGAATAAAACTAGAATGTAAAGAGAGAGAGAGAGAGAGAGAGAGAGAGAGAGAGAGAGGGAGAGAGAGGAAAAAGGAAAAACACTAAAAGCCTTCTAAATACACTCAAAAATCGAAAATCAACAGGAAAAATGGTGATAGGGGAAGGATATGGGGGAAATTATTTTGCAATTCGAAGGTTATCGAAACGGAATGACCCAAATCGCTCGCTCAGTTTCCTTCGTCGTACTTTTTTCCATCATCGAAAATCGGGCGATCGGTCGGTCGGTCAGTGATGAAGTTATTGAATCTAAAAGTGATAAAACAAGGATTTCACGGGAAGGCGGGGAGGGAGAAAAAGAGAGAGAGAGAGAGAGAGAGAAAGAGAGAGAGAGAAGGGGAGGGAAACAATTTGGGAACATTATCAGGGAGGGGGGGGGGGGAGGATGAGGACAAAAGCGGCTACTTTGTAGGCAAGGAACATAGGGCAATACAAGGGTGGAGAGGATCATGAAGGTGCCCTCAAGAAGGTGTCCAAGTGGTAGCTTTGTTGCAATCACGCTCTATTGATAATTAAATACATTTAAAAGTTTCGGAAAGAAAATCATTTTGAATTCACAGTGAAAACATTTGGAGTCGAAAGGCGAAAAAAAAAGGAAAATTCTTTTGATATTCTGTGGATAGCCGGGGCCAGAAAATCTTTGTAGTTTTTTTTTCCAGTTCTCTATCTGTGGAAGAAGATTCCGACATCGGAATAGCAACAAAACCGAATTCTAATTGGAGCTTACCGACATGTTTAGCTCCAGAATATTTTTTGATCACCGAACGTTTTTCGATGAAAAATTCAACATTTTTTGCAGTTGTTTAAAGCTTTTAAGAAACAAATCCGACAAATTGAACGACGCCGATGTAAAATTGAATTCGAATCATTTAAGAATCGTCAACAAGCGAACTTTTAAGACACTGAGTAAACTGTTCCTCCCCCCCCCCTTTTGAACACATTTTTAATTATTTTGTTTGCAAACAAATTTTCAGAATGGTTAATCGTGGCAAGACCAGCAGAAGAAAAAAGGGGAAAAGTCAACAGTATTTTCTCCGATTGAGTTGCTTCCAGCTGAAAATGGAAATAAAACTTTTTTTTTTTTCAAAACGTTTCAGGCAAGCAAAAAAAAAAAAACAAAAAATCGAAAATCGCTGAAATAAATTAGTGAAGTTTTTGAGGAAATTTTTGAGTTGAACAATCAGAAACAGGTGAAAAATGAGGAATCACAAAATTGAAAAAATGACGGGAGAAAAAATATCTAAAAATACAAAATTGCAAATTTTCGAGGAGTTTATCAAAATCTTTGCTTTCTTCCCGCGGGTTCACACCAATTTTCTTTTCTTTTCTCCCTTTTTTTTTTCAATTTTTTCAGAGTTTTTAGATTTTTGCCTCAGAAAAAAACACAACACCAAAAGACGGAAAAAATGACGTTTCTTTTTCTCGTTGATTTAGTTTTGAAAGAAAGTTTGAGCTGGTAATGATGTTTCGAAATTTATTGAACCATAAACCGAATCAGAAGAGCACATTTTTTGTGCTTTTCTGCTTTTCTGATGAAAACGATTTGAAAATCACACCGTTTTCCTTGGAGGGAGAAAAAGAGCAGTGTGAGAGAGAGAGAGAGAGAGAGAGAGTATCAAAAATCGTGGCGAGACCAATTTTAGTGGGGGGGGGGGGGGATCTCTCTTTGCGTAAACCGATCGAGAGTCACATACAAAACATAATTAATTATTGTCTGCCTCAATGATTAGAAGGCGAAATTTGCAAAAACCAAAAAAACATTGATCGTACCACAATTTAAATTTATTTTTTATTTTTTTCTTTTTAAATGAGGCTTAAAATAAAAATTCGACGAAGCATCTCAAAATATGAAACGAAAAATTTCAAGTTATTTGTAAACTTAAAAATAGAAATTGAAAAACATTTGAAGCCAAAATGTTGATTTCTATAAATAAAATTTTCTACTCGACTCGACGAGCGATGCAAATTTCAGAAAGCACATTTTGTCTCCGAAATGTCTGCCAAGTTTGGCTGGCTCGCTTGATTTTCTCGATTTTTTAATTCTTTTTTTTTTTTTGTTCGGCCGCTTCCTGACGTTTCCCATTGATAATGATAAAAAAGAGGAGAGGGGGAGTGTTTTTTTGCTGTTTTTCTCTCAAATTCATTTCGAACTTTTCAAAGTTTCAAACTCCGCACCACTTTTTTTTTTCTTTTTAGGAGAAGGAGGAAGAGGTGGAGGAGGAGAAGGAGTTGGAGGAGGTGGAGGTGGAGATTCGGAATAAATTTTTCCGAATTTTCGAATGATTTCATAATTATTTTTCAAACTGCAAACAACCTGTCTATTTTTTTTTTACAATTTCGTACTTTTCCCCAAAAATTGTTTTCTCTCTCTCTCTCTCTCTCTCTCTCCCCCCCTCTCTCTCTCTCTCTCTCTCTCTGTCTCTCTCTACCGTTGAAATAAAGAAGTTTTTTTTTTCTTTCCATTTTTTTAACTTTCGGAACAAAATGTTCGGTGGCGAATTGATAACCGATCAAAGCTAATTTGTATTTATTTTTTCCCCCGTTTTTTTCTTGTCAGTTTTACAATCAATTTTGTTCGATTATGAACAACAAAATGTTCGTACTTTTCCAAATTTTGTTCTTTTTTTAAAATGAACTTTTTCTTTTTTTTTTTAGAAAAATTGAAAAAAAAATAGAAAAAAGTTACGGTTTTAAATTTTAAAAAAATTTGTTGGTGAAAAAAAAACCATAAAAATGTTCGATTTTCTCATTTTTCCAATTGAATGTCAATCAGCTATCAATTTTAAATGTTGAAAATTGACGCTTTTCATGTCCACTCACCATTTTTTTTTAAATTGTTTTATCGATCAATAACAACAACACTCCGCGATTACAGTAGTCAATTTGTATTTATATTTTTTTCGTTTTTTTTCCACCCCCTCCCCAATCGAAATAACAATGAAAACGATCAGATCCATTTATTCAGGTGTGTCAACTTGAGAGTTGCAGTTGAAAAAAAAGAAAACGAAAAAAAGGTGTCGAAATCTTTTTTTTTCTTTTTTTTTTTTTGTGACACCCAAAATTAGTTATTTTTTCTTTCTTTCTCATTTTCTGGATTTTCAATTTGAAACGAAATGAAATTTGAGAAACGATAAGAATCATAAAAGGAAACAACAATTTTTCAGTTTTTTCAAATTTTTCAGACTTTTTTAAAGTTTTCTCACTTTCTTTTCGTTTTGTTTTTTTTTTAAGTTTTTTTTTTCTTTCTTTTCACTGAAAAAAACAAATTTTTTGAGCTGGAATTGAGGCTCTCTCTCTCTCTCTCTCTCTCTCTCTTTTTCTCTTTCTCTTTCTTTCTCTCTATCTCTTTCTCTCTCTCTCTTTCTCTCTCTCTCTCTCTTTCTCTCTTTCTGCTATGATGTCAACTCCAACTTGAATTTTGAAAATTTGAAACATTAAAAAAAAAACAAATTGAATTGAATTTGACGATTTTTTCAAGCAAAATTATTGAAAATAAATGAAATTTGTGTCATCTGAAACGAAAAAAAAAATGAAAAATCCCGATTCTGATCACAAAATGTCTTCAGATGCGGCCAACAATAAGTAAAAAAAAGAGCGAACCAACCAAAAAAAAAAAAAAACTGTAATTTTGTGCGATAACCATCTCGTACCGCGTCGGCCTAGTGGCGTTGCGACGAATTTTTTTTTCAGCCAATTTTGTCGGCAATCGTTGTGTGTCGTTTCGTATCGTCGATGTTACACACAAAGCCAATTGAGGTGGGGAGGGGGAATGAAGAAAAACAAAACGGAAAAAAGGCACTTTTTTTTAAATCGTAATCGGCCATTTTTGAAACTTTTTTCGACGAAAAAAAAGTGTCCTCGAAGAAATCAAATTTGGAGGAGATTGATCAAAATCTGAATAATCGAGAGAGGGAAGATGATGATAGGTGAAAACCCACTTTCAAACTTCTTCTCAATTTAACATCTTCAGAATTTTTCTTCATTCTTTTCGACTCCCTCCCTCCTCTTCTCCCCACCCCCGCTTTTCTTCTAATAAAATGTTCTTTCTTTTTTTTAAGTAGAAATATTTCGTATTGAGTTTCCACCTATGCCGAATATTTATTGAAAAAGAAGAGAAATTGTTTCAAATGCTTCTCGATGTGTCCTACGGTAGTTGCTTTTTTGTTGAAATCCATCTTGTTGAAGCTTTTCACTTGGTGAATGAACAACTTTTGACCTCTTCCTCTTCCTTTTTTTCCTGTCTTCTGTGTTTCTAAGAGGAAGAGAGGCAGGGAGGAAGATAATTTTCAACTTGAAATTTGATATTGTAAACGCGTGAAACGCTAAAATCCAAACAAAAAACGTTTTTTTTCTAGAGAAAAGGAAGGGGGGGAGGGCGGGGGGGGGGGGGGAGGGAGGGAGAAGCTTCACCGCAATTGTTATATTTTGTAAGTAACACTATTTACAACAAATTAATGTTTGTCAAAAAAAAAAAAAAAAGATTTTTTTTTCTTTGAAATTTTGAAATTGAGAGGAACAAAAAGTTGATGGCGCCTTAACTTTATTTTTTGACATTTTAAAATCTATTTTCATTTAAAAAAAACTGAATACCAAAGAGCTGAAGCTCAGTGAAAAAGCTTCCCCCTTCTTTTTTTTTGGGCATCGTGCCAATTTTATTTTGTTATTTTTTTTTGAGAAAAATTGCAGCGAAGAAGAATACAAGAAACAAATCTAGAAATTCATTAAATCTGTGAGCATATCCCCATGTTTTTTTTTTTTTTTTTTGCCAGAAAGTAAGACGACTTATCTGATTTTTGCCGACGTAACTCTCATCCTCCCCGGAGCATCGTCATCAATCGAAAAAAAAAAATAGGAAATTCCAATGTGATCTTCTTCTTTTCCTTTCTCATCCTCTCAAAACCTTTTTTCAAGAATTTATTTAATACTAAAAATATTCAATTTTTTTATCATCTCTTGCACTGGATCAAGACTGGATTAGTAGTTCGATCTATTAGAATCTTTGACGTCAGAATAATAGTCAAAAATGAATATCAATGACAATAATAGAACAAAATATTTGATATTCTAGAAATGTTCAACTAAATTGGTCCCTTTCATTTTGATTGCGACTTAAAAAGTAATAATTTTTTTTTGTAGAAAAGCTCCTATTATTAGTTATTAAATCAAAAAGAAAAAAAAAGCAATCCTAGAAATGCGATTCGAAATGAAAAAAAAAAAGTTTTTTTTTTATTGTAGGCTGATAATAAATTGGCAAAAAACAAAACGAGAAAACGATTAGAGTCGGCTTTGAAGACACTCTATTTAGATTGAACTTTTCCTTCTTTTTTCCCTTTTTCATTTTTATTTCTTTCATTTTTGATTGAATTTTTAATTTTTATTGTTTTTTTTTTCCATTTTCATCGTTATCATTTTGATGTGATCTTCTCCGTTTATCATCGTCAAGTTTCAAATCGGCAGAGATGAAGTTTTTGAGAGCTCATTGATTGTCATTCTAGTTTATCCATCGATAATTCCATAATCTTTTCTTAATAACAAATCATGGCGGGGGGGATGGATGGATGGATGGATGATAACATTGAGTTCTTAAAGAATTTCAAAAATCCTAAGACCTAAATATTTACAATTGAAATATCTTTTAATCTATTTCTCTTTCTCTCTCTCTCTCTCTCTCTCTCTCTCTCTACCCTTCATGTTTTTTCTCTCTTTTAAATCCGAATTTAAAAAACTAGTATTTATGAGTTTCTATGATTGCCAAAAAATTCATTTGACTGATTGCAATTCATTTTCTTCATATTTTTTTTTCCATTTCAGAAGAAAAGAAATGTCGTCTTCATCGTTGCTCATTTCTACAACAACATCAAAACGTTGTGGCTCACCAGAGTTTGGCACCAATGCTGGTGCTGCTCAACGCTTCTTCAGTCAAGGAAAACGAATTCCCAAAGGTATTTTGACACACAGTCGGTCGGTCGCTGGATTACGGTAGTAACACAAATTTTTTTCAAGATGTCAAACGTCATTGCGGAATGTGTAAACAGCACGGCGTTTTTGTTGAGACGCGTGGACACACGTGCGAGTATAAAAATTGTCAGTGTGAGCAGTGTGAGCTGGTGCGGAAGCGTCGCGAAATTATGTCGACTCAAATTCGTTTGCGACGTGAGCAGGACAAAAAATTCCAGGTTTTTTTAATAATTTTTATTTTTTTTTATTTGTCAAAAAAAATTGGCATTGTTCCAATTTAAAAATTTTCAGCGAACCTCCGACGCCAATGAAGCCGACATTGTGCCGTGGTCCGGTGAAATTGGCGACGACAAAATTCCCGAAAACGTCAACATGTGCTATTTTTGCCAGAAATGCAAAAATCACGGCATTCTGATGTGGAAGAAGGATCACAAGAAAAAGTGTCAATTTATTGATTGCAAGTGTGAACAGTGCGATTTGATTGATTCGCGACGAGCCTTGGATCGATTCATTAAGAAACGGAAGATGAGCAATGGAAAAGGTTTGTCGACGACGACTTTCTGGCTTAGAATTCTGGAGATTTTTTTTTTGTTATTGTTATTGTTGTTTGCCATCATTCGTCTGTATTTGAATTTTCAGAAGAATCACAAAAAAGCCCGAAGAAGGAAGATGGCTCAACGTGCTCATCAGAAGAATCATTCTCATCCTCCTCTGATTCATCTTTATCAAGCTTTTGCAGTGGATCAACGAGCAATAATTCGATTCCATTTATCAAAACCGAAATGCTCACATTCAATAATGCCAATAATTCGCTTCTTTCAACAGCGACAGCGAGTCCAGCTTCATCTCCATTCCAGGTTTGTTTTTCATTACTCGATTTTTCAGTTCAAAAAAAAAAAAAACATTGGAAAACTTTCAGACACCCTCACCATTGCTACCGGCCGTTTCAACAACCAACACAGGCTCGATGCCGTTAACATTTCTAAGTGTTCCACAAATTTTGACGCCAATCGTCAGCACGACGTCGTCAGCCGCCGGCTGCTCCACCTCCTTTTTTCCGTTGATGACGCCAAGTTTGGCGTACGCCACCGCCAATTTGTTCACCAATCCGTTTTTGATGAGCACAATGGGAAACATGTCACCATTGAACATGCAGATTTTGCTCTCCAATCTTCAGAGCTTGAATGAAATGACGGCTGCAGTCAGTTTGGCAAACACGGATTAAAACTTCATTTTTTATTCGCTGTGATACGTGTTTTTCGTGCATTTCAATGTGTTTCTTCTTCTTCTTCTTCCACCTCTTCCTCCCTTTAAATTCTACCTAAATATATAACTCTGATAATATTTGAGATCCTTTTTTTTTCCTGAGGAATGCAAAAAAAGAATTTCAATTCAACGGGTTTTGTTTTTTGGAGATTTGTAATAAAAGTTTTAAAACATTTCAAATTTAATTTTGCAATTTGTAAAAAAAAACGAATGATGCAAACTAGCTCCATTGCACTTTTGTTTTCTTGGCAAGACTCGTTCAACACTTTCGTTTCAAAATTCCCCTCCCCCAAGAAAACGTTTCTCAACACTTTTCTTTTAGGAGCAGGAAGTAAAACAAAAACATCCCAAGGATTAATTGACCATAAAGCACGTTTGCAACAATGATAGGGAGGGATACACATTGTTTTTCTCGAATAAATTGAAAAGAGGACGAAGATTCTTGTAAAGTTTAGGAGAATTGAGAGAATCGATTGATAAAAATGGATCATTGTCTCGTGTTCCAATTTATTTGCGGTCAGAATTTCTTCACTTTACACAACAACAAAAAAATGAGAAAAAAAACGTCCCCATCGACAGAAGAAGAAGAAGAAGAAGAAGAAACGATAATATAAAACACATCTCAATTATAAAAAAAAAGTCGTCTCAATCAAATAAATATGTATCGAACTATTTTGATCGTCAGTTTGTTCACCATTATTGCATGCATTGAGTCCGGACTGAAAACCGCCTTCTCTGGTGACAGAATCGTGTTGGATTTTACGTCGAAGGACGTCAAACAATTCACAAGAACATTGACAAACGGTGATTTTCAAACGTGGAATGTGATTGGTGAGAATCAAGGAAAATGGGTTTCGGAGAATGGAACAATAATTGATGACTCGTCAAATTATGAGTTTAGAGCTCCGGGAAGTTTGATTATCAAAAAAGCAACAATTGAAGATTCAGGAAATTATGATTACCAACTTGTTAAGGTATTTTTCTTCTTCATTTTTCTATTCATTTTTAACTTTTTCAGCCATTTGTTCCACCAAAAGGAGCATTGATTTTTCCTAGAACAACATATGTTCAATTGACAATTCAAGACAAAGAAACAATTGAGAATTAAAATAAATTTGATTTTTTTTTTCAATAAAAATTATTTAATTTAAATTAGTTGAAAAAACGAAAAACAAACCAAATTTTTTTCAAAAATGGGTTTAAAGGGGCCTCGAATTTTTTCGAAAAGAAATTGCCAAATTCTAGTTGGGTAAACATGCTTGGTTGTGATGTTATAACTCCTGGTGGGGGGAGGTGGAAGTGTGAAGAAAAAAAAATTGAAAAGAATTCAAAATTTTCTCGAGAAACAAATTCAAAGGGAGATTCATCGAATCTCAATAAAATGAAGGGGGAGGAGATTTATCAATTTCAATTTTTTCTGCATAAAATGTGGTCTTGAAGCGATTTTTATTTTTTTTCAAAATAAATACATTCGATGTGATAAAATTCAAACTTATCAAAAAATTATTTTAAACTTTCGATAACAAACTTTTTTTTTTTAATTGTTTTGAAATTTGTTTTCAACAATGACTAGAATTTTGTATGAAAATCATTTCAAAAAATACTAAAAAAGATCGGAAAAGGGACACTTTTCTTTTATTTTTCTTTTTGTTTGACCGTCATTGAAATGTTCAAATTATATTTTTCCAAACATTTTTTAAATTATTAATAATGAGTTTAAATTTTAAAAAACATAAAGCAAAGCTGGAAAATTTGTATTCTTTGTTTAGTCAATTGAAACCAAACGCGACCGAGTATTGAAAAATTAAATGATTCTTGTTCATGTAAGAATTTAAAAGAAAACCTCATTTTTTGAAAAGAAAAAAACATGAAGCTCGGCTTCATGTAACAAAAATGTTTAAAAACTTGATTTTTCAACAGTTTTCAACCGATTATTTTTGCAAGACATTATTTTTCACTCTCTCTCCGGCTCTCCTAATTTCAAAATATAAAAGGGAATTGCAATGTTTAAAGCAAAGAAATTCCAAAAATTCGTGTATTTCACTTCAATTTCTTGCATAAAAATGGAAACATTTTGTTCGCCTTTTTTGATCTTTAATCACTCAATCATTTTCTCAAGACGAGGACAAAATCAAGCTTGTCGTTGATAATCTATAATAACTTTTGGAAATTTTTATGTGTCGAGACACGTGTTGATAATCTGAAAAGCGGTATTTTTATAGATGTTAAATGATAAAAAGAAAAAGTTGTTGCATTGTTTTTATCACTGCATTTATTTTTGATTTGCAATCAACAACAAAAAATTGTAATTATTTTTTCAAAATTCACAAATATTCATTTCAATATGAGTAATATAAATTGGAGGACTGTTCAAACAGCCGTTGCTTTTTTGTCAGTTTTTTTTTTAATAAAAAATTGCTTCTTCTTCTTCTTCTTCTTCTGCTTCTGATTTACCTTCATTTTTCAGTCTTCTAGGTCTTTGCAATAATTATGGATATGTGATTATGTTAAGTGCTGCTGAGGATATTCTCAGTCAACAACATGGAAAAAATAAATCGATATCAGTTGAAGGTTGTGAGGTTTGGTGAATTTCCATGTAGGAAATGATTGAGTTTAGAGAATTGTAGCCAACAATTACTGAAAGACATTGTAAACCTCCGGTTGCCGAAGTTTTATTATCAGATAATTTACCAAGTTTATTAGTCAAAATTTCTTTTCCCTTTTTTATGGATCGATTTCCATTTGGGTAAGATTTAAAAAAAAATAATAAAAACGTTTTTTTTTTTGTTTTTTTAATTAATTTTTTTGTAATTTTCAGATTACGGGTTGCCATTGTATGTTTACTCCAAGCTGCTTCATATTTTGTCGTCGCATTCTCGGTCACGATTCCAATGTCACTTTTTGGAGTTGTCCTTGTTAGTCTTGGTGGTGGCTTGGGTGAAATCACATTTCTTGGATTATCAGCTCATTATCAAAGGTTTCAACCCGTTCTTAGTAACAATTGATGAATTGTATTGATTTGGTTTGAAGAATTGCCATTGCTGGCTGGTCATCGGGTACTGGAATGGCCGGTTTATTAGGATCATTTTCTTATGCTTTTCTTACCGAACCTCACATGGCTAATTTGACACCGAAAGTTGCACTTCTTATTCAATTATTTATTCCAATTGTTTTTGGATTTTCGTTGGATCAAAATGACATTTTTCAATAAAAAACCAAACATTTTTCCAGATATTTTATTCTTCTCTCGAAACCTGAATCAATTTATTCACCGTCATATCATCCAAAAACTTGGATTGTTCCTAAAGGATATGATGATTTTATTATCAGTGAACATCGCGTACCACAAAAAGATCTTGGACTATTAGAAAGACTTCAATTAATCATTGTAAGAAAAGCTGATTTTTTTCTTGAAAATGATTCCGATGTTTTTTTCTTCAGCCAATGCTTCATCTAATGATTCCATTAGCATTAGTTTACGTTGGAGAATATATGATAAATCAAGGAATGGTATCGAAGAAATCACAACAAAAACAAATGCGGCTTTCTCAACAAAATTTCAGACTCAAATGATTGTTTTCAACTGTAAAAATGGTTTTGAACTCTCATTGAAAAGCCAATATCGCTGGTATCAAGTTCTATATCAATTCGGTGTGTTTATTTCGAGATCGTCAATCAAACTTGTCGAACTTCCGATTTGGATTCTATACTTATTGCCAGTTTTACAAGTAAGGATTTCTAATGTTTTGAATATATTTTTGTTGTGCTTTTTAGCTTTCAAATATGCTTTTTTTCTTTTTCGATGCTCTCTACTGGTTTGTTCCACACATTGCCATCATTTTTGTTCTTATCGTATTCGAAGGACTGTTTGGCGGAGCATCATATGTCAACACTTTCCATAAAATTCATCATAAAGTTCGTCGAAATCAGATGAAAATGGTTAGGAAAACAATTGGTTTTAGGTTGAGCCTGATGTTAAAGAATATTGCCTGTCAGCTGCTTCAATGGGTGATAGTATTGGAGTTAATTTTGCGGCTGCTGTTTCAATTCCTCTTCATTATTGGATGTGTGCTCAACCATCACCTCGATCATAATCATTCCTGTAAAATGTTTTGAAATATTAAAATTTGTTAATTTAGTTGATTTGAAAAAGAAAAAAAATGTATTTTTTTATTTTTTTTATTTAAATTGTTTCACGAATTCTTCTTACAAGGGGGGGGGGGGGGGGGGGAAGTGGCAGGGCTGCCTTTAGACCAAATTTCATCAAAAGTTCGATTCCATAGATTTTAAATTTGAAAGCTTATTTAAACGGTGCTCTTCAAAGAAAAAATGCGCTTGAATAATTAAAAAATGTTGGGCAACGTTCAGTTCAGGAACCTGGAGTACAGCGTAAAATCGGCCATTTGTAGGCTTTTTTTTGAGGTTTGTCAGGCCCTATCAGGCCCTATTTGATAATTGTATCAAACGCGACTAGTGCCAATCGTTAGAGCGCACTTGATTCTATCAGATTAGTCTCTGCCTGGGACTAAAAAGGGATTATAAGTTTTCAATATGAATTCAAGACATTTTTTAATGAATATTTGGTAATTTTTTAAAGGAATACTTTGTCATTATTTAAACATTATTTTGCCATATTTTCAAAAATCCTTTTGTCACATTTTGACCACCAATATTTAGTGGCTATTTTTTTTTTGAGGCATATTTGAATTAATTATTGGTTGGTATATTTTGACCATTATTTCCATCAACTTTTTGACATAAATTGACCCATTTTTAAAATCAACAAAAAGGTTTAGAAAGGTTTTTTATTCAACTATACAAGGTTAAAAATTTAACGAAAAAATCACGAAAAAGGGTCTACCAAAAAAAATAATTTTCTTCTGAACGTTTAGGTTTAGGTTTAGGTTAAGTTTAAGTTCATCCGTTTAACCCGAAATACCAATTTTTTACTCTCAGAAATTAATCAACGAATATTCAACCGAAAAAGAAGAAAATGCATTCATTCCATTCAAATTCCCTATCAGAGTCGACCGTTGGCAATAAATTCTAAAACTCAAAAATTGTTTGCATGAAATTATAGGTTAATAGTACCTGAATGCATCCAAGATTAGATATGGACGCCAAAATGCAGCAACGGCCTCCAGAAGCCGGTGAAGCTGGTCGTCCTTGTTCATCTTGAGTGTGCGGCACTTTTTGTGCTTCAATTTGCATTCCTATCAGTTCCCCGTTTTCATTCCAACAGCTGCCACCGCTATCTCCTTCAAATGAGCCGGTAAATCGTAATCTTCGAGCCACATCACTAACGATAATTCCAGATGACTTGTCTTTTCATGAAGAATTGAATATCCCATCTAAATAAGTGCATTTTCAGGAATAATCTAGTAAAATACTTTAATTGATAAAAAATTACCAGCAGGTATTGTATTCCCTTTCGAGGTGAGATTGAATTGGAAATTAGATCTTCATCACAAAGATCTGCTCCGTCCGATTCCAAGATGATTGTGTCGAGTTCTTCAACTATTTTCACAGCACGAGTTGATACTTTAAGTTCTTTGTCGGACCAAGAACGGATTACAATTTCATCACCTAGAAATAGCCAATTGAATGAAATAAACCCATAATTAACAAACTTATGTATTTCGATTGATTTGTTATCTTCGTGACAAAAAGCTGCCGCAAATTTTGGAGTCAACGGAATAGCACTTCTCTTGTAAAGAGAGCGTATCGTCCAATCGAAGCAGCCAAATCAACAGGGAGTTCTAGAAATTCTGGTTCAATTTTTCGTTTCTTCGAATTTGTAGCGTCTAGAATTGATAAATATTAATGTTTAAAATAAATCTTAAAATGTAAAAATGAAATTCAATTATACAGTGTATATGAAAGTTATCTTGAATGCCCATTGGCGTTGCAGGTGGATAAGGTGCTTTATTGGAGTCAACGAAAAAACTGGATTACTGGTCAATCATCTGGGAGCAAAAAAGCTGTACCCGCCTCATTCATTCTAAATTAATTGAAATATGTAGATCAGAAATAATTTAAAGTGCAACTTACTCGCATAGTTGAATTCTAGCAACCGACGTTTCCCGGGTCCCACCGTCTGACATTTTATTTTACTTTATAGTGGAATTCATGCAACCGACATTTCCCGGGATTGCTAACTTCAACATTTCTCTTTTTGTTTTGAAAAATCTTCATAGTGGAATTCTGGTAACCGACATTTCCCGGGATTGCTAACTTCAACATTTTTTTGTTTTGAAAAAACTTCATAGTGGAATTCTAGCAACCGACATTTCCCGGGATTGCTAACTTCAACATTTCTCTTTTTGTTTTGAAAAATCTTCATAGTGGAATTCTAGTAACCGACATTTCCCGGGATTGCTAACTTCAACATTTTTTTGTTTTGAAAAAACTTCATAGTGGAATTCTAGTAACCGACATTTTCCGGGATCCGCCGCCCGACATTTCTCATAAATGTGTTTTGTTTTCCAGAAAAACCCGTCGTTTCCAATCGAACTTTTTTGTGCCATCGGAATGGTGTCACCGCCAATTTTCGATCCAATTTTTGCGCCCTGGTGGATGATGTTCATTGTCTCAATCATGTTCCCACTTCTCCTTTTTATTCACACGTTTCGAACGTTGACCACCCAACTGGAAAAAGTCGCCAAGCTTTTATCGGAAAAAACGCTTCAAATGCAGCGACTTCTACTGATGAGCCTAATCATTCAGGTTGAGTTGAGCTTAGTGAAGAAGCCATACCGTAACCTTCTGTGTCGTTGCTGGACCCGAACCAAAGATAAAAACGAGAAAAAATAAGGGGGGAGGGGAAAGCTGAGCTTGAAATCTATTATCCGCTTATCGAGATCTTTGCAGAGTTGATTGAGATAGACGAGACGTTTCATGTCATCAACACGAAAACCATTGATCAGGTAAAAAAAATTTTGGTTTCCTTCTTTTTTTCCGAAAAATTTGTTTGTTTTCTGTAAATTTCCAGAAGCAACTCACGCAGCGAAATGTTATGAAAAAAATATTATTCTGCAGAGTTTTGTTCATGGAATAATGTTGGGAATTCCAGTCATTGGTTTCTCGGTTTGCCTGATAATTCAGGTCGACTACCGTTGTGAGGAGTGAAATCAGCCTGAGAAATTTGAAATCGTTGTTTTTTTTCAGTGATCGGCAACCTTCTGATTCTTCTTGCTGCATTTCATGGATCCGTCTCGACGATCACAATGATTTCGTTCACTAAGCCGTTGAGAGTTGGATTCGTCGAACTTGTTCTGAAACTGAAATTCTGGCCGGGAGCGAAGAAGACGACGCGCGTTCTTGGAAGTGACGTTTCGCCATCAGTTCAAGCCACATCGCAACTTTTCGGATAAAAAATAATTTTTTTTCTCTTGAAATTTTCGATTTTCCTGTGAAATAGATTTTGATTGAAGCGCCACAGCACAAAAAACTTCAGACAAATTTAACTGAAGAACTGAAAAAAAAACATTTTCCGCTTGCTTTTTTCTCGAATAGAGAGAGAGAGAGAGAGAGAGAGAGAGAGAGAGAGAGAGAGAGAGAGAGAGAGAGAGAGAGAGAAGAAGTCGTTGAGAACGAAAATGATTCGAAGCAAGAAGGATCAGAGTTGGCCCAGTCGATAATCGGTTGCTCGACCAATCCAATAAAAGCCGACATCAATAGGTGGGTTGTCAGAACAACAATTGCCGGTTGGAGCTTCGGGCGATTCAGCTTGATCCAATCCCGTTTACTCAGCAGTGGGACTTCAGCTCCTGTAGGATTGATGGTTGGTGGGTTACGGCCGGTTCCGAGAATTTTGGAATCCACACGGATTTCCAAAATTATCTTGATGTCCATTTCCATCTGGAGCAAGATGATATCCGGTTTAGCCTCGAGCATCTGCTGCGCTCGGGTTCGGATATCAGCATATTTCCCGGGATTGCTAACTTCAGCATTTCTCCTTTTGTTTTGAAAAGGTGTTTGGCAAAATTTGGCAAAACGTAATTTCAAAGTTTGAATTAATTAAAATTGCTTTATTTTCAGACAGAAGTTTTATCGAATCCTGCAAAAGAATGTCATCGATTCAAAATAAGAATTGTTCGAATTTGAGAAAATATTAAAATTCAATTGAATAATTTCAGATTTGGCTAATGGATGGAGCTCAACTATGTGAGGGAAAAGCTGAAGTTTTTTTTTTTTTAGTAAAAGGTATTTTCAAAGTTTGAATTGATTAAAATTGTTTAATTTTCAGGCAAAAACTTCAATCAATTTCTTCAAAAATTGGTAGAATAACTTCTTTGCTTAAAATAAAATAAGCCGAATTTCCATGATTTTTTGTTTTAAAAATAAATATGACGTCAGAGTTTATTTTAATTTAAAAATTGCACAAAAATTAACAAAAAACTAATAAAACAATTTGAGAATAAAGCGAATATTGAAATTAAAAACAAAAAAATTAAAAATTCAATAATAAAAAAATCGAGTTAAAAAATTGGCAAAAATTGATGAAATTAAAAGTTAAAAAAAATTAAGGAAACATAAACAAAAACCAATAAGAATAATACGAATATTGAAGGTAAAATAGAAAATAAATGGAGAATGGAGGAAGAAATATTTAAAAAAAGAAGTTTTTAAATGAAAAACTATCGAAAATTAAGAAAAACTCAATAATTTGATTACTTGCATATTTAATTTTTAATAAACAAAAAAACAGAAAAAACAAAAAAGGGAATATTTTTTAGGTAAAAAAATAAAAAAGAACAAACATAAATTGCAATTTTCCTCGACCTAACAAAATTATTCAAGTTTGCGCCAGCACAGTACTTTTACTGACGCATTTCGTTTATATGCAAGTGCACGAAAAGCAGGTCAAGGGGTTTTGGCTGAATCCCTCAGCAAACATTTTTTTTTTCCAAATTTTAAAGTTATTTCGAAGAAATTTGTCAATAGAGCGTATTTGCAAGTCTCAAGGTTTTAAAATTTTAATTTTTTCATTATTAATTTTTTATATATTTTATTTATTATTTTATTTATTTATACATTATTTTATTTATTTTATTTATTTATTTATTTATTTTATTTATTATATATATATTTATATATATTTTATTTATGTATTCATATACATTTATATAAATTATAATTTTATATAAATTTTAATTAAAAATCTGAGAAAATTTTCGGAATGTTTAAAAAACAATGAAGAAATCAGAAACCTTTAAAAATGACTTAAATTTTATTTCTCAGAGTTTTTAATTTTTTTAAAGTTTTTTTAGTTTCAGTTCTATTGTTTTTTAATTTTTTAGTTCAATATAAAGTTTTTCTTTGTTTCAGAGATTTCAATTTTTAAAAGTCTGTTTGGTTCTCATTTAATTCCTCAGAAAAATGTCTTCGAATCAAAATAAAAAAGGTTTGATTTTGAGAAAATATTAAAATTCAATTAAATAATTTCAGATTTGGCTAATGAATTGAGCTCAACAATGTGAGGGAAAAGCTGAAGTTCTTTTACAATTTGGCAAAAGGTAATTTCAAAGTTTGAATTAATTAAAATTGTTTTATTTTCAGGCAAAAGTTTCATTGGATCCTGCAAAAAGAATGTCATCGATTCAAAATAAGAATTGTTCGAATTTGAGAAAATATTAAAATTCAATTAAATAATTTAAGATTTAGCTAATGGATTAGGCTCAACTACGTGAAGGAAAAGCTGAAATTCTTTTACAATTTGGCAAAAGGTAATTTCAAAGTTTGAATTAATTGAAATTGTTTAATTTTCAGGCAAAAACTTCAAGCAAAATTATTTCTTAAAAATTTGGTAGAGTATTTTCTTTGTTTAAATTAAAATAAACCGAATTTCCATTATTTACTGTTTTAAAAATAAATATGACGTTCGATGCATCTTAAAACCCGGTTCTCGATTAATTTCATATTGAACTTATCGTGTTCGAAGGATTCTTTGGCGGAGCATATGTCAATACTTTCCATAAAATTCATTACAAAGTTCCAATCAACCCAGCTTACTTACTTTGATTACTTTGATAGTCCATTATTCTAGCGTGTATCTATGGACCAGATGCTTCTAGGAACTTCGAGATCTTGCAGTAGCTGTGGACTGCCGTATTGTGTGCCGTAGATGTGGAGCGTGTAGGTGTGGGCTGCTGGCTATGATCCCGATCCTTCTTTTTCCGCCTTCCCCTCTCTTAAAATCTCTTTTTTGGTTTTCCTCTTCTCCTCTTCACTCCATCTGGATCTTCCCAAACCGTCAATATTCTGCAGATTCTTTCTGTCGGATCGGAAGTTTACTTCAACTTCTCCAGTTCCAAGCTCATTACATTTTTTCACAGCTTCCATATTTTGAGGCTCAAAACCTGACTCTATGATTCCTTCCTCAACAGAATTCCACAGGATCTAATCAAAAGCAGCTCGATAATCGATAAATGTGAGTACCAACAGAATTCCGAGTTCGTGACATTTCTCCCACCGACACGTGACGGACTTAAGGTTTTCAGAGCAGGATCTTCTTGGGAAGAATTCATTTTGACTTTCATCGAGGTATTCCTCTGACCGGTTTTTTTTTGATCCGTTTGATTAGAATTTTAGTGAATATTTTACCAGGAATTGATAATATTGAAATTGATCGAATATCTTTTAGACACTCAGGGTTTTTCTTCTTTTCCAACAATTTCAACCGAATCTTGTTCCGATCTTCTGGTGTTGAGCCGTTTTCAATTATTTTATTGAAACATCTAGCCAAGTTTCGATGGAGGTGATCACCACCAAGTTTCAACATTTCTCCATTGACTTGGTCCAGACCCATTGCTGATTTTGGTTTTAACCGCTTTATTCCTCATCAGCGATGCGGATTCCTTGGTCTGTGGTCCGATTTTTGTGTAGCTTGGGCTGGGTTTTTAAATTGCTCGAAGAAATGGGGAGGTGAATATCGCAACGGCTCATAAACACTGTTTTTTCAGCTGTTTTCTAAAACAAAGAAGCAATTTTTTTGACTTCTTGAACGTTGTTGGAATTTTTCGTTTCAAGGGAGCAGTAAATAAAGTGACGTGCGCTTCAGCGTTTTTTTTTAGATTTCGAATTGATGTGTAGTTTGCTCTGTACGAACCACAAGTTTTAATATTTAAAAAATTGCAAAAAAAAAACGATGAAGTAGTAGTCATAGCAATTCGTCGTAATAGTTGGAATCATTTGACGAAAAACAAAAAAATGTCTTCCATACATCATTCTAGTATAATAGAAAAAAAAATAATGCTGAAACTAATTTTAATTTTAATTTTAATTGTAAGTTGAAAAATAAAAATCAAATAAAAATTGTATTTAAAATTCAAAAAAAAACAAAAAGATGATGAATGGAATTTTTGGTTTCATTTTTAAATCGTCTTCATTTCCATTTGATCAATTGACAATTATGGAAGAAGTTTTTGATGATGAAATGGATTCAACTTTTCCACCAGAAATGATCGAATTATTTAATAAAAATTGTCAAAATAATACCTGTTATGCATCTGTTTATCAACCATCAAATATATCACAAGTTTTTCCTCCGTTTTTTCCCCGTTTTCTTCCAATCCTTTTTTGAATTTCAGAATCTTCGATATCAACTTTTAGCCGATGTTCCAAATTCTTGTCTGGAATCATCAAATTGTATTCGATTTACTCAAAAACAATACAAATATTCAATTATTTTTGAGCCGGAAATTCAAAATTCAACTTGTATTTCATCAAAAGAACGAATTCTGAAAAAAACAAAAAAACCTGTTTGTCCGGATGGTTGGTTTTCTCATCTTCGAACAAATGGAAGATGGTGTTTTAAGGTTTTTTTTTCTTTAATTTTTTAAAATTCCCCAGGTTACGGTATAATAAGGTTACGGTATAATAAGCTTACGGTATGATAAGGTTACGGTATAATAAATCTCTCTTCAATATCGTTTTACAATTACAATAAACCCCACCAATCCCCCGTCAAGACCGCATCAATGAATTCATAAAAATAAAAATTAATTGATTTTAGTTTTTTTTCGATATCAATTTAGCTTTTGATGAAGCTCGTATTCGGTGCGCCAAGGAAAATGCTGAATTAGCAGATTTCGAATCTGAGTCAGAATGGGACACACTTGTAGGTGAGAATTTATTTTTTTTATTGGAAAACGCTTCTTTCTTTTTGGTCAGATGTAACGAAATTTATTTCAAACAAATATCCAATTCCAAGATATATTTTTCTTGGTGGAAGACGTCCCTGCGAAAATTCCAAAATATGTCCAGAAGCCAAAGTAAATTAAAATTCTTGTTCCTTCTTCTCTTCAAAAACCGATTTCAGATGAATTGGCTGAATCCCACAAATGAGAAAAACCTTCTTATAGAAAAATTGTGTCCTGATACCGGAAATGATCAAAGTGGTCATTGTATGCTTTATGATTCGGTTTCAAATTGTTTGGATGATGACGTGTAAGCCGTTTTTTTTTCAAATAAAACCAAAAATTTATTACAGTACAATTTTAAAGGGGGTTAATTAGTTTTAAAAAAACGGGGGGGGGGGGGGATATACTACTTACATACCTTGATTTTTTTATTAAAAAGGGTTCCATGGTTTAGTGAATATTAATTATATTTTAATGTAAAGTGCCAAAGCACCGGGATTCGATGGGCACCAAACTAACTCCGGAATCATAGAAATGAGGATTACCGATGTTTCTTTTCTTTTTTTTGTTTTTATTGGCACAACAAATTCATATAATTTTGCAGTTGTACATGGCCACGCCCATTTGTTTGTGGAAAAAAGGCAAAATGATGAAATTGCAACTTATCTTGTCTATTTTTAATAATCAAAAAAGGATATTTTGGGAGAAAAAATTTGTGAAATTTACAAATAGTTGGTTTTGCCCTGGAAAATGCATATTTTTGAAATAAAATTTCTGTGAAGAAATACAAAATTCAAAACTTTTTTATAGAAAAATTACAGATTCATTTTTTAAGCTTCTGACATCTGAAAAGATTTGAAATTTTCAAAAAAAAAAATTTGATGACGGGTTCTTATCACACCGCGTCGGTTGACAATATTCAATCAAATTCCAACAATTTTCTTCAAAATCTTGAAAATTATTGGTCTCCTTCAAATTTTTTTGATTGATTTTCAAACTTCACAGACGTCAGCTTTTTTTAAAATGTAAAACTCATTCAAAAGAACGGAAAATATCGCTATTTTTCTTATTCGAATACATAGTGCTACGGTGTTTTTTTTTTCTTGCCTGCGATGAAATTTCGCTCCAGCGCACAACTAAAGAGGCAGCACATTTGCCAAATTGTCCACACAACTTTTGGAAAATGCGAGTTTCAATCGAGAAATTAACTGAAAACCATTTTAAACAACGTCACTACGCATTTGCGGCTGATGCTCAACAAAATCCCAGAGTACGTTGGCGCACGAAATCTTGCTTGAACTTTTTTACAGGCGACTTCGTAAGAAACTCACCGTGAGAAATCGAAACAATTTTTGAAAAATTGTTGTAGGAAATTGGAAAAAAAACTGTCTTTTCAGCTCATTTAAGGAGCAGACATTTTGGCCATAGAGCGCAAATGCGATTTTTTTCAATAATTTAAATGTTGACAGAAGATCAAAAATATCAAAAGTTTACATACAGTTGAAATGAACTTTGGAAACGAGAAACGTGTAATCACTTTTTGGCAAAATAAAAACAATTTTATTTTAAAAATCTGTTATTTTAATTATTAAAAAAAAATGAATAAAATTCAAAATTCTCCCAGAGTTGTTCATTCTCCTCGAATTATAGTTCCAATCGTTCACCCAGTTGTGAGTAATTTTAAACAATTTTTTCTTCCTTTTTTATGAAATTTTTCTAATCGAAAAAAACAATGAATTTTAATGTAAAAATTGTTTTGTTAAACGCTCAGTGTGCGCTGAATGAACTGCGTTCTCCGCCCATTTTTTAATGGACGAAATTTCGCAGGAAGAATGTGACGAAAAATGCTTTTTTTTTTCTTTTCTTTTCTTTTTTTTTTTTGATTAATTTTCAATAAAAAAATTAACAAAAAACCCTATCAGTTTCGCTCATGGCCCGGCCAAACCTGAGTTTCGCCCCACTATCAGCAGCAAATTTGTTTTGAGACGAATTTTTAAATTCTTTTTGTGATAAAAAGCTTATGGGCCCATACTGTAGATAAAAGGACATTTAGGTTTCAAAGAGAGAGAGAGAGAGAGAGAGAGAGAGAGAGAGAGAGAGAGAGAGAGAGAGAGAGAGAGAGAGAGAGAGAAAGAGAGAGTGAGAGAAAGAGAGAGAGAGAGAAGTTGGAGGAACACACCGTTTGTATTGCAGTATCATCCATTTTATTATCCAGTTTTTCTTGGTGGATCAGTTCCAATGGTTGGTTTACTTAAAAAAAACGCTGAAATTTGATTGTATTTTCAGTATTTTATTTATATTTTTTTATTCTTGATTGTTCTCCTCATTATTTTATATCTCCTTTTATCTTTCTACTCTCAGCCAATCAACGATGACGTTGTTTTTGTTGATGAAAGTCCAATTTATTACGACGTTGTTGATCCATACAATCCACCAATGTTGGTAACAATCGATCAACCAATGGTTTTTCTTTGTCAATTTATTTTCATTGTATTAAAGAAAATAATTATTTTTCAGCAATACGTTGGACAGCAGCCGCAAACGTATCATTATGTTCAAACTCGACCAGTGTCGCCAATAAACCAAACCCCACATCAAACAAAATCAAAGTCGAGGAAAAGCTGAAAAAATAGAAAAGAGAGAGAGAGAGAGAGAGAGAGAGAGAGAGTAGTCATAGCAATGCCAAAATATTTAAAATATGTCTCCTTCTGCATGTAGACTAAACCAAAACTATTCGCTTTTTTCAATACATCATTCTAGAAAAAAGAAGAAGAAGAAGAATGCTGAAACTAATTTTAATTTTAATTTTAATTGTAAGTTGAAAAATAAAAATCAAATAAAAATTGTATTTAAAATTCAAAAAAAAACAAAAAGATGATGAATGGAATTTTTGGTTTCATTTTTAAATCGTCTTCATTTCCATTTGATCAATTGACAATTATGGAAGAAGTTTTTGATGATGAAATGGATTCAACTTTTCCACCAGAAATGATCGAATTATTTAATAAAAATTGTCAAAATAATACCTGTTATGCATCTGTTTATCAACCATCAAATATATCACAAGTTTTTCCTCCGTTTTTTCCCCGTTTTCTTCCAATCCTTTTTTGAATTTCAGAATCTTCGATATCAACTTTTAGCCGATGTTCCAAATTCTTGTCTGGAATCATCAAATTGTATTCGATTTACTCAAAAACAATACAAATATTCAATTATTTTTGAGCCGGAAATTCAAAATTCAACTTGTATTTCATCAAAAGAACGAATTCTGAAAAAAACAAAAAAACCTGTTTGTCCGGATGGTTGGTTTTCTCATCTTCGAACAAATGGAAGATGGTGTTTTAAGGTTTTTTTTTCTTTAATTTTTTAAAATTCCCCAGGTTACGGTATAATAAGGTTACGGTATAATACGCTTACGGTATAATAAGCTTACAGTATAATAAGCTTACGATATAATAAGCTTACGGTATAATAAGGTTACGGTATAATAAGCTTACGGTATGATAAGCTTACGATATAATAAGCTTACGGTATAATAAGGTTACGGTATAATAAGGTTACGGTATAATAAGGTTACGGTATAATAAGCTTACAGTATAATAAGCTTACGATATAATAAGCTTACGGTATAATAAGGTTACGGTATAATAAGGTTACGGTATAGTAAATCTCTCTTCAATATCGTTTTACATTTACAATAAACCCCACCAATCCCCCGTCGCGACCGCATCAATGAATTTTAGCTTTTTGTCGAAACGGCATTAACTTTCGATGAATCTCGTGTCCGGTGCATCGAGGAAGATGCTGAATTAGTCGGTTTCGAATCCCCGTCTGATTGGGAAGCATTTTCAAGTGAGAAGCTTATTCATTTTTTATTGAAAAAATGATTCATTTTGGTCAGAAGCAACGAAACTCTTAAAAGAAAAAAATGAAAGGATAAACTATATTCTTGTTGGTGGAAGACGTCCTTGCGAAAATTCCAAAATATGTCCAGAAGCCGAAGTAAATTAAAATTCTTGTTCCTTCTTCTCTTCAAAAACCGATTTCAGATGGATTGGCTGAATCCCGCTAATGATAAAAGCCTTCTCACAGGAAATTTGTGTCCTTACGGTGGTAATGATCAAAGTGGTCATTGTGCAGCTTATGATTCGGTTTCCAATTGTTTCGATGATTATTCGTCAGTTCGAATTGATTGGTTAGAATTGTTCAGAATTTATTTTACATTTTCAGGTGCGAAAGAAAAAAAACCTTTTGCATGTGGAAAATATGCAAAAACAACATAATTGAACATTTTTGAAATAAAAATAATCGTCTTTTTTTTATCTGACATTTCAGAGCCCCTCCATTCAATTTTTTTTAACACCCCCCCCCCTCGGCCGCCTTGCTTTTGAGGAGTTCAATTATTGAAAACAAAAATAAAAGTTGAAGAAATAAATGGAATTCTTAAAAAAATAAAAATAAAAATTGAGAAAATAACAAAAAAAAAAGAAAAGAAAAAGTTTGTTGTTTGTTGCCCTTTTTACGTCACAATATTTGATAATAAAAGGTAATAAATCTCAAAAAGAAAAAAAATGATTTGTCAGAAAATGGAATTTTTTGTTTTTATTTTTTCCTTTTTTTTTCCCGCCCGTTTTTTTCTTTTCCAGATTTGTTCGACTTTTTCAGCTTTTCGGTTAAACAACATATTTTCAGCATTTCAGAATAATGATATGGTATTTAATTTTGATTCTTCATTTTGTTTGCTTTTTTATTGGCTCAATTTTCAACTTGTTCTATCTTCGATTTGTGGTTTTCAATAATTATTTCGATAGATATTGTCGGTGATTGAATTTTGAGCATCATCCAATTGTGTTCTCTGTCTGTCTTGATTCTCTCAATTCGAACCTTTTCCAGATTTGCGAAATTCGTTTGCTGCCTTGGAATGACATTTATGTTATGGTCGAATACATTTATTCATATTTCTTGCCTTAAAACTGGTACATTTTTTGAAGAAGGACAATGCACGAAATTTGGTGCGAAAAAAAATGCGAATAAAAATCAAAAAAAAATGGCGCCTTTCAGTTATTTATAAAATTTGCCTTTTTTTTCACACAATTGGAGAATATTTATCGATTGCTGGTATTGATCTTCTCATTTTTGGTGTTTTTGAAATTTTCGAAAAAAATAACCAATCAATCAATAAATCAATAATGATTTTAGATCGACTTTTTGTAGTTTTATTTATTGATATTCATGGCTTAAAATTGTATAGTTTTTTATATTCAATTATGGTTTTTATTAATTCAATAATTCTTGGAATTTATATATTTTTTCTTCGAATAAGTTGAAATCAATTCTCACCACATGTCATATTCATTACCGGATGAAACAAATCCCAAAAAAAAAAAAGTTTGAAACCACTTTTTGATTTCTCAAAGAAAAGAAAAAAACTTTTCTCACCTTTAATTTGAACATGGGTAGTGAATGACATGCGGTGAATTGTAATATTTTTGTGTCAGTAAAAAACAAAAATGGAAAATTCTAGAACAAGGTTCAGTGTATCTCGTAATTGCTGCTTCAATTGTCTCAATTATGGTTTTATTTTCAGCGCTGGTAACAAAAAGAAAAATGAAAAATGATTTCTTTTTTATTCAAATTTTAGTTGACATTTTATTTGATTTTTGTTTCAAAATTATTTTTCTATAAAACAATGGGAAAATTGCCATTATCAAAACGATATAAAGTGAGTTGACAGGTTTTATCTGAAAGAAAGAAAAAAAATTAATTTATTTTTTCAGCTTTCTGAATCTTATGAATTCAGTAAAAGTATTCTTCCAGCAGTTTTGATTTCCTTATCTTCAAAACTTATTTTGCTGGTTTTATTCTGGATTTTCTTTTTCGATTTTATCCCGCAAGTCTTCATGCTTAAATACTTTTACGTGTTTAATTTGGTGAACATTTGCCCAAATAGAATCGATTTCTCTCTCTCTCTCTCTCTCTCTCTCTCTCTCTCTCTCTCTATCTCTCTCTTCTCTCTCATCATTTTCTATTTCCAGTGTTCTTCATTTTCAGGTTTTTAATTGTGAAGCCACTTTATTTCCAGCCACATTTATTGTTTTTCACAAGCCAACACGAAAAAAAGTGTGGAGTTGACTTCTGGATTTTGTGATTTGAGAGAAAAAAATAATTTTTCTTATAGATTCAATCAATATTTCAAAATAATCGCTTCAAAAATCAGATTCAACAAATTTCAGCGAAAAGTCTTGATGGCTCAAAATTGCAGTATTCACAATCACAGCATGAATATTTTGATCAGTTAAAAGACTCGTGGAAATAATTTGGCGCTCAGATTATTTTAAATCTTTTTAATAATTAATTTTAATTTGAGTAAAAAAAAAAGGCAAAACAAAAATCGAAAAATCAATGGGAAAATTTTATTTCGAGAAGTTTAAAAGTCACGAAATTATGAAAACATCCCGCGAAATAAGAAAGTATTTTTTTTTTTCAACTTATTTTATTGATTTTTCTTAATTATTAAAATTAATTTTATTCTTATCAAAATTGAAAAGCTTTTGAAGAAAAAACAAATAAAAAAATACCCGGAACGAAAATGAAATTTTAGTCATATGATATGAGATAAATGGAATATGTAATTAAACAATTATTTACCTGTAATTTTCTAAACGAAAAGCGTTTTTTTTATTAAAAAGGGTTCCATGGTTTAGTGAATATTTATTATATTTTAATGTAAAGTGCCAAAGCACCGGGATTCGAATGGCACCAAACTAACTCCGGAATCATAGAAATCAGGATTACCGATGTTCGTTTTTTTTGTTTTTATTGGCACAACAAATTCATATTATTTTGCCCTGGAAAATACATATTTTTGAAATAAAATTTCTGTGAAGAAATACAAAATTCAAAACTTTTTTATAAAAAAATTACAGATTCATTTTTTAAGCTTCTGACATCTGAAAAGATTTGATATTTTCAAAAAAAAAAAAAATTGATGACGGGTTCTTATCACACACACGAGAGAGAGAGAGAGAGAGAGAGAGAGAGAGAGAGAGAGAGAGAGAGAGAGAAGTCGGAAGAAAATACCGTTTGTATTGCAGTATCATCCATTTTATTATCCAGTTTTTCTTGGTGGATCAGTTCCAATGGTTGGAAATTTACTTAAAAAAAAGCTGAAATTTGATTGTATTTTCAGTATTTTATTTATATTTTTTTATTCTTGATTGTTCTCCTCATTATTTTATATCTCCTTTTATCTTGCTGCTCTCAGCCAATCAACGATGACGTTGTTTTTGTTGATGAAAGTCCAATTTATTACGACGTTGTTGATCCATACAATCCACCAATGTTGGTAACAATCGATCAACCAATGGTTTTTCTTTGTCAATTTATTTTCATTGCGTTGGAAAAAGGGAAACAACAAATGAAAGATTCCATTTCTGCATTACGTTGGACAGCAGTCGCTCATTATGTTCAAGATCGACAAGTATCGTCAATAAATCAAACCCCACATCAAACAAAAACAAAGTCGAAAGAAAAAGCTTAGAATCAAAAATTCTCAATACAACCACCATTTTTTAATTTTTATTATAAATAAGGAGAGAGAGAGAGAGAGAGAGAGAGAGAGAGAGAGAGAGAGTAGTCATAGCAATGCCAAAATATTTAAAGTTGTATGTCTCCGTCTGCAAGTATTAACTAAACCAAAACCATTCTAGAAAAAAGAAGAAGAAGAAGAATGCTGAAACTAATTTTAATTTTAATTTTAATTGTAAGTTGAAAAATAAAAATCAAATAAAAATTGTATTTAAAATTCAAAAAAAAAACAAAAAGATGATGAATGGAATTTTTGGTTTCATTTTTAAATCGTCTTCATTTCCATTTGATCAATTGACAATTATGGAAGAAGTTTTTGATGATGAAATGGATTCAACTTTTCCACCAGAAATGATCGAATTATTTAATAAAAATTGTCAAAATAATACCTGTTATGCATCTGTTTATCAACCATCAAATATATCACAAGTTTTTCCTCCGTTTTTTCCCCGTTTTCTTCCAATCCTTTTTTGAATTTCAGAATCTTCGATATCAACTTTTAGCCGATGTTCCAAATTCTTGTCTGGAATCATCAAATTGTATTCGATTTACTCAAAAACAATACAAATATTCAATTATTTTTGAGCCGGAAATTCAAAATTCAACTTGTATTTCATCAAAAGAACGAATTCTGAAAAAAACAAAAAAACCTGTTTGTCCGGATGGTTGGTTTTCTCATCTTCGAACAAATGGAAGATGGTGTTTTAAGGTTTTTTTTTTCTTTAATTTTTTAAAATTCCCCAGGTTACGGTATAATAAGCTTACGGTATAATAAGGTTACGGTATAATAAGCTTACGGTATGATAAGCTTACGGTATAATAAATCTCTCTTCAATATCGTTTTACAATTACAATAAACCCCACCAATCCCCCGTCAAGACCGCATCAATGAATTCATAAAAATAAAAATTAATTGATTTTAGTTTTTTGTTGAACCGAAATTAAATTTTGATGAAGCTCGTGTCCGGTGCACCGAGGAAGATGCTGAATTAGTAGGCTTTGAATCCCCGTCTGATTGGGAAGCATTTTTAAGTGAGAAGCTTATTCATTTTTTATTGAAAAAATAGTTCATTTTTGTCAGAAGCAACGAAATTATTTCGAGAAAAAAATGCAATGCCAAAATTTACCCTTCTTGGAGGAAGACGTCCTTGCGAAGATTCCAAATTATGCCCAGGAGCCGAAGTAAATTATAATTCTTGTTCCTTCTTCTCTCCAAAAACCGATTTCAGATGGATTGGCTGAATCCCGTAAATGATAAAAGCCATCTCACAGGAAATTTGTGTCCGAATGGTAATGATCAAAGTGGTCATTGTGCAGCTTATGATTCGGTTTACAATTGTTTGGATGATTATTCGTCAGTTCGAATTGAGATGAGAATTGTTCAGAATTTATTTAACATTTTCAGGTGCAATAATAGGGAACCTTTTGCATGTGGAAAATATGCAAAAACAACATAATTGAACATTTTTGAAATAGAAACAGTCGTCTTTTTTTTCTAAACATTTCAGACCACCCTTTATTCAATTTTTTTAAAATCCACCCTCCTCGGCCGCCTTGCTTTTGAGGAGTTCAATTATTGAAAACAAAAATAAAAGTTGAAGAAATAAATGGAATTCTTAAAATAATAAAAACAAAAAATAGAATCGATTTCTCTCTCTCTCTGTCTCTCTCTCTCTCTTCTCTCTCTCTCTCTCTCTCTCTCTCTCTCTCTCTCTCTCTCTCTCTCTCTCTCTCTATCTCTCTCTTCTCTCTCATCATTTTCTATTTCCAGTGTTCTTCATTTTCAGGTTTTTAATTGTGAAGCCACTTTATTTCCAGCCACATTTATTGTTTTTCACAAGCCAACACGAAAAAAAGTGTGGAGTTGACTTCTGGATTTTGTGATTTGAGAGAAAAAAATAATTTTTCTTATAGATTCAATCAATATTTCAAAATAATCGCTTCAAAAATCAGATTCAACAAATTTCAGCGAAAAGTCTTGATGGCTCAAAATTGCAGTATTCACAATCACAGAATGAATATTTTGATCAGTTAAAAGACTCGTGGAAATAATTTGGCGCTCAGATTATTTTAAATCTTTTTAATAATTAATTTTAATTTGAGTAAAAAAAAAGGCAAAACAAAAATCGAAAAATCAATGGGAAAATTTTATTTCGAGAAGTTTAAAAGTCACGAAATTATGAAAACATCCCGCGAAATAAGAAAGAATTTTTTATTTTTCAACTTATTTTATTGATTTTTCTTAATTATTAAAATGAATTTTATTCTTATCAAAATTGAAAAGTTTTTGAAGAAAAAACAAAAAAAAAAATACCCGGAACGAAAATGAAATTTTAGTCATATGATATGAGATAAATGGAATATGTAATTAAACAATAATTTACCTGTAATTTTCTAAACGAAAAGCGTTTCATAGAAGCACGAATAAATCAATCGATTATTTACAAATTGAAAGGAAAACAGAAAAGTCTCATTTTTTCTTGTTAAATACCACACGGTTTTCGATATTCCGAATTAATCAGCTGATTTGCCAATTGTCGTGGTGAAGTGGATCGTTTGAATGAAATCAACGATTCACGATGTTTTGTCGTCGAGCGGCTCACCGCATTTTCAGCATCAAAAACATTGAACTTTGACAAACTGCAAAACCATCGAATGCCGTACAATGTTCGCGCCTGATTTCGAAATCTGAAATTTTTGGTTTAGGTTTCAAAAAAAAATACAATTTGCTCCCCCCCCGATCTGCTTTCTTCACCTTGTCGAATATTTATAATAGAAAACAAATGCTGAAGACGAGTTGACAACAACAAGAACGTTATTAATATCGTTGAGTAAATAACCGAATTGTGTTTGAAATAATTCAGCAGTATGGATTTCAGCAATATTAAGAACAAATGAGAATGTGTAGCAAAATAAAAAAACTGGAAAAAAAATGGGTTTTTTCAAGAATTTTTTTGTTTTTTTTTTGTTTGATTCAAAAACCATTGATTTTACCTAAAACCACCATTATCATCATTTTTGCTGTTGAATGCTCTCGTTTTACACTTGCAACCAATTCTCGCCGTTGTTCTGACGCTTTTAAAATTGTTCTGGCGACCTTTAAAAATCGATTTTTTGTTGTTTTTTTTGTTGATTATTTAAGAAAGTGCGAAAAAGAAATACTTGTAGATTTAAAACGCATAGAACTAGTAACGGCAATAGGAATTGCGATAATAATGTGGCCACATTTTGATACCAAAGCATAAATCGATCATCACCGCGAAGAAGTGGTCGAACCATGTCTTCAACATTTCCTGAAATTCTCTCTTCTTTTGTTTCATTAAAAAAATGTTGATGATTTGTCACCAGAATCCGACGTTTCTATGCTCCATTCCCAGAATCTCACAACATTGTATGCAACACTAAAAACGACAACAAAAAAAACTGTGATGAATGCTCGACTTCTGCAAAAAAAAAAAAACAAATTTTTTTTTTTTTTGACTTTTGAATTTTGAAAATAATTGGCTATTTTGTTTTGGCCACACGTACATAGTTCCGCTCTATGAATTATTTCAGTGTTCAAATCCGACGTTCGAGTAAAAAATGCAGTTTTTTTGAAAAAAAAAAAATCATTTTTTAAAGAATTTAAAAATGAGCGTATTTTGGTAGGGGAAAATTGCATATTTTTATCACAAAAATTCAACGAAACCTTGAACAATTTGTTGCGACCATAAAAGGATGGCAAACAGCCAAATATCGATCAATTGTGATTGAGACTAATAACCAAACCGACATTGATTGAAACATAATTGTAATTGGATATAAGTAAACCATTATAACAGCAGCGAGATAGCCAGGAATCCAAGCTTGAAACTGTGTGCTTGCAAAAACTGGAATTGCCAGGCAGCAAACAGTCAAATCAGTTGCTGAAAGTGCGGCGAGCAGAATATTGATTGATTTTTTTCGAAAATTCGGCCTTGTATAAATGATTAAAGCTAAAAGATTGGTAATAACTCCGACGAGACACATTGAAGTCATCAGAGTTGTCATCAACCGAGATAATAATGTGAGCATTTTTTTTTTCTTCAATTTTTGTCCACACCAAGCTTCTTCGTCGGTTTTTTTTTTGATTAATTATTTCATTGAGAAATTTGATAAAGAATATCTGAAAATTATTGATTTTAAGTTTGTTGTGGGAAAAATTGAATTTCACAAGAATTGTTTTTTTGTTTTGTTTAAATCGAACAAAACATTTTTTAAATGCACATGGCCAGATGCTTTATTTTCAAGCAAAGAGTTTGAATAACCAAGGTGATTTTTCCAGAACAAAAAAAAAGTGAGAAAAAGCAGAAGAAAATTCTCCAAACACAAATAATGGGGGGGGGGGGGGGGGAAGTTAAACTCGAAAATAACCCCTCTTCCTTTTTATTTAAATTAAAATTCCCCCTTTTTTTCAGTGAATCGTCAAACCCCCCCCCCCCCCCCCCCTATAATATTCAAAGCCTATTTGTTGAGAAAAATAATGTTCAATTTTAGAAGAAAAAAAGAACGTTTTGTTGTTGGTCACAAATTTTCAGAGATAAATTAAAAAACTAGAACGAAATTGCTCAGGTTTTTTTTGTTCCAATCGAAAATCAACTAGAAACCGGCAGAGAGGTTTGTTTTTGGTGTTGGGGGCATGTTAAAATCATGTTGGCAGGTGAACAAAGGGAGAAAAAAAAAAGTCTCAGAAACTACCTGAACAGGAAAAAAATGTGTGTTAGTTCTGAGGATGGACAAGGAAGTTATTGGTCAATTATTCGAGATTTTGAAAGGTCCGAACACAACACAGGGAAAAAAGGAGAAGAATGCGAGAGAGAGAGAGAGAGAGAAGAGGGCGGGAACCACATATTATTTTAGTTTGAAAAAAAAAGGCGGAGTTTTGAAAACGAACTACACAGTTTTTTTTTTTTTTGGAAAGAGTTTAGCTCATTTCTCATTGAGGAGCTCAATTTCCGCTGGCAACCGTGTAGTGAAAACTAATGAATTCACATTTGGAAAAGAGAATAAAGGAGAAGAAGAAGGAGAAGAAGCTCACTAAAAAAATAATTAATTCAGTTTGAAGAACAATACGTCCTACCCCAACATTTTTATCATTCTCAAAGACAAACACAACAAAAAAAAATGTTGTGTTGTCTACGAATCGAATAATTAAAAAGGCACTTTTTATGGAGATGAGGAAACAAAAACAGAAGAACAGGGTGGGAGTGGTGGTGTAGAAAGGAAGGGCGGAAAAAAAGTGGAAGTGTCATTGGTATTCATCATGGCATTCAACTATTTTTATAGCTGGAAATCTTTGAAAAATTGGCAGTTTCGTTTGGGAACTTATTGGACTCATTTGAAAATTTAAATTTAAAAAAAAACAAAAACAAAAACCTTGATTTAAGAATCATAAAACTTTTATAAATAAATAATAAATTCATGGAAAACTTACGATTGAGCCATAAAAATGCTCTCATTAAATGAAAAACCTCAATGATTTTTAGTTTTTGCGTTCTCAGTTTTTTTTTCCATAAATTAATAGAAAGAAAAAGAAAAACAAAAAAAGCAGAACTTCGTTTCAGATTTATTGAGCTTTTCGATTTCTAGCATAACACCTTTTTTCCTTTTCTTAACTTCAGTGGGCAGTGGAGAAAAATGAGAAAATTCCGAGAGTTGTTGGGGAGAGAAATATGGAAGAAACTGCTGTTTTATGGTCACACCACATTAATCGGCCACTTTTATGCGATCTACGACCAAATCCTACATACTTTTTTGTGTATTGGAGAAGAGGGAGGGGCGGCGAAAGCGAGGCAAATATTTTATTTAACTTTCAATTTATTTTTATTGATCGACTCTCGCTTCTGTTTGATCCTAAAATGTTTAGAATCCAAAAACCAAGAGAAGAACAAGTTTGTGTTTAATTCAAAGGCTCAAGAATTGCTCAAGCTCAAAAAAGAAGAAGAAGAAGCAAGAGAAGTAGTGGACGATAGAAATAATACGAAACAAACTAGAAAAGTCAAATTTCAACTTTTCTCTTATTTTCTCATTAAAAAATGGAAAAATTGAAAGAATAAAACGCGGAAGTTTATGAAAGAAAAAAAAACATGAATATATCAACTTTGGCGAGAGAAAAGAAAAAATGAGACTTCTGACATTTTTTTGTCGCCGATAAAGTTGATTCATAAAAACTACAAGAAACGAGAGAGAGAGAGAGAGAGAGAGAGAGAGAGAGAGAGAGAGAGAGAGAGAGGCACAGACACAGACACAGACAGAAGTAGAAAATGAGCTTTTCATTTTTTTTTTTTGAAAATCTTTGAAAATCACTATGTTTCCTTACAATTTCAGTCAAAAAAAAAACCATAAAACCAGATTTTTTGAAATTTTTTATAAAAAAAAAGTTGATGATGCAAGTAAAATTAAAATGGAAGAAATAATTAGTTTATCCACTATATTAATTTAGATTTGCAAAATTTAAAATTGTAAAAGAAAAAATGTTGCGGGAAAAAAATAAATTATTTCAACTTTATTGAAGAAATTAAATATAAAAACCACAGAAAATCGTATATTTCGTTTTTTTTTTGCACTTACAACAAAAAAAACCGTGCGCTGTTTGCTAAACAATTTTCAGCTTTTTCAATTTTTGTATTCAAGTAAAGTATGCTTTTTTTCTTTCATTTTCCATTCATTTTCTACTGGAATTCATAAAAATATAGAAAAAGTGAGCAAAAAATGGATGAAGAAAAATAAAATAAAAGGTTCAAAAATGGCGATGAGCCGCTCTAATAAATTTAATAAATACAAAAAAGAAAAGAAACATTGCGCTTCAAAAAAAGTGACGAGAAAGCATATTATGATATGAGGAGACAAACCAAACGGATCATCGCTTGAATTGGCTCAACATTCGATGCGAAAATAACTAAAAAATGAGAAGAGAAGAAGAGGAAAAAAGCTGAAAATGAGGATGAGGATGAGGAAGAAGAAGAAGAAGAAATAAATTGGTCACTCATAAGAAATTATTATTATAAATCTAACAATTTTCCTAATAATTTCTCTATTATTTATAGTTGTGTGTTCATGTGTGTGTGTGTGTGTGGGCGGTGACTTTAAATAAATTTTAAATTTAGTTTTCACACGTTTCGAACGTTTATTTGAAATTAAAACAAAATTTAGGATTTAAAAAAATATAAGAATAATTCTTTTAAAAAATTCAATTAAATTGTTTTTATTATAAAACACAAGAAGTGCCATCACATGGAGCGAAAAACGAGAAATCAAATATTTTCAAAAAATAACTTTTTATTTAAATTTAAACCGAAAGAAATTTTGTTTTTTTGCTAATTTTTTAAAACGAAATTGTTAATTAATTTTAATTATTTAAAACAAAAAAATTATTGTTTCAAAAGAAGAAAACAAATTACGTTAGTTGTTTTTCACGAATCTCGTTGGACTTTTTATTTTCAATTATGCTCATAAATTATTCAATAAAAAAAAAAGTTTTTTTTTTAATAACTTTAATAGCCCGAATGAATATTTTAAAATGTTTTGAAAAGAATAAATTGTCAAATTTAATTTCTTATACAAATTCTTCCTCAATTAAATATTCTCAAAACTCAGCTTCTGAGAAAGAGAAAAATAAATAATGAGACTGTTTTCTAAAGTTATGCTTATTTTATATAAAAAATAAGATCACTGATACTTTAACAAATTTTTGTTATTGATAATATGTTTTTATTATATAAATTTACTTTAAATAACAAAAATTAAATGGTTTCTAGCTTTTTCATATTAAAATTTCGTTTAAACTACTAAAAAAATAACCGAAAAACATGAATTTCTAATCGTGAACACAAAAATATACAATATTTAAAATGATACAAAAATGATTTTTTTTCATGCTCTTTTAACATTGCGAGCGATTCCTAAAAAAGCAATTTAGTCAAGTATTCAAAAAAGTTCTGAAGATTTTTTCCAAGTAAAACCTCGTTCGAAAAAAGGTCTGCATTATAATTTCATTCAGAAGATTAAGAAAAGAAAAGAAGAGAGAAAAAAAGCGGAAGAATGGTAACAAACAGAGTGAAAATAAATGAAAAGTGACAAGATACAAGTTATGAGCCAAGTACCCGGGGGAGTTGGAAGTACACAAGGAATGAAAAAAAAAGAATATATTGGTTAATTATGGAGGAAAATAGAAAAAAAAATGAAAGTATGTGTTATGCTTCTACACATTTTTTCAATTCAATCGGCTGAAAATAAATTCAAAATAGAAAAAAATTAATTAGAAATTGCGTGTGCTGAAATCCCTTCTGGACGATCCTCTTTCGCCGGGTTTTCTAAAAAAAAAAAATGTCGGCTGTTTCAGAAACTTTCATTTTCAAATAAATATTTCACCAGCTAACGGATCTGGAATCCCGGCTTCGATCTTCAATGACTCAATTACGTTTTGAGAAGATTTGAAAATTTTTCCCGGTCGATATGTGATTTTTCGAGAGATTAAACCCATCTAAAAAATAGTTATTTTAACGATTTCTAGGAAAAATTCAGTTATTTTTAATTTTTTACCTCACTAATTGGATATATTATATGCATATGAAGATGATTCACTGAAAGAAGTGGTGGATAATGAAAGCCAATTCGAAGCATATCTTCAATCTGTAACTTCTTTTTTTTTTAATACATATTGTTTTTTTAGGGAAGCATTTTACTGTATCAGCTTCGCCAGATTTTTTCAATTGTTCTCTCAACAATTCTCTTCCAACTTTCTCCATCTCTTCCACTGAAAAGAATATTGAAAAACATTTCAAGCAATTTTTTATTTTTACCTAATGGAATGTCAGCCGCTGTCAAATCAGTGGGTTTTGGAATGTGTTTACGGCTTAGAACCAAATAATGATGTTTGGATTTTGGCTTAATATCTTTAATAACAACAGCCTAGAAAATAATTTGATTATTATAACATTTTTATTTTAATTATTATTCAATTGAATTAGCATACATTGCCCTTTTCTTTCAAGTACAACTCTTTTTGATGATTTGCTATTTCACAAAACTTGCACCCGGAAACTGTTGTTACCATTGACGTCATTTCTATAATTTCAACAGATCATACATGTCTTAAAATTAAACAAATCTTCTTTTTTATATATGAAATTTCAAAGAAAATCTTCAGTTCAAAAAAATTGTTTACTGTTTTTGGCAAGCAAAGCGGAAGGTGAAAATGTACATAATATGACTGATGCAGGTACAAAAAAAAAGAAGAAAGATACACAATGTTTTATTAATGTTATATATTATAATTAAAGATACAACTTTAGAAAAAAAAACGGGGGAAAAAAAATAATTTAAAAAAAAACTAAATTATTTAAACAAAGAATACGAGTGTAGATAACTTTTGGTTTTTCGCTTTTTTATGAGCGAGTGTTTTTAAAGAGAAACAGATAGAAACAGTAGAGAAATGAAAAAGAAGCAAAAAGAACAGTTAGAGGAAAAAAAAAGTTTATTTCAAAAACAAACAAGTATTGATCAATAATTAAATTCGTTCTAAAAACCATTGAAATAAATTGAAAAGAAATTTGTTGAAAAGGAAAAATAAGAAAAAAAGAATGGAAACAATGCTTTGAAATGTTATTTTTTATACGAATTGATGAAATTTCATGAAAAATTGAAACCTGAATGCGAAATTTTGAAAAATAACAGTCAATAAAAAAGAAAAACATATGTGTGGCCTAGAATTCCAAATGAACCATTAGGCCAAAAAAGCAAAATTTTTCACGACGAAGAGGATTCAAAACAAGTAATTTACAAACATTTAATTCTCAACAATTTTATTGTTTTTATTGAACAATTTTTGCACAAAAAACGAAATATAAAATTTTTTTATTAATAAAAAAGCTGCTTTTTTTAGTTTGACATAAAATTAAAATATGAAAGGATTTCCGTAAAAACGAATAAAATATTTTTATGTTTTTTTTTTTTGAATTACTTTTGTGGAAGAAATGTGACGGTTCTTGTTTTATTTTTATATAAAACATATTTTGATGTCTCGAATAAAAATAAATGTGAATTTTTTGTTTAAAATTTGGCTTTAATTTAGACAATTTTTCAGAAAAACTTGTGTCCTTTTTTATTTGCAACTTTCATCGTTTCATGCTTTATCATTTACAATTTAAGCATTTACATTTTTGGCAACCATTGTGAAAATTCTAAATTTTAATATTTTACTATTTTAAATAATTCAGATTTATCCTCTTTTCCTAGTAAGAAGTTCAATGAAAAATCATTGTCGTTAATCAATAATACGAATCGATTCGAGTGGTATCAAACGCTTAAAAAGAATGAAAGAAAAGGCGTCCCGGTTTTTTTAATAAAAAAATTTTTTTTCACAAAATTCAAAACAAACTTTTTATAGTTGACCAAGGCAAAATCAGCAACTGTTCTTCACGCCTACAAATTTGAATATGAATTTGCGGTTGTTATTATTACACCATGGAGTTTCGAGTAAATAAATTGTTTTTTTTTTTTTTTTGAGAAAAAATATGATTTTTTCAGTCGAATACTTTACTGCAGATATTTTGATAATAATTTTAAGGAGATTTTGCCGGTTTTTGAATCAATAACAGTTTTCGAAAATATTGTTTACTGCGAAAAAAGAAATGGAGTAACTCGAATTTCATTAAGCGTTGAAGCAAATGGCATTTATGATTTTCCAGTTCCATTTATTGATCGGACTCAAAAAGGCAACAATCTTTTTTCATTTTTCAAATTTATTTTCGTTTTTTTTAGAAGTGTCTTATGAGTTGTCATACTGTATTTCTCCAGTTTTTGGAGATGAACCAAAATGGTTAGTGCTTTTAGAGCAATTTGAGCATTACAAGTTACAAGTATGAAACATTTTAATTTTTATTTAAAACACAACAAATTTTTAGGGTGTTACACATTTTTATTTTTATTTATTTAATATCACAAATTATGACATGTTGGTAATTGGAGATTATATGAGAACTGGAGAATTAGAGCTTATTATTTTGAATGACAAATATAATGTAACTGCTGAACAACTTCAGGTTTTAATGTATGAGGTATTTTTCAAAAATAGATCAATAAAAAAGATGTTAGAAAGTATCCTGATTTAACAGTTTAAATATGAAATATTTTAATGTTCGCAGCAAAAAAGAATAATAACGTGGCAAAGTTTTTTTAACCGCTTTCAACACAACCCTCTTTTTATGTTCTCAAAAAAATTTGTCATTTTGACCACGCCTCTTTAGCAAAAAACAAATTGTTGTTTGTGCATATTGAACATTTAAAGGATTGTCTTCTTCGCAGCCGTGGACACTCCAAATGGTCAATATTTGTTGACATTGATGAATTTCTGTTAATGACCAATTATAAAGGAACAATCCTAGATTATATTCGAGAAAACGAAAAAAATGATGATACAATCGGAGCATTTTTATTCAGACAACAGTGGTTGCTTAAAACATCAGCGCTTCCTAAAAATTATCAAAATGATAAACAGGTAAATTGATTAAAATGTATTTTTTGAAGGATAAAATGTCAAAAATTGACCAATTTCAGATTGAAAAAGAAATGTTAACTCGTCGATATCATAATTCGACAGGTGTAGCCCCAATTAGACACACTTCAAAATGTATTGTAAATCCGAAAAAAGTTTTATCAATGTCCATCCATAATCCAGTTCACTATTATCCTGGTTTTAAGACAAAACATCTCACAAAAAACGAAGGAGTCATAAGGTTTTGGAAAAATTTAAAAATAAAAATTAGAAAATCGCTTCTTTTTTTTCTAGACATTTTCGAGATCAAAAAATGAACAATTGGGGTGAAGTTTATTTGAAAAAACTTTTTTTTATGGGAAAACTGAGAAGAACAAGTTTTCCTTCGAAATATTCAAATTTATTGACGGAAAGGGTGAAGAAAAGAGCATCAGCAATTTATGCTAAAAAAACGGAATTTTAATTTCATTTTTTTTAAAGTTATTTTTTCAATTTTAAACGTGATTAAAGCAATATAATAGAAATAAATAATTTGAATTATTATCCAATTTTTTTCTTTTCATAAAAAATGACATCAACAAAATCAGAAGGTATTATTTGATGGATCAAATCGGATGGGTTTTGATGACTTCTATATCTAGAAAAATCGAGTTCAACTAGCCGAAGTGAACATGAAAATGACGATGAAGATGAGGATCGCATGAATTTCGGAAATAATTTTGAATTTGTTTTAACATCACTTGGCCTTGCTGTTGGACTTGGAAATATTTGGAGATTTCCAACAAGAGCGTATGCGAATGGAGGATGTGGGAGATTAAAAATTAAAAGAAAAAAAACATGAAATTTGTCTGAAAATATTTTCAGCCGCTTTTTTGATTCCATATTTAATATGTGCAATGTTTTTTGGTTTACCGGCAGTTTATCTGGAATTCATTGCCGGACAATATCAGCGTGTTTCACCGCCAATCGTTTTTCGGCGAATTATGCCATTGGTAGAAGGTAAAAGTCGCACGAAAAACTTTAGAGAAATAATAGTCTGAAAATTGTTCGAATGATTTTTCAAAGCTTCTAAGCGACTTTTCCTGTCTCCTATACACGGTTGATTTTTGCTTAGACTTTCCATATTATTTTAAAGTATCCGTGTGATTATTTAGACTTACAGATTAAAAGGTTTTCTAACTTTAAAATTCAGGAATTGGTTGGGCAGCTGGAATGGTGGCAGCATTGACCGCAATTTATTACATTGTTTTAATTTCATGGATAACGATTTATTTGATAAATGCTTTTCGTCACATGAATGTCTGGACGTCTTGCAATAATCCATGGAATGATCCAAGTCGACTTATCAAAAAAAAAAAAACGAATTCTTGATTTTAACTGATTCTTGTTTCAGAAACTTGTCTCGTCTTGTTAGATCAACAAAAGTGTTCCAATTCGGAATATTGGCCTAATGAGATAATCACATCAAATTCGTCATTATTCATTAATGGAACATGTTATGATGCGCACCAATTCAAAAATATCAAATTCACTGGTGGAACTGAACAATATTTTAAGTAAACAAATTTTTTTGATCAAGAAAAAAAGTATCAAAAAATTACAAATTCTATGTATGAAAAATCTCTTGTTAGCCGGAAACGTTGTCAGCGGAGTGTCGTTTGAAAAAAAGGGATGGGCCATTTTTCGAAGAAACATGTTTCCCTTTAAAAATAATAAATTGAGTATTTTGAAAAAAATAAAATAAATAAAATCTAGCTTAAATTAAATTTCAAATTTTTTGTTAAAAGAAGATGGTTTGCAAAAGTTGATAATGAAATTTGTTTTAGAAAATATATAGTTCAACCATCCGATGGTGGCTTATTTGATATTGATAATATCAATTGGACAATGCTATCTGGAATGACATTCTGTTGGATTCTGACCGCTTTTCTCATTTTAAATGGTCCAAAAATTATGGGAAGAATTTCCTATGTTAGTTGTGTTGCCATTTCATTATTTCTTTCGACTTCATCGACTCTCAATTTAAAGATCACCGTTCTCAGTCCATATATTCTCGTCAGTGCTCTCGCAATCCGCGGCCTTTTTCTCGAAGGTTCCACCACCGGACTTTATTATTATTTTGGAAAACCGGATTATTCGAAAATAATGACGGTCAAAACGTGGACAGAAGCATTGAAACAATTGTGCTTTTCGCTGTCAGTTGGGCACGGAGGATTGATGAGCTTGGCTTCTTATAGTAAAAAACGTCATAATTGTTTTCGAGTAAGTTTTCCTTCATATTCCATCATGTTCCAGCCATTTAAGCCCCTCCCCCTCGTTTTTTTCAACAAAAAGCTGACATTTTTTTTCCTGAAAGCAATAAAATTTGAAGAAAAAACGCAACTTTTTAAAAAAAAATGTTTCAGGATGCATTAATTGTGATTATTGGTGACACAATAATGAGTGTTATTGGTGGAGCTGCTGTCTTTACAGTTCTTGGTTTTCTCGCCTTCAAACGAGGAGTTGAAGTTCCAGACGTTGTTGAGAGTGGTCTTTCATTAGCATTCGTTGTATACCCAGAGGCGATCAGTCAAATTCCATGGTCCAACTTCTTTATGATTCTCTTTTTTCTGATGCTTTTTCTATTAGCAATCAGTTCGGAAATGGGTTTGTGTCAAATCAAGAAACGGAAAAGAGAAGGACTGATTTTTAAGCTCTCGTTGAAGTGATCTGCTCATGTATCTATGATCAAAATCCTAAATTAAAATCTAGAAAATGGTTGGTGGTCTCAACTTGGTGTTTTACCCTATACATTGCTGGTCTGATCTTCTCAACAAATGTTTATTTCTTTTTTTATTTTTATTTTTGACAAAATTCCTTACCTTCAGGCTGGTCTTTACTGGTTCGAACTCTATGACGAATATGCAGCCGGGTTTGGATCGGTTTGTGTTTGCACCTTGGAAATCATCACCATTGTTTGGATCTATGATAAGTTTTTTATATTCCATGAATTGTCACTCCCATCAAATATTTCGTAAGGAGGAGAGACGAACGAATTATTGACTGATTTTTTTTTAGGTGGAAAACATTTTTCCAATGATATAAAAATTGTCATTGGAGAGGCGAACAGTAAATTTACGGCAGCCATTGGACCACATTCACCCTATTTCATTTTTAATTGGCGTTTCATTTCTCCTCTTATTGGAATTGTAAATGTGTTTTTTTTTTTTTTTGGTTTTTAAATTTTTTTTTTAAAGGTTTTAATATTTCTCTCAACATTGCGAGAATATCCTTATTTAAATGATCCAATAAAATATCCGATTTTCTTTGACATTATTGGTTGGTCACTATCATTTCTACCTCTTGTCATGATTCCAGTGTTCATTTATGTCAATATCTATCGTTTCAGTAAAAATGGATATGTAAGTCGAAAAATAAACAGTTGAAACATTTAAACACATTAAAAAAAAAATTTTGTCTTTCAATCTTCAGCATCTTGGCGGTCTTCGAAGGCTTCAGAAGCAACATCTTTCATTCAAGAGAATTTATAAAACTTTTGATCGAAATGAGAAGAACTTCGCTAAGTTTCTTCCTACTGAGGAACCATGGACGACTGAATCAAAACGGGACAAGAATGATAGTGAATCGGAAAATTCTTCAATTGATAACGGATTATCAACGAATCTACAATTTGATCAATATACACTGAAGAAAAATGAAGCAATCTCAGCCGCTGCTGATGAATATCAACTATAAAATTATTTTCATTCTCACAATTATTTTTAAACTCATTTTCATTTTAAATAGTATTTTTCTACTTTTTTTCTTGCTTTTGAATAAAGTTCTTAGCGAAGCGGGATTTAAATAATTTTATAATCCATTTTAATTATTTAACACTTGAAAACATACAAATTGTTCAATTCCTCGGATAAAAAATAAATGGTTGTTTCAACATATATTTTTTACGTCCATTTTCAACAAAACTAGTTACACATCTTATTTCTTCTAGAAGAATTTGAAAACTTATTCCATCTGCTACCATTTCTTTCATATTGATTGTTTGCCAATTTGGTTCGATCAATATTCTGAATTAAAACAGTAAATAAATAAACATTGTCTACAATTGAGCCTTCTTACTACCTTAAGAACATGTTTTCGATATCAATTCCTCTTGGATTTTCAGCCAATAAATGTAAAATTACATTTACAACAATTTGTTGGCTTTTCGCTGGTAAAGTTATACATCCATTTCTTGAAATATCGTAAAAATGTTTGAAATGTTCTAAGCATTCAGCACATTCTGCTCGATGCTCATATATTGAACCCAAGACTTCTGAAATTGTTGGTGACGGCAAAAAATCATCCGGTTCCCCTATTGCTCTGTCGATTTCTTGAAGGCGTTGAATTATTTGATCTCGATTTTCGGCTTCTGGGACTTGAAAAATGTTGTCTGACGCATTTTCGGCAACGTTGTAGACGAGTCCAGCGTCATCACGTCGACCCCACAACCAGCTGACTGATAGAGGTGGCGATGCACTTTTTCCGATTAGACTTTCTCGAATTCGAATTACGTGCATCTGACAGTCAGCATTAGATGTTATTGATCCAAAAACTGTCACCTGAAAAAAACAAAACGATTTTTAAAAACAATTTATATTTTACATAAGTTTTAGTAGGTTCTTCAAAGCCAGTAAATTTAGTTTTTTCCACTTGTCCACGGAACATTGAAGGAATATTGGCTACATAATCCGATAGTGGATTAGCTCCAATAATTCGTGCCTGAAAAAAAATAATGATTACGTAGTTATAATGGTGACTGAAACCTTTTGAGTATAAGTCAAACTTTTGACAACCACGGCATTTAAAGTAGTTGTCCGACTAAAATCCACCCGGTTAATACCGAAATCTATTTTTGGTATTAATATTGGTAAAAATAACGAGAGAGCTGTTTTTCCTGATGATGTAAGACGTATAACTTGTCGAAGTTTGTCTGAAATAAAAAAAAACAATTAATTATTTATTAAAACATTAAACCATAAGAGAAAAAATCGGATTGAGCTGCGAATTTTTTAATTCCTTGAAAATCAATAAATATCTCATCGTTTTTAAATTTTTGTGACGTTCTAGAAGGAACTAAATCATTAGTTATCCTGAAAAATTGAAAAATATTATTCTTTTCCGGCTAAGTACAACACATTTCCAAAATGTCTTCTTCGTTTATCACAGAATCATCTCGTAATTTGTTAGCTATATTTTGTGCAAGTAGTCGGAAACCATGGCAAGTATTTTTTGGATTTAATTGATTTGGAATATAAATAAAGAATGGCCACATTGATTTGATGAAATTGCCCAAATCTTCTTTGTTGGCAAACGGCATTCGAGTCTGAAAAAAAGATACTCTTACTTTATTAAAAAAGAACTATTTGAATTACTCTGTTAACACATTGTTCTCTAATTTTTTCAAAAATATTTGAAATAGAACTTTGTCCAAATGTTGCCAAAATACGATCAATATATGTAATTTTACAAGCAAGTTTTAATATTATATTAGTAGCTTCTAGATCAGAAACGTTCTAAAAATTTTATTAATTTTAAGAGATGATTTTAATGTTTACTGGTTCAATTGATGATTGATAGTAATCCATTGAAGCATAAAAATCTATTGGAAAATGAGTGATAATATCATTTCTAAAAAAAAACCTTTTGTTAGAAAATTGAATAACAATCAAACCTCAATTTTTCTTCATCATACACTAAACTGAATTGTTCATTTGAATTACCTCCATCCATTTTGAAATGTCTTATTTACGAAACGTTTTTTTTTAAATATAAAATTTTTTCAAACGATCTTGTGCCTGACTGAACTGTACACAATAACGCAAAATTGCACACTTGCAAACTACAGTAATCATTCAATTTTTTATAATAAAGTGAAAAGTTCAAAATCGATGAGTTAAATAAATTGAAACCACGATTTTCGTTCTTACTTTTTTTGGAGCAAAAAATCGTTAAGTGTTTGAAAGATTTAAAATCAGAGTTAACTTGTTTCAATTTGATTTTCGTTTCATGATAACTTTGAAAAAATCACGAATTAATCCATCATTTTTGTGGTTTAAAACTTTACTTTTGGTTACAACTGAACTGCATAGAGTTATAAAATTAAGATTGTTAAAATGAACCTCGTTCGATTTTTTGTAACACTTTATTCAACGCTGGAATCACTGTGCTCAAAAAAGAAGCTATGCATATTTAAGAATAAACACACATTTTTTATGAATATATTGTTCCATTTGTTTTCCTTTTTTCTCTGAGAAAAATCCGAAAGAAAATGAAAAATTGTTCTTTCTTCCTTAAATTTTGTTAGTAAATATACGAAAATTTGTTTTTATTTTTACGTTCAGCGATTTGTTTAACAATTAAGCATTTATTGTTATTATTTTTTGGATTTTTTACTCATCTTTTTTTTGTAAGATTTATAACATTTCCAAGATTCACACTAAAAAGAAAAGAAACATTCATTTTTATTGAAGAAATGGATTCAAAAATCTTAAATCAAATTTTCAAATTTATTCCATTAATTTGGCATAATTCATTTACATTTATTGGATTTGTCTTAAATTTGACTTTAATTTTTTTATGTTTATTTAAATCTCCAAAAGCGATTGAATCATATGCAACACTTATTATAAATTTTGCCATCACTGATTTATTGGAATGCGTTCTTGATTTTTTTGTTCAGCCCAGACTTATAGCAATTCCAAGAAAAGAACACATTTTATATTTATGCAAAGGACCTTGTAAACTTTTTGGAGATTTTTCCTGTAAGATGTGGTAATTTTAAGCTTTCAATTCATTTCTTAATTGATTTTGAATTTTTTTTTGTTTCAGCTTGAGTTTTTTAATTCATTCGATTCCACATTCAGTTTGGTCACTTTTATTATCATTTTCCTATCGATTTTATATTTTACATTATCCGAGTGTTTCTCGAAAAAAATTAATAATTCTCATTTTAATTATTTATATTCCATCATTTGTACAATTTGTAAGTTATAAAATTTTTTTTTTAAATCAAAAATCATTCAGATTACTCTCATATTTTATTTGGATAATAATTTTATTACTATTCCAATTCTCCACGAAGCTTTTCCTAAATATGATTTAAATGATTATAAAATACATTTTTTGATTGGAATCACACAATTTCCACCAACAGTCATATTGATGATTATTTATGTTTGTGTTCCAATTTATTTCGTCTACATCTTAATTTTTATTCTTCGCCGCAAAATTGTTCGTCATTTGATGAAGCATCATGATATGATATCAAAAGAAACTCAATCAATACACAAACAAATGCTCAAATGCTTAACATATCAGGCTTTTATTCCATCTGCACTTTTCGTCGCAATGACCATTTTTATAATTTGTGAGAAAAAAAACATTATTGGATTAGTTTTAATGGATTTTTTATAGCACAACTGGGAATTTTTAATCATCCATTTCTTGATGAATTTGTGTTTGGATTTTTTATTCTAATGCCAATGCTATCACCGTTAACATATTTGGTTTTTGTCAGACCTTACAGATTATATTTATCAACGTATATTTATGTGTTTGAATTTTAATTTTTTATCACATAATTTCAGAAAATTATCATTCAAAAAATCTATTAGCGTTGCGAATACTGGTTTTCATTTTTCAAATCCCGCTTAATACATAACTTTAATAATTTAAACAAGGAACACAACTAAATTTTAAAACTTTTGTGGTTCATTTTGCTTTTCGCTTTTGTTTTTCCCTTTTTAAGAAGACATTGAAATTAAATTTTTGAGCTTACCTCCTCAAAGATTTTTTAGCGTTGTAAGACCACGCACAATGCAAAATGTATGCGCCTTTAACCACTCAAGATGGGCTGTGCGTGTTTTGTACATTTTTTAAAATTTTTCGTTTGTTTAAACATTTATTAAAAATCTATTTTTTTTTAATTAAGCGTTTATATTGTAATAATTAGTACAAAAAATTATAGTTTTTATGTTTTTATTACATATTTTGTATTTTATAAATTAAAGTAATTTTAGTTTACAATCTATTTATTATTTATTAAACTTCTTTCAAATATTTTAAACTTTTTTTAAAAATTAACCAGTTTCATATTCTAGAAAATGGTCGCCTGGAGAGCAGCTGGACTGAACTATGTCAGATATTCACAAATCGCCGCGGAAATAACACGTAAATGCACCAAACAAGTGGCTGGAAAAAATGTTGCTAACAAACCAGAAGCTACCCTCAATGTAATGAAAAGTAATCGAAAAATAAAAAAGAAATGTTTTTGTAGATTTCGGTTTGGGAGAATGGAAAGCAACAAAAGAAGTAATGAAGTCAATTAGTTAGCTATAAAATATTCCACGCCTATGGAACATTCCCAAACTGATCACTTTATGTTTTGTTTATTTTTTTCGGTTTTTATAGAATAAATTTTTTGTTCAATAAAAAACTTTTAAAACTCTAATTATAGTTCAAATTCTAATTCGATATTTTTAAAAATTCAAGAAACAATTTTATTTCTTAAAAAAGAAATTCTGCCAAGCTTCCATTGTTTCTGATATAGATTTATGTACTCGCCAAAACGATTAAAATTGGCTAATATGGCAAGCGGGTTGAATAAAAAATGGGATATAGATGATGACAGTCCGGAAGATTATCCACCAAAAGCTTTAGCTAAAGAAGGAATAAGCCCATACTTTATTGGGAAAAATCGCCGGAAAAAAAACGCAGGTAGGGTCAATCTATTCGATTATGAAGCTTCAATAATTATAATTAGAAAAACTTGCAAATCACGCATTAAATCCTCCTGTGTTCGATTTGAAAAATTCGACAGAAGATGAAAAGGTAGTTTCTCTGAAAAAAGACTTTGAAAAATAATTATTTTAGATTGTTATTGAAGAGGACGAAATAAATGAATATATCCCTGAAAGCTCATCGTCGTCTCAAAAGTCAATATTACCTTTTTTAAATAATCGGAAGTCAGATGAAAATTTGTTAGAAATATAATGATACTTGTGTGTATAATTCTTCTATAATCATTCAGAAAACAAAACGACGAAATAACCTTAACTTCAGCCAAAAGAAACGTTATTGCTCGGTCACTTATTCCGAAATCATTTAATAGGTTTATTCTCGAAATGGATCTTTATTAAAATTAAATTTTAAAGTTACAGAAAAACTTCTCAAGAAATGGAAATTGCAACAAACTTGAAAAAATGTAAAAATTTTGATTTTTCTTCAGATCCAAATGTTAATCGCATTCGAGATTCAATATGTGACATTGTCGACCCGGTATTTTTTTTTCGGTAAAACAGAACATCATTTTTTTTCTTTTCAGACAGGTGAAAAAAGAAGCAAAAATCCAGAATTTTTGCAACGCATAGAAGAGAAAGCTATAAAAAATATTGATGCAGCATCAGAGCCACATAAAAAAACACGTAAAAAGGGTCTAATTCTAACCAATGCTCCCTTCCCTTCTTTCACAACGGCAAGTGGTCAAGATGTGCATAGATCTAAGTTCCTGAATCCAATTGTAGAAGGAGAAGTAAGTTCTAAATTTACTGAAAAAAGTTTCAACACGTTCATATTTCTAGCGCAGCGTCCCATTAATACCCTCACTTCATTCAAAAAAATCGGCTCCACCAGAAATTTCAAAAAAACCGTCTTTTACGGCACAATCAATTTTGAAAAAAGCCATGATGGGCATGGAAACAAACGGTGGGGGTAAAGATGAACAAGTAGTTGGATTGAGAGCAGAACCTAGTCTGAAGAATTTCGAGGAGCACATTATAACGTTGATTGAATCAGAAATTATGTCAATTAATACATCGACAGGTTGGGCTGATGTAGCTGGGCTGGAAGAAGCTAAAAAAGCATTGCGAGAAATTGTTGTTTTGCCATTCAAAAGGCCGTAAGGACCATTTTTTTTTAAAATTTTGATTTGAAATTTAAAATTTAGAGATGTTTTCACGGGTATTCGAGCTCCTCCAAAAGGAGTTCTTTTATTCGGGCCACCTGGAACAGGAAAAACGCTTATAGGTTAAAATTTATTTTTTAAATTAAAATTTTGAAAATTTTTAGGAAGGTGCGTAGCTTCTCAATGTCAAGCAACATTTTTCAATATTTCAGCAAGTTCTCTAACTTCAAAGTAAAAAAAAAACAAATTAAAAAATTGAGTTTAAAAAGTGGTTCAGGTGGGTAGGCGAAGGAGAAAAATTGGTTCGAGCACTTTTTGCCGTAGCACGTGTCAAACTGCCGAGTGTTATTTTCATTGATGAAGTCGATTCACTTCTTTCTGCAAGATCTGAAACCGAACATGAGTCATCGCGTAGAATAAAAACTGAGTTTTTGGTGCAATTAGATGGAGTGAACACTGCACCAGACGAAAGACTGTTAGTTTTGGGAGCAACAAATCGTCCACAAGAGTTAGATGAAGCTGCACGAAGACGATTTCAAAAAAGATTGTATATTGCACTGCCCGAAGTTGAATCGAGATCTTTAATAGTGTTGAAAATGTTAAAAGACACAAAAAATGAAATAAACGAAAGTTGTTTAGAAAACATCGCAGAAATTACAAAAGGCAATTTTAAAAATGCTTGATTTTACTCAACTCAACATTTGTTTTAGGATATTCAGGAGCTGACATGGCACAACTTTGTCGAGAAGCAGCAATGGTTCCTATTCGAGATGTTGGTGAACAAATCGAAACAATAGACAAAGATGACGTAAGTGTATTTATGAAAAACATAAATCTTGAACGTTTGCAGATTCGTGCTGTGTGTCTCAATGATTTTTTAGAAGCTGTGAAAGTTGTTCGACCCACAGTCGATGAGTCTCAATTGGACGCTTATTCCTTGTGGGATAAAAAATATGGGTGTTTACCAGCAAAATAAATTGTTTCTCAATATCTTCGAATCAATTTTTTTAACTAATCTAAAACATTTTCACGTTTCTGTTCTTTTTTTTTTGAATCTCACAATGCTGTATTATGGGTTTTTTTTCGATGATCTGTAAAATAAACGTTAATTTTTATAAAAAGCTTCTAATGAAAATATTTGGCTACACTATCCTTACTATATTTAAAATTATTGAATTTTGAGTAATGAAATTAACGAAAGTTTCAGATGGTATTGATCGAACTGAAGACTGGTGATGAAGTAGCAGCTTTTATTAAAAATCCAACACCGGCCGTGCTGCACTTTTACGCAAATTGGGCTCCCTCATGTGAACAAGTCAACCAACTTTTGCAGGTATCAAGTTCAATCAAAAAAGTTTCTAATTTCGCCAAAAATGAAAGTTTTTAGGATTTTGTTGAAGATTCAAATTTAACACTTCGAACAGCTTTCGTTGATGCTGAAGCTTTGCCAGGAATTTCACTGAACTTCAAAATTACAGCTGCACCAACATTGATATTTTTTTCCGTAAAAATAAAAAAAGGCTAAAATATCATTTATTTTTAATTTTAGAGTGAAAAAGAAGTATCTCGAGTTGATGGATTTGTTCCATCAGAAATTAAAGAAAAAGCATTACTTCTCGTGTCTCAAGCGGCTGAAAATATCAAAACTCCACAAGTTGAAGCCAATTCGGAAACATCAAAACGAGAACTGAATGAAATGTTAAAAAGCCTGATTAATTCGCACAAAGTTATGCTTTTTATGAAAGGAAATCCCGAAGTACCAAAATGTGGATTTTCTAGACAAATTGTGGAGTTATTAAAAAGCAAAGATATCGATTTTGGCAGTTTCGATATTTTCAGCGATGAAAAAGTTAGACAAGGGCTAAAGGTTAGCTTTTATTAGTTTCAATAGCACAATTCAATTTCAAGGAATATTCAAATTGGCCAACATACCCCCAATTGTACTTTGAAGGAGAATTAATTGGTGGATTGGATGTTGTAAAGGAAGAGTTTTCCGATGAAACATTTGTTGAAAAACTTCCCAAAAATGCAGATAAGAAATCAGTAAATTGATCTTTTAAAATTGAAAAAAAAATTTAAATTTTAAGAAAATTGAGGAACGTTTAAAGTCGTTGATAAACAAACAACGATTGACATTATTCATGAAAGGTGATCGCCAAAATCCGCGATGTGGTTTCTCACGTCAAATAATCGAGCTTTTGAACGAAGCAAAAGCCGATTATGGAACATTCGATATTCTATCGGATGAAGAAGTTCGAAGAGAGCTGAAGATTTATTCAAACTGGCCAACGTATCCTCAATTATATTTAGATGGAGAATTAATTGGTGGATTAGATGTAGTTAGAGAGGAGTTGTTGGATACTCAATTTTTAAGAAGTATTCCCAGAGTAGGAAGAGATTAAAATGCTTTTTAAAGTTTTAATTATTTTCTTTGTACTCCTCTATCTCTTTTTCTATCTTCTGAAAAAAAATTGATTTCAATTTTTTCTAAACCATTTTTGAGAATACGCTTAAGTTTCAATTTTTTGTTAATATAAAAGTTCACAAAAAATCTAAATTTAAACTCAAAAAAATTTGTGTTCATTCCTGAATCTAAGAAAAGTAGAGAAAAACTGATTAGATGAGAAGGGGGGTAGTTTTTTTTCATCTTCTCGCGTTTTTTTTTTCTGAAAATTAATTTTTTCCCCGGTTAATTATTTTTGTTGAGTTTCATAAAATCCGTAAAAAATAGTTTTTTTTTCATCATTTTGAATAAAAAAGTAATACAAGAAACATCGAAACAGATCAAAAAGAAATACATAGTTGTCTAGAGGTTAACGAAGAATTCCAAGAATGTAAGTATTATGTGATCCATTTTTTTCCTACTCTATCTCTTTCTCTCTCTTTTTCTCTTTCTCCCACGTGATTGCAATTGCATACAATTTCTGGTAGAAATTTGTATTAAATAGAACATTTGCCTGGGGCACTGAATATACATAAATAAACGTTGCATGCTAATTCGGTTGAGATCGATTTAAAATTAGTTGTGGGCCTCTCCAATTTCTTTTTTTTTTTTGCGAACTTTTCCACCTCTAATTGTAAAAAGTTTTCTTTTTCTTTTTTAAGTTTTTGGCGAATATTTGCCAGAATTTACGACGTTTGGGTCGCATCAATCGACAAACGATTATGGTAAGCGATTAGAGATGAATGTTGGTCAATATTAGTCGATTTTTTCATTTAATTTTGTTGAAAATCTTGCGCCACCATCTTGCATTCCAATCAAAACTGTCGGTTGTTTTGCAACGAATTTTGATCTTGTTGACAGTTGTTTGAAACTTTTTTTCTGATTTTTTAGACGAACAAAAAAAAAGAAAACCAAAAATCTACGACGATATAATTAGAAATCTTTGATAAGATTGCCCCTTTGTGTTGTTGAAAATTCAAGATGCTTTCTACACTCTCCCCTCAATCCTTCTCCCCCTCCCCCCCCCCCTTTCAAACAATCACCAAAAACCGGGAATGATGAATGAGATCGTCGGATGGTTTTCTTTTCGCAAACGTAAAATGATAAAAAATGTTGTCACTATTGTGATATTGGCCTTTTTATACATCGAATAAATACAGGTGAAAGAAGAAATGAGAAAACGACATTCCACCACCATTCAAATCTTTGTATCGTTTACAAATCGTTTATTCCTTCTACAAGCAACATTTTCATTGACGAAAAAGCTGCATTTTTATCATTTGATGCGTTTACGTCAAAGCGGTTTTCCTTCATTCATTATTTTTTCGTTGTCATATTTTTCTTTAATTTTTTCCTTTTTTTTTTAAAAAGTTGTATAATTGAAGTTATTTGGTATTGAGAAACGCGATTAATAGTATTAAACAATTTTTTAAATCGTATTTCAATTTTTTTGATGATGAATGTTATTTGATGATAAACAAATCGCCTGAAAAAAAAAAGATTTTGAAAAAAATGTTCAAATTGTAATTATATCATCAATGCCAATAGAAGAAGATTGTGAAGATGAAAACCTATTTTCCTATTTCAAATTTTTAAATTTTTTGATTACAAAAAGGTAGAGGATACAAAGAAAGACTTGATAGGTCAGGAACGAGGAGGGGGATGATTAGAAAATTGATCTGTGATTGTGCGTGTCATACTGCGGACTAGATGCAATTTGATTTGCTTACCGTATCCTTTCATTAATTTCTACCACGCATTAATAAATTTAAAAAAAAAAACACATTTTTTTAACCATTTATTTTAAGTCCCGAGCGTTTTTTTATTTATTCTAAAATTTTTCGAAAAGAAAAGACAATAATAAAATTCTTTTAACACTAAAAAATTAAATGGTGCGTGAAGAATATGATAATAAAAAATATATTCTTATTACTATACATTTATGTATTCAGTTGCCAAAAACCCTTATAATTACTTATTTCACTAAATTGTTCGTCACACTACGCACTTTTTCTCGCCGATAATACTAAAAATGTGACGAAGAAGAAGAAAAAGAAGAAAAAAAGTCACTGTTGAAGGATGTTGATGATAAAATCTTCTTCTTCTTCTTCGTCTTCTTCTATTTTTTTCTTCTTTTTCTCCTTTTTCTTCTTCCTAGTCGATATATAAATATATATATGATTTTGATCACGAACAAGATTAGTTTTACAACGAATTTTCGACAATACACACACACACACACATACAGTCTGATTCCCCTGTGTATCTCATCATTTTTGATCTATAACCATCAGTTGAGATGATACAGTATAAGAAATGATGAAGCATGAGATGGTTAAAGGAATTTCTCAAGTTATTTTGCAATTGCCCGCAATGTTCGACATTTCTCGAAAAATGATGATAGTCTCTTTTATATTTTTTCGAATTTTATTCAGTTTTCAACACTTTTTATTTTTCTTTTTTTCTTTTTTTTTTTTATAAAAAATGTTATAAAGAAATATTTTTGAAAGAAAGATAGAGAGAGAGAGAGAGAGAGAGAGAGAGAGAAAGAGAGAGAGAGAGACAAAGAGAAATATTTGTTCAAATTCAGATTCAAAAAAAGAAGCGAACCATTTTTTGAATTCCGCACATTTTGCTAATAATTTGAGCGAAATGCAAAATTCGGCGTCTTAACAAAAACCCGAAAATGGTTGTTAAATTGTCATAAAATTTGTGTGTGTTTGTTGGGGGGTGGTGGTGGTGGTGGTTTGTGAAGGACAAAGTTTTTGTTTCGATACTCTTCTTGTCTAGAGAAAAATTGGAGGAATTGTTTCCTTTTTTTTTGTTGTTTTTTTTTTCTTTTAATTGACACTTTTATGTCTATTTTTTTCTTCTAAAAAGTCTTATGTGGGGAAATTACCTGTTATCAGGATTTTGTTTTATTAGATTATTTTTCGTAGCAGAAGCTAAAATGTTTTCTTTTTCTTTTCGTGTAAATACCAAAATGTTTGACAAGTTTTTGCAGTGCTTTTTTTTTCATTTTCCTTCGGAAGGTCGGCAATCATTTATCGATCAAATATATTGGTATTGTGTATACATTTTCTTTTCTCTCTCGTTATCTCTCTCTCTCTCTCTCTTTCTCTCTCTCTCTCTCTCTCTCTCTCTCTCTCGCTCTCTATCTCTCTCTCTTTCTCTCTGTGTTCGACGAAAAAAAAGGGAGAAAAAACATAAGAAGGACAAGGCAGTCTACCAAAATAACACTATTACCATTTCTTAATTTCTCACAAATTTCGTTCTTTTTCTTTTTCTTTTTTGTTTCCTTTCGTCAATCAAACGCCAAAAAATAAAAACAAAAAAAGCACTAGAGAAAAGTAGAAAAAATTTATTGATCATCATCATCATTGTCATCGTCGTCGTCGTCGTCGTCGCAAAAAAAAATCAATTGAAAGTTCGATCGCTGTGTCGCTTCTCGATTTTGTTACAACGATCTGAAATTTGAAAGAAAAAGGGAGGAAAGAAATGAAATTTTGATTTCTTTTGAAACAATCTGGAAATTGTTTACATTCCTTTTCTTGTGTTATCAGTCATTTTTTGTCGTTTTTCCACACATTTTCAAAAAAAAAAAAACTTTTTCTTTTCTTGCTTTCCGTTTTCTCATTTTAACCAACACCCCGCTTTGCTTTGTTTCATTTCTTTTGATGCCCGAACGACTTTTTTTGTCCCGCAAGAATTTTGAAAGCAAAAAAAAAATTGTTTCACATGACTCCGCAATAATATTAAAATCATCAATCTTTTTTTTCTTTTTTTTTATTAAAATAAAAAATAATTTTTTTCTTATTCGTCTCTTAATTCTTTTCACTGTTCTCAATTATTTCAAACTTGTTTAGAAGATTTCAATAAAGTCAACTAAAAAGATAATCAAATTTTTGTCTTTTTCTCTTTCTCTCTCTCTCTCTCTCTCTCATTTTAAATTTTAAATAGTATTCGGGAAAAAAGGAATGTGATACCATATCAGTGATTAAAATTATAAAAATGAAAAGAGAAATGGGAAGGAGGGGAAAAAAAAGAGGGGGGGGGGGGGGGGGAGAATTTTTTTTATTAAAAAAATGTTTAAAAAATGAAAACAATTTCATCAAAAGTTGAATGAATTTTTTCAACCAAAAAAAAAAATGAAGATTTTTTATCTGAAAACATTTTTAATTTTAAAATATTGAGAGAAAAACAAAATTGTGTTGTTGATGTATTATTTATTCGTTTTAATTTTTCCTACCAAACATTCCATTGAATAGTAGAATGTAGATGTCTCTTTTTAAGATGATTGAGAGATGAGATGATACCATCAATTTATTTCAATAAAGTCTCGCTTATCAGTTTTATCATTATCATCATCATCATCACCATTATCATCTTTTCTTCTTCTTCTCCTTTTTCTCTTTTTAATTTTACATTTTTTATTCTGCCATAATAAAAATATATAAAATTTCTTTTTTTTTTAAATTTTCAGTTACAAAAATAAAAAACCAATAAAAAACTGGGGTGCATTTTGGATCGATAAAAATTGAGCGGAAAATAATTGTTCTTCCGAATGTCACACAGGTCGCCAATTGTTTGCCGTCGTCTTCATTTCTGAAATGGACTCACCGGGATCAGCACGAAATGGTGGCGGTGGCGGTGGCGGTGGCGGCGGTGCCAACTCGACAATGAGCAGCACAACGACGTTTGGCTCGTCGTGCTCACATTTGCCGCATCACTTACAGCAGCCGTCATCGTCGTCAACAACGGATCCCGAAGTTTTCACGTCGACACAGAACATCAGACCCGGACAGGCGTTTGTATCAGTGCAGACGTTGACCAAAGAACAATTTCACATTGCAGTTTATGTAAGATTCATTTTGTTTTTTTTTCTTTCCGTTTCCCCGTTTTTTTTCAAATCTGATTCTCAGGCTAAAACTAAAGTTCATGACATTCTTTGGAAATGCGGCGAACGATTGTCTCTTTCTGAAGACAAATTGTTCGGATTGGCGTTTCGTCAACCAACTGAAGGCATTGGTGGCGATCAGCCACGTCATGAATATTATTTTTTGGATCCAGCCGCTAAAATTATGAAATATGCTCATAAACCGCCAAGATTTGCCAATTGGGTAAGAATATTTGAAAATGTTGATTTTGAAACAAAAAAAAATCAATAATGGTTCAGAATAATCGATCGAGCGAAAATCGTCCAATTTTAGTTCTTTATTTCCGTGTAAGAGTTTATATTGATCAAGTTGGGTTGTTAACGTAAGTTTTTTTTCATTCGATTAAAGTAAAGAAATTACATAATCACAGATGTCCAAAAGCTCGAGAACATTATTATTTACAATTAAAAGATAATTTTCTTGACCACTGGGCTGGTCGACAAAGTGTATCTGAAGAAAGATGTTGGTATATGGCCGCGCTCGCTCTCATAACAGACAAAGGGAAAGATTATTTGGGGTAAGTGTTTGGCGCAGTAGGTAGTGAGTTTGGTTTTCAATCGCGAGGTTGTTGGTTCGGTTCTTTATCGTGGTGGGTGCGCGCGTGAGTGTGTTGATTGATTTTGCTAACTGATCTATGATGAGATTTTCACGACGGTCTTCCGATGAAAACATAACTGTGGAAATTCCGTGAAGCTGAGATCATTTTTTACTTTTTTTTTTAAATGTTCTCGTTTCGTCTCTCTCTCTCTCTCTCTCTCTCTCTTATAATTGAAAAAACGAAACAATTTTCCTTTCTTCTTTTCAGATATTTTCGCGCCGAACATTATTTTCCTCTTTGGGTGATAAATGAGAGAGGTCTCGAATATATTCGAAACAATTTGAGAGCAGCCTGTGAAGATATCATAAACGAAGGTCAAGACAAATCAATGGAAAAGTTCATGATCGAAGCCGGTCGATCACCATTTGCCTTAAATTGTCATTTATATGGTTTGAGAAGGCACAAAATGGATAATGTTGATAATGCCGTGCTGGGAATAAATGCAAAAGGTATTGAGATGTGCGATATTGGCGAAAATGGTGATCGAATTCCATTAAGATCGCTTCAGTGGAACAAAGTAACCAGGTAATGAAGCAAGAAAAATTTGTGATTTTAAAAACTCAAACATTTCAAGATTATCGTTTGATCGAAAAAAGTTATCAATCCTTGGAGCTGATGGAACAAAAATGTCGCTTTATGCTCAAACCGAATCAAAAGCCAAATATCTTCTCGAATTATGTCGAGCTGTTCATCAGACACTACTTGTCATGTCGCATCTTTATGCAACAATGGCGCCACCGCCAAAACCCTATCAAGAAATGTCGGTTGACGGCATCAGCACATCATCGACAAGTGGAATTGGAAGCGGTGATCACGAAAAAGACTGCGATTCATTGAGCAGTGCTGGCGGTGAACGATGTCACGGTTCGATTTCATCGAAATTGAGAATGAGAATCAAAATGGACTCGAATCTTGACGTTAAAATTGAGAAAATGGAATTAGAGCGTAAGTGTTTTGTGCCACAGTTTCTAGCAGAGAAAAATCGATTGATTCTTGATGTTTCAGATATTCGACAAGAACGAGCCGCATCTCAATCAAGTAAAGCAAGTGATGAAAGTGATCGTTCAAGATTAGAAAATAATCGATATCCGCTACATTATCATCCTTCTAATGAATCATCCAATGGAACAAATGGAACGATAATTGATAATGCAACAACAGCAACGACGACGACGGCGACGACGACGACAACAACACGTCCATCATCAATCGATAATGCATCACAAACGATCGAATCTGGAAATACTCGAAACATTGTTGATGTCAATTTCAATAAAAACAATGGACAAATATCAACAATTTCAAACTATCAAATTCCACAATTTCATTCAATGTTTTCTTCAAAAGATAACGGAACACCAACCACACCAACCACATCGGGACAAGATTCAACTGAAGTTCTTGAATCATCACATCAACAACAATGGCAGCCACGTCAGCACACAATCAGCACATCAACATCATCATCGCATCAAATAATTGGAATGAACACTGCGATGACACGTTCAGATACTCGAATCGATGCCGCATCGGACATGATGAATTTCGAAGTGTGGCAACGAGCCGCCGCCGCTGCCGTCGCCGCCAACATCCCGAATTCTACCAACGGTTTAGGTTTAACCGCAATGACGAACGGTGTCGGAGTGACGCCTGGAAGATTTGTTAAAAAGAATTCGGCTGGAAGTCGTGCTGCAAATGCTATTAATCGAGTGCATTCAATGCCGTCGCATTATCATGTCAATGGTTATATCAGACAGGTTTTTTTTCCATGAAAATTCAAATGTTTCCCTAAACTTTGCTTCTTTTCAGAATCCAATAATGCCGATCAATTTTGATGATACAACAATTCATAATTACTCACCAATTATGGGTCAAAATCATTTGCCAATTCATGGTCCAACCACTTTAACACACTCGTTGTCACTTCACGCTCAGCCAACATTCATTGCACGCCCTCGTCATCCGCCGCCATACAATATGGCGCCAAGATCAGTGTCACCGCCATCGTCGTCGTCGTCATCGGGACCGATCACGGCCGAAGTGGCTGGCGGGCAACCGTCGTTTCCGCCGGCTTCGGCGACACCGACACAATTCGTCGACGAAACGTCAGAAACATTTCAAAATTGTCCGTTGTTGTACAAATTATGGAAAGAGCAGATGAATATTCCAGCCGGCTATGCTGGAATGCCTGTAATGAAAAATAAAGATAATGGAACACTATCGCATCATCGAAGACCATCATCATGTATTGATCTAAGTTTGTTGGATCAAGGATTTGGTAAGAAGACTTTTGTTCTAAAATTTGTTTTCAACAAAAAAAAATATGACAGGATCGATAACGTCACCAATGTCGTCACATTCATCGTTGATGCCAATTCATCGAGGCCAAAATGGAATTGAGCATCAAAAATCCGTACAGCATCATCCTCATCAACATCACCATCATCAATTTTTCGATTCTGCCGCTATTCAGCAGAATTCAATGATGGGTGGTTCGAACACGATAACGTCAAGCATTATTTCGAATGCGAATGGTTCGGCGAGCCAAATGATCAGCAAAAATTTGGCAAGAGTCGAACAACAACATAATGGGTAAGAGAAACCAACCGTGTCCCTACAATCGGAGCACAAGTATTTGTTTGGTGCTTTCAGAAATATTCATCTTCCACCACCACCGCCATACCAACAACCACAACAAATGGTGAATTAGAGTTTAGCTTTTCCTTATCATTTTTGTTTTCTCCGTTTTGTTTTCGCAACTTTTCTTTTTGTTTTTTTTTTTGGTTTTTCTTTTCATACAGTTCAAGTCTTGACATTACATCATAAAACGCGGTTTCTTATTTCTCAGTGATTTTTGTTTTTCTTCGATTTTTTCTCTAAAAATTGTATTTGTCTTTTCTTGAAAATGTCTATCCGTCTGGTGTCTTTAACTGGAAAAAACGAATGTAGAAATTTAGAAATGGGTTTCTACCTCTAAAAATATTGAAATTATTGAAAAACAAAATTAATCAGTGCTCAAAAATTGTGTCCCACCACCCATTTCCCGCCCCCGTTTTCTTTTTTTCCCATCTCCTTCATCGGCTTTTCCTCTTGCTTGCCATGTGTTGTTTAATTGAAATAGGGGCATCAATTTGTATTTTGTCATATTATTATGTATTTCTCTCTCTCTCTCTCTCTCTCTCTCCCTCTTCACCTTTTCCTCCACAATTTTGTGAGTCATAATTGGTTATACAAATTACGTGCTCATTTTCTAATTTACATACAATATGTTTGCTCATTGTTCTTGTCTTTTTTCCGCTATCAACTTGACAGTTTTTCATTTAAAAAATGAGCGATAATTTCAGTTTTGTTTGTTTTTGACGTCATTAAAAAATGCGTATTTTTTTGTATCGAATATTTCGGATATTTATAAGAGGAAGAAATGAAGATTTCCAAAATGAAAACCTTGACTTTGCAGGTCTGAAAAGAAGTGAGGGGAAAGAAGGGAAAAACCCCACCCCCCGATCTTCAACAAATTTAAAATTGTGTTGAAATTGATTTGAAAACAAAAAAAAGAACTCATTTTCAAATTGAACCTAATTTTTTTATGGAAAGAAAAACACGATTTTGTTTGAATTAACCCAATCCAGCTGGCAAAAAAAAACAGAAAAGTGCATTGAAACGAAAATCGAGGAGGAGAAGGATGATTGGAAAAGTTGACACGGACTGAGAGGGTTGGTTGGTTGGTTGTGTCGAAACTAGATAGTATTTAATACGGCCAATAAACTTGGACAATCATTCATATGACACTACACAATTTCAATCGAAAAATGGGGAGGGGGAGGAGATTTTGGGTATTTATGAGGAGAGACGGGGTTGGGATGGGAGGCAATAATGGTGAGGATGACGATGATGATTGAAAAATCGCAACCAATTGTGTCATCTATTTATGTGTGGAAATTCGTTAGCGTGCGTCGCAGTCACAATAATGATCGGGGTCGCTTCAGTGCTCATCACGTCTCTTGTGCTCATTTCACGAGTCGCCACATTTCGAGATCAATCGGTTGCGGTTCGAGGTGTCACAACGAAGCCCAAAGAAACAAAAAATCGATAAAATTCAAACTGTTCAGGTTTTTTGATTTGTGGTGATCAACCAGCCGGCAATGTTCGCATCAAATTATGGGATGAAGATTCAGGTTGTTGTTCAACGAAAACGAAGGCCCAAATTTGATTTTTGAAAAATTATCTCAGGACCCGATCCTGACGATCTTCTCGATCAGGGATTCTCAACACCAAACGGTAGTTTTATTCTAGCTGGTTGGACGACTGAAACCACACCAATCGATCCAGTCTTCAAAATTTATCACGATTGTAATGATGAAAGATTGGTAACAAAGAAAAACAGTAGCGCGCAGTGATCATATGCATACTTTGGGGAGGGGAGGGGAAGGGAGAAGCCTCGTTGAAAGCTTCTCCCCTAGATTTACATAAAATAGTCGAATCCCCCCCTTCCCAGTTTAATCCAATTATTCTGAATGAAGTGATATTGCAAAAAGCCAAAAGAAATGCATGATCACTGCACGATACTCTGTGAAAAAAAAAAACCAACCAACGGGAAGAGGAGGGAGTGCCGAGGGAGGGAAACTAGCTAATTGAGATGTTTATTATTGTAGCCAACACATAGAAAAGTGAAATTGACAATTCCCGACAAGTATATAACTGCTGGACGGGTATGAATCAATAAATCATATCATAATGATATCTCGATAATTGTGTGTTTTAGTATCCAAATATAACAATGGATGCTGGCATCATTCAATTGGAATTCGAGTTTATGAAAGAAGAAAGAGTTCTTGTCATTGATTAAAATAATCAATTGTAATTTTAAAATTCCGATTTTGTTTTGTTTTCAAATAAATTAATCCCCAAAAAAAAAAATTTGTATTAATACACATTGAGAATTCAAAAAAAAATCAACAAAAATCACATATAATATTATAATCGAAGGGAACTGATTGGTAATGGTCTTCCATCAACATCAAGTGGTCCTACTGAACTCTCAGCATTATATGGTGATCCATAAGCAATAATGTATTTTCCATCAATTTCCAGCTTACATACTAAGTCGCCAGCAAAGTTGATATTTTGAGCGAAATCTCCATGTGAGACGACAGTTTCGAATGGATGCTCAAACATTGATTCGACGACACGCTGAACAAGGAAAAAGCATTGTCAAAGAAAAATCAATAAATCGATTTGTTTACTTGAACTTTGTTGGCAATTTTTTGCAAATTACATGAATTAAAATCTAATTCTTCTCGAATATCTTTATAAACCATTTCAACCGCATTATTCAATTCTAAATTACAGCAAACATATCCGGATGGATTATGAAAACATGTTTGCAATGGTAAAGTATCTTTTGGTGGATATGAATATTTGACGTTGGGTTTTCCCAAGAATTTGCTCGGCGGTGGAAGCTCTCGAATCTGAACAGAAAACAACCAATTTCAGGCATTTTTGCAGAGAGACAAACATTAGTCATAAAATCGGTTAAAATTGGAATTTCAGTTGTTGTTGTTTTAGCAATCGGAATGGGTTTTCCTCGAATAACTGGAATTTTCGGAGGTTTGTTGTGTTTTGCTCGATCCGCATAATCATTGATGGTTAAATCTTTTGACTGAAAATTATCAATGACTAAAATGATGCCTTGAAATTTCTCACAACTTCTCCTTCTTCTCCTTCTTTATTTTTATTGTCATCACCAACTTCAGCTTCATCATCATCATCATCATCGTCGCTATCATCGTCTTCATCATCATCTTCTCCTTCTTCTTCTCCTTCTTCTTCTCCTTCTCCTTCTTCTTCTTGATCGATTTTACTAATATTTTCTTCTTCAGTCTTTTTCTCGGTGACATCTTCAGTTATATATTCATCTGATTTGCCTCCATCTTCCGATAATTCTTCTTGACCATTTGTTGCCGCTTCAACTTTTTTCATTGGCTCTTCCTCAATTAATTCGACATCTTCATCATCATCAATCGATTGACGTGTACTAGTTTCTTCCGGCAGAACATATCTTTCAGCATCAATGTTTTCTTCTTTGCTTTGATGGTATTTAACTCCGATTTTTGCGATTGATGCTCGTTCTAATGGTAATGAAGCAGCTAAATGAACATCCTGATCATGCGTATGAGATTTTATTTGTTCGGTGGTTGCCAATTCATTTTTTCTCCAACTTTTTAATTTACCACATTTTCTGCAACGTTCACGTAATTCTTCACTACTTTCACGTGTAACAAAACGACATTTTGAGCATTTTTTCTAGAAAAAAATAATAAAATTAAAAAATTGTTTAATTAAAAAACCAACAATTCCTCTCTTTCTCTTCTTTTTTCCATCTTTTTTATTATTTTTTTGTTTTCTCGACCCTTTTCCATGATTTTCTTGATTATTCAAATAATACGAATATTTGTTGTCTTCTTCTCTTTTCATCTTCTTCGATCGAATATTCGAACGTGGCAAATTATTGTTTTTCACTTTTCCAATATAAATTGGTCGCGAGAAGAAGCTTGGAAGTTTCGTCGCCGTCGTCGTCGTCGTCGTCGTCGTCGTCGTCTTCGTCGCTGTCGATTTTCGTGGAATCAAAAACGATGAATCAATCTGAAAAAGAAATAATGGCTGAATTTGTGATTTTTTTAAATTTTCTTCAAGCAAAATATTGACTCGGACTGAAGGATATTTGGGATACTTCGATTTAGCATCGACAGATTTCAGTAATTTCGTGTATCTTGTAATTGGCCTCAATTCAACATGAGAATTCAGTGAACGCCGCTGTTGTGATGAGATTTGATTCGGCGGGAAAAGCCACATTTTTGAACGTTTTGCTAATGGTGTCGGATAAATATATTTTGAGGAATTATTGGTTGGAATATTCGATTTTGATACAGCTCGCTTTGAACGTAAAAGTGTTGAGTTCAACACTCGTTTCTCTTTGAGCAATATAAACTGCCACTGAAAGAAAGAAAGAATGAAAAAATGAGACTCATTTTGACGGAAAAAAACAACAACCATTGGAACAATTTTCACTCCTCTGATTTGAAATTTGAACTCTTTGATCTTCTTACAAGACTTTTGTGGTGAGCCATATCGAGAACCTGACGACGTCATCGAAATTTTTTAGTTTTGCTTTTTCCGGAAGCGGTTTGAGCTTATAATAAATCACTCACCAAAACATTCCGGATTAACGGTCGTCGAGAGGAGAAGAAGAAGCAGAGGAACGTCGAGAAAACTTGAGAAAATCATCGGAATCGTCAAACACAAAATCCAATAATAATAATAATGAATATAAAACAAATTTTGCCAAGAAGCTAATCGAACACAACAGAAAATAATGACTAATTCGAATCAGTTCGGGCACTGGTAAGATGATAACCCGGTAACCAACCAAAAGGATCAGTGATGATGATGCTGATGATGGTTTTGGTTTTGAACAAACTTGATGTGACTTTTGTATATCCGAAAAATGAATTGAGAGAAAAAAGGCGTGTGCAGATCCCATCAAAAACAATCAACATTCTCCCCCCCCCCTCTCTCTCTCTCTCTCTCTCTCTCTCTCTTTCTATTCATTCGTTGTCTTATCCAAAAGGCATGGATCAAATTTGATAAGAATATGTGAAATAATTATTGTGTTAACTTTTCTTTTCCTTCATTTTTATGCTTTGCTTTTGGTTTTTAACAATTTTCAAATATTTTTGAAATACCAGTTAAGAATATACACATTTTGGAAAAAAAAATCCAATTATTAGTTTTAATCCAGATCAAATCCAAGAATTTCTTGAAGATCTTCTAACATATCCATACTATTGAATACCTGAAATCAAATCCCCTTTAAATTAAATATTTAATGAAGCTTAAAGATGAAGCTCACATGAATATATCTCATTCCTAGCATTGCAGCAGTTTCACAATTGATTTTTGAATCATCGATATAAATTACTTCTTCCGGTTGAACGTTGGAAACATCTAAGGTTATCTGAAATCGAAAAAAGTAGAAGAAGGACAAATCAATTTTTGTGCGATCAATAAAATTGCCTGGAAAAATTTTGGATCCGGTTTTTTGTAGCCTTCTTTACACGATTCGACAATAAGATCAAAATATTGATCCATGTTCGGAATTCGTCGTCCATTCCTTTTCTCATCTGCATGATAAGTGTCAAGCATCAGAATGGTTTTTATTCGTTTTTCTCGAAGCTTTCGGCAAGCTGTTAGCACGGCTTCTTCCTGTTAACCAAATAAGTGGGGAGGTGGAGAATTTTGCGTTGAAAATCATCACTTACGTACACAGCCTCATTGTCGTATTCGATTGCTGAGAAGAAGTTGAGTTTTTCAAATTTAGATCCCCACTAAAACCAATATTGATTTTTGTTAATTTTATGGAATGAAATGCCAACTTTTCGATTATAAGCAGTGAGAAAAAGGCGATCAAAGTCTTTTGCTGTGTAATGTCCAGTCAATAAATCCTCTTGAAACCCTTTTGGAAGAATTGACGACAATTCTTTGCCCAACAATGTTGGAATCAATGAATTTTCAAACAATTTATTATCTTCCTCAATTTCTGAAGTTTTTATTTCAAAGTTTCAATTAATTTTTCGAGTTTTAATTTTATGGATGGCGGCCAGAACGAAACATTCTCAACGTTTTTCTTATTCGAGTTTTTCCGCTCCCGCCAAACACATTTTTCTGGTTAAAAACGAACTTTTGTAAACATGAACATTTCGAGATTGAAGCCACAAAACTTCTCCATAATCAAAAATGACCGCTTTTATCGGATTCTCATCATGTGAAATCGAATCGGCGTCTGAAGACGCAGAAGACGGAGCCGTGCTTGTGCTCATTACATGTACGTTTAAAGCTGAAAATGTTGACAAAAAAGAAATGGTGAAAAGTTGTGGCGAAATCACAAGAAAAAAAAAACGTTGATGATTATAAGGAGAGCCGAGTTTGCGGTGGCTCTTCAAGAAGCAAAAAAAAAAACATGTGAGAAGTTGAGAGCTCGAGCTCACCTCACTTTTATTTTCTATTTGTTGGTTTTTTAACTGAACATTTTTCAAAAAAAAAAAAAAAAAAAAAAACATTGAAAAAAAAGGGGAAAAAAAGAAAAATTACCATAAATTATTCAAAAATTTATTTTTGATAACAACAAAAAAATTCGTAAAAATTGATTTTTAAACTTTTCCTCCTCAAACCGCAATCAATAAAATATGAAAAAGGGAAGAGGCGGGCGCGGGGAGGAGTGAAAAAATCAAAGAAAAATTTTGTTATCAAATATCGAAGAGTGAACAGATAAAAAAGGAAATAATTTTGAAAAAGTCGGAAGGAAAAACCGAAAGAGAGAGTGGAGAGGAGAAGATTCCCACTGAAAAATGCCCAAAATTCGAACGTGTGAAAAATCGATTTTCTCTCTTTTTTTTTTTTTTTTTTTGAAATTGATGACAATTTTTCAATGAAATTTTAATGGAAATCCAATATTCACGTGATTCACAACCACAACACACTGAAAACTTTTCATTTTATTATAAAATAAGGAAAAAAACTTCCGCTTCTTTTCCTTGTTTTTATCAAGAAAATGGTTGTTTGTTTGTGTGTGTTTTTTTCTTTCCTTTCCTTTATAAATGCACATATCAATTAGTTGAAATAATAATAATTATTGGGTTAAAAAAAGAAACATTTGGTTATAAAAACATTTGAGATTGAATTAAATGTTTCAATGGACCAAACTACATTGAAATTTTTTCTCTGTGTGGGTATCTCACTTTTCAAAAAAAAAAAAAAAACGAGATGGATTAAAACCAAGAGAGGTGAATGTGTATTTTTGGTATTTTCAACAACAAAAAAATAAAGTGTTTTTAGCCTTTTTTTTCTTTTCTTTTTTTTAAAGTGAAGCAGTTTAAAAAAAAAGGAAAAAAGCGATGGTTTTACGACTTGAAAGAACATGTTTTTTGTATTTAAAAATTGATTTGATAAACTAAAAGAGAAAAGAACAAAGTTGTTCTTTCTTTTCTTTTTTTTTTGGGTTTTTGAAATCAACTAGGTTGTGACTGATTTTCATTTATCTTGAGAAAACGAACAAACATTTTTTTATTTGATTCTTGTTCCCGAGTATCTCTCTCTCTCTCTCTCTCTCTCCGAGAAGCTTCAAAAGTTGAAAGAGAAAAGCAACACAAAAATAAAGGAAGAAGAAGAAGGAAAAGGCAGGCAGAAGCGAGACAAATATTTAATGAGAAAATTTTGAGGCGTTGACACAAAGCACCATCGAAAAATTCAGGAAAATTCATCGTCACTCACACCTTCTATTTTCGCCAAACCCCTTTGAGAAGAAGGAGAAGAAAAAAGGAGCACAGCAGAAGAAGCTGAGAGGAGAGAAGCTCACTTGAGGTTTTTTTTTTTCATTTTCTCGTCGGATGAAAAAATATTTCGAGAAAGAAGAAGAAGAAGAAAAAGAACGTTGATTCGATTTTTTTTCTTTTCATTTTTTTTGAAGAAGAAGAAGAAAAAAAAAAGTTGTTGATTCTCCTCTTTCACCCTCGCATAGATTGTAGTTCAGAGATATTGAATACATCATTTCCGTTCAAAACAAAAATGTTTTTTTTATTTCCAGTGAAATTTGAAGAAAAAAGCATCTTAAAGTTTGTTTATCCGATTTTCAGACACTTCTGACTCACTACTCATAAAAGTTCAACAGGAAAAAATAGAGAAAATAAAAAAGATTCTTAAAAAGAATATTTTTTAAATTCAGAAAATGCGATCAAAAAAAACAAAAACAAACTGGATTTGTTTGAATTAAATTTTTTTTCTTTTTTTTTTTTTGGGCGCAGATTATCCTTTTTAATGATCCGAATTTTGAATTGATCGAGACAAAAAAGAAAGAATTTATGGGAAAATAATTAAATAATTTCAAATTTATCCATAATCAACATGGGGAGCCATAAATGTCAGTTGATATCATAATCTGAAAATGTTCAATTTTTTTGCCATCAAAAAAAAATTCGATCAATTTATTGAATAAAATTTATTTCAAGAAGACGGGGTGGAAAGAGGGCGGGGATATCAAATTAGATGTTACAGTAGTCGATAGTCGGTGAGAATCACACTTGGCGATGCTGCCGTCACTTTACTGCTACTTACTTTCGGATGTTGTGGTCGATAAGCATGATAAACGAAATCGGGTTCCGAATTTTTTTGTCGAACCGATTGCATCTGAAATTGATTCAAGAAATGATTATTGATTGGATTATTTCACAAAATCTCGCACTTTTCGAAAAAGGAAAAGAACCGAAATGCAGCCGAAGAAGAAAATCATCAGAGTTAAAGTAATCAATAAAACGGTCTCATTCACTTGATTTGTAGAAGAAATGTGCTCCTCGGAAAATGTTGACGACGAATTTCCGGTAATGAAGCTGAAATTAAATGAAAATGTTCCTTATTCATTTTTTTTTCCGCTGAGAAATTGAGTGAGTATCTACCTGGCTGGAAGTTTACAGCAACCTTTCTCACAACAACCAGACGCCACAGGACAAGATATTGTAACAGACAAGTCTTCGCCATTGTGGTTTGCATCATAAACACATAGCGAAGCGGTTCCTGCAAATTTTTGTGAATTTAAAACCAATTTGGTGTTATTTCCAATGTTGAACTACCATCAATTGTTGAAGATAATAATCGTTTGATTGTCAATGAAACAACCATTTAAGAAAAAGAAGGGGAAAATCCAAAAAATAAAAATAAAATAATGGAAATTTGCTCCTTTTTCTAATTATTCGACCAGGTTTTTGGAATACAAGAGAAAAAAAAACGAGCAGCCGAAGCAGAATTCCGAAAAATCGATGATTTATTTGTTTATTCTGACACAGAAGAAGAAGAAGGAGAAGGAGAAGAATGAGGAGGAGGAGGAGGAGGAGGAGGTGAAGGTGGGGAAGGTGGAGGATCAAATACACAACACTGTCAACATGTAAATGATACACAAGCTTTGTGCACGATTTCACACTGTGTTGTCCTATTAAAAAGTGTCAAATTTTGTCTCAGAATTTGCTTTGTTTTAAATAAGTGAAATCCCCCCCCCCCCCCCCCCCCCAAAAAAAAACTGAATTGAGAAGGAGCCTAAAGCAAAAAAAGAAAAATGGAAATTCTGAATTTCACGCGGGTTTTTTTTTATTATCTGTAATGTAATTTCGCTCCAGCGCACAACTAATTTTTGGCTTGGCGCTCCCATCATTTTTTTTTCGGGAATTTTAGTTTTTATGAAAAATTGACTGATAAATTACAAGATCACCGGATAATTTATTCGATAATGTAAAAAAAAGATCAACGAGAAATATACCATGTGCAAGGGAAAAATAGATTTAAGCTTCAACCTATTCTCACTGGCTTTTTTTAAAAGCATTTAAAGGTACAACAGGTATTCAAATTGAAGACATCTACATAAAAGGCGTTAGAACCTTGAAATCAATTTAGAACGTCCAAACCAAAATAAGTATTTAGCGCTGATCAAGTTATAAAGTTGAAGCTTAAAAAAGAAACAAATTGTTCGCGCGCCGAAGTTTAAAAATTATTTTTATTAATTAAGTTTTTTATTTTAAAATTAAATTAATAATTTTCCAAATTAAAGATTGATCAAATATTAATAACTTTGGTTATTTCTGGTTGTGGGGCTCCAATAAACTCTCTCTCTCTCTCTCTCTCTCTCTCTCTCTCTCTCTCTCTCTTTTTCTCTCTCTAAATATAATGACGAAGTTAAAGCGGCGGATTACAAGCACACAAATACATAATTAAAGCATAAAGAAAAACATGGAAACAAACACAAAAATGAAGCCGGATGGCGACGCGCGCCAAGCAAAATTCCGACCAATCCGGCTTGGAAAGAACACATTGGCGAATTAAAATCGGGATAGAAGGTCAGCAGACAGGCAGCAATAAATCGTTTAATCGTCACAGAAAAAAACAAAGTCTCATTTTCAAGTATCCGGCAAAATTCTTGTCGAAAAAAAATGTGTTTCATTTTTTCTAATTTCAATTTTTCTCATAACAAAATTTCATCATTTTTTGTTCGATTTTATTATTGATTCAAATATAATTTACTATGTGAGTGTGTATGTATATATGCAAATAATAAATGCACATTGAGCACACAAAAATCACCATTAAATCGATCTCGAGCATGTTGAATTTATGTGTATCGAAACCTCCTAAAAACTGTCATCATAAAAATTCAACAACGCCACACCTTTTTTCAATGACAAGCTTTATTGATTTGGAATTCAAGGGGGAATAGGTTTTTGTCACTTTTTAGGCCCGTTTCTTTTTTTTTGCTTTTACAATTTTTCGGAAAGATTGAGACATATTTTGGATAAATTGAAAAATATATAATTGAAGTTTGAAGTGAATCACGAAATTTATAATATCAATTTAGTTCGAATCATAAGTGCGAAATTGATTTTCTTCCTGACCATTGTTATAATGTAAATAATCGAGATCAATTTACTTTCTTCTTCTTCTTCTTCTTCTTCTTTTTTTTTTTTTGGTTTTTCATTCCTTTTTTAAAACCCTCCCTAACCATATACATATTTGGTTTGAATTCTCAACCCCAGAAAATAATCTCATTTTTATTTTCGATCAGTTTTTGAAATCGAAGAAGGAAAAAGTTGAAAAATTGTATTTTTTCATGTTTGAATTATTCTGTATTTTGTTGTTAATTTGATATTATTTCAGGCTTTGGAATTTTTAAGCAGAGAAGGAACGAAGCTGTAGAAAAACAAAAGTTGTTGGGTGTTTTTGGACTTGCGTAAGTGATTTTTTTTAAATTATTTACGTTTAATGATGACGTCACAATTATTTCTAATTATTTAAAACTTAAGTAGATGAACAAGCCAATTTTTGAAACCAGTTTTTATCTTCAAACTCTCTCTCTCTCTCTCTCTCTCTCTCTCTCTCTCTCTCTCTCTCGGGTTTTTTTTCTTCCTGCTCTCTCCCCTGTTCATTAATGGAAGACTAGATATTCGTTTTTGCATTCCCTTTTTTTTATTGTTTGAAAGGAGATTTTTGCTTGCTCTTTCTCTCTCTCTCTCTCTCTCTCTCTCTTTTTTGAAGCGCTACGCGTCCTGTGCGCGCGCCGCGAGCGCGGCCTGCACTATTTTGTAAAATAGTCGCGGAAAAGCCTAGTAAGAATAAGATAGAGAGAGAGAGAGAGAGAGAGAGAGAGAGAGAGAGAGAGAGAGAGAGAAAGAATTACAAAGTGAGTTTTGATCGTTTTGCTAAGAGCTTGTCCTCCTTTTCATAACAAAAATTTTGCATGGAGAAGTTCCATTGTCTCCATTATTATTGATTTTTTAACCAACTCAATGATCGTTGTCATTTTCAATAATTGTTGACCTTTGCTTTTATTGATTTTAATGAGAGTTTAAATGATGAAATAATTGTGAGGTTATCGATTGATCGTATCAATATCAACAATATTTTTATTGATTTTTCTCCACCCCCCATTTTTTGCAGTGTTCCAAAAAGTTTTCTATCAAAATTTCTTTCTCATCATCTTCATCACGTCTCGTCTCATCCCGCTGGGATGGTCTTCCAGCCGGTTCAAACCCCACTCTTTTTGCGTAATTTTTTTTTTTTTTTGATTTTATGAAATTTTTTTTTTTGGAACTTTTTCATTTATTTAATTAAAATTTTTTTAAAAAACATGGTTTCCAGCCAAAACGCTGGGTTAGGTCCTGAAACGATGTCCCTCTCCTCTTCTTCGTCATCATCATCAGCAGCAAATAATAATGTTGCTCAATTACAACAAATGGGACAAGTTGCCGGCACGGGTCCTGACGAAGTTTTTCAACATGGAACAATCGGAAAATTTATACGAATGGAGCTCGAAGGTTGGTTGGTTGAGAAACATTGAGAGCAAACAACTCAGGCGAGCGAGCATTTGAGTAAAGTGTGTGTGTGTGAGGAGCACTACAACATTTCTTTTCTTGCTCCTCGTCGCAATCTCATTTCTCACATTTTTGTATTTCACTTTATAAGACAAATTATTGAGAAAAAAACTGATTTTTTAGGAGGATTTTCATCATTTGTACGATGTATTTATGAGGCGAAGCGTACCAATAATAATACAGTAACCCTAGTGTACGTCATCCAAAAATATTTTTTTTAAATATTAAAATTCTCATGATTTTTTTCTTATTTATCAACCAATCACAACATTTTCTAGTTGTGAACGAGATCAAGAATGTTGTGAACATGGATGTTGTCCAAAGGATCAACACTGGATGGCTGGAGTTTATGTACTTTTAGCATTTGTTTTATTAGTATTTGTTGTGGGAACATGTTTGATGATTTGCTGCTATCAGCGCTCGAAAAATCGACAACGGAAAGAGGAACGTGAAGCGGCTGAATTTGGAAACGCCGGATACACTCCATCACAAGTTTGTGTTTTCACCCGATTCGAATACATCGTTTTGTTGTTTAGGCTGGTGGCGGAGCATATTCATCATATGGCGGACCGACTTATTAGTTTCTTCTACAAAAATCGAATTAATTTGAATTTCTTTCAATATTTATGTATGTATATAATCGTCTAAATTTATTTACAAAATATTTCTCTTTTTAGTAAAAGCTTCTTTTTTTTATTATTTGTAAGGCTCAATCATAAAAAATCAATAATATGTACTTATAGATTTGCACTAATATATTTTCAACAAATAAAAAAATGCGAGTATTAACAACTTTAAAATGGCTTTCAGTCGGGAGATAATCTTAAAATTACCCTAACCAATTGGTGACCTTGGCGCAGAAACATGAATAATTTTTGAAAAGGAAAAAAAACCTAAAATTGACTTTTTGATTTGGCAAACAAACTATTTTTGTTGTGTCAATTGGCCATAAAAAGAACCATCAGGTGTTCATTTTTTTTTTTTTTTTTTTGGTTGAAAAAAGAGATAGAAAAAGAGGAGGTGGAAATAGCTAAAATAATCCTCTTTTTTTGAAATTGAAAATCAATTCAACGCCTAGGCCTAGCCTTGTCAACGCGACTACCGTTTTTTTTTTTCAAAATTATTTTCCAACTATTATTCAAAAAATTTTATTAGACTATGAATTTATTTGTTATTTTCTCCGCTCTTCTCACAGTTTTAAATAGTGCTGTCATCCAACGACACGATCCTCCGAACTTATCGCGAACCGACGTTGGTTTAATGTGGTTTTAATTCTGAACCCATTGAAAATGGTGGTTTTTCTAGGAAGTTGTGAGACTTTTCAAAAACTCCTCAACAAATAATCGAATTCGTCGACAATATCCGTATGGATTAGGTGCTGGTTATGGAATGATGACGGGCTATCCGGTAAGCGTTGGAAAAACCTGAACCTAGAGCAACTTTTGTGCACGAATTTCAGTATGGTGGCTATGGTGGCTATGGTGGCTACAATGCGTATGGTATGGGAGCATACAGCGGTCTTGGTGGATATCCGTATATGAATAATATGATGCCTTTAACAGGTGGATATTATCCTGGTAGTCTCGTTGGAACCGGATCCTTATGGGCAGCTGGAGGAGGTCTTGTTGGGAATTTATTATCGTTCTTAGCAGGGTGATCAATAAGTTTTCTTAATTTTTTCTTTTTTCCTTTTTAATCAATGATCTTTCATGTAAAATATGAGTTTACAAAACATTTTTTTTTTCATTTTAAAGTTTAAAAACAAAATCAATTTTTATATTTTTAACAAGTTTTAAATGTTTCGGTTTATCAAAGAATAACATTTTTTGATGAATATTTTCGAATTTTGAAAAGAAATTTCATTTAATCGGGAAAATCGGGAAAATGCGCAAATTTCATATCTAATGAAACAACCTCGCTCCAGCGGACAAAATATATTGTTGCAATTTTTGGCAATTTGCCACCTAAATCGCTTCGAAAAACATTACTTTTAAATACTTTTTTTTTGTCTTTTTTTGTTGAAAATGCGGATTAAGCTGTATTAAAATGCTAACAAGCAACTAACAAGCCCCAGTTGTTTCTAAATTTATCTAATTTTTTTCCCAAAAAAATCAAAAATAATAGAAAAATAGAAACTCTTGGAACTTCCCCCTAGAAAAACTAAATTTCAAAAAAAAAATCGTCGTTTATTTTTAAAATATTTATTTCGATAAAAAAAAATAAGTCAAATATTTGCAAAAATTAAATAAAGATTTTATTCAAGATTTAGAATTTCAGTCTTCAATTTATCATTAATCTCCTTTCGAATAGTGTCTGCTTCTTTTTGTTGTAATATTCCTCTGACAGCTTTAGCAGTTTTTGGTCGTTCCGAACTATTTTTTGACATTTCCTGTAATCAGAAAATTGAGATCAAAATATGTAGGGCATTTTCCATTTTCAAACATTCATATGCTTAATTCGCTCTTCTCGTTTTAGAATAAGTAAACGATCACGCTGTTGACGAAGATAATCAGCACGAGCCAAAATATCGCGAGTATCCGGACGATCGCGATCAACTAATTGAGACTTTAAATAAGAATCAATTTTTTTTGAAATTTTTTTTTTGAAAAAGTTTGATAAAAAACTGACATGAACATCATCTAAATTCATTCGACGTGGTCCTTGCCATTCACCTGAAGATTCATAAGTATCAGGTTGCTTATCAGGAAATTGGGGAGCACGAATTGGTCCAGGAGGCTGTAATTTTATTAACTTTTAACATTTTTTAATTGGGTTTAGTGTAGCAACAAATTACTTTCTTTTGCTTTCCTCTGTCAGATTTTGCTGATGCTCGACGCTCTCTTGACAAACTTCCATCTCTTTTTGAAACATTTTTCGATCTAAATGAAACTTTGAGTAAATTCAAATTTCAAATTTCAATCTACTTATTTTGATCGTCAACAGTTTCCTGTTTTGATGAAACATCACTTGAAAATGATGATCTAGTCTTACTAGAGGATGATGAACGAGAAGTCATTGATTTTTTTGAGGATTTCGGACGTTCACTAGTAGTTTTTTCTTGGTCATCAGCTTCTCCAATTTCATCTAAATTCCATTTTTTTTCTAATAATTCTTTTAAAAATTTAATTTACTATGTGTTAGTTTTTTTGACGATTTTGGTCGATTTTTAGAGGTTTTGTCTGATTCCTGTGAAAGACTTCCAACTTCATCTGAGCATGACATTTTTTATTATCAGAAAAGAAAAAAAAATGAAAAACTACAGTGTTTTTTTGACGATTTTGGACGTTCATCTGGGGTTTTTTGTGATTTTTGGGCACCTCCAACTTCATCGATGTTTGAAATACTTTTTGTGCCACTTCTTGAAGATTTCGGACGTTCGCTTTTAGTTTTTTCTAAATCTTGCGAACCTCCAACATCATCTAAACTTGAAATGTTTTAAATATTAATTGAAAAAAAAAATTACATGATTTTTTGGAAGTTTTCGGACGTTCTTCTGGGATGTTTTGGGATTTTTGTGGATCTTCAACTTCATCTAAAAATTTAAAATGTGTTTAGTGTTCATTTCTAAAATAAAAAAATGACCGAGTTTTTTTGATGATTTTGGATGTTCGTCGAGAGTATTTTGTGATTTTGGCTGACTTTCATCTTCATCTGATGTTTATTGGATTGAAATGTTTGTATTTGTTTTAAAAAGTTTAAAATAATTACTTGATATTTGTTGGAAATTATCAGAAAAAGTTTCCGAGTTTTGCGATCCCTTCATTTCAACCAACTCATCCTTGGCGTTTTTCAAGCTTTTGCTTCCAATGTCAGAGCTTGTTTCAATAGTTTTCTTAGCTGACTTTGGCCGATCTTCTGTATATTTTTCCGAACTATTCGAATCAAAAACTTCATTCAATCCATTCTTATCAATTTTCGATATAATCAAAGCCGCAAGAGACAACGGAGCTTCGGAACTTCCAGCTTTGCAGTCCGCATCAGATTTTGTTTTAGGATCCTCATTAAGAGCAATTCTCAAGAATTGTTCTTCATTTTTAATTTCATTTTCAAGCCTTTTCCGTTGTTCATCACCATCATTTGAAATAAAATTGAATTGTGTTGACGAAATATTCGGTGTTTTTTTTTGGTTTAAAAGAAATTCCTCTTTTGTTTGACGCAATACAGATATAAGAACATATCGTTCAGTTTCTTCAGGTGTCAATTCATTCATATTTCGTAATGTTTCACCTTCTTCAATTTGCAAAACTTCAGGAATTAAACCACACATAAACTAAAAATAATCGAAATATTTTTAAGGAAAAAGATTTGGTTTGACTAACCTCAATCATTTGTAAAGCTTGAAGTTGAAGCTCAATGTTTTTTCTCATCATCATTGGAACAAAAACATTGTAATTTTGTGCAGCTGCCAAAGGTTCTAACGCAATCTTAAATTATTTGAGGTTTTTTTTTCTAGAATCAGTTTGATTTAAGTCGAAAATTATTCTTCTACCCGCTGCTTTAAATTAAGTTTATGTTGATCTAAAAATTTTATAGCTTCTGTCAAACTTTGAAGTGTTGTTCCCACATCATCACAAAAGCATTCAATCTGATAATTGTTGATTATTTTTGGTTGTCAGGATATAATAAATAAAAAGAAATGATTACCAATGTATCAATAAGCATTGAATATTCTTTATGAATTCTTTCATAAACAGCAGTTTCCATTTGTTGACGATCGAAAACTAAAAAGAAATTGTTGAAAAACCTCAAAACCTTTTGACAAATTTTACCAATCGATTGTTGTTCGATAAAAGATGAAATTGGAATTGACCAAATTGATGACGTAATGAATTCCAAAAATTTGGATAATAATTGACGATGCTCTTTGTTTTCTTTTGATTCATTATTGCGTTTGTTTGAAAAACGACGAAGCATTTAAATGTTTTTCTAAGTTGAAAATTTTAAAAAAGTTGATTTATTGAAAAAAATTAATTAATTTTTCTAAAAATTTTACAAAAAAATTAAAATTTTTATTAAATAAATTTTAAAAAACTAATATAAAAACTACTAGAAAAGGCAAGAAATAGGATTAGTAAGACAAGGAAAAAATGTGCCAAGGTTTGAAAGGATTTTGTTACCAAGGTTACAAGCATATGAATAATATTTCAACAAAAAAATTGGTCATAAGGTTTCAAAATACATTTTTTTTATTGATTAATTTTATATTAAAAAAAATCCTTAATCAGTTTTGACTTCTTCGGAATAGGTCATCTCAAATGCTTCAGCTTCATAATCCACAAGAAAATAAAATTGTGATGAATATTGAAATGAAACTTGAATAATTTGTTTGCTTTTATTTCTTGAAGATTTCAAAAAACAAAAAAAGACTCACTTAAAGGTGTTAACAAAACCAAAACAATCAGAGAAATTTTTGAAAAACAAAAATAAAAACTGGAAATCATTGAATCGAATAACAAAATTATTTTTCAGTTCTTCGTACTCTCAAAGCAATTCTTTTTTATTAATAAAATTAAATAAAAAATCAAATTAAATCCAAACGACTTTCGGAAGATTCTACAAATAAACTGGTAGAATCATGTATGAGGAATAATTGTGTCCTTCTTCCTCTCCATTGTATTCGAATTCCAGGATGTCGAAGAATCAATATCATTCAAATAAAAGAATGTCAAATCCAATCTGTTCAGCGCTCAGAAGTATCTCCTCTCTCTAAAACAAATTTTGAAGCAGTGAAGATAACTTCGATATGTCGGGGGACTGAATTTAAATTATAATTACGTATACATAAAATTGTTACAAAATTAAATCCCCTTCCCACCCTGCTCCTTTTTCTTAGGGTTTTTTTTTCATTTATACCAGACTTATATTCGACTTTTATTAATTTCCGCCAAATATTTTAACAACAAAAACGAAAAAAATAAAAATTCAAAACATTAAAAATCCTTTTTTCGGGCGAAAAAAAAATTAGTTTTCAATTTAATTAAAAAAAGCCAACTTTATTGGAAATCTAAACAATTTTTTTTCATTTATTCTTCTTACAAATCTTCATACAATTTTAAAAATGAAAAGCTTATCAACCGGGCGGTAACCGACGCCCGCAAGCCGCGACGCACCCATCATTTTAGAATATCTGTGTGTCGGTTTTGAAATTACACGTTTGATTATGTAATTCAAACAAAAATCTGTTCATAACAATTTTCGAAATTTTTATCCGAGCATTTTTTTCAAAATTGACGTTTTTTTATTTTTGTTTGTTTGAATTTGTTTCACTATAATTAATCGTAATTCGTATTCCTTAACTTAATATGGGTTTCGCTAATTTTATAACGAAAACAGATTTGCCGTTTAATTTTCTTTTTCATTTTTTTTTGTTAAGTTTCCGAGAAAACTTCAAATATTTACAACATTCAAGGGTTTGTTTCAAGTTTTCGGGTTTAAAAAATTGAGAAGTAGGTTTTACAAAAACGCAATATTTTTGTTGAATTTCACCGGTTTATCAAAAACTCCAAAGCGGAAAACTGTTGAAAATCATTTCAGGTGAAAATTGGCTAAATTTATTTAATTAAAAAATTATTTGTTTTTTTTTAAATGTCAAATCAAACCATACTTGATTTACCTTTTGAAATGGAGGAAGTTGATGAAACCTTTGATGGAATCAAAACCAAAGTTGAACTGTGTCAATTTGCCGTCGTCTGTTTTACCATTCCATTTTATATTTTTATTATTTCATTTATCATAAATGGACAAATCAATAAAATTGACGAATTATCAAGTCCTTTTTATAAATTCTGCGTATCAACATCATTTATTGATATTTTAACATTAATTAATAATTATTGTGGAGCAATGTTTCCTGTTTGGTCCTGGGCAACATCTTTTTATCTTTATTTTGATAAATATTATGCTCAGATTTATTTATATATTGCTTGGAGCACAGGTGAGAAAAAACGTTGTACATATTGTTTTGTGAATATATCTCAATAGAGCGAATTTACTACTTTGTATATGTATTGTTACCTTATTGCTTTGAAAAAATAATCATTTCAGCGATTTGTCAACCAATGTCAGTATCAACACTGGCAACAAATCGACTATCGGCAATTTTATTCCCAATCAGTTATAAAACAGTAAGAAAATTAAAAATATCAATAAAGAATTTAAATTTAAAATAAATAAAAAATTCAAGATTTGGACGGGGCGCAACTTTTACATTGCAAACTTTTTACAATGCATTTTGGGTTGGATAGTTGGAATTTCAACACTTTTTAATCCAACTCAATTATATCGAAATTATTCAAATGGAATTGTTCCAAAATTTGTCAAGTAACAAAAAGTCAACTTAATAAAATTTAGCTGCGTACTCTAAATTGGTTAATTAAGTAATCAAAACATTTTCATTTTATAATAAAAATTATTTAAAAATAGAGGGTGTTATAGTTTATCAATGGAGCGTGATTTCTTTGAAATCTAACTTTAATTTTGAGTTTTGAATTAAAACCGAAAAAAGGTTCAATAGGGCGCGTTTGCATTGAGCTTGTAAAATGTTTTTTTTTTGTTTTAAAGAATATTTTTAGTGAAAAAATGACAGCCACGTTTTATACAATCGGAGCTGTATTTATGTTTACAAATTGTTTATATCTTGTTATTTCATATTTGTATTTATTCTATATTTTACAAAAAAGAGATAAAAATATTTTCAAAGTAAGCAAAAATTAAAGTGTGTTTTTAACTATTTTTGCCCACGCGTGTTTGCTCTCTTAGTAGCACTTGTTTTTTATTCAAAATTTTCTTGTTTGAATTAGTCTCAAAACATTTTTAAACCGCGTATCATAATGCATTAGGTGCTGTAAGTACGTGCTGGCGTAAGAAATTTTTTTTTGAGGCGAAATAGTAAAAAACACACTTGGAAAATGAATAATAAAATTATTAATTTAAGTGAATTTACAGACAACAATTTTCCAAAATAGTCGAATGATGCATAAAAGAATGGAAGAATCAAAAAAACGAGATTTTAAGCTTCTTATTATGATCTCAATTATTGTGGTTATTCAAATATTGATTTTTTTAAATTTAATAGCAATAAATATTAAAATAATATCTGGCAATCTTTATCGCCTTTTACATAATTTATTAAGGTAAAATTATTTTCAAAAATAAATTTTTTATAAAAATGATTTCAGCGATTCTTTATCTGGAATAAATCCATATTTACTATGGATATTTTCTGATTCACTTCGTGTTCATATTTTAAAAAAAATTGGTGCAAGAATGCCTAAAGTGAACGATATCAGTTTTTCATTGAAATAATATTTTTATTTAATTATTTTTTAATAAAAATAAACTTTTTTTTTTGTTAATATTTAATGTTTTCAAACAAAACCCACAACAAAATTTAAAAAAAACACAAAATTTGAACAATCGCCAAATATTCAAAAATTGCGTCAACATCACAAAAAGTGTCAGCTTAGTAAAGGTTTAACCTATTGGTATAACAATCATTCCTCTTTTACCACTAGCAGTTTTTCAGGAATTAGTTCTTTATCGATATTTTTCTTGAAAACCAAACAAGTCTTGGTTATCATTATTTTTATCGTATTTTACTTATAGAATGGGCCAAATTTAACCAATAAAACAAAGTTTTAAATGCTCAAAACATGTTGGTTCACGTTTTTTAAAGTTTTGCTTAAAATTTAGTTTAAAATTTCAATCATTTTCATATTTAGCTAAATTGAACATAAATTCCTTTTTCAAAACTTTTCCATTTTGTTGCTGAAGTTAAAGTTTGTTATAGAAAGTATTGATTATTTCATTTTTTATCCGTTATAGCTTCAGTTGTTCAGTCGTTCTACTGCTATCTTAGTTTCATTTATTTTTTAATGAATCGAAATCTGTTTTCAGTGTATTCATTTTCTGAAAACGGGCAAAATTCAGCACAATACTGTACATACGGCGACGAAACTTTTCTTAAAATGAGTTCGCGTTCAAATGGAACACAACGAATGAGAATTCGCCCTTTTCCGGTTTTAATTATTTTATCTTTCATACAAAATTTCAATAATTTCAGACATCAATTGATGAAACGTATGTAAATGATACGTGGGATCTTCTTAAAAGAGCTATTCAAGAAATTCAACACAAGAATAATTCGGGATTAAGCTTTGAAGAATTATATAGAAATGCATATACAATGGTGTTGCACAAACATGGTGAACGTTTATACAATGGGCTGAAACAAGTTATTTGCGATCATTTGGAACAAGTTAGAGGCAAAATTGTCGATTCTATGGATCAAGGAGGATTCTTGGATGCCCTGAATGCTGCATGGACTGATCACACTGTTGCAATGGTTTCTCGAATAAACCTGGATTTTTACTTTTTTTTTTAATTTCAGGTTATGATTCGCGACATTCTAATGTACATGGATAGAATTTATGTAACTCAAAATAGTGGAATCGTTGTTCCAGTTTACAATCTCGGATTAGAATTATTCAAGTATAACACTTCTCCCTTAATTTATAATCGTTATGAATAATTTCAGAACTGAAGTTTTGAGACAAAATGGTATTGGTGATTGTCTAAGAGCTTCATTATTAAACTTGATAAATTTAGACAGAAGAAATAATGAAATAAGTTGGTAAGCAAAACTTTAATAGTTATAATGAAATCGATGTTTTCATTATAATATTTATAGGAGTGGGATAAAATCGACATGTCGAATGCTCATTGAACTTGGAGTTGACAATCGTAGAGTTTACGAAGAAGAATTTGAAAAACCTTTGTTAAAAGTTAGTTTTTTTATCTTAATATAATCAAATCGTTATTTAAAAATAATTTTCATTAGGAAACTGCTGATTATTATCGAGATGTATGCAATAAATGGCTTGCTGGGGAAAATGATGCATGTTATTATTTATCAAGAGTAACCTTTAAAATTTGTCGGAATTTTTACAATTTTAACATTTTTTTAGGTAGAAAACTGTATGCATGAAGAAGTAACAAGAGCAAAGCGATACTTAGATACAGAAACAGAAGAGAAAATATTAGAGGTTGCTAGAATAACTATTTTTCATTGTTTTTTTAAATTAATAGTTTGTCTCAGGTGATGGATGAAGTGATGGTTGCAGAGCATATGAACACAATTGTCTATATGGAAAATGGTGGAGTTAAATTTATGTTACAAGGAAAACGAGTATGTCCATTCCTATTTTAATATAATTTGTTTTAAGAAAACCATTTTTCATTTAAAATTTAATTGCAGATTGAAGATTTAACTCGTATTTATCGAATTTTCAAACGAATTAATCCAACGGGTAATGAAAAGTCAGGATTGAAAGTTTTATTGAAGGCAATTAGCGAGTAAGTTTTGATTTTAACGAAGAAAAATATCAAAAAATCAGTATAAATATAAATTTTATATTTGAAAAAAATCTGGTTATTTTGGTTTAAAAATTTTTTAACATATTGAAATTTCATTAAATAGATTTATAACTGTTTTTGAAATGTTTCAATTAAAATTTTTGTTTGGAGAGTTTTATTATATGCTGATTTTGACGAAAATAGAATATATAAATTTTTGAGTCGCTCTATGGCCCCAAAAAAAAATAATTTTTTTTTAAATCAAAGTTTTTATTATTCGTTTTTTAAGTTTCTTATCAAAATAATTGTGCAAATGAAATTGGTGTTTATTTACACATTGGTTTAGGTGACTTGAACGGATGTTCAATTGTAAATAAAAAACAAAACAAGAATCGAAAAATAAATTTTACGAATAAATATTACAGGTATTTATGTGAAGCTGGAGGGAATATTGTAAAAGATTCTGAGCTTATCAAAAATCCAGTCAACTTTGTTAATGTAAAACAATTGAATGTTAAAATAAAAGTTAAACATTTGATTTCTAGGAATTATTGCAACTTAAAGATTATTTTGCTCAATTGTTGACTACTGCATTTTCAGATGAAAGAGAATTCAAAAATAAGTTTCAGCACGATTTTGAGAATTTTATAAATTCCAACAAACAAAGTCCTGAATTTGTTGCACTTTATATGGATGATATGCTAAAAAATGGAATGAAATGTGTCTCAGATGCTGAAATGGAAAATCGTCTGGATAATATCATGATTTTATTTAGATATTTACAAGAAAAAGATGTTTTCGAAAAGTGAGTTTCCATAATTTTTAGTAAAGTCAACACTTATTTTTAGATATTTTAAACAACATTTAGCTAAACGATTACTTCTTGATAAATCATGTTCAGATGATGTCGAAAAAACATTAATTGGAAAGTTAAAAACAGAGTGTGGGTAAGTAAAAGCACAAAACCCGAAAAAAACATTTTTAATAATATTTCTAGCAAATAACATTTTTCCAGATGTCAGTTCACCCAAAAATTAGAAAATATGTTCCGTGATAAAGAGCTCTGGTCAACTTTGAGTACTGCATTTCGAGATTGGCGAGAAGAAAATCCAACTATTGTTCGAAGTGTACTAGCTAATCATTTCAATAATCCGATTGATATATCCTTGCGTGTTCTAACAGCGGGAGTTTGGCCAACGCAACAATGTGGAACAGTTCAATTGTCATCAGAATGTTCTGCCGCTTATGAAGTAATATAGTGGAAAGTTGAATGAAACATTTTTGATTTAATAAGTTTAGCTTTATTCGAATTTCTACACAACGAAGCATAGTGGACGAAAATTGACATTAAATACGTTGCTAGGTAATGCGGATGTAAAAGCAACTTTTTATCCACCTCCAAAAGGTTCAGTAGCGTCTGGAAGTAATGAAGAAGTTTGTTTCAAATTTTCGTTTTTTGAAAAAGTTTCTTGAAATTTAAAAAGTTGATTTAGAATGCTCCGGGTCCTTCAAATGTGCAAGTTCAAGGAAAAGCAGAAAATAAGATTCTACAAGTGAATACGCATCAAATGATTATTTTGCTTTGTTTCAACTATCGAGCCAAACACACATATCAACAATTATTGGTAAAAAACTAGTAAAATTTGTTGATTCGAATATGTTCGAATAGTTTTATAGGAAGAATCTCAAATACCAGAACGCGAATTAAAAAGAAATTTGCAATCGCTAGCAATGGGAAAAAGTAGTCAGCGAATTTTGTCAAGAAAAGGAAAAGGCAAAGATATTGGTATGTTCAGTAAAGAAGGTTGGTATGTTTTGAATTTTTTAAACTTGTAGAAAAAATGGACGAGTTCACTGTAAATGATAATTTTTCGTCAAAGCTTACTCGTGTCAAAGTTCAAATGGTGACTGGCAAATCAGAAACAGAACCAGAAATTAAAGAAACGCGTGGAAAAGTGGAAGAAGATCGAAAGTTGGAAGTCGAAGCAGCGATTGTAAGAATTATGAAAGCGCGAAAGAAATTGGACCATAATAATTTGGTCACAGAAGTTTGTTTCATTAAAAAAAGAAAGAAACAGTGAAATTTGATATGGATAATTACAGGTAACACAACAACTAAGACATCGCTTTTTGCCAAATCCGATTATAATCAAAAAAAGGATCGAGACTCTGATCGAACGGGAATATTTGGCTAGGAACGAAACGGATCACCGAATGTATCAATATATTGCATAAAATATATTTTTTGATTAAAATTGAATTGTTTTATCATTGAATTGTTTTATTCAATTATCAATTGAGAAGTTTAAAATGTCCTATCAAAAGTTCTAAAATGATTCAATTTTTTGAATTTTATTTAAAAAAAAAAAATAAGAAACGCATTTTTTAAATTGTTAAATGGAAATTGTATGTAGTAAATCGCAAATTTTCGAATTTTTTTTCTTAATGACAAATTTTTTCCGCTTAAGGTTTCTAGCCGAACTAATTTATTTTAATACGCTAAAAAGTGCTTTTTTGTAACTTGTGAATCAGCGTTTATATAATTGAATTTATTTGTTGGTTTTTTTTAAAATAATTTCAATGTCCGCCCACCCTCACCATCCTCCACTTTAAATTTTTGTATCAAATTTGGACAAAAAAACCTTGTTTAATTATGTCAAAAAATCCGAGTTTAACATTGCTGAGTCAGAAAAAGAAAAAAAATTGATGAATTTTGTATTTTGTATTTTATTATTGAAAAACATTGAGAAAACACGACCGAATTGTTGAAATTTCATAGAGAAAAAATGTTGCAATTTTGTTTCAAAATGAGTTGAGCTGGAAAAAGGACGGCAAAACAATGTTTCTAGTTGTCTGTTGTCTCTAGAGAATATCGATTCCATCTCATCGCCTAGCTGTCGCTCTCCTCTCACTCTCTCGTACCGATTTATATTTGAACGCGAAAACGCATTTTTCGAAGAAAACTGTTCATTTTAAAATCTTCGATTATTTTAAAATGTTTTTTTTTTCAGAAAGATTGAAAATCTGGACGTTGGGATAAAACAACAACAAAACTACAGAAATGCAGGTAATTCTAACAAATTTTAAACCTTTTTTTAAGAGTTAAAAAAAAAAAAATAAAAACAGTTATTTAAATAAATGTTTAATTTGAAAATTTCAGTCAGATGATCCTGCAGTTTTATCAGTCGGCACAGAAGTAAGTGCAAAATTTAAAGGAGCTTTTTGTGAAGCGAAAGTAAAAAAAGTGACAAGAAGTATAAAAGTTAAAGTGAGTTGAAGTTTTTATTTCAATAATTGAAATTTTTTTTTTAGGTTTTATTAAAAGAATCACCGTTTGGAAATATGATTGTTGACGACGCATCAATTGCAAGAGCTGTAAAGCTGGAAGTCAACGAGGTAGAAAAGTTTCTTTAAATTTACGAATAATTCAGAAAATTGATTAAAGCCAATCGATATTTTGCATGGAAAACAAGTAATTCGAGCAATTGTTCAAAATATTAAAGATTGCAGTAAATACCACGTTGGTAAGTTAATTCAACGCTATTTTTATTGAGAAAAATTCAATTTTTTAGTTTTTAATGATGGTGACGAAAAAGAATTACGGAGAACGCAACTTTGTCTTAAAAGTATTATTTTTCAATTATTTGGCATTAAAACCATAATTTCAGGTGCTAAACATTTTGACTCTGCTGTTAATTTAGATGCTCTGCCGCTTTATAATCCTGAACAATTTAGTAGTCCGGTTGTAAAAGGAGTTGTTGGAAAATCAAAATTAATTAAAAAGTAGTTTTAAAAATCGAAATTTAAACAAAATTGAGAAAACAAGTGTTTTTTTTAAGAAGAAAAGTTGACGATCAATCTCCAACAAAAAGAAAAAAACGAAAAGAAGAAGACGATTCCGATGACGATAAAGCAAGAAAAAGAGAAAAACGAGCAGCTGCATCAGCAGCCACTGTAGCAATTGGTGAAATGAATCAAGGCGATACACAAAGTGAAGATTCAAGCGCAGATTCAACAGAAGAAAAAGAAAAAGAAAAAGAACGAAGAAGAAAAAAAGAAGAAGTTCCAACTGTAAGAGTTTATATTAAAATGAACAAAACATTTTTTTTTAGGAAAAAGAAGAAAAAGAAGTGGTTAAAAAAATTGAGGAGAAGCCAAAAACAAAAGAAAATCGCAAGCAACAATCGGCAAATATTGTAAAAGATGAAAATGGACTAACTTTTTCGCCAGGAAATTGTATAATTGTTTTTGAAGATGAACAAGCAGCCATCAAAATTCGAGATTGCATCACGTTAGCAGCACAAAACACAAATAAAATTGTAAGTTTTGAAACGAAATCTCAATTTAAAATCTAAAATCTAATCGATTCTCACGTTCTTCTCAAAATTAAGAGTCACATTTATGAAACATCATCAAATTGTGCACCATCGACATCATCAAGCGGCGCATTTGTTCCAACTTCAGCACTCATAAATTCAACTGAAAAACCAAAAACCTCAATTCCAACTTCAGTTTATCCAGTTTTTTACAAAAAACAATGGTTTCCTGCAATTGTAGTGTCGGAAAAAGCTTTCAAAGAAGGAGGAAGAAATCGAATAAAAAAAATCGATGTAAATGAAATAACGTTGCGAAAATTTTCAGATGGAGAATAGTAAGTTTCAATTTGTTTTTCTCGTTAAAAAATACACCTATTGATTGGATTGTCTTAATTGTTAAACTTAAAAAATTGCAGCATCACTAGAAGTTTATCTCAGCTTATACCGTTGTCATGGGCACCGTCATTTTCAAAAAAGAAGTTGGAAGAATTCAAGGACAATCGAAGCGACGGTTCAACGAGTAAAGGCAAAGTCGATTTTTCCGTGGCCCTCGAAATGGCGTATTCTTTTATGGATAATGGACAAATGCCAAATGGTTGGACCCCCAAAGACGTTTATGGAAATAGTTTAACGAAAGCTGGCAGCAGTTTCAGTGATGATGATGTGAAACGGGAAGAAGAGGAAGGAGACGAAGAAGAAGAAGAAGAGGAAGAAGAAGAAGAAGGATGCGATAATGGTGATGATGATAATGATAATATCAAGCCTGATAAAGAACCATCGGCAAATGTTTCTGAAAGTTTAATAGGTGGTGGTGATAATGAAAGTTCAAATGATGAATCAGATAATGAAGTGTCAGCCGAAGAACGAGATTTCTTTATTGCTCAACTCTACAAATTTCATGAAGAACGTGCATCGCCAATAAATCGAGTGCCAAAATTAGGAGGAAAAGATATTGATCTCTATCTATTTTATCGATTAGTTCAAAGTTATGGTGGTTCGAAAAAAGTGACGTCAAAATCAAAATGGGGTCGAATTTTACACAGAATGAAATTGCAAGGATGCCCTGGTGCAAATTCAGGGACAATTCGAAAAGCCTACATTAGATATTTGGAGCCATATTCGGCGTTCGAGGCAAAACTCGGTTGGGCGTTTGATAAAAAAGCATCAGATGCCGGAGTTGTTGGACGAGGCGAAAGACGACCAATATTAAGGCAAGGACAAATTATCGAACAAAAAAAATCACGGCGAAAGTCGGATGGATCGGTAAAATTACCAAGAGGAAGTAAGGAAAGAGAAACGGCAACGAGTGAATCAAAAGAAAGTAGTATGGCAAGAGAAATGAAAAGCCAATCGCCAATAAGTGGAACAATTGAAGAATATTCAGATGAAACAAACAAGAAATGCAAAAATGATGAGGTATATTTTCACGGTTAAGATATTTGTTCTAGAATAATCAATAATTTTTTTAGATCGAAGATGATGGAATAGAAGACAATGAAAAAGCAAGAGAAATGACTCCAATTGAAAATGAAATGAAAAGAGAATCATCGATTCCAAATGAAAAATCATTACGAGATAAACGATCAGCTTCATTATCTGAAAGTGGAATGGGAAAGAAGGAATTCTCAATGGATGACGACAGTAAAAAAAAAGATTAAATGTTTTTCAAACAAAAGATTTTTAAATTTAGTGAGGAAACGAAAAGAAAAAAAGAAAATGTCAATGAGACAAAAAGTTGAAAGAAAAGCTGTTGGTGGAACAATGTCGACAATTGATCATGTTGATAAAAAAAGTGATTATGATGAAAACTATCAACTATCAAATGTGTAAGTAAAGTTTCAGCCTGGGCTTAAATAAATTATTTTTTTCAGATTATCACATTTCTATATGGGACAAAAAGTTCATGCCAATCACAGTGGTCGATGGTACGACGCTCGAGTAGTGGAAATTCGTCAAGCCAAAACAGCAGATCTGGTCGCGATTTTAACAAAAGGAGACGCATCAGATGATGAGGAAAACTTGAAGCCCGACGCAATTGAAGAGCTGAAAGTTTTGGCAAATAAAATGGAGTGTTTCGTTCATTATTTGGGATGGAACTCGCGTTACGACGAATGGATAAATCTGAGCAAATTAAAAGTGTCAAAAAAAGATCAGCAAGCCTCGAGAATGTTGTTGAGAGAACAAGCATTTGGTCGAACAATCAGTGATCGACGAATTGCATTAGCTGAAGTTTTGTCGTCAGAAGGCCGGTCAATAGAGGAGAGAGATTTTGAAAAAATTCTCGAAAGTGTCCGTGAGTCTGTCGGAAGTTTTGGCATGATTCAAACCGAGTCTTGCTCTTCTGGACCACTGATACCATCGTCTACAACGCCAAGGACATCACTGTCACCATCATCAATATATCCGCAGAATATGCATCCACATCAAAGTTCCCAATTTCAATTGACGCAACCTTCTAAGTTTTCTGCATCGGCATCAACAATCAGTACAACAACCACAGTTGGAATGTCGATTTCGTCAATAATGTCTCAAATGGCATCCGGTAAAGATCCCAACCTAACAGTTCGCGCAGTTGCAGCTGCCGCAGTGGGACTGGAAGCTAGAGCAAGAGGATCACGAATGTTGTTGAGTCCTCCAGGAGGTAGGACACAAAAAACACTACTCCATCAAATTTCATGTAAGCTCAGTTGTTTTAATAATTTTTACAAAAAAAAATTGCAAAAAAAAAATTTCAGCGGAAGCAGGTTATCACGCACTCCGGATTGACCCATTGAAAAACAACGAAAAAATGTTTTCACCGAGTTGTCCTACAGATGCATTATCATCATGCTGTAATAAATTATCGAGTTTACAATCGATTGATGATGCTTCGACGTCAACATCACAAACATCCCAGCAATCATTTAATTATTCAAATAAACAAAATGAAAAGGAGACATCATTCAAAGAAGAAATAAAGAATGAAGAAGAAGAAGAAGATGATGATGATGATGATGATGATGAAGTAGAAGGTGAAGAAAAGGAAGAAGAAGAAGAAGAAGAAGAAGAAGAAGAAGAGGAAAAAAAAGAAGCAAACAGTTTTGTTAAAATTCCATCACCAACAATGATAACAAGAAGGCAAAGAACATTAAGCAGAAGTATTGAGAAAGAAGCAGAAGGAGTGTCTTCTAAAAAAAGTGGTCGAAAAACGACATCAGCCGTAGTGTCAAATAATACGCAAAAAGTTGTCGCAGCAGTATCTGGGCCATTGACAATAGTCGTTGAAAAAGAAAAAAGTTTGAATGAAAAAGGAGATTTACAAAGTAAAAAAGGTGAGGTCATCAATTGATTTCAGTTTTTAGTCAATTTTTCAGGTAATGAAATGATTGAGAAAAGAAGCAACTATCGGAATAGACGAGGAATGTCGATTGATTGCGATATTGTAAAATCGAAAAAATCTTTATTAAAAGAAGCGGTTGAAGATGTTGACGATGGAGCACAGTCAGCACCGCCAGCAATGTCCGAAGAAAACATTGAAGCAGAAGAGAAAAAAGACAATGAAGACGTCGACGGTATTGATGAAGAAGAAGAAGACGATGAAGATAAAGAACAATCACCAACACAAACATTGGATGAATCAGTATTTGAAGGGGATTTAACAGCAGAGATAAATAGTGAGAGAAGGAGCGGATCAATAAAAGGATGTATTAAAAGAAAACGGTGAATTTTTTGAATTCAATTTTATTTTCGTCATTTCTTTTTTTCACAGAACAATTCGTCATTCAAATATGGTGATAGAAAAGAAATATCAAAGACATTTGCACTCGACGAATAAAAAGCTGCCCAATGATGATGAAAATGAAGAAATCGATGAGGCAGAATGTAAAAAATTCGATTGAGAGTTTTTTGATTTTTCTTTGTTTTTTCAGCTTTCAATACAACACCGACATCAATTCATAAAGCTGACACATTTCATTCATTAAAAACCAAAATGCATCGAATTATGGAGTTGGAAAACTCATTGAAAGAATATTCAGTGCTTGGCCTAGATGATTATGGTAAAAAAAAAATTAAATTTTTTTGAAAGACTTTATTAACATCGGATTCTTTTTTAGAAAAAATATTAGAACACACAGCAGAAGAGGATATTTGTGATGTGTTAGAAGACCGAGCATATGAATTGAAGGAAATTTACACGCAAGCAAAGTCTGAAATTGTTGCGATGGAAAAAAAGAAAAGAAGGTTTTATGAAAGGCGAAGTAAATTGCATTTTCTTTATTATAAAATAAAATAACTTTATTAAAGAAGATCGTGAACGTCGTCAGAGTATGACACCATTGGAAATGAACGAAGACAATCCAGGAGCGTTATTGACATCGCCACAACCACAACTACCGCCAACTTCTGCCACTTCACCACCTTTAAAAAGCATTGATAAAACAAATTATAATAATCTGTCAGCAACAGAAGATGACTCTGGTTCAAATGGAAATCGAAGATTTGATACATAAAAATAAAGTTAAATAAGGTGACAGTTTCTAATCATTTTAATATTTATCATTGAATCGATCTCAAAAAAATCAACATTTTATTTATTAAACTTACTTTTGTTTTAAAATATTATCTGTTTTTTTTTAATTCAATTTTTAAAATTTAATAAAATTGAATTGCGTTATTTACAAAAAACATAAGAACGAAAGAAACAAAGTAAAATGCCTTTCTTTTTTTCTGTCCCGAATCTTTAATTGAATTATTTTATTAATTTTACTACGTATTACCGAGGTGTTTGAAAGTTTTTGTTAGCTCCAAATAAAAAAAGAGCAATTTTGATTAGTTGTTTTTCTTCATTTTTCTTTATCAATCAAAAAAAAATAATGTGAATTGGTTATTTTTTTGAATAACATCGTTTTGAAGAGTTTAAACTACATACAAAAAATGAAAAACTGTTGTAAATTATTCAGTTCAAATTAATTAGAATTGAATTTTTTATCAGAATAATTGTTGATAATTCGAAACATCCATATGATTTTTTTGTTGATAAGAAAGTCCAAAGGTCTGATAAATATCTGTACTTTTTCGCAATTACGTAGAAAAGATTGTTTAGTACAAATTAAATGAAAAATAATTTTTCTCGTTTTGGTGTTGGCTGAATTACATCAGAAGTTTTAGAAAAAACAAATATTGAAACAGTTTTTTGAAGAGCTCGACCAAGATCCGATGAGAAATGTTTAAAAACCTTTGCATTCCCGCCCAATATCTGACGTGTCAATTTTTTTTTGTTCTAAAAAAAATAGTCAAACTTGTTGTGAATTTCCAAAATGAAAATTGAACATAATTTTGACTTGATGATTACCGATGAGGAGAAGAAGAAACGAGGATGAACAAAACGAATATCATCAGACATTCTTCTCATACAAAATAAATATGACAATTTCTCCTTTTTTTTCTTGATCTCTACTAATCATTGTTCTCTTTCCTATTATAAGTGGACTTCGACCCCACAACACACAAATACACAAAAATAAAATAAAATCAAGGGGGGGGGGGGGGGGGCGTGGTTGTAAGAATTGTTGTTTAAAGCACTTTTGCAATAGAGAAAAGTTGGTTAAACAGTGGTGGTATTTTTCGTCATTCTCATTTCATTTTTTTTTTCAAATTTTATTATTTTTCGGATGAAAATCGAGTGAGAAAAAAAGGTTTTTTTTCTCAAGAGATTACTGTAGCTCAATTTTTTTCAATCACCGATCGATCAAAACGCATTTTTAATCAACTTTTCCTAAAAAATATTCGATTGATATTCACGAACTGAATTTATACCGTAACTTACCAATGATATTTTACGCGTATTTTTTTCCAGAACTAACAGAAAAGGAAAAAAAATGACGAAAACTATAAAGCAGTCATCAATCGATCGAGTTTTTTATAAAAATTTGAAATCATTTTCGGTGAGAATTTAAGTGAAAATTTAAAAAAGAAATAAATTTAAGAGAAAGCTTGACAATTTAATATTTCCCATATTTACCCACGAGATTATTTATTTTCTAACTTTATGGACAATTCTGGATGCGTTGGAAATGAATTTTCTCAATTTTACCACGTTTTTCATCAAATCTTCATCGATTTTCATTTCACTTCTCACTGGAACTTTTGTGGCTTTCATTACAATTTCAATTATTCGAACAATTTTAACAATAATCGCTTATTATAAAGGATGGTTGTTTGAGGAAATCGGTAAAGCTCCATCAAATTCAACGAAACTTTTTATGCTGATTTGGACGAATATTTCGAAACGAGCTTCATTCTTTTCGTATCAAGGATTACTTCCATGGTTATTAGTTCCAAGAATTGATGATACTTTAGAAAAAGTCCATAATTTCCCTTTGATTATTGAGATTTTTTCTTTTTTTTTAGTATTTGGAAACCATGAAGCCAATCCTCAATGAAAATGAATATGAAGAATTAGTTGATCAATCAAAGGATTTTAGGAATACTGTAGCTTCAGGACTACAAAACAAATTGTGGATGAAATGGGCATTTTCAAAAAATTATGTAATCAAAAAATTGATCGATAATTGATAAAGAAAAAAGATTTTCAGATTTCTGATTGGTGGAAAGAAGCGGTTTATATGCGATATCGTGACTCACTGATACGATCAAATGTTGGATGTGCTGATATTATTTATGAAAAAACAACCAATATTCAAGCAGCACGTGCCGCTTATGTCACCTTGAATCGTCAGAATTTTGTAAAAGACATTTTCGATCGTAACAAGATGAAGCCGATCACAATTGGTGGAATTCCACTTTGTGCTCAACAATATGCGGATTATCATCGAACTCTACGCGTTCCACACGAGACAGCCGATAAAATGATTCATTTACCTGACGCTCGTCACATTGCAGTATTTCATCGTGGTTGTTGGTACAAGGTGGATATTTATCATGGACGTCGAATGATTCGGCCAGCCGAGTTGGAGCGCGCATTTCAAATGATTATCGATAAAGCTGACGATGAAGCTTCAGTGAAAGGAGAACAATTGTTGGCGTCATTGACAATGGGACCAAGAGATTTGTGGGCTCGCGTTCGACGAGAAAAATTTTCAGATGACCTAAATTATGAATCATTGAGTTTGATTGAAAACTCGTTGGAAATTGTATTTCTAGACGAAGAGGAACAAGAATACGATGAGGTACTTTTTCTTCATTCAATAATTCTTTGTTGATTTTTTAACTTGATTAGAATGATCCAAAAAAATATGGAAGAGAATATGCGCGAGCACTCCATGGTGATGGATACATGCTTTGGTGTGACAAACCGAGCGTTTACATCTTCAGCAAAAATGGTCGTTTTTTATCGAATGCCGAGCACTCACCGTGTGATGCGATGATTTATGTTCAAGTTCGAGAATACGTCAAATATCATGAGCATTATGAAGCTCCTTATGGATCAGATGGTCATTGTCATGGTAGTGTTGAGTTTATTCCAACTCCAACAAGAATACGATGGAACTTTGATGAAGAAGTACGATTTTTAAATACAGAAAAAACTATCCAAAAGCTTTGAGAATTTTAATATTTTGTGGAAATCTTTTCACGATAAGAACAAATATTTTTAGACGCTAAGCGCAATTGATGAAGCATATAAATTCTCGAAAAGTGTAGCCGACGATTTCAGTAATTCAAATATTATTTTCACCGATTACGGTAAAAATTTTATGAAGAAGGCAAAAGTTTCACCTGACGCATATATTCAAATGGCTTTACAAATGGCTTATTACAAGGTTTGAAAAAAAAAAACAAAAAAAATTCAAATTTTATAAATCGATTGAAGGATCAAGGAAAATTTGAACAAACTTATGAGCCGGCAGTTATGCGTCTTTTTAAGGAAGGTCGAACAGAAACTGTTCGATCATGTAGTATTGAATCATGTGATTTTGTAAGATCAATGCTTGATAAAAAAGTTGATAATATGAAGAAGCTTGAAAATCTTAAAATTGCATGTAGCCGACATCAAAATTATTATCGAAATGCAATGGCGGGAAGGTTTCATTTAAATTTTAAACTGATATTTTCGTATGTTTTAAGAGGTGTTGATCGTCATCTTTTTGCGCTTTATGTCGTTTCACGATATTATTCAATCGCATCACCATTTCTTGAGAATGTATTCAATCGATCATGGGCCTTATCAACAAGTCAAACACCACAACATCAAATGATTGAATATTCGAAAGCGCTCAATAATGAACCGTCACTTTTCTGGCCGGCTGGTGGCTTCACATGTCCAGACGGTTCGAATTATGGTGTTTGTTATACAATTGGAACAACTGGTGATCGAATAAGTTTCCATATTACAACATGGAAATCATTGAAAAATACGGTAAATTAGTAGAGAAAGCAATGGAAAAATAAAGATTCTTCGTTTTTTTTAGGATGCCGAAAGATTCTTAAAATATTTGATTGAAAGCTTAAAAGAAATGAAGCAGATGGTTGAAGATGCAACTTCTTCAAATAAAACAAATTAAAATTTTCCCTTTTTTTTTTTGATTTTCGATGTATTTCCTATTGCAAAACTAGCGATTTAAGAAATGCTTTTGTTTTTTGTCATAAACAATATTTTTATATAAATAATTGCAAATACGCTCTATCGGAAATTTTCAACTGTTTCAGAATATTTTTATGTTTAGGAACAATTAAAAACAAAAACTTGACGAACTGTAAATCGAAACCCGTGTTGTGGTTGAGACAAGTTGAACTCCCAAAAAAAATGTTTCAACGTTTTCGATTTTCACCTCATATTTTTGACGAGAAGATGGAAGAAATTTACAAAACTATCTACTGTCTACGTCTGTTTAATTTTAATTTTATCGAAGTTTAAAAAAAGATGTGAAAAACTTTTCTGATGTGACAATAATGTATTATTATTCTCATCAAATACAATAACATTTGCATTTGACCTTGTGGTTTTAAACGGCCAGATAAATTCCTCTTTCTTATTTCTATAATGTGCTACTGTGCTTCAAAATATCTCGTTTTATTCTTATTCGTCCCTCTTCAAATATTAGTGATGCCCAGATTTGACAATAGTTATAAAGCTTTTCGTCTCGAGCAACAAAAACAATTCGGAGAATACTCACAAGTCGGACTTTTTCAAGTTCTTATTGAATTTATCTCGTTTTCTTGTTGATAAATTCTATTTTTGTCTAGAACGATATCTTCGTGGAAAAAAGTGAGAAAATCGAAAAAACTACTCAAGCGTCAATTTTAAGCGGCAAAATTTCTGACAAAACAATTTCCGATCTTGCTGGTAATTGAATCGATGTTTTTTTTTCACTTACGCTTCTAACTTACAGAATATATTTTTCGATTGCTTGACGGCACAGGTGAAGTAATATACCCTAGAAATCGTCTTGAAACAAAGCATCAAGACGAAAATGAATTATCCACATTTTTTGAAATGGCAGTTTTAAATAATCAACAAAAAACTGTTCAATATTTACCGAGAAATTTTCAAAAAAAAACAATGTTTAGAAACCCGAAAAAACAACGATTTTTTAACAAAAAAACAAGAGCGGTTTGTTGAAAAACACTAAAAACGAATTTAATACGTATTTCAAAAATATTTAGGAAGGAAGAGCTTAAAGGTTACTTTTAAATGAAAGATTTTATTGAGCCAAGTCCAACTCATCATTGCACTTTTTGATATAGTAATAACTTTCATCCACAGTGTTCTGTTAATATAAAATTAATTTTTGGTATTATTTTTTTGTCTTTTTTACAATTCTGGTTTTTTTTGGCGTTTCCAAATCCTCCTTAAACTCACTGTTCGAATTTTTAAAGTTTTTGGGATGTTCTTTCAAGTCTCTGAAAAGTGAAAATGTCAATCGAAAAATGAAATAGTAGCCACTCGGTTTTTTCATGAAGTCTAAACCATTAGATCAAGATTAAGACAGCCTGTTATGCTGATATATATATAACTGAGCCCAAAGACAGGCTAGCAATTATTTATCAGCGCGTTGAGCTTGATCGAATAATTTAGGCTAACCGAAAAACCGAGTAATGACAATTTGGCTTATCTAGTTGATATAATTTCACTTTGAATAAAATATTTTTAATAGAAAAAAATAAATGTTTTATTGTTTTAATTTTAAAATGATAGTACATGGAACTTTATTTTTGTTAATAATGAAATGAAAAAAATATCTTACAACTCAGAGCGAAAACATTCGGGTACTGCAAATCGACATCGACCAAACTTCTGAAGTTGTACTTTAGAAGCGATTGAAATGTCAATTGAAAACTTTGAATTAGAGGAATTTTTCTGTAAAAAAAAATAAGAAATTTATTCGAATATAACTGCTTTGCTAACATTATTAGGAATTAAATATTTGGTTTGCTTGCAAATATCAGAAAGTATAGCTTCTTTGTTAAAGTCTGTATGTTTTACTAATGGCATTGATTTGATGTTTGCATGCTGGGTTTTAATATGGTACAATCCTTCCTTTTCAGTGTGAAATTCTGATGTGCCACAAGTTAAACAACGGAAAGGTCGGTATCTGGAAAAATTAAAGAAATGATAACCCCTGTTTTAAACAAATAAATTAAATACTAACTGAACATGATGTCGAAGAATATGATATTCATATCCTTGAAAAGTATTAAACATTGTTTTACAATCGAAACAGACTGGATGCGCTTCATTATTTGCAATTAGGTCCGCTTCGTGATCTGGGTTGAAGTCATCTTCTAAACAAACTGGGTTTTCATAACTTGGACACGGTGAATTTTCCACAATATCCTGAATAAATATTAGAAAATGTTTTTTTTTCTCTTTCAATTTACTTACTACAAACTCGCTTTCTGTTAATCGATAAATGTCTGTCTCGCAATATTTTGATGGTGTCTTAAATTTTCAAACCATTTTTACTTTCGAAAAAAAATAGGAAGAGATCGTAATTTAACTATCACCTCAACATTTCCAAAGTTAAGTTTCGGGTAGTTGTCCATTTTGTTTATTCTGAATATTATACAATTAAATAAAAAACTAAGCTTAGATCAACAAATAAAATTTGAACCATGGTGTATAAAAAACATTCCGATAATTAAAATTCAATAAATTTAACGTTCGTTTTGTAGGAAAAGTATGTGCAAATTTTTTAAAACAATATTTATTATTTTTAATTCAATTTAATTTTTTAATTCAACTTAAATAATGATAAAACTTAAATTTATTTTTTCCAGATTATTTTTCATATTTGTTATCAATTGTGCATTTCTACACTGGTGCACACACTGAATTTCACGAGCAAAGTTTATTTCGTAATAACTAACTTTTTTCTATTAAATCTAACAAATATAATTTATAAATATTAATTTTGAAAATATAAAAACCTAAAATCAACTCAAAATTTTGGATTCTATAAAATTTCAGAAAACGTTATTTAAAAAAAATGTTTTTGCGCTGAATTCTATTTGCAAAAAAAAACGCCAAAGAAAATCTTTGAGTTAAGTTTTGTAACAAAAACAGTTTTTTAGCTTCTGAAAACTAATTTATTATGTTATTTATATATTTTTTTACAGTTTATTTTTTAGTTAAAGAGTACGTTTAATTGATAGATCTTGTTAGAACTATTTCCAAGCAATATTTATTTCATTTTTTCATGCTTTGTTACAATTCTCTAAAAAAAATTTTCAGGTTGAAATGTCTCATTGGTTTCACAGAAATCCTATGAAACCAACTGAATTTGTGAAATTTGAGTTAAAAGGTGTTTTGACAACTGATAAGTGCTCGAAAATAGCCGGAGAACTAAGATTACGACGAGACAGGTTGATCGGGCATTTTAAAAATGCGGCGAATAATCTTGAAGAAGTGTCGACAGATTTCAATGAATATTTAAGGTTGTTTGCTGGTTTTCTAATTGAAATTCAAGATTCAAATTCTAACAGGTTTAAACAAGTTTTTTAAATTCAATTAATTCATTTTTAATTTATAGAGAAGGCGGAATTAAAAATAGTAAATTAATACCACTGTTGCGTTTCAAATGGGGAAACTCAATGCTCGTTTCTACCGCAACGTTTTATTTTATTTTTTTAACGGCAACAATTCAATTTTTCAGAGAAATATCTGACACATGGTTTGAAGCTTTAAGTATGATTCAATGTATGGCCATTTGGTTAACAAAACATGCAGCTTTTGTAGCAGGAAAAGATGAAGTTCGAGAATGTGAAGCAAAAGAATGCTTACAGTGTTTGAGAAAAGCTGCTGGAATGTTTGAATATGTCAAATCTGAGTCAAGTAAGATCATTTTTTGAAAATTAATAATTAAAAATTTTAGGCAGAATAACAGGAGCAAATGAAGTGAAAGGATCTGATTTAGATCCAGCAGTTATGAACACCTATCTCTTGACCGCAACCGCTGAAGCACAAGAAGTTATTGTGGCAAGAGCCATTGAAATGAAGCATAATGATTTATTAATTTCATCACTTTCAGCGCACACTGCTAATATTTTTTCGAAAGCTGGTAGTTTTTAAAGTTAAAGTTCGAAAAACTAGCCAAATTTTTAGATCAAGAATTGTCAAACCTACCTGAAGAAATATTTGGAAGATGGCGAAAATATTTACAATTGAAACATCATTTCTATTTAGCATATGCGTATGCGTTTCTCGGAAAATCTCAATTAGATGAAGACAAATGTGGAGCAGCAGTCCGGTAAAATTTGGTTGTACTCCGCAAATAAATACTAAACGTTTAAGTTTTCAGATCATGTAAACAAGGAAAATCCGATTATGAGGTAGCTAAATCATTAGCAGCAATGTACGCGACGGCTCCAGGGCCAGGACGTCGTATAAAACCCGAACAACATTTATTTTTTCGAAAAATTGAACCTTTATTAGAGAGATACCTAGAAAAAGCGGAAAGAGAAAATGGTTTTATTTATCATCAAAAGGTTAAAAAATTTGAAAAAAATTAAAATATTAGTTTTGTTTGTAGGTTCCCGATCAAGTAGAACAGCTTGATGCAGAAGTTCAATATGGAGTTGCAAAACCGATTCCATTTGAATACCCAATACCAGCCGAAGTTTTTAGAAAAATAATATTTATTATTCTTATTGAATTGTTTTAGATTTGGAATCCTATGGTTTATTCAGCATTTGACTTATCGAAATCTGAAATGCCAGATTTTTCAAAATTAAAAAAGGTAAATAATTCTAATTTATCAACAAAAAAAATGGATTTTTAAAGAGCAAATCAAGCTTAGAACCAGTAAAAGAAGAGAAAATTTATCAAACAGAAAAAGATCCGAACAATTTCAGTGGATGTGTAATATCATAAATCTAATCTGTTCCGAATTTTAATAAAAGTGTAAATACTTTCAATTTCATAATGTATTTTTTTTTGTAAAAAGTATCGTTAGATTAACCCCAATTTCCTTGTCACTTTTTTAATGAATTTATTTATTGTGATATTAAAAAAAAACATCAAACATTAACTTTACAAGTGTTGCGAATTGTCAGAATAATTTTTAAATAAAGATTTGAAGCCGCAAAGAGTTCGTTTTTTCAATTCCAATACAAAACAAGAAAAAAAATGTGGAGAATTTAAAAACTGGGTAATTTAGAGAAGAAGTTTGTTTTTACAAACTTTTTATTAGCTTTTTGAGTTCGATCCAAGATGCTGCACAGGCACCGACAATATTGATTGATTTTTTTTCCTGCTGATTCACTTATTTAATTTGTTGGTTTTAAATAAAATGTATTTTAAAGATTAAAAATAAAAAGAAATAAATATTTGATTATAATATCAGATTGTAGCTCATTGTAAATTCAAGCATGGATCAATTGTTTACAAAGCTGAATCAATCGAAAAATTGGAATATCAGGTGTGCCAATACGATGGCGATGAAGGATGGATGCACCCATCCTTTTTTCGAGTCAATGGTCATTTTTTCGAAACAAAAAAACCAATGAGAATGTATCGTAATAGCTTGTTAACCATTCTTGCCATTCTATTATTCAGAAAATTGAATGGCGATTTATTGATTGATAATAATAGTTGCACCCATTCGATTCATTGTGGCAAAGGTAAATTTTGTTCGGAAGGAATTTGTCGAACAAGTTTCTGTACCAGCAATAATCAATGTGAAAAAGTAAGAAAAAATTGTTTTTTTTTTTTTTTTAAATAAAAATAACTGGAAATAATTGAAGAATGAGGAATGTCGATTAGGAATTGTGAATGGACACCGAAAAAATGGATGTTTTAAACGGAAATCATCAATGATTGAAGACGATCAATATTGCATTGGTGGAGCTTTAGTTACAACAAGTTCAGGCTTATTGATTGATTGTGATTTATCGAAAGAATGCCCATCAACATACATTTGTAACCCAAAAATTGGAAAATGTTGTTCAAGTAATTCAAAACTTTTTCTTTCTTTTTTTTGTTAGAAAATTGAAAATAATTTCAGAATTATCATCAACTTGCTCAAATAATAGAAAAACATTATTAAATGTTTTCACTGACAAACCAATTATTTGTCAATTTAAAAATGGAAAAATGTTGCCGTGTCCAAATAATGCTCAATGTGAGATAACAACAGGGTTTTGTTGCTTATCAACTAATGATGGTAAAGTATTGATTGATTAAAAATGAATGACAATTAAAATATTTGAAAACCAAAAAAAAATGTTGATTTTCAAGAACTTGACGTTGAATTTCCAATTGTTAATATAAATTCTTCAAAGAAACAAACAAAGCGGACAAAGCCTGGACAAATTTGTTCATTAGCTGAAGGTTGCACTGATGACGCTGCTTGTGTTTGTGATTCATTCCAAGTCTGTAAATGTGAATGTGCTCGAGAACTTGGCTTCACAATTTCAGCAAATGGAGAATCGTGTCAAAGAATAAAGAGACGATTAAAAGTGATTTTTTTGTTTATAATTTGCGGCCAAAAAAAAAGAAAAGAAAGTTGAATTAGGAAAAATGCAAAACTGACATGGAATGTTCAGCTGCTTTTTCTGAATGCTCATCAAGTGGATGTCGATGTAAAAAAGGATTCAAAAGAAATGGTGATGGCGGATGTGAACCAATCGGTAAAAATGCGCCTACAAAACAAAAAATGAAATTTTTCTAGAATATCATTGTGCCAATAATGGCTTGCCATTGAAAAAAGGAGATCAGATAGTATCATGCTCAATGAAAATCACAGCAGGTAAATTCCAGATGACGTATATTTTTTTCACAAAACTGTGCTGAAGAATTAAACGCGCTCCATTGTTGAAAAAAAAAATTTGTTTTTTTCAATTTAAATTTTGTTTAATAGAACGGGGTATACGGTAGTCAATTCAGCGTAGAACGGTGTGCAGTTGCATAGATTTTTGATAGAAATCAGACAAAGTTTAATTTTTGCGCTAGAGCGTGGTTACATTTTGTTGAGAATTCCGTTTAATTTTAAAAATATTTTGTTGAACCAATTAAGCACATCTTGATTCGACTCAAAATCGAGATGACTGTCCAGTAAACAACTACTGTGTTCCAATATTTGACGACGCTTCTCATGCGGGATTCTATAAAGGATTCTGCTGCACATTACCAAACAAAATAATCCCAACATGTCCGGTGGGTGAAGCTCACGAATCTAGCTCACCTCCCGGCTATGGATGCTCGAACTGTCCGATGACGTACTATTGTCATCGAGACTTGATTGCAACAGAAAAGGAAATTTGTTGCCCAAAACCATGTTTATCATTGGATGATATTTATCATAATGGGCAATGTTATTCAACATCAAACTATGGAGAAAGTTGTCATGTAAATTGATTTTTTGATCTCCATTAAAATTCAATTTTTTCACCAGATTTCGATTCAATGTGCCAACACAAAATCCGAATTCAACTCGGAACGTGGCGTTGAAAAATACGCAGAGGTTGGAAAAATGGAGTGCACAAGTGGAATTTGCTCGTGTCCACCTGGATTCAGCTACACCGATGGACAATGCAAACGTATGTACATAACTGTTGATTCCTTATTTTTCAGAAAAAAAGTGGCGCGTCCGCTCGACAGATTTAAACAACAGATTTCAACAGAGTTTTCCAGTCTTGACCACGCCCACTTTTTAAAACACTTTTATGCTTCAAAATTAATTGTTTTTTTTTTATTTACTGCACTTTGCTAATCGACTTTTTGCCCGAATTTCTGAAAAGTCTTAGAAAAATGTTGAAACAAATACTGTTCACTTCTTCTTCTTCTTCTTTCTTTTTTTTTCAAATTCACAGTAGAGCGTGTTTGCAACAATGATAACTGAAAATCTTCTCTCGCTATTTTTTGAATACTGTAATGTAGGAAAAAAAAATGTTCCAGGAATAACCTGCACAATTGGGTTGCGCGGTGAACCATCGATCGATAAGCAGGGAAATTTAATGCGTTGCAAGACATCCGCTGATTGTAGCATGGGTCATTTATGTGATCATAACACACAAGTGTGTTGCAAAGGATCAAACAGTAAGAAAGGCATCAACATGGGCGGCTCAAAAATGCAATAATTTAGAATGCCCGAAAGATTATGTTGAAACTGGTAAATTATGCGACGACAGCATTAAAAATAATAATTGCAATGGAATCGGTGAATTGTGTCATCGGATGAAAAATGGAAAAACCAAAATTTGTTGCACTTATGATGCGGCAGAAATAATGATGAGAGACGAGGAGAATTCGACGATTCGTTTCTGATTTTAAATAAAAAATCAATAATTTTTGTTTGTATATTTTGGTCAATTAAAATTTTTCCCAAAGAGTTTTGAAAAAAAATCAATAAAATTTCAATTTTTTTTCTGTTACTATGTCAACTGAATCTAAAGAAGAAGAAGAAGAAGCTCTTCTTTAAGCGACTTAGCTGAATCGCTAAGCACTAATTTTGGGTGGAAAAATGTCAGAAAATTAATGATATTTTCTCCACAAATTCGAACGATTTGAAGATTTGTTGTTTCTGCAAACGTTTTTTTTTTGTTGTTGGAGGAGGAAGAAAAAACCGGGCGAGAAGAAACATTTTTCTGCCATCTCAAAATTTTCTAGTCAAGTCATTGACGCTGACGCTACACAAAATGGCGACAAAAATGAAGAAGAAGAAGAAGAAGAAGAAGAAGACAAAGTAAACCAGAAACAAAAAAAAATGGAAAAAGAAGAGAAAAATACTTTCTGCGTCTGGAGAGCGTGGTGACGGAGTATGAGAAGGGCAACTGGTGTTTTTGTGTTTGTGTGTGTGTGTGTGTGCTTCTTTTTCATCTCAGAATTCTTTTTTCTTCTTCTTCTTCTTCTTCTTCTTCTTCTTCTTCTTCTTTTCTCAACGTCTTTTTTTCCCATATCGAATTCGATAATTTTTCGACAAATTTCAGTTTTCTTTTCTGAAACTTCTTGCTCTTGAAAAATGTTTTCCGCGAACAAAAATATCTTTCCTCTTTTTTTTTTCTTCCATTGGATCTATCATATTGTTTGAAGAAGAAAAAAACGCACGATAATATTGATTTGGATCAGATCAAAAAACAAAAAGAAATCGATGATAATTATTACGATGAAATCAATAGACGAAGAAGAAGAAGAAGAAGAAGAATAAAGGAAGAGAGAGAGAGAGAGAGAGAGAGAGAGAGAGAGTGACGAATGTCTGTGTGCTCTTTGAATTTGACGGGCTCTCATTTCTCAAGAACATTTATGCCCATAATTCTCTCTAGTCTCTATTTAATATTGCTCTTTTTGTAGAACCTTCACATACAATATTTACAAAAGGTTGTAGTAAACTCATCGCCGAATCATTCTTATCAATTCACTATCAGTTCCCCACTTCTTCATCTTCTTCATCTTCTTCTTCATGTTTTATCTTCTCTCCCCCACCCACCCCCTCTCTCTCTCTCTCTCTCTCTCTCTCTCTCTCTCTCTCTCTCTCTCTCGATTTCTTTTTTTCATTTTTTCTAAAAACTTATTCTCAGTTTTATCTGAAGAAAAATTAGATTTTTTTTGAAGTCAGCTTCATCATCTCAAAACTGATCTCGACTAATCTGCGTTTTTAAGAACTTTTTGTCGCTCCCTCCCCTCCCTTCCCCCTCCGTTGATAATTTTCTCCTCTACCTCGATTCGAAATATTCAGAAATTTCTTCTTTCTTTCTTTTTTTTTGTTGACGAAAAATTCACATCAATCGACGACGACGCCAACAATCATTGATGTACAATTTAGTCGACGAAGAAATGAGAAAAGGGGGAAACAGAGAGAAAATAGAGACGAAGAGAAAAAGGACTTCAGTCGAATGGGAGACAGAGAAAACGAGAGGGAGAGAGAGAGAGAGAGAGAGAAAGCGCGACAATACCGTTTTAGTTCGGTGTAAACGATGTGTGTGTGTGTGTGTGTGTGCCGACCGCTCCATCTGTGTTTATTCACCTTTTTGTCAGAATTCTGCTTCTTTTCATTCTTTCCATTCTCCTTTTCAACCGACAAATATTTGAAACTCAACTCCTCTGGAATTTCTCTCATTTCGTCAGACAAATGGAATTCAATCAAATATTTTCTGATTTTCTCCTTTACATTTGCCTCCTTTCCCAAAACCGAACTGATAAAACAAATTGTGATCGGACACCAAAAGGTTTGATCAATCGATCAACAGTAACCGATTGAGATGAGCATTCAATATGAAAAAAAACGCCGGAATTGTTGAGTGTGAGTGAAAGGAGCCTTGTCATCGTCGTCGACGGCGATTGTCGTCGTCGTCGTCGTCGTCGTGGCTGCTGTTGCTGCTGCTATTGCTGACTTGATGAGTATATTTCATCGTGGAAAACGAAGATGAAGATGAAGACAACACATGTGTGTCTTGTGTGTGTGTGTGTGAGTGTGTGTGTGTGTGAGTGTGTATTGGGGTTCTGTCCTTCGAATCACTTGCCTTCTCTTATTCTGCGTCATCGTCATCTCCATCACCAACATCATCTTCATCATCATCATCATTGTCTTCTTCTTCTTCTTCTTCTTTTTCTTCTTTATCTTCTTATTTTTCGTCAAATTATTATTATTTTTCTTCTCTTCTTCTTCTTCTTCATCTAAAAAAAAAACCTAACCCCTTACCCGTCATCCCTCTTCGCCCGTCCCTTCTAAACGTTATTGAAATTCCTCAGTTTTTTCCAATTTCTTCTACAAATATTTCCTTGATGATGACAGTGCTCCTAAGATCCGACATTTTCCCTGTCTACATTTAGAACTAAATTCTTCTTCTTTTTTTCTTTCTGTTCTGTGTGTGTGTGTGTGTATGTGTGGCTGTCTCCCTTTCTCCCTTTCTCCTTCCCCCCCCCCCCAACCTCCCCTTTTCCTCTCCCCGCGTTTTCCAACATATTTTTTCTCTCCCGATCCGATATTCTCCTTCATTTTTCGAGTCGTCGAAGAGAAGTTTTGAAGAGAAAGAAAGCAGCTCTTCAATATTTGTTTTGTTCCAAACAGTCACTTGGAAAAGGGGGGGGGTTGTTTGGGGAGGAGAGGAGGAAAGGAAGGAGGGTTGCTATTTTCTATTTCACCCCTTCTATCCTTCTCCTTCCTTCTTCTTCTTCTTCTTCTTCTTCTTCTTCTTCATCTTCTTCTTCATTTTGTGGTAGTGGCAGAAGAGAGAGAGAGAGAGAGAGACGCGACGATATCCGTTTCTCTTAGTTTTCTTCCTTCCTCTCCCTCTCCCCCCCCCTTTCCTCTTCTCCATTTTTTCTCTCTCTCTCTCTCTCTCTTTCAATGGTTTCCATGGAAAAACATTAATGAAATATTGAAAGAGAGAGAGAGAGAGAAAAGGAGAAAATTGTCTTCCTTGGCTATAAAGGATGAGATAGAAGGAAGAAGCACCTGAATGAATACGTTGTTGATTAAAGGAGATGAAGAAGAGGTGGGTGATGGAGGAAAGAAACGAAAGAGGGAGGGGGAGGGGGGGAGGTGATTAACATATATATTTCTATGAATATATATAAATATATATGTATATATATATACGTTTATGTCCGTCGTGCTCCAGGCTTCGAGCTTCTCATTCTAAATTCATTCAATATTTATATTAACTTTTTGAAAAAAAAAAAAGAAAGAAAGAAGGAAAAGCCTTCACTTTTCTTTATTAATTATTTGCTCTTTCGTTCAAAGTTGCGCCAGCTTTTTTTCCATTGAAGAAGCTGAAAATGAAGAAAAAAGTCTACAAAAATGTGTTGGCTCGGATATTTTTACAAGAACTTTGTTCACTAGCTCAATTAGACCGTAAATGTCAATGTCAAACGAACGACGACGATGACCACGACGACAAAGCCGCACATTGAAGTTCCCCTTACCTGTCTTCGTTTTCCCCGATCGACAATCTACGATGTTGTTGTGATCTATATTTATTTAGCTCTCTTAAACTTTTCCTTCTTCTTCTTCTTTTATTCTTCTTCTTCTTCTTCTTCTTCATCTTCTTCTTCTTCATCTTCAATTGTCGTCTATGTGTGCTCTTTTTGTGTGTACACAATTTGTCATCGTCTATCTGACGTCGACGACACAATTCGCTTTTTCGTCGTCTTCTTCTTCTTCTTCAATGTAGATTGGGCGGGAATCTGACGACTCGCCCGCGCGCGCACATACACACACACAAGAGGAGATTTGTCTCTCTCTCTCTCTCTCTCTCTCTCTCTCTCTTCTTTTTTCTTCAATCCACTCTACATGCACACATAGCTCTCGTGACTTCTGTGTGCTCATCGATGAGAAGGGGGCAAGGAAGGAGGGAGGGAGGGAAGAAGAGAGAGAGAGAGAGGCGAAATTCTGATGAAAAAGATGAATGGTCTTCTCCTCTTCTTCCTCTTCACTATTTTTCATTCCCGATCTCTTATCGTTTTTAGGAAAAGAAGTGCTCTAACGCGCAGGAGCAGAACTCAATTTTTGTAGTATATTTTCATTACTTTGCTTCTTTCCCGTATTTTATGCAAAAAAGAAATGTTCCTCTTCCTTTCTTTCTTTTTTTTTTGCCGGAATTTCTTATGTGTGTTTTCTTCTCTTTGTGATTATTCTTCTTTTCTCTTTCCACCCATTCTTCTGTTATCAAAAATATTCAATGACTGATTGTGTTTGTGCTCTTTTTACCTCAACAATCTTTTACAATTCTCTCCTCTTCTTATCAAAAATTCTGGCCAGGTGTCATCATCATCATCATCATCAACATCATTGTGAATGAATTGTGAATCCATTTATTTTCGTTTCTCTCAATTTTCTTCTTCTTCTTCTTCTTCTCCTTCTTCTTCTTCTTTTTTTTCTCTTCTTCTTCTCTCCATATTTTCAACGTCCAAAATTTGTGACGATGACGACGACAACGACGACGACGACGGCGGCGGCGGGGACAACGACGACAACGACAACCACAACCACAGCGGCCGTCAGAAGAAGAGAGAGAGAGAGAGAGAGAGAGAGAGAGACAAATCAACAGAGACAAGTGAACGAAAAAAGGGAGAGAGAGAGAGAGAGAGAGAAATACACACATACTTAGTATTGTCATCAGAATCGAATCGATCGATATTTTTGAAGCCAAAACGTCTTTGTGTGTCTATGGGTGTGTGGGAGAATAGTGGGGACGCAACATAAAAAAAAACGGAGAAAAAGGGGGAGGAGGAGAGGTGTAGGAGTGACTGATGTCAATGTGTGTATCTTCTATTCCCTTTGTCAGTATTAATGTGTGCATCGATGTCGCCTTTATTTATTTCGAATAATGTATCATCACCGCGACGACCATCTTTATTCAATTTTTATTCATTTGATTTTGTTATTTTTTCTCTTCCTTTTTTTTATTTTTCAGAAGACGTTAAAAATTGAACTGTGGCATTTTTTAAATTTCAAAAATTGAAAATTGTTTTGAAATTAATTATTATGCTGGAATTATTTGAAATTTTTTTTAGAAAAGTTATGAAATAGTATTGAGTTCAAATTAAATTTTTTTGTCGTACCAAGACCAAAAACAAAAAACCAACTTGCGCCTTTAACGTTTATTTATGATACTGTAAACCAAAATTCTTTAAGGCCAAACTTAATAGTTATTATTATAAGAAATAATTATTTTTTTGAATGAAATTTAATTCTACTTTTTTTTTAATTAATTTTTTTATTAAAATAAGATAAAATTTTGAACAACTTTAAAACATGTTCAATATAAATGAAGTAAAAGAAGTAGAAAACGCAATTCTTCAAAATTTCGCTGTTTTTTTTTGATAACGACGCACAAAATTTCATTCAGTCTTATCTTCATTGTCGATTGCGCTCTTCTCATTTTTCTGTCATTATTGATTAGTTTTTATCGCTTATTCTGAAACACAATTTTTCAGCTATCGAACAATAATTGAAAAAAGTGAAAACAAATAAAGCTCAATACATATATCGATTCATTTCAATGAATGATAACATAGGGAAAAGTGGTGGGGCTGACGTGGCACGACTGATTTCAACTATTTCTAACAACCACAAATATTTAGAAGGAGCTAGCAATAATAAAGATTTGGATGAAAAGCAGAAGGAATTCATTCAGCAATTTCTCAGTCAAGCTGCAGGTTTGAAATGATTCAAGAATATAATAATTGATGAAATTTTTTTTGTTCAGCTAGTATGAATTCAAATTCTATCAAAAGTGGAATTGAAGATATTGCAAATCGATTGAAACAAAATGGATCAAGCAGTGGTGGTTCATTGATAAAAGAAGAAACTGTTCCAAAAATGAACGGATCGTCAGTGTCGGTTCCTCCAGAACCAATGACAATATCAAATCATACTCCCTTAATGCAATTAAGTTGTATTGATTGTGGTGTAACGAAAAGTAATTCTGAAGAAATGGAGGTTCATATAAAAATGGAGCATCTAAGCTGGTTACCGTTTCAATGTCCTATTTGCCTTGCTGAACGGGCATCTGATGCACAAATGCGTGAGCATCTTCATTCATCACACAAAAAAAATATGAACAAATACATTTATGTGGATAATGTTCAAGCAAAAAGGCAACTTCAAATATTAATGGATAAAGCTTTTTCAATGAATGTTACAAAACGAGCTGGAGCTTCTGGGACAAGTACAGGTTCACCAACGACCAGCTCAAAAAGTTCGAATCCGTCGTCGGGTAGAAACACATCAATGAATGGACTATCGAATGCGGTTGGAATCAACGCACAAGCAGCAGCATCAGCAATTATTAATCATCATAAAGAAAAAGAAAAACAACAAGTTCAAGCAGCAGCAGACGTTAGTTTTATTTGTTTAATCTTATAAAAAATTTTATTTTTAGTTTCTCAAATTTTTGGAAATGTCGACAGATTCGTTAAACAATTCAACCTCTTCAAACATTAAAGAAGAAAAATTTCAAACTGAAAAATCATCATCAGCAGTAACGTCTTCTTCACCATCATTAGAAACGCCAGTTTCAATATCGTCTCCTGGATTTTTAAATCGTAAAAGACCGTACGTTTCCACATCGATGACGAATGGAAATGTCGTTTCTGATATTGGAGCGACAACGACAGAGAGCTTACTGGCCAGTATATCACAAGTGACAAATGAAAATGAAGAAAATGATAAGCGTAATATAATCAAATTTTTTTTTCTTCATTAATTTTATAAAATTAATTTTACAGCAAGTTTTTCTATCGACGAATTGAATATTGATAGCAGCTCTGCATTAGCATCATTGTTTGGGGGTTCAAAAAAAATCAAATTTGAAGATTCTGATTTGACAATGGATTCAACTATGGATGATGCACTTGATGCACTAAATCCAATGTACAGTTTTCCAAAACCTGAAAAATGTTATCTAAACAAGAAACTAAACAATTTTTGAAAAATAAAAATCGATTGAAGTAGAAGAAATTTTGGTTTGTTTACAGAAGTGTGCTGGACAATGTGGCAGCATTATTCGGCTCTACACCCGATCGACACGAAGAGCCGATAACAAAAAAAGCATCGTCTAGTATTTCAAAAAAACGAGTTCTTGGGGAATGTAGCAAATGTCAAAAACCGGTTACAGCTGGAGCAAGACAAATGCACATGTTTTTCCATCTTGCAAAAGATGAAAATGTAATTTTATTGAAGAAATTTAAAAATATTTGTTAAGTTTACTGTTTTTTTCAGATTTTCCGCTTCCGCTGCAAACATGAAAATTGCTCAGTAGAACACTATCGTAAAGATCAAATGGAAAATCATCAATCAAAAATACATGGCAGAATTGATCCGGATATGATGGAAGATCGATCATTAGAATTGTTTCAAAAGTGTCAAGTTAGTTGATAATTATAAAAATCTTCTTTAAAAATTAACATTTCAGTTTGTCTAAAAAAAAAGAAAATCTTATTATAAGGCATCATGTTAATCTTTAATTTCCTAGGCAAATAATTTTCACTATGTTTGTTGTTACTTAGACTTTCATTTTGTGTTCAAGTTCAAAAAAAAAACAAATCTTTAGACGAAATTTAAAGTTTTTTATACAACATCATAATGAAATAGGGAATTTTTAATTATCAGTCACATATGCAAAATTGTTTTAAATTCTTTTTCACACACACGCGCACAAACACACACACACACACACACACACACACACACTTAAAAATAAGACAGATAAATAATTTTAAAAAAAATAAAAATTTCGAAAATTAATTAATTCAAAAAGTGCATGATTTGTTGAAAATTTTTTTGGTCGGTTAAATATAAAATAAAATTTTAAAAAAAGTTTTACATTTATAACTTTTACTTAAAAAAAATTTGAGTTAAAAATAAATGTTCTTTTGTTTTGTAAAGCTTAAAATCTTCTCTAACCGTAATCAATAACAGTTAAAAGAAGCTTTCGTGGTGATAGTAGTCGTGGTGATATTATTTAGTTTTCTATTTAATTAAATTGAACTGGAAAAAGTAGCAGTTATTTAATAATTCACTGAAATGAAATGAGAATACACATTTTTTATGTCGTGGCGTCCAATTCCAGGAACTCAATCACGAACTGTTTGTTGCTCATCGTCACAATTCGTCCAACGCAATTCGTTCGAGCCCACACACGTGGTCCAGTTCTCAGGTGGCTGATATTAGCTACCAGGTTGGTAAACAATTGGTTTTCATTTCTTTTTTTTCAACATGTTTATTGTGATGTTCTTATGTATGTTTTTCGTGCTGCATGGATACTTTTTTTCACCTTTTCACCTTATTCAACTAACCTTCTTAAACATTTAATCGAAAATTATCAAAACAAGCTGTTTTCTTTTTCTTTTTTACTTGGTTGCTGTTTATAACAATTATCTACCCTGTTTAGGACTTGTCAATGGAACTGCTTGGAACAAAAAGTGGAACAATTCCTGGACCAACGGCGGCAAAAGCTGAAATTGCATACGCAGCGCAACAGGCAGCTCACGCACAAAGGGTAGGATACGTAAAATGAGTGATGTGGTTTTATAGAAATTTTGAATTTGCCTAATGTTTTTGCACATATTTTTCCCCTTTTGACTGGACAAATAACCAAAATTTAGTTAGTTTTGTTTATCAACTATATTGGATAAAGCAAATAAATGTCGAAAAATTGGTATTTCTTGGGATTTTTATTACTTTCTCCCCTGTTTTATGTGCTGACTGTTTTATCAAACAATTCTTTTTTATAATTAAAAAAAAATTCTTTCAGACATCTCAGAAATCAAAATTATCTACTGGTAACTCCTTAACATCATCGACGATTGTAAGCTCAGGTGGCTCAACAAACGGTACAGATTACAAAATTACGATTGGGCCATTAAGCTAAAAAAATGTTGAATAATATTTTTATACTTCGTATTTAACACTTTAGTGGTCGTTTCACGGATTCATGAAGTTTGAAAATTAATTTAAAAAAGAATAAAAGACGGTAATATAGGAAACTAACAAAAACAAAACGAAATTCGGTTTATATTTTCATTTTTTAAGCTTCTTTTTTTTGCCTTATCTTTTCTTCTTTTTTTCATAATAGGGGGATCACATTTTTCTTTAGGCAACAAGTGCGATTAATTTACGTAGGTTTAAGTAATAAAAAATACTTTAAAATAGAGAATTTTAATAGAAAAATTTTGTTGATCCTCTGTTACTAAAAGCTTAAAAATTATTAGAGCATAAATTTCGAAACTTCGACACGTCGACTTTCAAAATCAAAAAAAAATTCGATGCTTCTCTTTCCCTTTATCTTCCTTAATAAAACTTTTCCTCAAATACTACGATCATTTATTTTCTTTGTTGTTTATCTTTTTTTGTGCCGTAAAACTGAATGAATCTAGAAACGACCCGAAGGTGATGACGACGTAGTTTGTTTTTTCTGCCTAGACATTAATCATTTTAAACTTATTTTGATTGTTTCTAGATTTTCAAAAAATTCAAACGTTTTTTTTATCAACATTTATGTATGTGTAGCGTAACGTGTCGTGTGATAGTTCCCCTTGGTTTTTTTTATTCAATTTCATATTTTAACCAAAATGTAAAAGTTCTCTTCTCTCTCTCTCTCTCACTCTCCCCCTCTTCCTTTTTCTCAGTTATGTTTTTTTTTTGTTTTAGCCTTTTTGTCGATTTATTTCTCAATTTTTTATTATGGTTGTGACTTTGTTTTGTCTTTTATATTTCATCAATTTTAATGAAAAATATTAATGAAAAACCACCATGAATCCGTGAAATTATTCTAGGTAGAGAAACAAAGAATAAAACGAATTTTAGGTTTTGGTCCATTGAAACTGATGCCCGACGAAGATCACCCTTTACAATGTCGTCTTTGTGGAAAAACAATGCAGAATCGTATTCGAGGCTTTCATATTCTTTGGCATATGGCCAAAGATAAAGGTATCAATAGATACACTTGTAAGTATTGCGAATTCGGACACGATCGATCTCAATCAGTGCAAGTACATGGAAAAAAAGAACATGGAACAGATGAATGTGTCGAAGACCGAATTGCCGAATATCAAGATGATGTGAAAGAAATGTCTGAAGCATGTTTTGGAATTTCTTCACTGTTTGCACAAGAAAGCAAGCGAAAGAACAAAATTCCAGCAGCCATGCCGGTAATATACTTGAACAGCCAGATTTTATTTAAAATTAATTTTCAATTATAAAATAGAAAATAGTTTAAATTATTAGCCGGATAAAGCGTTTAATATGAATCATTAAAATAAATTTAAAGTTAAAATTTTAAACTAAAACTGGTTAATATTTGAGTGAAATTAGAAAAAAAGCCAAATTTAAAAATTTTCAGCGAGAAAAAGAAGATGGTTCAAGTAATAGTGGGAACGCATCTCCATTAATTATTCTAGACGAAGATTTTTCTAACGATGATGCAGTTTCGGAAATGCAGGCAAAAGTTTTTGCCGTATTAAATGAGGCGCAAGAAGAAGCTGAAGTTGATAGCGGAAGTGCAATCGAGAATGAAGAAGTTGAAGAAGAGGAAGATTATGAAGAAGAAGAAGATACAGCGCAGCTTGTAACTGGAAGCGCAAAACGAAAGCGACGAGGTGGACGATTCAATGTGAGATCAAGAAAATCGAAAAGGCAAAAAGAAGTAAAAAAATTTTCAATCAAAAATAGATTAATTCAAATTTTTTTAGGAAGCGATGATGCAAAGAAACATTTCAATTCTAATTGGCGGTGCCCAATTTTATCGTAAAAAAGTGAATGAATTTTGTTATTGTGAAAAATGTGGAAAATTGACAAACAGTCGCTTGCCGGAACATGCTTATACTCATTTAAGCTCTCAACTATTCGTTTGTCCTTTATGTGATGTGGTTAGTTTTTATAATTAAAAATTTATAGAACATGTTATCCAAAAGGCTGTCTTTAATCATTTTTCATTTTAAACAGCGGAATACAAAAATTTAATTAGAAAAAAATTCAACTCATGTTAAAGTTTTTTAAATGGAATTTCGTTCAATTAAATTAAGCTTTAAAAAATGTTTGAATGAAAAATTAATTTTAAAGGGCCATCAATGTCGAGAAACAGTTTTGAAACACATGAAAGATATGCATCCAAACAGTAACGAGAAATGCATCGACAATCGATTAGTTCACGTAGCTGAAATCAAACAAATCATAAAAGAATGCTTCCCAGCATTTTTTGTAGATCATCCTTTGCCAACAAAAAATGATATTAAAAAATTGTTAGTCAATGCTTCTTCTTTGAAATATAAAATTTTATAGCTTTAACGTGTTAAAAACGTTTTATTGTTATTTTTTCAGAATTGAACTTACTACAAGTACAATAGGTGAACCGAAAATAACAGGAGCTCAGGAATATATCAAACGATTACAAGAAGAAGAAGAAGAAGAAGAAAAAGAAGAAAAAGAAGAAAAAGCAGAAGAAGGAAACGAAGAGAAGAAAGAAATTAAAACAGAGGAAGAAAAACAAGAAGCAAACGTAGAAAAAATTGAAATTAATGTTTAAAAATGTATTGTAATTGAAACATTTTTCTTAATGTGCCTTTATAAATTGTGTTGCTTAAAATGAGTAGCCTTACGTTTAATTTTAAATACCGAAATATTTTGAATGTGATATCTTTTACTACGCGCAAGAATATATATTTTTCAATTTTTAATGTTTTTCAATGTAATATTTTGATATAAATAAATTCTAAAAAAAAATTTCACAAAGAAAAAGAAAAATGAGAGAAAAATTCGCAATAAAATCTACGATTTTCAAGTTTGAAACCACAAGACTATTATTTTCAAATGGTGGCCTAGAAAACCAAATTAAGTGTGCGGGGCTTGCAAATTTCGTTTTTTTTACTAGGAAAATAACTTTTCAGTTTTTTAATTCCATTTTTAGATTATTCTAGCGTTATAATTTTTATTAAAGGACAAATTAAAGTAATAAGATCAATCGTTAATTTATATAACTAATTTTTTTCAGAATTGTCTAGGTATTCATTTTTTCTACAAAATGGTTTTAAAAATTAACAAACATTTTTTTATTTTTCTGTAAAAAATTGGTCAACTCATTAAAACAAAAAGAAAAAAGAAATATTGTGAAACAAAAATGTTGTATTTCAAAGTGAGAAAAAGATAAAAAAAGAAATTTGAAAAGATTGAAGGAATCGAAGAGAAAATCAAATCAAATAACTTTTTTTCGTACTTTGGCGTATTTATCATTCTACCGATTTTTCATTGTTTTACATAGAAAATAATCTTTCTTCTTTCATTAGTTTTTTATCTAAAAAAAACCCCAAGAAAAAAAAACGGTTAAAAATGTAGACTGCATTCAAAGTTTAGTTTTTTTTTTAAATTTTTCTTTTCTTTATTTTTCGAGAAAAATGTTATCGATTGACATTTTTTTGAAACGCGGCTGTTTCTTTTTCTCACAAAAACCAATTCAACTGAAATTGTCTTCAATTCGATCAATTCGAAAATATTTCAGTAATTTTAATAGAAATTGCTGCTGATTTGAAGAAAATCAACGGAAAAATCACTGAATTTCATAAATGTCAAATTTCATCAAAACATCAGGTAAACCTTCCATTAATTTGTGCCGAATTTGTGAATTTTCTGCCTTAGAACCGCAAAAACATGATTCGCTTAAATTTTCCAAAGATTTTTTGGCTGGAGCTACAGCGGCTGCTATTTCGAAAACAGTGATTGCTCCAGTTGAAAGAGTGAAATTGATTTTACAGGTTTTAAAGTCAACTTTTAAAAACGATTTTCTATTTTCCTTTCATTAAAAATGATTAAATTGCAGCTTCAAAACTCACAAACAACACTGGAAACAAAAAATCGATACAAAGGAATAATTGATTGCTTTGCGCGTGTTCCAAAGGAGCAGGGATTTTTCTCTTTTTGGCGAGGAAATTGGGTGAACATATTGCGCTCTTGTAGTCAAGTAAATTTAATATAAAAATTAAAATTAAAAGAAATCAATTTTATTTCTGGAATCTCTTGGATTAGCGTTTAAAGAATTATTTCGAAAATATAGTGTCGATGGAGTTGATCCAAAGCAACAACATAGCAGATTTTTAATAGGTTCGATTTTCAAAATTAATTTCATCACTAAAAATGTAATAAAAATACAAATAAAAAATCAACATTTTTCTATTTAAGGTAATATAATAGCTGGTGGTGGTTCTGGTTGTGCAACACTTGCAACAATTTATCCATTAGATTTTATAAGAACTCGGCTAGCTGTTGATTTAGGCAAAAAGAAAACTGTAAAATTTTTTGTTAAAATAAAATTATTATTTAACATTTTTAGGATCGAGAGTTCACCGGAATGTTTGATTGTGCAAAAAAAATAATTAAAGTTGATGGTATTTCTGGAATTTATAAGTAAGATACATTTAAAAATGTATAAATCTTGTTTAAAAAATAATTAAATAATTGAAATTAAATTCTTTAAGAGGACTCATCCCATCACTACAATACATGATAATTTATCGAGGTGCTTATTATGGTTTGTTTGATACAGCCATTCCTTATATTGCTGTTGATGGTAAACAATTATCATTTGGTGGAGCTTTTTTTACTGGTCAGGTAACAACTTTTTCGTTTGTTGAAGTAATTTGAGAAGTTCTCTGTCAGGTTGTGACATTAATTGCTGCTATGACATCATACCCGCTTGATACAGTTAGAAGAAGATTAATGATGGGTGCCGGGAAAAAATCGCTACCGTTTCATACGACAATTGAATGCATCAAGGTTGAATCTTTTATTTTTTAGATTTTTTTAAAATTTCAATATTTCTAGCACATTTATTTAAACGAAGGACCAAAAGCGTTCTTTAATGGCGCTTTGGTTAACGCAATTCGTGGAACTGGAGCAGCTTTAGTGCTTGCCATTTATAATGAACTTCAAAAATATATGTGACTTGATTAAACCATCAAAGCCCAGATTTAGATTAGCATAGTTTATAACCTCAAAAAACTTGTTAAACTTTGATTCGACACTAAAAGTTTGAACGTAATTTGTTGATTTTTATATGTTTCTTAGAATTCTTGTTGTGATGTGTTTTTAAAAGATCTCATTCAAAATAACATTTTTATGTATATTTTTAGGTTTTTTATTTTATTGCATTTTTATATCGAAAATTAGAAAATAATCTTAAATTTGTAAAAAGAAACCGGTTTTGATATTTGAAAGTGTTTTGAGTTATTCCATGATGATCCATGTTGCAATTGCTGATCGTTCTCCAGAAATAATAAATCCTTTGGTTTGTTTTTTCTGATCAATACATTTTGAATGAAGTGTTACCTAGAATATTTGATAATTCAAAAAAATAGAAATAAAGATTTTTTTACCTTCGTTGTCGCATCTTTGTCAAAACCATGACCAATTGGTTGCAATTCAAAATAAATGTTGCATCGTCGTTTAAGAATTTGGCAACTTTTTGAAAAGTTTGAAAACGGACAAAACACAAGATTGTTTCTTTTTGCGATTTTAAAAATTAAGTTTGCTATGCCTAACGAACTGGCCCCACAATTTTCTAATGCTGACAAATCATCAAAAATTACAGATGTTGGTGCAGATGATTCTAAAAAATTAGAAGTTTGTTCCATAATTTCAATCGGCGGTTCAGCAAAGGAAGTTTCTGGTTTAAACAAATTTAAAAATTTCAGATTGGCATTCCAACGAACTCCAGCTTTTGAGCATATTAACCTGAAAATTATTTATGTTGATAAAGTGATGAAAAAACTTTTGAAAACTAATTTCTGTAGTTTTTTGAAAAGAAAAATATTTTTAGATTAAGTTTAATGTTTTTTAAACTTACTTGTAATTCATTTCTGTTAATTTGCTAGAAATCAGAGTGACTTTTTTTCCATTTTCAATTTCTGTGGCAAGCAAATGAAGAACAATCGGCAAAGAGGAAGCATTTCTAAACTCTTCACAAACTATTACTCCGGAGTTTAGATAGTCTTGATTTTTTAATATTTTTAACATTTTCTGAAAAAACTAATTTGAACATGACAAACAAAATTAACAAAGAAAAACCAATTTAAAAAAAGTATTTGGGTGCTTTACTAGGGAGAATGTCAGACATTTAAAAATTAATTATTTCTTACTCCGAGTGGAGTACAATTCTTTCGTAAATACTACCAGGTTTGGTCTCAGCGCGAAGAAACCAAATCTTTTTGTGTGAATTTAAGAGCTTTATGCAAATGACATTTTTTGTATTTAAAATTTGTTTTTTTTATAATATGATATTTTTGATGAAATTAATTTTTTTGTAAATTTAAATGTCATCTTGTAACTAAAAATTTATATTTTTTTAATTTCTTCATAAAATTCAATTTTTTTTTCAGAAATGAAAATTTTAGCAAATGAAATAAGCGATGTTGGAATAGATGCAATCGAATTTTATTTTCCCAAAAATTACGTCGATCAAGAAGATCTCGAAAAGGTAGACATTTTTTTATTTCAGTTTTAATTGTTTAAATATCAGTTTGGAAACATATCAACTGGAAAGTATACGATTGGTCTTGGTCAAAAAGAAATGGGTTTTTGTTCTGAAAGTGAAGATATTGTTTCTATTTCATTGACTGTTACCGAAAATTTACTGAAAAATTTTGAAGTACCTTCTAATAGTCTTTGTTTTCAAACAAAATCTAACGATATCAGATACCAACAGATTCTATTGGATGTCTCGTAGTGGGAACTGAAACTTTGATTGATAAAAGCAAAAGTGTAAAAACAGCTTTGATGGATTTGTTTGGCGACAATCACGATATTGAGGGTGTTGATATAAAAAATGCCTGTTTTGGTGGTGCACAAGCATTGTTGCACGCTATCGATTGGGTCACTGTCAACTCAAAGTTTGAAAATCGTCATGCTATTGTCGTTCTTGCTGACATTGCAGTTTATGAAGAAGGTCCAGCAAGATGTACCGGCGGAGCAGGAGCAATGGCATTTTTAATTAAACCAAATGCAGCAATTCCTATTGACCGAATGTTCACGTCATGTTATATGAAAAATTCGTGGGATTTTTACAAGCCTATAAGTAATAAAAAAATCAATAAGTTGAACAAAAAAGTTTTTTTAGCTCCAACTGTCAGTGAATACCCAAAAGTGGATGGTACTTTATCATTAATTTCATATTTGAGTTCTGTGAAATTTGCCTACTCTACTTTCAAGCAGAAAGTGAAAAAATTAACAAATAAAGGTAAATATTTATAATTATTTTAAAGTCAAGCTTCAAAATTCTTAATTTAAAAATATTTTTTAAAGAAATAAACACGAGTTCATTTGACGCAATTTTTCTTCATTCACCATTCACAAAAATGGTTCAAAAAGGTTTGGCAGTAATGAAAAACTCGGACAGCAAAAATAGTGAAGAATACGATGAAAATAATCGACAAGAGCTAGCCAAAATGGTTGAAGCATCAAAAGAAGAATGGACACTGAAAACAGATCCATACTTAATATTTAACCGACGTATTGGAAATATGTATACACCATCATTGTTTGCACAGCTATTAGCATTTTTAGCATCTGAAAATTGGTAAGTTGTTATCAATTTTTTAAAAATTAAAAACTTATTTTTAGTCCTTCTGAAACAGCACCGGTGAAGAATATCTTATTTTTCGCTTATGGAAGTGGCTTGGCATCAGCTGTTTTTTCAGCAAAAGTGTACAAAAAAGAAAGTCTTGAAAAAATGCGACAAGTAGCATTGACGGCTGTCAAAAGATTAGAACAACGAAAACGATTCAGTGCTACAGAATTTACAAATATTTTAACAAAGCGAGAAAAATTGTTAACGGCAACTAGTAAGTGTTTTTCATTTTTTTTAGTTATAAAAAATTTTCGGATTATTCAGTGCCAGTTGAGCATTGTCTAAACAAAAACGATGAATATTTTCAAGGAACATATTTTTTAAAAAAAATTGATGAATTTTATCGAAGAAGTTATGAGCTTTTTGATAATGTGCATCAAAATGGAGTTTGTCATTAAATTTTAATGTTTTAAATATAGTAGAGAGGTAAAAGACAGTTCAAAAAGGTAAAAAATATTCTATTAAAATATATTAAACAGAAAATTTTCTTGTTGGTTTATGATACGAAACTGAATATCTAAACTTTTTTTAAAGTTATATGGCTTTGTATTCATTCTTGTTTTTGTTTTCTGTGTTGTTGCTTTTGCTCAAGTGATTTTTTTTAATAATAAAATATTAAATTGTGTTCTTTTCATAGAAACTGCGCAATTTAATATTTTTATTGTAATCTGTTAATTTTAGTTTTAGTGTTAAATAGTTTCAATTACAATTTTCTTGTTCGTTATAATTAAAAGTGGGTTATGTTTAGGTTTTTTATTAAATTAAAATGCGGAAAATAAACTTTGCCTATTAATTTTTATTAGTGATTAATGAATTAAGTGTTTTAAAACACTGTTTATTTCAATCTTTTAAACCAATATTTTTTTTTCAATTTTGAAATTTGTAAGATGGGAAGAGATCGAAGCAGATCAAGTTCCAAGTCGGATTCAGAAGACTACAGGTATCAAAATGAGTTTAAGCTATTAAAATTAATCCAGGTTTTTCAGAAGGAGAGATGATTCGAGAAAAAGACGAGATCGCGACAGGCATCGAGATTCAGATAGAGAAAGAAAAAGACGAAGGTCGGTGAATTAAAAAAAATTTAATTTAAGAAAAACATTATTGAATTGGTTTGAAACATATTGATTAAAAATAGACATGAGAGTTGATTAGATTTTCTCCTTTATTGAATACATACTTTTTAATCCCCTTCACAATATTCTTATAACAAGAAAAAAATGGTTTTTTACGCGTTTCAAAATTTCACAGTCAAATTGTATGACTAAAAAAACATACGTACAACGTGACGAAGTGCCTTCAACATCATATTAAAATAATAAACATTTTACGAAATAGTGATTTTTTTTCGTTCTAACTTAGGATTCATGAGTTACATTCTTACAGAAAAGGTTTGCAATCGAATGACGACCTCTCGTTATCTCTTTGAACATGAAACTGTATCATGATAATAAATTGATAAATAATTAATTATTGTTTTCTTGTATGTTTTGTTTGGGTTTAACTTGATGCTATCAGAAATAAAATAAAATGAAATATTTTTCTATTTATTCATAGGCAAATTAAATCTTAAATCAATAAAAAACAGCTTTTTTTCAGCAGATCACGATCATCATCACGTCATCGGCGATCAACGGGATCGCAACGAAGACGCGGTAGTAGCCGAGATGGACGACACGCACCAGAATATAAAGATACTTCTCTTCTTTTGAGGCCAACTTTGTCGTCACACTTCAGTCAACCGGTGATTGATCAACAAGATTTTGATAATTGGGTGCACATTTTGTTAAAATGTGAGCAAGCAGTGAGTTTCTTAATTGATTTTTGTTCATAAATATTAAAATTTTATTAAAGGATGATGTTGAATTTGCAAGAGAAAAATATTCACAGTTTCTAAAAAAATACCCATATTGCTATGGATTTTGGACAAAATTTGCGGAATATGAAAAAAGAAATGGTTCAACTACTAAATCGAAAGAAGTCTGGGAGAGAGGAATCATATCGATTTCTTTATCCATTGATTTATGGCTAGGATATATTGCACAAATGAAAATGGTCGAAGATTTCCCATCGGAAAAAATTAGAGAGTCAGATTTTTTTAAAAACTCAGGAATAATCATTTTTTCTAATCCAGATTGTACGAGCGGGCCCTACAAATCGCTGGCTTAGAATTTCAAAGTGATCGTCTTTGGCTTGATGCAATCGGGTTCGAACGGTCAGAATATATTCATGAAATGTGCAGTGGAAACAAAAATGCAACATGTCGACGAATCGGAAATCTCTTTGATCGCTTATTATCAACGCCAACCGTACACGCATCAACACACATGGAAAGATATATTGCTTATATCAATACAATTGAGCCAAATTTATTGCTCGATCAAAAAGAATATGATGAGATTTTGAGTATTGTCAAAGAAGAATTAGACGTGGGCATTTTTAAACATTTTTTTATTAATAAAACCAAATTACAGATAGATGAAGTAACTCATGAAGTTGAACAAACATATAATGTTAAATCAGTTGGACCAAAAAAACAATTAACAATAGTTACAACACCAGACGAAGAAAGCTTTTCAGTCACAATCAGCCGAATTGAACACGAGCCAAATGTGTTAAGAATGATGAGAGAAATAATTGTTGAGAGACGGAAAAAAATATTCGAAAAAAATATACAGCAATGTGAAATGAGAGCTGAATTCGAAGCTAATATAAAACGACCATATTTTCATGTAAAACCATTGGATAATTCACAATTATTCAATTGGATGAGATATTTGGATTTTGAAATAAGCGTAAGATATAGTTAAAAAAACGCATTTTTTAAAATTATTTTTTCAGCAAGGAGATGAAGAACGCATTCGAGTATTATTTGAAAGATGCTTAATTGCCTGTGCTTTATATGAAGAGTTTTGGATAAAATACGCTCGTTGGGCGTGGCGAGCAAAACTGTCAAAATCAACAATACGTGAAATTTACGAAAGATCTCGAGTTCACATTTACAGCTCATTGAATTTAACACTAAGTTTTTGCGGTTTCGAAGAATCAGTTCGTAAGTTTTCGGTTATTTATTATTTTCAGACAAGGATCTTAATCATGATCATCTTGTTTACAGAAAATTTTGATGATGCGATAGAAATTCTTGACCATTTCCGGCGCACATTTCCTGGTTATGTTCTTCTCGAAATTAGGTATCTCGGACTATTAAGAAGGAAAGCAGAAAAGGAAAATGGATCGAATTATGATAATGTTATTGAACATTTTGAAGGTTTAATAAAACAATCAGCAAAATGGCCGAATTTAATGTCATTTTATAGTCTGAAATTAGCAAGGTAAATAATTTCACTGAAAATCATTCGATTTTTTTTCTTTGAAGATTTCATCAAAAAGTTAGAAACGATCCAAAATTGGCACAAAAAGTATTAAAGAAGGCAATAACCACTGATCCAAAAAATTTGAAGCTTTATACTCAACTAATTGATATTGCATATACATCAGCCGGAATGAATGAGGTTTTACTTTGAAAAATAAGGAATAAAAATTTTAATTATAAGTTTCAGTTCGATATACTTCAAGCATTTGATATTGTGTTTGAAAGTGAGCTTATGATAGAAGATAAAATCCGATTCAGTCAAAGAAAGCTGGATCTTCTAGAAGAGCTCGGAACAGATATAATAATGTAAGTTTTTATATTTTTTCACTTTTATCCGTTTAAAAAAAAAACAATTTTCAGAATCGAAGATCATCGAGATTTCCATTTTCAATTATTAGGACAACTACCAGACAATTCATCAATACGCACAAGATTTTTGAATGAGCCATCACGAATGTAAGAAATTCTATTCTTTTTCAAAGTCAAACGACTATCGTTAAAACATCGAAAAGCGAGGTTATTTTAGAAAATTATTGAAAAATAAAATAATTAAAAAAAAAAGAAAGAATATAAGTTGTGCAAACATTCTTTCTCTAAGAACAGATGAGAAAACGCAGCAGCGCTTTATCGATAATAACGGTTGTGAAGCGTGTGGAGTTAAAATTTAAAACTCAAGATAATCGTATCGCATTGGCTTCTTCTGTATATCTAATTTTAGAAAAAATTGAAAACAAAACTAAAAATAGATAACACATTAAATTTAATTTCAAGACAAGCAACTCAACCACTTCCACCACAACAACCTCCTTCAATGATTAATTGGCATTCACAAATGGCACCACAACCGATGGGAATAATGTCTCCATTAATTATGCAGCAACAACAGCCACCGGCGGCATATATTGCGCCAATTCAACAACCAACAGTACAATTGAAAATAATCGAACCGATTCCGATCAATCAACAACCGTCATCAATAATTGGAGGAGCTGGTGACGGTTCAGGAACACCAATGGAATAATTTTTAATTTGAAACGAATTCATTATCAGAAGATTTTTTCCAATTTTCGATCTTTGTGCAACGGTTAAATTGAATGGATTAAATCTAATATTTTTGTAAAAACTGCCCAAGTTTCGATTTCCTCCGAAAATTGAGTTTATGTTTTCCATTATAACGTCTTTGTACGAAGATTTTTAAATTTTTTTACTTGAATAACAAGTGTTATTTTTATTTTTATACATTTACTGTTTAAAAGATATCAACCCGTTGTTTTGTTAAAATAAATGTTGTCTCGGAAAGTTGTTTTTCAGGTGAATACTAAAAACACCATTTCTCATAAATAGTTGAAGTAAACAAAAAACAAAATAAACCAATCTTTTGATTATTTCAGATAATTGAAAATGTTAAGCTTAAAAGAGAAAAAGAAATAAATAAATCTGATTATTTTGTTATTCAAAATGAAAATGTAGAAAGAATCCATGCTCATTGGGCTCGTCGCATGTCGTTTTTCTCTGTTCTCCCCTACTCCTTTGAATAATGGAATAATAAAAGAAGTCGAGGCGATTGATTGTTCATCTTGTTTGCCGATTGATGAGCTGAAATGTCAACTAATTTGGTCGAAAATCAACGAGGACGCTTCATCCCATTCCATCGAACTCACGATCATTCGCCGCCTCCCTTCTTGTGTTCAGCGCTTCTTCGGTTATTGTTTCAGTGGGGTATTTTCGTGAGAGAATTCTGATGCTTGCGTGTCGATTATTAAAATCGGATTAAAATTTTTGAATGAGAAAATCGATGGAAAACAAAAGGAAATTAAATTGAAACGTCTTCGGATGAAATATGAACTGTTTTGTAGGAAAAGCCTTCTCCCCCACGAAACAAATTCTCACAGACCTTTGAAATATTCAATGGAGTTTTATGCTTTTCCCTGCTTTTTTTTTTGGAAATTTATTGGAAGAGTGGTTTCGTCAAAATTGTTACAATGATAAGGAAATTCAGATGAGGAAAGAACAAAAAAACAAAGTTTTGTCCCATCATCATCATCTTCTTAAAAGAATAAGGGGAGGAGGAATTGTGCAATTTTAGTTGTCCTGTATATACAAACACTTGAGAATTTTTCAAATCGCCGCGTACACATTGAAATCTGTTTGTGTGTGTTCAAATATAAATATATACATACCCATACATCGAGCTCCGCCCCCCCCCCCCTCCCCAACAATTTTTGTGTTATCATTTTCCGTTTCTGGCATGTACTAATTGTGCAATAACGAAGAAAAACGAGACGAGTCGAGATGGAGACGGAGACAAGCACACACGGTTCTCACAACGAAGCTGCTCCCCCCACCCCCACCCGCCGCTCTTTCTCACAGCTCGGCGCCGATCCCGAATTAGGAAACAGAGTGAGGTGAGGGGGGCGGGAGGGGGGGGGGGGTGGTCACTCAAAACTTCAGAGATTGAGAGCAAGAGAAAAAAAATGGGAGGAGCATGAGAGAAGAATGTGGAAGAACTAAAAATTGTTTTGGAGACAAAAGAGAGAGAGAGAGAGAGAGAAGGAGAAGGAGAAGGAGGAGGAGAAGGAGGAGGCTTTCCTAACCGGCTTTTTCCTCCGGTCATTTTTATTTTCTTCTTCTGTTAAATTATTTGGGTGTATGAGAGAAAGTTGGGAGGAGGCTTATATTTCTACTTAGGAAAACGACAACGACACACCTTTTCATCAAATTTTTGATTTATTCAAACTCGAATATTTTCGTTTCTCTTTCGTTTCTTCTCCATTTTCCCATTCTTATTACAGCTATGGTTTTCTGGAAGCCACTGTGTTTGACATTGCTGCTTTTATCATTTGCTCCGATTCCAGCAGCCAAGGTTAATGAGACGGTCGCGGAGACAACTCAAATTCCATCATCAACAACACCAACAATCACAGAAACAACAACAGCGAAGAATGTTGAGGAGAAGCCAATTGTAAGCTTTTTTGTTTTTTGTTTTTTAAACGATTTTATTTGCGACGTTTAACTGGTTTGATAATGGCAAAAAGTGAAGATTAAAAATTTTCCCAATTTTTTGAAACAATCTGAATCCTCTTTTTACAGTAGTAAAAATCTTTTTACAGTAGTAAAAATAATATGCTCACTTGAAGTGGGAGGCAGAGAAAGAGAAAGAGAGAGAGAGAGGTTGTTTAAAAATCTAAAAAAATAGAAGATTTTTAATTAAAAAAAAATATTAATTTGAAATCCTTATTTTTCCACTTTTTTTTCTAGTATTCATTTTCAATGATTTATACAGTTATTAAAGAAGTGTCAAAACGCATGAACATTTTTCGCCGATTTCAAATTTGTTTATCATGATTTGTTGTTAGTGGTGGCGGTAGTGGTGAAAAGAAAAAAAAACAATAAAGAAGACAGCAGAGAGAGAGAGAGAGAGAGAGAGAGAGAGAGAGAGAGAGAGAGGTAAAAGAGGGTTGGTCGAAAAAGAAAGTTGACAGAAGCTCGAAAGTGTGTGCAGTGTGCATAATGTGTTATTTTCGAGAGCCTCCCCTTTTCCTACCGATTTGGCGTGTTTGCTCTCAGTGATGGAGCACACGCAGTTCTTGTCGATTTCAAGTGAAAGTTAGACATGTTCGCTATACGATTCATTTAAAACAAAAAAAAAAGACAACAGGACAAAATTATTTTTGAAACTTTGTCTTTTTTTCAGGAAATCGCCGATACGAAAAAAAACGGAACAACAAAATTGAGTCGAGCAAAGAGGCAATGTTGCTTTGCAGCGCAGAATTCATGTTGTCCACAACAAGTTCAAAATCAGTGCAATTGCGGTGCTCTTCAAATTCAGGTTGGTTTCAAAATTCAAGCTTCGGGGGGAAATAAATGATGAAAAATAATGGCTGAACAGGTACAACAATGCGATTGTGCCAACATGCTTCAAACCCAATGCGGTTGTTCTCAATCAATGAATCCGTCTTGTAATTGTCAAAGCTTACAACAACAATACTCATCATGTGGGTGTGGAGCACTCAGCTATCAGGTGTCATGTAATCAATGTCAACAGCAACAGCAACAACCACAGATCATTGTGGTTCAACAGCCATTCCAACAGCAACAACAAGTAATCGGAAAAACAAATAATTGAACGATCATATTTATTTCTTTTTTTTTTCAATTGTTCAGTGTGTGCCGGCTTGCCAACCACTTTGTCAACCACAATGTGTTCAACAGCAGCAACAGCAGATCATTGTAGTGCAGCAACCTCAACAGCAGTGCGCTTCCCAATGTATGCCAAGTTGTCAACCATCCTGTGTTCAACAAGTAAATTGTTCTCATTCCTTGAACCAAAATTGTGACAAAACTATTCTAGGCCTGTGCTCCAGCTTGTCAACCATTATGCGCATCGCAATGTGTTGAGCAGCAGCAACAGCAGATCATTGTAGTGCAGCAACCGCAACAACAACAGCAACAATGTCCACCATCGTGTATGCCAGCATGTCAACCATCTTGTGTTCAGAATAGTCAACCTCAAGTCATCATTGCTCAACAACCACAACAGCAATGTGCTCCATCTTGTATGCCAGCATGTCAACCATCTTGTGTTCAACAAGTATTGATCGATATCAAATCTCCAACCTAAAATATTTCTTCCATTTTTTTCAAGGCTTGTGCTCCAGCTTGTCAACCATTATGCTCATCGCAATGTGTTGAGCAACAACAATCGCAAATTATTGTGGTTCAACAACCTCAACAACAACAGCAGCAATGCGCTTCACAATGTATGCCAGCTTGTCAACCATCTTGTATTCAGCAGGTAATCAAATCTCATTATTCTTCCAGACAATCTCCGTCTGAACTTGAAATTGTAGGCGTGTGCACCAGCCTGTCAACCATCGTGTTCTCCTCAATGTGTTGAGCAGCAGCAATCGCAAATCGTTGTTGTTCAACAACTCTCATCGAACTCGGCCAATCAATGCCCAACAGCTTGTCAACCATCCTGTACACCGCAATGCATTCAACAACAGCCAATATGTGCAGCAGCCTGTCAACCGTCGTGCCAATCGTCATGCAGTTCAAACGCTCAATGTGTTCAAGCCTGTTTACCAAGCTGTGAAGCTTCATGCGCTCAACCACAACAATCACAACCAGTAATAATTGTACAGGATTCGGCGTCGTCGTTGTGCCCATCCCAATGTCAACCAGCGTGCAGTCCACAATGTGTTCAAACACAGAATCTTTGCCAATCCGCATGTCAACCATCGTGTCAATCGTCATGTGGCGCAAATGCACAATGCGTTCAAGCTTGTGTGCCGAGCTGCCAACAAACTTGCTCGCAACAAAATGTTCAACCGGTTAGTGTTTAAACCGAGTGGCGATTCTTCTCAAACCATTTTACGTAAATAAAAATTGGAAAAGCTGAAAATGCTCCATTTTGCTAGAATAATTTCGAACCCTTGAAAAGCTGGTTTCAAAGGGCAGAATGTATAATTTCAGTTCATTTTTTTTTAAATTTTGCTTTATTTTTGAAATAATTTTTGACAAAATCAATATTTAAGGTGATAGTTGTTCAACAACCAAACCAAGCTCAATGTGTATCAGCTTGTCAACCACAATGTCAACCACAATGCGTTCAACAACAAACCTGCGTTCAGGCATGTCATCCGCAGTGTCAAGTAAATTCCATTCTGTTCTAGAACCCAAAAAAAAAAACAAAATGTTTGATAATTTTAGCAAACGTGTGGCTCGAACATTCAATGCATTTCAACTTGTGAAAATAGTTGTCAACAATCGTGTACACAACAGCAAATAGTGATAGTTCAGGCGAATCCGGTTTGCGGCCAAGCTTGTCAGGTGAGCAGCGAAAGAAGAAAAGATACTAAATGCTTTTAAAGATGATGGATGTTAATTGCGCGCACGATTGTGTTGCTCAAAATTAACAAAGCAAACCTTCTTTCTTCTTTCTTTCTTTTTTTTTGCTTTTTCGAAACTGTTTTTTTTCTCATTGTGCGGGACGATTTTTTAAAAGTTTTTTAGAATTCAAATATTAAAAGCTGAAAAAGCGAAAAAAAAAAGAATTCAAATTAGTTAAAATTAAAAACGGCAATCAAAAAAAAATAAAATTAATACAGGCTCAACCAGCGCTTCAATGTGTGCCACAATGTCAGCCAGCTTGTCAACCATCATGCACAGCTCAATACCAATCAGTTCAACTACCCGCTATAACAATGTGTCAACAAGTCGGCGGATCATGCGGATGCGGATCAGGATATTCACAGTGTATGCAAGGAGTATGTTGTCTACGGAAAAGACATCGTGTCGCTAAGAAGAAGCTGTAAACAAAACCTTGTAATTTGTTTAACAACTTTTTTAGACACCTTTTAAAACAAAAATCGACTCATGCTCAATTTCATACATATAGTTCTAATTTTAATTATCTTCTATTCTACGACGATCTTCTTTTTTGTTCTCCATCCGAAATGACCAAAAACAACAGTAAAAGGCATCTTTTAAAGCCCTTCAAATGTTCCAAACATTTATCAATCCTCCCCTCCCCTCCTTCCTCCCTTTTCTCCGTTTTTTTTTGTATCATTTTTTAACATATTGAAAAACGAACGGTGTTTTCAATATTTCTCTAAACCGATGAATGAGGAATTTCAAAATTCTAGAAACCGCAGTCAATTGCAAAATGCTCAAATACAACAATAATACGCTTTTACTCATGAAATGTGACACTTAAAAAAACTGATTTGATTTCTCTTCTTTTCTGAAAATTTCTATTTATTTAAATTATTTCTTTTTTGTTGTTTGTAAATTTTGCAAAATGAAAATTCATATTTAAAAATAATTTTTTTTTGGCTTGTCGTGTGCGGGGGAGGGGTTGGCAAATCAAAAACACTTGGCTCAATTGTGTTTGAGATTTTTGTTAAAACTCTCGGCAAGTTTCGTGATAATTTCGGCGAAAACAAACAAATAAATCAACGACAACCTGAACACATTCATGGTGGGGAGGGACAAAGAATGAGGGAGAAAAAACACATGAATTGTGCTATGCATGAAGAAAGAACACGAAAAATGCTCACGGCAGCGAATTCACTACCGGCTCTACGAAGCCATAAAACAAACCTCTTTTTCATTTGTTTTCTTCAATTTTTAAAGTGTCAATAGAGCGTGGTTGCAACACGACAGTGCAAACATTTTCAGTGTTTAACGTTATTTGAACGGTGATTGATTGAATTGTGATCTCCATTTTCTGCTTCAGTGAAATCATTCTTGAGCCGGTTCAAAGGCATTGAAAGCAAGGATTGAGTTTCCTTGCTCTTTATCGATCGTCAAAACAACGCTGCTAAAGTCGTTACTGTGCTTGGATTTTTTGGTTCTCAAGTTTTCCTGACAATCTCTGTGCTTCACAATTCCGTTTTGACCTGATTTTCGAACATTTTCGTTCGACTTTTCAGTAATCCGTTGCTACGAAAGTCAGCAACGACGATTCAATGCGTGGCGAAGTTTTGAAATGTATCCAGATAACTGGCAGAGCAAGAATGAATATCTCATCATTTACACTTTTGGTTATAAACACAACACAAAAGTCTCAGGATCTGGTGTTAAATCCCCTTACACGATAAAATAACGAAAGTACGTGCCCCTCCCCCCCCCTTTTTAACTGGGTACCATTTGACATTTAAACGGGTTTCATTTTCATAATAAAATTTTAAAAATGATATTTTTGCTCCACCCCAGTTGGCCAGGTTGAAACATCTCTTTTTTTATCCAATTCCCATATCTGCCTTGATCAATTTTTAAAGTTGTCGCCGAACTCAAAGAACAACCGTTTTTTTTTTCAAGGTAACATTGAAATAGTTTAAGGGAAAAGGAAGAGAAAACCGTTTTTTAAAGATATCTTTTGATCATCTTTGATGTCTTTTCTGATGTTAAACTTTGACACACACACACACAGTATTCTTAAAAAACGATGACGTCTTTCTCGTTTTTTGAAAAAACTTCCAAATCAACTAAAAATAGAAATGATATCATAATCATTTCTCTCTCTCTCTCTCTCTCTCTTTTTTCTTTCTTTTTTCTTTCACGTGAAAGACGTCTGTCATTAAACTCTGATCAATCGCAAAAAATGTGAAAATCAACCAAATTTGATCCCCTAAAAATGAAATTTTCGTCTCAATTTTCAAAGATCATAATTGACAGAAGCGAGGAAATCGACGGAAAAAAATGTTCAATTAAAATCCAGCACGAAAACCAGAAAAACTTGCTTTTTAGGAAAAGTATGGAAGGAAAAAATGTTCACGTGATTCTTTACCAATTATTTTGTTTGTTGATAAATGTTATCAATATAATCAGTACAACAATCATCATCATAAAAAAAAGAGGCGGAGCTTGGCGACTTTTAAAAAAGTTGACAATTATTTTGATCTTTTTTTTTTTGGTATAAAAGGAATGGGAAATAAATGCAAAGAATCCATAAAAAAAGCAAAAGAAAAGAAGAAGACAACAATGGTTTGCCAATTCGTCGACAACTTTAACAATAATAATGGTGAAGTGGTAAATGATAAAAGAAAACGTGTGACAATTGTTGGTGGCGGTAATTGGGGAACAGCAATTGCTTGTGTTGTTGGAAAAACAGTCAAAAGTCAACAAGATGTGTTCTTCCCAATTGTTTCAATGTGGTGCCGTGATTCACGAGTGAGTTTGTCGTTTCATTTCCTTTCACATCTTCTTCACGTTTTTCTCTATCAGAAGCCTGATGATTCGTCCGAATCAATTGCTGATCGAATCAATCGAACCCATGAAAATGAGAAATATCTTCCCGGTCGTCGAATCCCGGACAATGTGATTGCGACCTCAAATATTTGTGATGCTTGCAATCAAGCTGACATTCTCATAATTGTTGTGCCGCATCAAGGAATTCGTGGCATTTGTAACGAGCTGAAGGGAAAACTTCGAAGTGGAGCTCAAGCGGTCTCGTTGATCAAAGGGATTTCATCGAATGGAAATCAGCTGCAATTAATATCAAAAGAAATTGAAAACGAGCTCGGCTGTGAATGCAACGTGTTGATGGGCGCAAACTTGGCCGGTGAAGTAGCCGACGAGAAGTTCTGCGAAGCAACAATCGGTTGCAAAAATCTGAAAAACGGTCAACTTCTCAAATTATTGTTCAACACGCCAAACTTTCGAATTCGCGTCACCACCGATTTCGAAGCCGTCGAATTGTGCGGAGCATTGAAGAATATTGTCGCGTGCGCCGCCGGTTTCGCCGATGGTCTCGGATGGGCGTACAATTTGAAGTCGGCCATCATTCGTCTTGGATTAATCGAGACGAAAATGTTTATTGAGCACTTCTTTCCAACATCAAAAAATACCGCCTACTTCGAATCGTGCGGAATTGCTGATCTCATCACAACTTGTTATGGGGGAAGAAATCGAAAAGTTGCAGAAGAATTTATAAAGAGTGGCGAAGTAAGAAAAACCGGCAAAAAAAGAAAAAAAACCTGTAAATTAATTCTTTTTTTTTAGAATCTCGCAGTTGTGGAGAAAAAATTGCTCAACGGACAGAGTGCTCAAGGGCCACCGACAGCCGAAGATGTCTACAAAATGAATGAAACGCATGACATCATCGACAAATTTCCAATTTTCACCACGGTCAACCGAATTTTCCAAGGTCATTGTGATTCTGCAGCCCTCTATGATTCGATTCGTCATCACTCAGCATATGGAAATTGAATTTCAGTTTTTTTTAAATTTATTTTCGTGTACATTTTTGATCTCTTCAATTTCTATTATTAATAACTGGTTTGTATTAGTTTTTTCACTTTTTTTTTATTTTTTACAAATAAAGTCTGATTTTATTTAATTGAAAACACATAAAATGCATTAAATTTTTCGATATAAAACATGAAACTTCTTTAAAATTTTGTAAAAATATAGTAAAATGGAGAAAATATAAAAGCGAGCGGGCCTTATTTAAAACAAGTTTAGCTTAAATGTAAAATTGTTAAGCTTTAAGAAAACTATTGAAATTCTAAATGAACATTTGAAGGAATAGAATGAAGATGTTTATAATCTTCAAAAAGTTTATATAAAGATTTACAGTATTTTGAATGAAGATCATCAATTTGTTGACAAGTTGGCTCGTCTGTTTGTACAACTTTAATTGGTTTTCCAATAACTGTTGTAACTGGTTTTTTGAAGGGTAACAATCCAACAATATATTGATTGAACACTGATCTTCCTCGGAGTAATGGCGGGCATAATCCAGCAAATTTCAAAATTCTTTCCTGTTTTAAAAAATCCGGAATTGTTTGTTGTTAATTTAGTATTACCTGAATAGCACGAAGACGAGATCCTTTTGGATTATTATATTGTTCAAACAAATCGTTTTCTCCGAAGTTATACATTGGAACTAAGTCAGCACTTTAAGGAATTTTTTAACAATAAATATTATAAAACGTTTCTATTATTTACCCGTATTTTAAGGCATATTTGCAAAATCCTTTTCTTGATTTTATAGTTAAAGTATTTTTATTTGGATGTGCATCTAAAGCTTCAGTTGCTCCACCAACCACAATAACACACGCTCTTCCTACAAAAAAGTGGAGTATTTTAGGATTGTTTTAACTTTTAAAAAAAACCTTTTCCAGCTTTTGTTAAAGCATATTCTAAAGACTCTTTTGAAACTTCAACTCCGCCAAGCAACATTCCAAACTCTCTACGCAAAGGAAAATAGAATTGTCCATTTAGTGTCATAATATGAGGTTTTATACCCGGATATTTTTCTTCAAATCCTGTCGCGGTTGTGCACGTTGCCGCAAAAGCACCAATTGAAAAAATTCCATGTGGATGAGAACTGAAAAAAAAACAATAAACATTTTTTCCACTGAAAATTCACAAAAATTTCGACCCAAATATGTAATTTCGATTCGCAGGTAGATCGGCAGTTTTGACAAGACGTAAAGGAAAATAATCCGCGAAATGTTTCCAAATTTGATGATTTCGCAATGTTTTCTGCAATAAAAATTGATTTTGTTAAGCTTAAAACAAATTGAATAATTTACCCAAGGTCTAGAGCATCTTCTTGGTGTATGAAAATCATAAATAAACCAGGCAGCATAAAGAGGTACTAAATACCAAACATCAGTGTCAAATAAAATGAAAAACGGCACCTTAAAAAAATTGATTGAATAAACATTGAAAAAAATCGTTACCCAAAGTCCCATTATTGGTAAAATAACCCAAAAAAATATGAAAATCATTACAGAAAATGTTTCCAACACATTTTTTAAAAACAATCTAAATGGATTTAAAATTGGAAAAATTATATTTTTTCCAGAAGTTCTTAAAGTTTTTCGTACTGATGACCCAATCAAAATCTTCATTTTTTTGCGAATCTGAAATTTTCTTTTTTTTTTATTGATTGGGGAAGATTTGGAAAGAATTAAAAAAAGACAATAAGTTTGAATAAGTCTCGGGTAGAAAGTGTGCTCTAATGCAGTCCAAAATTTAAGAACAACAATTTTTGGTTTTTCGAACAAATTTAAATAGAAATTTCGAATGATTTGAAATTTTTTTGTTTTAAATTTGTTTTAAAAAGAAAAGTCTGGTTTACAATTTTATTACTTCTGGTCAACAATACAATGTGCCAAATTAGGAACGTTTTACTAAAGAAAAACTTGTGATACTTCTTAAGTGCTTTTTAAAGTACTCTTGTCTTACAATTACACGTTTGTCATTAACAAGTAAGTATATTGTAAGGATCAAACAAAAAATTTAAATTGTTTTCAAAAAAAGCATACTTTTACAGTTTTTTTAGTCAATTTTCAGAAAAAAATTAGGAAAAGTTTTCTCAACAAAAAATAGAATCTAGAAAATGCAGATTTAAACTTTAAAATAATAAATAATTTTAATTTCAGATAAAAGCTTCAAATTCTATTCAAAATAATTTTCATTGAGTTTGTTTATTGAAAATGGCGCAGGCAAACAAATTCTTCGAACAAAATCAAGGTATCTCAATTTTCTACAGAATTTCTTTATTTTTTCATAGCTCAACAAATTTCTAAGTTTTCTCTGTAAACAAGTTTATTTTCTGATGTTTACGTTTTGAAAACAAAGTTAGCTCGAGAAAGATTTGATATTTAAAATAATTTTGTTTAGGAATTTCTTTTAAATTTGATAATTCTAGTAGTAATATAAATCGATAAATTTGCAATTATTAATAAATTTTTTTTAATGAAAAAATTTTTCAGCTCAAAAAAAAAACTCATTAACTTTTAAAAATAAAAAAATTTCAATTTTATAAAATGTTTCATTTTCTGATATTCTTTTGATTCCCTAGCTTAAAATCTAAAATTTAAACATCTTAATATTTTTGTTCCTTCGCTGATCCACTTTCACGAATTTATTAGACTTGCAAAAAGTTGAAGACAGAGAAAAATGCACTTTTAAAATGTTTGTGTTGTTTTATATCCACTACATTGTAGTCACTACACCATAGGCTGTGATCTTTTACAATGGATTTTTTTCGTAGCTTCGCAATTTTTATGTTTTCAAAACAAAGTATTTGAACCAATTTCGCACAATTTTTTCAAAAAAAAAGAAAAGAATCGAATGAAAATCACTTTTCATAGTTCTTGTTTTTCTCCAAATAACATTAAATTCTCTTCGGCGAGACATGGCTTGATTAAAATCCGTTTCTCAATGACCTAAAAATTTTTTACAATTGTTTTAAAATGTATTATACGTTAAAAAAACATCTTTTCATTGTTATGCCTGATTTAATTTTTGGTTGAAATTGGCTACTCGAAATCTGTAACTTCTTCTTTCTAAAAAAATGTTTAAAAAAAACCAACTTTTATCTATGTTTTATGTTGAACTTTGATTGGTTCGTTTTTTTACATCAAAAAATGTTATTTTTGTCAGCGAAAACAAATTGATAAGTAACCCATATATTTTGAGGTTCTACCTTTGTACTTTTCTTATGAGAAAGCAGCGAATAAAAGTTTTTTCTGATAAAATTTTAATTTTTCCGTGATACTTTATTTTAAAAGCCAAAAAAAAATATTTTCAGATGAGTGCTGCCAAAAAAAATGTTCAAGCTCCATATTCATTACCAAAATTATTTCCGACGCCTTTAGAAATTAAATGGTACAAAGTAACAGTGAGTTTAACTTTTTCTTAAGTTTTTCAAAAAAAAAAAGAGGGAAAAGTGTTTTTTTTCTTTAGAATTGGATTGAAAACAAATTATGGCCAGTCCGTCCTTTAGCATTTTTCGCATCGGCGTTTTTTGCTGGGAGCATTTATTACAAATATCCCAATAATATTTTATTAAATCTGCTTCCAGAAACTTCAACTGAAACATCCAAGGTAAAATTCAATTATAATCGGTAAAAATTTATTATTGGCAACCAATTTTTTCAGATTGTTAAAATAGGATCTGTTTCAATATTTACAGTTTATACATTTGTCCTTGTTATTCGACAATTTCTGAAAAAAACCTATTTTTCTTATAAAAAATTTTTGTTTGAAAATCCAAAAAAACCATCGGTAACGACAAAATTGTGGGGAGTAAGAGATTAATTGATATTTTTAGTGTGAAATGAAGCAAGAAAAATTAATTTTTTTTGTAGATTTTGCGAAAGCTTTTGTCATTTTCACCGCCAATATTAGAATCATGCGACAGTTTGTTACCAAATTTACCGGTACCAGCCTTAAAAGATACAGTCGATCAATATTTAGAATCAATGAAATACATTTTGTCAAATGTACAATCAATTTACAAGCAAAATTGAGTTTAATCGTAAAAGTTGTAGGAAGAAATGGACGAAATCCGTGTACTTGCTCAAGATTTTTTAAAAAATGAAGGGAAATCACTTCAAAGATATGCATGGATTTATTCTATGATAACGGATAACTATGTTACTTCATTTTGGGAAAAATATGCATATTTATATGGAAGGTATCAAATTTTATTTTTTTAAATCTCAATTGATTTAAAACTGTTTTTTCTAACTTCAACAAAAAATCGCATTTAAAACATTTAAATGTGACTTTATAAATATTTCGTTTTTTTATTACTACAGATATCCATTACTTATCAACAGTAGTGTGGCTCACTGTGATCTTATTGAAAGTCGGCAAACAACACGAGCTCACCGTGCAGCTCGAATTACCTGGATTGAAGTTATGTCACATTTGGCAATTGATAGGCAAGAATTTAAAGCGGTAAGTACATAAATTTATAAAAATATAAAGTTATTAAATTGTTCAAAAAATGTTCAACAGTTGGGAGATGGAATGGTGTGTACAAGGCATTATAAAAAAATGTATGCAGTTTGTCGAGTTCCTGGAGAAACAGTTGATCATTTGGAACTGCATGGAGTTCAAAAACATATTGTTGTTTTATTACGTGGAAAGTATTATAAGGTTTGAGCATATTTATAAAAGTCTAATTTAAGCACAACAATAAAAAAAAAATTAATTACAGATTCATATTTGTGATGAAAACAATGTTATTTATACTGTTGAACAATTAACAAAGTTTGTCATTTTTGTTTTTGTTTTTTTTTGATAAATAAAAATGTACAGGATATTCAATGAACTTCTTTGTCGAAATTCATGGGAAGAGGGAAGCATTGGTAAAGTGGCAGCGTTGACACATGATACAAGAGATTCATGGGCAAAAAATCGGGAAAAATATTTTTTGTCAAGCTCGAAAAATAAAGAAGTCTTAAGAACGATTGAAAGTGCAATATTTTTCTTAACACTAGATGAAAATGACGAATTTGGTTATGATGAGGTAAGAAAAAAAACGAGAACACGAGAAATCTTTAACAATTCAGAATCGCCCCGAAGTGTTATCAAACTTCATGAAAAGTGTTCTAACAGGAAATGGTTGTAATCGATGGGTCGACAAATCATTAAACTATGTTTGCTCGAAAAATTCTCGAGTATGTTTAAGTTTTCAGCAATTCTTTAAAAGAATTGAAATAATAATTTTCAAGGCTGGTGGAACGACGGAGCATTCAATTGCAGATGGCGCCGAATTCGATCACATAATGGAAAATTTTATAACAATGGAAACTGTTATACTGGAATTGAAATCGATTGAAGAGCAAGAAAAAATGGCTGAAATTCAATTAAATGAAACGCTAAAATTGGCTGATGAATTAAATTTCGAAGTCAATGATGAATCATTACTTGCTGAAATTGAAAGATGCTATGAAACCCATCAAAAATTAGCAGATGATGTAGATTTGTATGCGTTGGCATTTAGGTAATCAAAAATTTTAAATTGATTTTATTAGCAAAAAAAAATTTATTACACTGACGAAGCTTCAGTTTTCTAATTGTAGAGACTTTGGAAAAGGAAAAATAAAGAAATTCGGCGTTTCTCCAGATGGTTTTATTCAAATGGCAATTCAGCTAGCGATTTATAAAGTAAAATATTTTCAAAAAGTGATTTTTTTTAAATGTTTACTTGAAGGATCAAGGAAGCTTTGTTTTAACTTATGAGCCGGCATCGGTTAGATTTTATGCCAACTCGAGAACCGAAACACTTCGAACTGTAAATGAACATTCGTGTGAATTTGTGCTGGCAATGATAAATAATACAGAATCAGTAAGAAATAACAGTTTTCCAAAAAATATTAGTAAATATTCAGAAAGAGGAGAAAATTGGTTTACTAAAAAGAGCTTGTGAAACACATGTCATAAAAAACAAGGTTTGATAATTTGACAGATTTCAAAAAATAAAAATAAAATAATTGAAGAATTGTATGACGGGTAAAGGTATTGATCGACATTTATTTGTATTGTATGTTTTATCAAAAATGACCGGAACCAAAAGTCACTTTTTGGAGAAATATATTTCCCAGAAATGGACACTTTCGACTTCACATGTAATTGCGTCTTTTTTTTTAAATGAAAATTTCTTTCCTTCAATTCTAAGGTTCCAAACGTTACAAATCAAAATGATGAAGATACTGATCCTAATTTAACATGGTTGGGAGCTTGTTTTGGAGCTGTGGCTCACAATGGTTACGGTAAGAAAAAAAGAGTTGGTTAAAAAAAAGAGCACTGATCAATTGTATTTAGGAGTTTGTTATCGATTTGGTGGAAATCATGGAATATTTGCCAATATAACTAGCTATAAATCAGCACAAAATACAGACTCAACAAAATTCGCGAAACTTCTAACATCATCATTACATGAAATTGCAAAATTGTTTGATTAATTTTTGCTTTTGAAAACAAAAATAAATTTACTTCTCAATTTTTTAAAATTTAGTATGTTTTATTCTTTTAAATGGGAATGCCGTTATCATTTAGCTTCCGATCATTGTATCCTTTTGTTAAATCTCCAATTTTTGAATTCAAATCCTTAAAAAATGGATTTTTCATCTCTTAATCAAATAATTAAAAAACATACTGGCTCAGGAAGCCAGTTGGATTCTTTACCAATGTGCAAAGCAACCGCAAATACAAAACAAAATTGAAAATAATTAGACATTGATCCAGGCCGCATTCTAATTTTCAAAAAAAAAAAATAATAATAAAAAAGAAAGAAAAGAGCTTCAACAACTTCATAATTTTTCGAACCAATTCCGGAACATCAAAACATTCGCGTTTTTCGACATCTTTGCACAGCATCAAACCAACCCAAACAATACTCGCTCGACCAATTGCATCAAATGATTGAATTAATACGGGCGGAACAAAATTCTCCATACTTTTGCGTAGAACCTGTCAGAAAACAAAAATAGACTATTAAGGTAGAAGAAGAATTTACAACAAACATTCATTTCCGCTTTCAAAACTTCTTTACACAACAAAGCAACATTTTGGGCAGCTTCAAATGGATCCTTATCGGGTTTTCCGGTCCATCCGGTCATGTGATAAAATGTGATTTGTAGAATTTTTTTACCACTTGTTGCAGTTGGATCATCGTCTTTCTAATTTAAACAAAAAAATGATCGAAGTTGGAAGAATTTGTTACCTTTTCTTCTATATGACCTTCTACATCATTGGCAATCATTTCAAACTCATATTTGACTGTCATAAAGCTTAAACATTCTTTTGATTTACATGTGACAACAAATTTCCCCTTTTTAAGTTCAATTTCTTTAATTTGTGCAACTTCTGTTGGAAAATAATTATAGCATTTTTTTTCATCTGTGTTACAACATTGCTCTTCGTGACACAGATTTACCATCACTTTTATTTGATCCTTAAATTATTTTTCTTTCAAAATTTTTTTAAAAACCTCTTCTACCTGCCAAACCAGCCTCCACAGTTCTTTCATATTCGATTTATTTGGAGCTTGGGTCAGCACATATTCTGAATTTTCCAACTTAACATACTGAGCTGCAATGTAATCTTCATCCTTGTCAATTTTCACGCGTCTCTTCTCTGGTATTGGCACAGGCTGTCGAATATTTTTGTCCAAATTTTTTACAAAACCTTCGGCTGTGATGCGGGCATGTGCCGTCACCGCATCAAACATGTTTTTTCGATTTGTTGTTGCTCCGAAATGTGCAACAACTTCATCGGCGCTTTCTCCATCGCACGACTGAAATATATTTTTTTATTTATATACTCACAAGTTCGCTCCATTGAACTTCCTGGTTCAAAAAATGTTAAAATTATTAACAATTAATTAACACTGATCGCGCGAGAATTTTTTTCAAAAAGAGTGAACTCATATTAAAGATTTATTATTTTTTTTTTCTAGTGAAAAGCTTACAGTCGTGCTAGAATTTTTATTATTTGCCAATTTTCGCCGTTTGATTGTAGCTTCACTTGGTTTGCTTTGATTCTTGATCTTTGGCGTTCTACTCATTTCTCTTTGTTGAAGTTCAAAATGAATCAACAACGGCTTTATACAAATTAAGGAATGATTTTAAAAATCTTAATTCCCTTTCTTTTTCACAAATTTTTAGACGGAATCCACACAAAAAAATAAAGGTGAACTTTTGTAAACGTGACCCCTTTTTTCACTATGCGCAGGTCATAAATAATGAGTATTTAAACAAAAAAATTCTAGCTGAGTTATCTGTTTATTCGGCTTCCTTCTGTTCGTCTAATAATTAACTTAACAACTAACGAAATGCAACTCATCAAATTCGTGTCTGCTTTTTTGGTTTTCACCACTCTTGTGGCCAACCCTGTTCCAACCTCGAGTATTGAAGAAAAATTGGCCGTCACCAATGTTGAAGGCACTACTCTTCAATCTGCTGTTGCTACTTCCACAGGAAAAACTGAAGGATCTGAAAATCCTACTGAAGCTAAGGAAATTACTGCTATTGTTGTAAGCACAACTGGTGGAATTGTTAACAGCCCTACTGAGCAACCTTCCAATGATGATAGTCAACTTGTAATCAAAGCTGCTGAAGTAACCAATGCGGTTGAAGCCACTAAAGCTGCTGAAGTAACCAATGCGGTTGAAGCCACTAAAGCTGCTGAAGTAACCAATGCGGTTGAAGCCACTAAAGCTGCTGAAGTCACCAATGCGGTGGAAGTCACCAATGCGGTGGAAGTCACTAGCGCTTATGAAGCCACCAATGCGGCTGAAGTCACTAACGCGGTTGAAGCCACCAATGCGGCTAAAGTCACTAGTGCTTCTGAAGCCGCCGTTGTCACTAGTTTAGAAACAACAACTGAAGTTTTGCACGCTTTTGAAGAAGTAGTCCAAAAAAATAAAGAAGTAAATGCCACAAGCAGTTCAATTGTTTTTAAACTGACTTTTCCTATGATTGCAACATTTATTTTGATGTGAATAAAATTTTATGAACTAAAATTGTTAAACAAAAACATTTAAAAATAGTTTAATGTTCTGTTTTTTTACCATCGTTTTTTAACAAATCGATCCCGTGAGTTAGAATTGGTTCCAATACTTCCCAATACTCCTAAAATTTTTCGTTGATTTTTATCAACTACTTTTATCGACTTACTTTAACCGCTTTTACATTTCCCGGAAAGTTAACAATTAACGTTTCTTTTTTTATTCCAGCAATTGATCGAGAAAGAGCTGCCATTGGTGTTGCTTGAAGGGATCGAGTATGCAAAGCAACTTCAAGACCCGTGCAACGACGCTCGATTACATTTAGAGTTGCCTGTAGATTTTAACAAAAATTTACAATAATCGGTTTGATATTTGTTTACTTCTGGAGTCACATCTCTTTTAGTAAATCCTGTTCCTCCTGTGGTCAACACAACGTCTGATTTTTTTATTAGATCTAATAGTAAATTTTGAATGTTTTCAAGGTTGTCATCCACTAAAAATGGCTTTTCTTCTACAATTTTTGCATTACATCTGTAAAATATAATTTTTTAATAGAAAAACCATTAAAACTGACATTTTTGATGATTTGATAAGGTCTATAAGACATGGCCCACCTTCATCGATACGAGTTCCAAGCACACATGAATCACTGACTGAAAATGTTATGAAGAATTGATTTTTCTTTTATTTTTTTTGATAAACAGAAAGAAAAAAATTCAATGCACATTTATTTAAATATTTTAAACTTTAAATTAACTTACCTGTTACAACAGAAATGTTCATAATTTTGAAAACTTATCAGTTGTTAAAAAACCCCTTTTTTTTTAAAAAGAGGTTTTTAGAATTCTGAAAATTTTAAAAATTTTAAAGCTAAAAAAAAATTTTAAAACCTTAATTTTGACTAAAAATTAGAAAAAAAATGTTTTTAAGAAATTGCCTATTTTCAGATTTACGTTATATAAATTTCGCTCTAATGCGAAAAAAGTTAAACTCCAAAATCAGGGAAGAAAAAAAAACGCTGTTTTGAGATAAAATTGTTTTTTGTTCAAATTTCTTGTTCAAGCGGAAGTTTTTAATATTTTTTAATTTTTAATTAATGTCTTCTTTGTCAAAAAATAGATGCTCAACAATTTTTTTCAACGAAAATAAAAAAAACTTTTCTTAAAACTTTTCTTTAGCATTCAAACTTGTTATTATCATGTCGGCTCCGGTAATGTGTCCATCACATCCAGACGTGCATCTCATCGAAGATCATCGTGCAGGAGATTTAGTTTGCCCAGCGTGTGGTTTAGTTGTCGGCGACAGGTTAGAAGAACGAAATAAGTAAGAATTCTATAAATTTGAATAGTTTAGATTAGTAGATGTCGGAACTGAATGGAGATCGTTTTCAAATGAGCGAAGTGGAAATGATCCGTCTCGTGTTGGAGCACCGGAAAATCCGTTACTTAATTCAAGTGATTTGAGCACAACAATTGCTGTAGGTTTTGGCGGTTCAGATAGTGATAACAAGTACTAAACCAAAGGAAATAATAATTATTTTTGGGATTAATTTTCAGTCTTGCAAATGCTCAAAGAAAGTCAATGAACAACTCTGATCGTCAAATGACACAAGCAATCAGTTTAATTAGAGAAATGAGCGAGAGAATTCATTTAACAAAAACAATTCAAGTAAAATTTCAAAAATATTAATTAAAAAAATCCCAATTAACAGGACAACGCTTCAAGAATTTTCAAAGATGTGCTTGACAGTAAAGCTCTACGCGGAAAAAATAATGAAGCACAAGCTGCCGCGTGTCTTTACATAGCTTGTCGAAAAGACGGTGTTCCCCGAACATTTAAAGGTTCCGAAACGCCAAAAATCATCATTTTTTCGTTTTAATATTTTTTTTCTAGAAATTTGTGCGGTTTCAAGAGTGTCAAAAAAAGAAATTGGTCGCTGCTTCAAAATAATAATAAAAAATTTGGAAACAAATCTCGAGCAAATTACTTCTGCCGATTTTATGTCACGGTTCTGCGGAAATTTGGGACTTCCCAACTCAATTCAAGCAGCGGCGACAAGAATTGCCAAACGAGCAGTTGACATGGATTTGGTTGCTGGAAGAACACCTATTTCAATTGCTGCCGCTGCTATTTATATGGCTTCACAAGCATCGGCCGAAAAGCGCAGCGCCAAAGGTTTTTTAATTATGTAAACCACTAAAATATTGGTTTTTTAGAAATTGGCGATGTTGCTGGGGCAGCGGAAATTACAGTTAAGCAAACTTATAAACTTCTGTACCCAAAAGCAGCAGAATTGTTTCCTGAAGATTTTCGATTTGTGACCACTATTGAAAATCTGCCATCATCATAAAAAGTAAAGCTTAAAATGAAATGCTGGCAAAACTGAAAAACAATTGTTTAGAACTCATCTCATACGTAAAAGCTTTTCAAAAAAAAAAACGATTTTGTTTTTTTTTCTTCTCAGGTTAGAACAATTCTAAATAAACAAATTCCCATTTACTAATATGTAAATATGTGATGCAATCATTTTCATTAATTTTTTGTCTTTACAAAGTTGAACGGATTTATTGAACTATTATTTATTGTTTTTTTGTGAGCTTTTTTCATTATTTTGTTGAGTATTTTTATTTTTCTGTTTTTTTTTTGTTTTTCTTATTTTTTTCACCCATTTTTCTTTCCAATAAATCTGAAAAATTGAAGTTACTATGTATTTTTATTTTGGAAATAATTATATAATGTTTAAAAAAAAACAATCAAAGTATTTTATATCAATTCAACTTGATATTTTGGAAAACAAAAATTGAAGAGAAAAAAAAATGACCGAAAAGAGGGAATTTGCAAGTGACGCACACCTTCAAATGTTTGTGTTTCTAGGCCAGCGTAGAATTTTCATTCCATTTCGTTCACAGAAAAACACGTTTTCATTATTTTTAAAGAAACTTTCAACGCCAATTTTTTAAAACTATAAAGATCAAAGTAAAATGGACCCAATTCAAGCTATTATTCAACAACAAATTCATGCTGGCACATTTTTACAATCTGTTCAACCAATTCAACAATATAATGAAGAAGAGGAGGTAGATGAAGAATGCCAGGTAAATATTAAATTTCTTAAATCATTATGATTCTCTAAAAAATGTATTGTTGTGCTAAACTTATGTTAAAACAAAACATTTTACAGGAAAAACGTCGCGGACACGTATTACCAATGTGGGGAAATAAAGTTACAATGAATCTCAATACATTAGTGTTAGAAAATATCAGAGAATCCTATTATTACAAAAATAATCTATTAGAAATAGATAATTTTCAGACATTGGTTGAGCAGATTTTTTATCAGGTTAGATAATCAAAAACTAAAAAACGCTTCAAAAATTAAAAAGAAAGTTTTTAATAAATTATTTAACCATATTTTAGGTGAAGCATCTAGAACCCTGGGAAAAAGGAACGCGGAGGTTACAAGGAATGACAGGAATGTGCGGTGGTGTAAGTATCTATTGATCAACTTTTCAAAAAAATCCTTTTTATAGGTTCGTGGAGTAGGGGCTGGTGGTGTTGTTAGTTCAGCATTTTGTATTCTTTATCGTTTATTCAATTTGAAAATAACCAAAAAACAGCTGTTCAGCATGTTAAATAGTCGTCAATCAGTTTATATCCGAGGAATTGGATTCATGTTTGTCCGTTTTACGCAACCACCTTCAGATCTTTGGTATTGGTTCGAACCATATCTAGACGATGAAAGAGAAATCGATCCAAAAAGTGGAGGTGGAGATTGTATGACATTTGGCCAATTAGTTCGAGGAATGATCAATAAATTAGATTGGTATGGAACACTGTTTCCTCGAATTCCAGTTCCCATTCAAAAAGATATTGATGAAAAATTTGCTAAAAGGAAACAGCAACAGATTGAAGAAGAAGAGCAATGGAGACGAGAAGAAGAAGACGCTTCAACATTCAACAATGAGGTGAAAATTGGAAGATCTGATTCTTTGGTCCCAGAAATTGAATTGCCAAAAGTTTCAAGATGTAAACATCATTTAAGACATCATCATTGTCGAAAACATCGAAAAAAGTGTCCAGTTGTAAAAAAAGGTAAAAATAAATTGAAAAATTAAAAAATTAATATTTTTCTTTTCAGATAAGAAAACTTAAAATAACCAACAATAAAGTTCCATGAAAACATCAAAAAATCGATCGAAAACTGGTTTAAAAAATATTCAAACAATAAAATATGGCGTTTTTTATAAAATATATTGATCAAACACAAAATGTTGCTAATTTAAATAAAATATTTAATTGAAATCTTAACTTTTTTTTTAATTTAGTAAAATTACTAAAGTAATTATTTTTGTTCTTTTTTTTATTTTTCAAAACAAGTCTAAACGCTTTAATAAACATAGCTCAGATTTTTGAAAAATCACAAAAAAAAATAGTAATGTTGTATTCTTTTTTCTGAAAATGTTTGATTATTTCAAACCCCGCGCTTGTTCGAAATTTTCCAAATTTGAGAAAAGAGAATTTTAAATTTTCTCAGTTGTTTTCCTGCTGTAAAACATATCTTTAAAGTTAACTGGAACCCATTTTTTTTATTTTCTAAATTTTTTCTCAGAACAAATATCAACTTTGTTCGTTTTAGCTGATTGTTGACTTATTTCAATTTTTCGTTCTTCGTTCTCTTTTCAAATTAAAATCTTCAAGCCATTTCGAATTAAAATCGAAAAAATTCTTCAGTATCTTTTTTAAACTAAAAAATTGGAGTTCGTGTTTATAGTGAAATGTACGTGCAAAATTGAAACTTCGAATGTCTGTGGTTTCTATCAAGACCAACCAAACTTTGTTTACAACATTTTCCCAAAATATTCAAAAGAAGAAACGTCACAGTGTTTTATCTTTTTGTTTTCTTCATCTCTGAGATCATTTTGTAAATGTTTTCTTTTTTTTTAAATAAGTTAAAATTAGACAAGATCAGTGTTTTTTCTAGAAAACGTCACCTTTCATAGACAATTTAATCATATTTTTTCTATATTAGAAATCATAAAACTAGTTTTAATCGTGTTGAATTTAAAAAAAGAATTCAACAATTTTGACAACTAAGTCTACCGTTCCTTGTTGGACAACACCCTTCGTTTAACTCAAGAAAAAAAACATTGAATTTCTTCTTTTTGTTTGTATTTTTGAATGAATATTATTTTAATGAAGGACGAATACAAAAATAATATATGGTATTCTTTATTTCATCAGTCAACAATTTTTTATGATAAGAATTTTATATAAACAAACATTTGTTTTTATAAAGAGAAAACTGTTTAATAAGACTTTTTAATTAAAAAATAATTTTGTTCTCCGCGATGTATTCAAATTCAGGTTCATTCAGATTGAAGGAACATTTTGTTTGTTATTTTTGACCCCACGTTTCTTTGATGTTTCTTAAATTTTTTCCGTTACGCTCAAAAAAAAACGTTGTTCTTGGGCAGAAAAAAAGCAGCCACGTTAAACTTTGAAAATAATAAATAGAAAAGAAAAGAAGAAAAGAAACGGCGAGTAAGTAGAGAGAAATGGACGAATGAAGTAAGAGGCGGTCATGTTTATTTCTCTTTTTCTCTGCTTTTGTCCTCGTTTTTTTTTCTCTGATCACATTTAAAGTCGCCTCAATTTTTCTACATTTTCATTCAGTATTTTTAAATACGCCAACCATCACGTAGTCTTGCAAGGTCTTTTTTGTTGAGAAGACTCGAGGCTACAAACATTTTTTTTCTGATTATTTTTACATTAAATAATCGACGTTGGGAATAACAATTTGTGTTGGAATTGTTTTTTAAGTCAATTAATATTTCATCATTTTAACGTTGAAATTAATTGGTTATTTTAAATTGTTACTCTCAATCAAAGATTTTAGAAGAATTTAAAACAAAAGAAAGATGGTTTCAGCATGGTTTCTTCCCCAATTCGTGTTTTAGTCACCGGAGCCGCAGGGCAAATTGGATATTCTATTGTTATCCGTATTGCTGATGGAACTGTCTTCGGAAAAGATCAACCTGTGCAACTCGTTCTTCTTGATATTCCAAACTGTGCCAAAGTTTTGGAAGGAGTCGTATTCGAACTTCAAGATTGTGCTCTACCAACTCTCTATAGTAATATTTTATTCTGATTATTCATCTTTTGCTTTAAAAAAACATGTTGTAAAAAAAAATGTATTTCCAGGCGTTGAAGCTGTAACTGATGAGAAATCAGCTTTCACCGGAATTGATTACGCTTTCCTCGTTGGAGCAATGCCAAGAAGAGAAGGAATGGAGAGAAAAGATCTTCTTGCAGCTAACGTGAAAATTTTCAAATCACAAGGAAAAGCTTTGGCTGAATATGCCAAGCCAACAACTAAGGTATTATTGGTCTTTTTCTTAACAAAACCAATTTTGGTATTTTCCAGGTAATTGTTGTTGGAAATCCAGCAAACACCAATGCATTCATCGCAGCCAAGTATGCAGCTGGAAAAATTCCAGCCAAAAACTTTTCAGCAATGACGCGTCTTGATCATAATCGCGCTCTTGCTCAACTCGCTCTCAAAACGGGAGTCACAATTAAAGACGTGAAAAATGTGATTATTTGGGGAAACCATTCAAGTACTCAATTCCCAGACGTAACTCACGCTACAATAAGAAAAGGTAAACAAATGTAATACTTTTCATTATCAATAAATAATCAATTTTAGGTGATAAAGAGGTTGATGCCTACACTGCTGTCGGAGATGCTGCTTTCCTTCAAGGACCATTCATTTCGGTAAATTAAAAATTTTTGTTGTCGGAAAATATTAGTAATGAATTCAGATTGTCCAAAAAAGAGGTGGAGTTATCATTGAAAAACGAAATTTGTCGTCGGCAATGTCGGCTGCAAAAGCTGCTTGTGATCATATTCATGATTGGCACTTTGGAACAAAACAAGTATGCTGACAATATTTTTCACAAATACATTAATTAAAAAAAAAATAAATGCTAAATTTTTTAGGGAGAGTTTGTTTCAATGGCTGTTCCTTCAGATGGTTCCTATGGTATTCCACAAGGATTGATCTTTTCGTTCCCAGTAACAATTGATGCTGCAACAAGAGAATGGAAAATAGTACAAGGTCTCAATTTTGACGAATTCGCAAAACAAAAAATTGCGGCAACCACCAAAGAATTGGAAGAGGAACGGGACGATGCGTTGAAAACCTGTGACGATGCCAACATTTAAATGAAAACAATGATTTTAATACTTGAACAAACCATCAGTTTATTATGATTTTTTGTGCTAATGTTTTGAAAAGTCGTTTGTCAGAATTATAGATTAGAAGTTCACCTAAAACTGAACAATTCTTTTCGTCATTTTACATTTATAGCTGTAATTTAAATAAAAAGTTTTTTTCTCACCAATGTTAAATTTTTATTTTTATTGATTTTTTATTCAAAATCTAATAAGCTTTTGCTTAATATCTTTAAAAAATCTATGTGAAATCAAAATGATACTGATATATACATATTTATGTATATTGAATGAAAATCTATTAAAAATGTTTGCATCGTATTGATAAAAAATGTGATTATTTTGTCACCTTTGAATGCTTATCTGGTTTTTTGATAAAAAAAATAAAAAATAATAAGATTCAGTTTCGAATTTCTGTTCTACCCATGCGCAGCCCATTTATCACTTGGAATTCACACAAAAAGAATTAAAAAAATATCATTTTTTTCTCGTTTTATTTCAAAATTATTACAAACATCAAAATAAAAAGTAGCCAAATAGTTCGGTTTTTTATCATTCAAACCCTAATTTTTTTATTATAAAAAAACCCGCCAAAAATCTTGTTTGAATTTTGATTGAAAAAATGCCATGTTTGATGGGAATTATGTAAAAATTAGCAAAATTTTTTAGAAACATTTTTTTTGGTTTCTAATTAAAAAAAAATAATATTCAACCTAAATGTATATAAAAAATATATAATAGAAGTAGTGAAGGCGATAGAATTCCGAATATCCTTGACCTTAAAAGTATGTCGAATGTTGTGTCGCTTCCCAATATTATCTCTATTTAGTTCATCTCAGTTTTTATTTAAGATTAGACAGTACAGATTTTTGATCGAGACTTTAACACATTTTATTTCTTTTTTTTCTTTTTTAAAATTTAAATTTAAAATTTCGATTGTTTTAGAAAATGTCTAGAGGAACTTTTTTCTGTTCAATGATTTTAAAATATCTGGTTTATATTCTCGATTAATTCCTTTATTTTTTTTGCTAATGAAAACAAGGCTTGTATGTATTACGTGGCTTAGATAGAACCGGTATCGAACTGCAAAAAGAAATCGAACACGCCGACGAAGACGCGCAGCCGCCTTTTATAATCATTAGCCCCGACAGCGTCAGTACGGGTTTCTTCATTGCCTCCTCTTCAAAAAATTTTGTTTCCTTTTCTTCGTTTTCCACGTCATCTTGAAATTATTTGAAACTGAAAATCGCTTCTTTCAATTTTTAAACGTTGTAATTTATTTCATTTTTCTTCTTTTTCCCTCAACAGATGATGCTTCTTCAACTTTTGTGCCTCATCGGCGTCGCAAGTGCTGCTTCAAGATCGTCAAAACTCATTTATTTGAACGAGGAAAATTGGACGGATATAATGAAAGGTGAATGGATGATTGAATTTCATGCGCCATGGTGTCCGGCCTGCAAAGATTTACAAAAAGCCTGGAATTCATTTGCCGACTGGTCAGAAGATCTTGGAATTAAAGTAAAAGCGTTTGGATTTGTATTCCTATTTAAAAACAATCAAACTCTTCATTTTGTCAGGTTGGAGAAGTTGACGTTACTGTAAATCCAGGATTATCCGGAAGATTTTTGGTTACCGCCTTACCGACAATTTATCAGTAAGTCGTTTTTTTTGTTAAATACAAAATTGTTTCTCCAAAAGCAATTATTAAAATTTCAGTGTAAAAGATGGAGTATTCCGGCAATATGTTGGTGCACGTGACAAAAATGATTTTATATCTTTCGTTGAAGATAAAAAATTCAGAGTTATTGATCCAGTTCCTGATTATAAACATCCAAACTCTAAACAGTAAGTTTTTATTTTTTAAATGTAACATTAAAGCGAACGGTTTTTTTTCACGATTTATCACGAAAACAGTCGACCTGCATATTAAAATTTTTGACTAAAAATAATACTTTTAATATGTCGAATGAATGAATAAGTTCTTTTTCATTGTTTGTCGTATGAAAATTCAAATTGTCGGTTAGAGCACAACCGCAACGCGTCATTGAACATTTAAATCTAATACCCCTTAAATTTTTCTTTTGTCGACGTTCTGAAATATCCATCGTTATTTCTGATTTTAAAATTGAAGAATGGCTGTTGTTGCTGTTTTCTTCAAACTTTCAATGGCAGTTCGTGATCTTCATAACCATCTCGTTGAAAACAAAGGAGTCCCATCCTGGGCAAGCTATGGACTTTTTGCTGGAGTTACTTTAGCACTGGGCTGCGTTTTAGGATTTGTAAGTTTATTTAAAAGGCCATGGTTAATAAAAATATTTAAAACTTCAGTTCATCGTTATTATAATTGACCAAGTATTTCCAACCGGACCACGAAAAAACCAACAAGCAAAACAACAAAAGAAGGCGGAGAGTAAAAAAGGTTTGTAAATAAAACAAAATTTTCTGGTTGAAAGGTTTTGTTAAAATTTTTCAGAAGCTGGAACAGAAGCAACAAAGAAAAATGGAACTATCAATAATGGAAAAGAAAACAAGAAAACAAAATAAATGATTAGTTTATTGATTTTTTTGTAATTTTCTGTTTTCAATTTTTTAAAGACAACTTTCAAAAGAATTTAATAAGAAAAATCAGGAATTATCAACTGTTTTGTGTACAGCTTCCTCTCAACCTAAATAATTTATTTAATAAAAATCAGATAAAATTCCGACAAACTTTTTTTTTGTTATATAGGCAAAGCATGATTTTTAAATAAGGAAGCTTACAAAAAACGTGATATTCAGATTTTTATGAAAATTCTGTGAGAAATGTTGTTTTTAATTCTGATGATAAGTCACTTCTTCCTATGGGTTTTATAATGTGAATTTTTTTTCATTTTTTTAAACGTAAATAAATTGCGTTAAAAATTTTTGAATCCAAAATCGCAGACGATCAATTTATCGAAAGAAGTTCATTTCCATGATTCCAATAATTGCATCATATAATCATTTTGGGTAGGGTTTTTATTGATTTCATTTCCATTAATGGTTAAAATTCCAACTTTTCTAGTTTTCTTCAATTAACCTTTTGTTTGAAATTTTAATTTTTTTCTTGCTCACCAAACGAAATATTTGAAATACGTTTTCGCGTAGTCCTCTATGAACCAACATCACTAGCCAAGGAAAAATTGTAATATTAACATTCCAAATCTAAACAATTTTTTTTTGGAAATTTTAGTTTTTTTTTAAATTACAAATGATCCAATGAATATATCTTTATAAATTTCTTCTGCCGGAAACAAATATCCAGCAGTTTGAAGAAAAAAAAGCGAATAAGTAAAAACCTGTAAACTCGCGTTTGAACAGGCTGGAATTACAAACGCCGTGCAAATTTGATAAGAAATGTAAAGCTGAAAAACATTAAACCGTTAAATTTGTTTCTTCTAATTGAATAGTAAACTTCATGTTTTCGCTTCAAATCATATGATAACGAATATAACTTTTTAGAGAAGAATTTTACAAAAACTGTGATCTGGAAAAATATAGTTTCAAGATAACTAGGATTTCAGAATTAACTGGAATATTTAGGATTATAACAAACAAATTAGCATAATTCCAAAGGCCGCCCCAGGGAACACGCAAATATGTTATTGTATAAGCATAAAAAAATGCTGCAACATGTTGGAAAAGATGAAAAACTGCTAGAAAAATAAGATTAAGCTTAATATATTCATGAGCAACAATCGAAATAAGCCGTTCTAAAAAAAAATCATTTTAATGAATTGTGAATAGAAAATTACCGAGTGTTACTAAAATCTGTGAAGTTGATTGAAGAATGTCTGCATATCGATGGACTGCTACAATGTGTTGACTTATTGCTAAAAATTTAAAAATTATTTTATATGGGAAAAAATATTAAAAATACCAATTTTGTCACATTCTGGATCTTCGAATATTGTATTTGCTTTAAAATAACACGTCATATAAGTCAACCCTTGAGTTGTTTGAATTAAAAACATAGCTAATGATAAGCTCATTAAAGGAAATCTGAAGTGTTTGGTTTTTTTATAAGAACTTATTTAAATTTTTACCTTGATTTTAAGCTCATTGAACCTCGAAGAACAACCATTTTAAAGAAGAAAATATTCGAACAAATTCCAAAAAAAATAATTCCAGACAACAAAATGAGGAGTAACTTCCAAATAAATAGATCATCAGAAATTGTTAAATTCAATTCCTCCGAAATATTCATTTTTTTTGAAATTTAATGGAAAAGTATTATTTTCAACAAATTATTCGAAATTTTAAAAAGTTTCCCAATATTAATAAAGTGGCCAATTTAAATTTTCTAACAAAAACTTAAATAATCAATGCGCTTAAAAATAATTGCTTTATTAATTTGATTTTGATTATTTTGCTTTTTTTTTAAATTTTTTCATTCCGCATTCGGTTTCTCTAAACAATTTTCATTTTAAATCCTACAATTTTAATGAGAGATTTAATTGTTTTTATATTTCCCATTTAGGTTGAAATTAAAATAGAATCGGCTTTAAGGTCATTGATCAGCTAAATTCCAAGTAAAATCAATGAAAATTTTTTAGCAAATAATTTGTAAATATTTATCAATTATTTTCAAATTTCATTTTTGAACCCATCAATTTTTACCTGATCCTATTCTTATTCTTTTTTTTTAGTCTTTTGTTTGGTGAACAAGTAATGAAAAAAGCTTTAAAACAAAATGAATAAATGATATAATAAATAAAGAACTAGAATTCTAGCAACAAGTGGGAAAAATACGATAGATCAGCAGAAAAACGAATATAAATATGATAAACTGAACAAATGTACGTAAAAAATTTTATATTTAGAAAAAAAACTTTATAAAATCATAATTTCCATTTTTTTCAAAATTAATTAAACTGATTTTTTTAAATCTTCTGAAGTCCAGAACTTCATTTAAGCAACCCGTTTTTAATTTCTGGTCTCACATAGAAATAGGGATAAGGCGCACACGATTTATTGTAGTTAGTGTGCCTTTACTTTTTTTTTAATTAAATAAAATTTCCCAAAGAAATTCATCACATTTTATTAGCTTTCCATTTCATCGATATTATATCATTCTGGTTAAAATCAAACTGTTATTCAATTACTCTTCATTATTTTTAATTTTTTTTTAGAATTATTATAACATTTTTTGAATATTATTTTTTAATTACATATACTTTCTTTTATTTTTTTGAAATAATGTTTTTTTAACCAGTTATTTTTTTAGGAAGGAATCCTATTGTGCCAAAAATTATGATAAATATGATAGACGAATAAACAGAAAATGAAGTTCAATGTTTTGTTTTTTTGAAGAAAAAAGTTGAAAGAAAATATGCAGAAAATGCAAAGTCGGAATTCAAAAGAAAATTAATAAACTGTTTTTCATTGGAAAATTTCGTATCCAGACTAAGTGCTGCGTTTATCAGGTTTGTTATCGGAACACAACATTTGATCAACGTATTAACAACAATCGTAATTTTTCCAGGATTTCAGCAAATATTTTGAAATATTAACGATTTGAAAAAATGCTTCGCGTTGATGAATGGTGTTAAATTTATCTATTTGGACTTTGATCATATTAGTTGGAAGCAAAAACACATGAAGCAATAAATAAGTATAATTTTAAATTTAATAATCTAAAAATTTTAAAATTAAAATTATAATATAACATATAACTGATATTGGATGTTGATAGCGTTTTTTAAATAAAATTAGCAACTTCATTTCCATGATTCCATTAATTGCATCATATAATCATTTTGGGTAGGGTTTGTATTGATTTCATTTCCATTAATGGTTAAAATTCCAACTTTTCCAGTTTTCTTTAATTAACCTTTTGTTTGAAATTTTAATTCTCTTCTTGCTCACCAAACGAAATATTTGAAAAACGTTTGTACGTAGTCCTCTATGAACCAGCATCACTAGCCAAGGAAAAATTGTAATATTAAAATTCCAAATCTAAACAATTTTTTGAAAATTTTAAGCTTTTTTTAAAATTACAAATGTTCCAATGAATATATCCTTATAAATTTCTTCTGCCGGAAACAAATATCCAGCAGTTTGAAGAAAAAAAAGCGAATAAGTAAAAACCTGTAAACTCGCGTTTGAACAGGCTGGAATTACAAACGCCGTGCAAATTTGATAAGAAATGTAAAGCTGAAAAACATTAAACCGTTAAATTTGTTTCTTCTAATTGAATAGTAAACTTCATGTTTTCGCTTCAAATCATATGATAACGAATATAACTTTTTAGAGAAGAATTTAACATAAAATGTGATCTGGAAAAAAATAGTTTTAAGATAACTAGGATTTCGAAATTAACTGGAATATTTAGGATTATAATGAATACATTCGCAAAAATCCAAATTGCGGCCCACGAAACCCGCAAATATGTTAATGTATAAGCATAAAAAAATGCTGCAACATGTTGGAAAAAATGAAAAACTACTAGAAAAAATAGATTAATCTTAATATATTCATGAGCAACAATCGAAATAAGCCGTTCTAAAAAAAAATCATTTTAATGAATTGTGAATAGAAAATTACCGAGTGTTACTAAAATCTGTGAAGTTGATTGAAGAATGTCTGCATATCGATGGACTGCTAAAATGTGTCGACTTATTACTAAAAGTTTAGAAGTTTTTTAGTATGGAAAAATATTAAAAATACCAATTTTGTCACATTCTGGATCTTCGAATATTGTATTTGCTTTAAAATAACACGTCATATAAGTCAACCCTTGAGTTGTTTGAATTAAAAACATAGCTAATGATAAGCTCATTAAAGGAAATCTGAAGTGTTTTGTTTTTTTATAAAAACTTATTTAAACTTTTACCTTGATTTTAAGCTCATTGAACCTCGAAGAACAACCATTTTAAAGAAGAAAATATTCGAACAAATTCCAAAAAAAATAATTCCAAACAACAAAATGAGGAGAAACTTCCAAATAAATAGATCATCAGAAATTGTTGAATTGAATTCCTCCGAAATATTCATAATTTATTTTCTAAATGAAATAATAGTTTTCCTTCTCACTCCAAAGTTATTGACAATTTTCGGAAAAAATGTAGCTGAAATACGTAAAAAAAAGTTTGAGAAATTCGTAAAAACTTTATTGATTTTAAAAATAATAAAAAATATCAATAGTTTCCTGAAAAAAAAACGCGGCAGATGAAAATGAATTCCAAAAAACGTTTTAATCAAACAAAAAGTGAAACAAAGATTTTAGAACTGAAAACTCGTAAAAAATCTGTAGTTCAGTTCAGAAGAAATACACTGTTAATCGAATGATTCAACTGAAAAAATAATGAAGTTTTACTTCTGATAAAAGCGTTTTTTTTTCTCATTTTGCCGTACTACTTCAACTAATTAAAAAATTCTGTTCATTAAATTTGAATTTCAAAATTCAAAGAAATATCAATTTTGCTTGTTTTTTTTCAAATTTTGTTTTCATTTTTTGCTTCAATTTGTATCATAAATGTAAAATCAAGCGTAGACAAATTGTGGGAAATAGTTTTCTAGAAATTTTTTTAAAAAGTTTCAAGAAAAAGAAACATCGAGGGAATATTTCTTCTTTTTTTTTTTTTGAGAAGCTTACAAATTTAATTTTCACAGAAAAAAAAGGGGACGTGGAAGAATTGTGAACGTCGACGTCATATTTTGAAGCATTAAAAAAAGTTGCAATTGGTTAATTGTTCTGGAATTTGCTGAAATCGTTGATGTCGGGATGTAGAGCGAAAGTTGTCCTTCCTTCCCCGTTTTCTGTTTTCAGTGTTTTGATGACGTCTGAAAATAAATTGGTATGGAAATGATTTTTATTGATTTGTTGGAGTTTAATTTCAAATTATTCGTCTTCAAAAACGCAAGATGATGTGCATTTTTTTCTGATCGGGAAAACGCAGACGCAAACCGCGACGCAAATAAAGTTTGAAATTTTTTTGAGAATTCGATTTTTGATTTTCTTCATCATCGCCTTAATTCAATCAAATCTTTAATTCAATTTTTTAGGAGAAGAAACATCTTCAAGAAAATGAACTTCATATGATCATTGGTAAAAAAAAATGAGGGGGGGGGGGGGGAAGAAACCGGCTTAAATTGAATCAGAAAAAATTTTTTTGAGAAAAATAAACATCATTCATCAAAAGTCCTTCCTTTCCTTGGCTTCCTTCTTTTTTAAAGAACATCATCAATTTGTTCAAGTAATTTTTTGAGAAGAAGAAGAAGATGAATGATAACTAATCTTGATCATCAAAAGATGACAACAAATCCGACAGACGAAGATTAAATGACTCAATTGAAAAAAGAAAACTCTTGGCGAATAAACTGAAATCTTTTTTTCATTTATTTTATTTTTAGATTTTTGTTTCAAAATTCATTTTTTTTTAAACGAGAAGTTTAAATTTGTTTTAAATTGTTCGATGAAGCTGAAGAAAACGGGCTTTCAAGCTTCTTCTTTTTTTTCCTCTAATTTTGGACTTCCTCCTCGATATTTTTTATAGAAACAAAACACACAAATTTTCCCTCCACTGAAAACTAAATTTTCCATCTCGTTGCTTCTTCTCATCTCATTTAAGATCATATTTCGATCTGGAATTTGGCTTTTGACATTTTTCTGTTCTTTTTGCTACGAGCAATTGGGGCGTGGTCTTGTTGAGGTTTTGGTTGATGGGCGGTGCGAATTTTTTGAGATGCTGATGATGATGAATGACCGACTACTTAAAAGCATAAAATACGTTTCTCAGTTTATTTTCTTCAACTCAAATTTCAGTCAAAAAATATGCGCGCTTCACTTATTTTCCCACTTTTTGTTCAATTAACTGCGTAAGATTTGAAGAGCAAAAATTGAATCAGCCTCCCCCCCCCCCCTCCCCCCACACACATCATTTTTTTTCTTCAGAATTCGAACTTCACAAGAGCAAAAATCGGATTTAACCATCAATTTTTTGCGAAACGTTGATGCTCATCGCAATTTACTGAAATTGTGCCCGCTCATAATTAACAACGAACCGTGTCTTGATCTCGAAAATAAAACTGACATTTTGAGAAAGCTCATTGATGCTCCAAAAAGCAAATCAAATATGAGTTTTTTGAGGAAAAAACTCGTTTATCAGGTTTTTTGTTTTTTTTTTTTGAAATTTCTTCTCATTTTTAATTGATTAATTTTCAGAGATCACTTTGTTGTATTCAAAAACAGTGCGCAATGAAATGTGATAATTCGATTTTCGATAATCAATTCTCAAAAGGATTCCCAAACAACATTGAGCTTCTGCTTGCATTGGACCGAAATTTGATCGAAGTGCTCTCATTTGATTCGAAAAGGCGAAAAGAAAAAACTGGAAAAATTTCAGAAATTTTTGACAACATCTGAAATGATCTTTCTTCAAAATGGCCAATTTGATAGAATCGACGAATCAGTTTTGAGCAGACTCGAATTTGTGATTGTCGCTCATCGAAACTATTTCGAACAAAAATTCAGCGAGTTTTTCGGTGGATGAATTGGTGCCAAAACGCTGCAAAAAGGCAAAATTAAACCAAGAAAGCTCCGAATATCGGGTTCGATGACAAACAAAAACAAAATGGTCCGCTTGAAAAATGCAGCTGAGAAATGATCAATTTGTCATGGATTTAATGATGGCTGGAAGGAGCTCAACATAAAATCAATAAAGCCTACAAATTTTTCTTGATTTCTTTTTCTTTTTTTTTTTTTTGATTATTTTATACTCAAATTTTAATGAAGAAAAAAGTGTTCAGTTTAAAATAAAAAAATTCCAAACATTTATCGAAAAAAAAAATGAATCACGTGCTTTTGAAATATTAAAAATCACAAGATTTGTTTCCCACTGACGATTCAGCCAGGAAATGTTTACTCTTTTCCATGAGATCGCCACAAACAAATGAATTTCAAAGAAAAATGTGATTAAAAAGAGTTTTTTTTTGTTTTTTTTGTCAACAAGAGATGATTTCTTTATCAATAAATTGGTGATAAGGAAAAACAAGTTTCAGTTGTCGAATAATCGTTTTGATTCAGATGATAAACCTGGAATTTGCCATTCTGTGCATTTTTAATAAGCTCGTCTGAAGAAAATTTGAAGTGGGTTTTGGAAAGAATCCACAGAAAATGCGTTGGGGTACAAAGTGCTGGAGGGAGGGAGATTAGAGATTACCTTGGCAGATCTCCAAACTATTTTTTCGATTTTAAAAAACTCAGCGAAAATTACCTGTCGGTTTTTGATTATTTTTAATCTTGCAAATATATTTTCTACAAAAAATAAAAAAATGGCAAGAGCACATCCAACCAAATAAATAAAAAACAATTGCTCGAGATGTTTTTTGAAGCTTAACCGTGTTTTTTTCACCTGAAATTTCGGCGCATTTTCAATTTTTTGAACACTCGAAAAAAGCTGAGATCAATATGATTTCAGACAATGATCTTGTTCCAACTTGATTTTCGAATTCAGCACCTCACCTGAACTGTGTTATTCTCAGGCTGCTTCTTCGTTCCGTAACCAGGTCCAAGTGTGATTGTCGCAACACCAGGCAGAACTCGTATTAATGCTTTGTTGAACCTGAAAAAGCAAAAAGCAAGTTTTGAGAGTTCTAAAAATAGTCTGAATATTTTGCGGGTTTAAAATGCAACTTTTTTTCTCGCAGGTGAAATGTGTGGGATTTTTCAAGAAAATTTGAAAAATTGAAAAAAAGACAGGTTGATTTTGATTTGTATTTTTAGCGCATTTTTTGTGTTTTCAGCTCAAAAATTTCCGGTTTTTTTTTTTGGTTTGGAAAAATTACATTTGGCAAAGTTTTCGATTGCTCATACTAAATCCGAATGCAACATAGCTCACAATTCCAGTTGTGTCACGAATCACAATCAGGTTCTGCTTTTTATCCCATGTGCTGACGGCGTTGGGAAGGAATTCAATGTCATAGGTTGAATAGAAAACTCCTCCTTTTCTGATTCAAATTTCGTTTCCTTCCAGATTAAACCAAAATCAAGTTTCAACTCACTGAATTTCAGTTATTAAATCAGCTTCTTTTGCTCGAACAACAATTGGATTATTGATCATAGCTTTTTGAATTTCGCGCTCATTTCTCTCATTTGAACCTTCTAAGCTTAAATTGAAATAATAAGTGAGAAATGTCTCTTTCATTTTTAATTCTTCGATTAATTGATTTTGATGATAAAATGGAATTCGAGATGTTGGTGGAGCTGTTAATCTTGAATTCATTGTAGTTTGGTAATATTGAGCTATTGATAACGTCGCAAGTATTAATGATCCTTCAAGAAGCTGAAATTTCTTTGCCCTCTTTCACCGAAAAGAAAAAATCGGGAAGAGATCGGTCCAAATTCGAATCCGATTCAGCTCAAAAAGTCACAAAAAACTTCAATTACCATGGTTGACAAGGATGTTGGATCCTGAACACGTTGTTTGAGCATTAGACCAAACGTTTCAAGAATGCTGCTGGTGAAAATATTGAATTTACTTCCGACCCGAGCATCCCAAAATAATGCGCAAATGAATCGAACAGTTGAAACTGCCAACATTGTGGCAAGAATCAGAAGCCACATCTTTAAACAAAAATTGCGAGAAACACAAAACTCGTAAAAACCTCGGTTGAAAACGGAGAAAACACGAAATTTCTGAAATCGTTTTCTGGCGGCCGACGAACAATGTAAACTTGCTGAAAACATTTTTAGAGACGAAATATGCGAAGGGGGAGGGATGGAGATAGAAAACCTGAAAATAACGAATTGGAAATGTAAAATGAGCGATTTTCATTCGAGCCGGTGTGATTCTCATCGATAAACCGCTCATATCGATTTTGTCATTCGCCAAAAGACCCATTATTCCACTGAAATTTCCGTCGGTTTGTAGATTGCCAAAATCGTTGACGACATTGAATTCTTGTTCAGTGTCGACCTTAAAACAAATTGGGATTTTTTATATTTTTTCCCCTTTTTTTTTTGATTTCCAATTTCCTCCCATCGAGGTACGGTATCTACACGTTGTTTCTCCGAATTCCCCAAAAACTCGCCCACAACTCACCACTTCCCACTGCCAATCGAGCAGCTTCATCACCATTGAGATGATTTCGACTTCAGCGCCAGGTTTGTTGCACGGCTTCTCCGGCATTCGTCGAAAACAGTTGAACGCATCCGGATCGTGCTCAAAAACGCCGACACGAATCGGACGACCGATTGGTGACCATGACATTTTCCATAGAATGTGGAAAAGAAGAGGGCTGATTCAAATGGAAAATTGAAGTAGAAACGAAATTTGATATGTCATTTAATATTATTACCTTTTTATATTTATTTCATCCAAAGGTTTTAATTACCCTCTCCATCTCCCCCTTCCCCCCCCCCCCCTTCAATTATTTACTTAAAATTTTTCAAAATTGTTTTAATCAAATAATTGAGAATTTTTGAAGAATTGTTCAAATGTGCTCTAATGAACACAATTATTTCTTTAATCTGCGGTATCAAACATCAAAAACCCTCTCGGTGAGAGTAAAGCACAAGTTTGGGGGAAAATACGAGTTCAATTCGATTGGTCAATGAGAATACATTAAAACTCGAAAATGATTTTCAGCCAAAACCTGAAATAATTAAGCAAAATATTGACGTATTTTGTTGTTCAGTACATTTTGTGTATTCTTTACTACATTTTCATTCTAAAAAAAGAAAACGAGAATGAAAGAGGAAGAAGGGAGGGGGAAGGAAGAACAGAGGGAGCAAATAATCATCGGCTCAAAAATCGTTTCTTCTTCTTTTTTTTAATTGATCTCAAAATTCTTACAATGAGGGTCTGCGTCTCTGTTTTGAAAATCAAGTTTTTTAGTTTTCATTCACAAATTTCAAAAGAGCGCGTTTGCTGCCAAAAACAATTTTTCAACATTTGCATTTATTCTCAAAAAAAAAAAATAATTTTAATCTTTTTTTTTAAGATTAAATAAGTATTATTTTTTGTCTACAAGGGATTTTTTTTGAGATTTTCCAGATTTTCAAGAAAAGATTAATGAATGAAAAAAACCTTTTAATAAGAAAAGAAACAAAAAAGGTTTTATAACAAAAAATGATCCAAATTGGATTAAAAAAATAAATCTTTTTTATTTTCCGCATTTTTTTTATTATCAAAACATAAACAAATAATTAAATTAAAGGAAACAAAAAAACAACAAAATGGAATGTAAACTTCAAAATTCAATCAATAATTTAAGCACGGCGATGTTTCATTATTTAGCGAATACATTTCGGGATTCGCGTAGATGCTTGCAATACATTTCAGTCGATTGTGTTCGTTGAGCTCGGCAAATTTTTCTGGGTAAAACTTCGGATCGTAGTAGTTGATAAGACCTGTGAATTGTCATGAAGAATTGCATTATTTTTGGCTCACAACAAACCTCCGTAGCTGGCTGGTGCACATTCGCATGGAATCTCCTTCCATGTGGACGACCAATCGGGTTGATAGCTGAGATTGTGCCAAATTTGATCCAATGGAACGGGCATATCTGAAAAAATTGAAGAAAATTGAAAGAATCAGTGAATAGTTTTAGGTTGATGACTTCGACACGAGAGCAAATATTCGGCCTCAATTGGTACTCCGAAATAGCCGCTGAACCATTTAAAAGCCTTGATTCGTCGTGATTCACCTGGTCCGCCAGGATTCTCCGAATCTTCACCCGAACATTCATTGTTGATTATTAGGGATGTCGGACCAAAAATAGCTCCCTTATAACCAGCTGCCTCATTCTTTTCGCCACTATTCCATGATCCCATGACGATATCGTGCATTGCTGGCTTCGGTGGTTGTGGCGTCATGTAAAACCAGAGAGAAGCGAGAACGGCCAGCGGTGGATTCATTTTTGTCATTATCAAATTTGGCTCTTCTAACAAATTCACATTGATATTTTGGGTTTTGAGCCACTCTTGAAATTGACCATAATTATAGTTATAAGAGATTTGAATTGCTCCACGTCCGAAATAGCAGCCAACAAATGGAGCTGCCGATGTTGCGTTTGAAACTGATGTTGAACACGGAAAAAAGTAAGAGATTTGTGCACTTTCTGAGCAATATTTTCCAGCTGATGTGCATGTTGCTCCATCTTTTGGTTGATATCCAGGAGTTGTGGGTGATAAAAAGCTGCTCGTTGGTCCCCCTTCAAACCAATTATAAAAACCGCCACGATAAAAACAATTGGCTGCTTCTTGTTCGCTGTGTGTACTACAAAGAAATGTTTTAATTCAAACTTTAGTTTGAGCTCAAAGCTCGACTCTCACTCGTAAAGAGCAATATTGTTCTCGCCAGTTTCTTGAATGGCGTGCGCAAAAAATGCAGCCAAATCCCGACGCTTATGCTCATCCAAACTGAACTCAGTGTTTGTCACGTTTTTCCCGGTACCGAATTCGGGGAAATAGCGAGACGCAATGACGAAAGCCTCGTACGAATACGGCCAACACTGATTTGGACCCCAACCGAGATTGGCGAACGGGAAAAGATCCTGAAGAAAATCAGCCCCATCATCATTTTTAGAGGAGGGGAAGGAAAAGCGCCGAAACCTCGAACATTTCTCGTGTAAACCATTTCTCCAGATCCGACGATGGTAAATTATTGGGATCTGTTGGCAGTTCACAATTGTTCGATGGTGGACCAGTGCCAAATTTCGTCGCTTTTGGGCAATCCGATGCTTTTCCATAATCGACCGATGCCACAATTGAATTGTCTGAAAGAAATTTAAGAATTTGAAGAGAATTCAACTAAAACACTTGATTTTTGGTTTTGACTTACAAGAAAAAAGAAGAAAAAGAAAAATGGAATTTTGAAATTCCATCTCAGATAGAAATTGAAATTTTCTAGACGAAAAAAAAGAAAGAGAAAATATGTTCTTTTTATAATTTTTTTTTTGCTAAACCTAAAACAGGACCCAATAATTTCGACCTTCATCGATTTTATCTATTTTTATTATCTTTTTGTTTTCCCCATCCATCATATCTGGTTTTTCTTTTTTTAAATGAAAATCTCCAAGCGAATTTCATTATTCATCTAAAATAATCTTTACCGTTATTAAATGATTCCGACGAACTCAATGATTCAATATTCGTCGAGTTTTGTAAGTTCTGGAAATAAAAAACAAAAAGACTTTGGGGATTGAGTGAGAAGTGGGAAAGAAATCGAACCTGATCACATTCAAAATCGATTTGATTAAAATTGAGACAGTTGAGAATTGACAACAAACTTTTCCAAATATGCATTTGATTTCTTTTTTTATTGATTCAAATTCAGCGTTTCCATTCAATTCGACGAGCCCAAACCAACAACAAACCAATTTGTCATATTTCCTTCCGTTTTTTTTTTCGAGCTTTTCGCGTGCGCGCGCGCGCGCGCAGCTTTTCATTCCGATTTTTCGTAGGAGTCGTATCATCAGACACACACACACACACACACACATCAACGTACCGCAACGCCCCTCATCGCCATATTTATATTGGAAAATCCATACAAATAAATAAACCGTCCGGGCGACGACAACGACGACGACGACGACGACGACGACGCTATGGTGCGATCGGAGAAATTCAAAACGAAACCCGACAGACTTTGCTCGAGATTTTCTTTCTTTTTTTTTTTTTGGTTGATTATTGTGTTTTGTTTGTTTATGTGCGGCTTTTCTTGTCTTGTTGAAAAACAAACAAATTTGTAATTCAATTAGAAAAAAAAAACAGTGGGAAATGAATACAAGACATTTTTGTTGTAGATACAGTAACGAAACTCATTTTTTCATAAGTTTCAATAGAGCGTGTTTGCAACACCTCGTCAAAGTGTGCTTTTTTGAAAATTGACACTTGACGTAGCACGAAAGAGTGTTCAAAATGAAAACAGATGTTGCTGAAGGAAGGGAAAATAATTGAAGCGAGACTAGATCGCCTTTAAATATTAATTTAACTAAATTCTTAGCTTGGCAATTGAAAGAATTGAAAAAAAGATGAATCAGGAAATAAAACGAATAAAGACAATTTGCACCATTTTTTTTTATTTTTCAAAAAACCCGAATTTTATAAGAAAGAAATAATTTTGGAAGTTTTTTTCCCAAATACATGGTTGTTCATGACATTTTCAACATTTTGGTTCTGGCCAAACATTTTTTCTTCTTCTTCGTCTTTTCCTCCAATTTATCAAATTTGATTCGAATCGATTGATTCGTTTCTGTCTTTGTCTCGTTAATTCATTCCCTCTCACGCACTGTTTCTCTTTCTTTCTTTCAATTTCTCATTTCTTCTGATGATCACAAAAAATTGGCGGTGATTACAACGAACTTTGATTGAACATACAAATGCAAAAATTTTTTATTTTTTTTATTTTTCTGATTCAAATTTCCTATCAAAAGTGAGTTTTGCATCGAAGGCTATCGTAATTTTCTTGGATGCAAATATTTTTCAGAGGTCCACCCGGCTTCAATGTTGATAGTTCGATAAGTGTCACTCAGGCAACACAACCCATCGTTAACGTCGCTCCTAGCACAACGTTTAGGCCAGTTATTCAACAATCAGCACCGTCTACTCAGCAATGGTCACAAACTAGTTCGAATCAATGGGACATTGGTTCACCTCCACCTCCACCACCCCCACCATCTGAATTATCGTGGGATCGTAATTCACCACCTCCCCCACCACCACCAATGTCGCCAGATTATGAAGACGAAATGTGGCGATGGCGCCCTCATCGACGACCATGGTGGCGTCATCATCATCATCACCATGGACTACCACCACCACCACCCCCACCAGGTTGGCCATGGGGTAAGAAGTTTTAAATTAAAAAAAAAATGTTGTGTTTAACAGGTCCTCCTCCTCCTTTTCATCGATTTGATTTGCCTTGATTTTTTTTTGCTTTTTGTAAAATTAGTGAAATTTATTGCTTGAATAAAAATTGAAACAAATCGATTTTTGCGAGATCAAAAATAAAACAATAAATTAAATAAAAACTCAACAATTATTTTGAGAATCATGTATTCTGTGGTGGAAAATCACACATTATTCCGGTTGTATCCAATGCAGAGTAAATAAAAATGTTTCGCAGTGGATTTTTTCCTTCTGACAAAGCCTAGAAAAATTTCTACGTTATTTATTCTATTAGAAATTTTTCTAGGAAACATGTTTAAATTCTTCTGCTAACGTTTTGATACTTTTTTAACAAATTATTCTTTAGAGCGCAATTGAATCATGATTTATAAAAAATAGTTTGAATTTACCTTGATTGCTTCTTGCCCCATTATTCCCCCAACAATTGCACATGCTGGGGTCAATTGTGGATCAAACAAACTGAAATTTAAACTTAAAAGAAGCTTTTTTAAATGATTTCCCTACTGATCAAATTTTTCTGGTTGCACTGTTTGATTTTCTTTTGTATGATTTCCTAAAACAACTTCTTCATTCCAAATCGTTTCTAACACTTTTAAATTGTTCTCTTCATTTTCATTGAGCAGATTTTCTTTTTGAGCTCGAAGAATACCTGATTAATTAATTTTAAACAGAAATTGCCTATTTTTTTAGATTTACTTTTTACTAAAAAATACGATGGCGGAATAATTCGTTTACATTTCCTTAACAGTTTTTTTCCACTCCAATTAACATGAAACGCTTCTTTAAAAGACGGATAGAAGTGAGTCTGAAAACAATTGGAAAAAAGAAGTGACGCATTTATGCTCTATTGACAATTTAAGAGTTCAAACCTTGAGCACAAATTGATCTTCTTCAATAGTCATTGTTGGTTTTTTTTCAATTCCTACTGGAGCGTCTAAATCACACATTGACGCCTCTAGTGTTTCTTGATTTTGAACTTTTCTGAAATTGAAAAAAATTATGTTTACAATCGTAATTCGACTGATTTTTTACGTTAAAAACGATTTTCCATTAAAATCAAAGAAGGAGTAGCCAACCCATCCAAAAACTGATGCTCCAATGAATCCAATACCATTGTTTCGACAGATTTCATTTACTTTTTCTACCAACTCATAGTCTTGGTCGATGAGTGCAACTAGTGAGAACTTTTTCAGCCATTCCAGTCCATTTTTAGCAAAAACATCTTGAAATGATTCTGGAATTGCTGTCAATTTCACATTTGGATTTAACGAATTTGTTCTTGAATACGCAGCTTCAGCACGCTGAAATTAATTTTTTTTAAAACTTTATCAGGTCGAAGCATCTCACATTTCTTCCAACCAAATCATCGTCATTGAGTTGCAGAAGAAAGTTGCTTCCCAAATCATCTTCGCTCACCTAAATAGAAGTTTATCGATTTAGTTTTTGTATTTTTTAGACTTTTTTTGGATCAATCAATGTTAAACTGTTCAATCCAGCCAGCGTGATATTTTTTGCAAACTCTGCTCCTAATTGACTAATTCCGACAATTAAAACCGATGAGTTTCGAAGCCTGAATGAATTTTTTTTACCAAAAATGAAATTAAAAAACATTTCTTGATTTTTTAAAATTTAAAACAATAATTTTTACTTATTCTGTGCTTCAATTCCCCACAATCTTATTTGACGATCATAAACTGCAGCTTCATCTTTGCTCAACTCCCTCGTTTCACAATTATTGGTTTCCATTGTTTCAGTAACTGGCGACATCTAAGAAAATTCACTCATTTCTTCTATATTTAAAAATGTTTCTCAACAAAAAAAAAGAAACGAACAATTCCGGTTAAGCTAAAACCGTTAGAGATTTTTTTACAACAAATGCCTACATTACTTTATTCAGAATTTAAACATTCAACTAAATCATACCGTAATTAAAACTTTGACAAAAAATTAAAAAAAAAAAAATTTCTTTTCGGATCGCATAATCAATAAAAATAAGAAAAAGCTCAACTGACCGTTTTAACGGCTTAACTACCCGATAAAAGGGCCACACACACACACACACACACACACACATATATATATATATATATATATGCTCAAAAATTGAAGAATAAAAATGTTACCTATGAACCCGCAAAAGAGGGAGACAATTTAAAACAAGAAGCACTAACAAAAAATATTTTCACAATTTAAGATAAAAATTTATCCATTTATATAACCACTGGTCGGTGATTGTTGATTAACCCAATATGATGGTGATGACGCATTGTGAGACTTTTGTTGGTTTTTGCTAATTTCGCCTAGAAAAAGAAACATAAATTTAATTGGATTTTTGAGAAACCCAACTTTATTAAACACACTCACTATCTGACCTTGACGAATTTGGCTCCAATTGATTTCCTCCCCCATTTAAGGTTCCAAATTCATTTGTCATTGCATAACCCCAACTTCCAGCTATTCCGCTTGGCGATGCTTTCAAAGCACTTTCAGGACTAACTGTTCCGGGCGAATTGACAAAATCACGTTTTGGCTGTGCAGCAGGGCCATTTGGTGCCTTAAATTTCAAAAACAAAGTGATGAAATGGTACTTTATAATAATACCTTTCCCGGTCTGGCCCATGTGCAAATGAATCCTTCTTGACATGCGGTGACAATACAATCTCTTCGAAATTCGAGTACAGTTAATCTTTCGTGTGCAACCTTTTTACACATTAGTGGTTCTATAAATTTTTGATAATGAATATTTACCAAAAACAACTTTTACCAATCATTGGAACATCTTGGATTCGTGGACAAACTCTTGATCCTAATAATCTTGTTTCATCGCAGCAACTTATTTGTGACGTTAATAAATGGTTTGTTTTTCTAAAACTTTTCTAAATAATACAAGGAATTTTAATTTTAAACTTTCTCACTTTTCTGAACCAATCGCATTTCCATTACTAACACTGATTGCTCCACCAACTTTTACAGTTCCATTTGGGTTGTTTTCTCCTCCTGAATTTGACGATCCTCCTCCAACGTTTAATCTTCCTAATGAAAACCCTTTTCTATGAAATCGTTTTTTTTTCGAAGGTTTTTCAGGTTTCTACAATTTAATTTATCTTCTCTATTTTTTATTTCAAACAAAAAATGTCTTACCAATGTTGTCACTGATACTGGAGATGGTTCTGATGACGTCGATGCTACAATAGTTGCTGCACCACCACTTGCTCCACCAGGTGAAGCTTCCGTTAAAATATCTAATCGTCCCGCCAATGGTGACGTTTGAATTTCTAAGCCAGCCATTGGTGCAATTATAGTTGAGTTTCGATGACGCTGTACATTGGCGGGCTAAAATGTATAGGAAATTAATTTTTTAAATTTTTCAAACAAAAATACTTTCAGCATATCTTCAGTTATGTCCCACAAACATAACTGTGTATCATGCCCGACACTTCCAATTCTGTAGCAAACTCCAACTCCGGTCTATAATTGTTTTTATTTACTTTTCGAAATTTTAACCTAAAAAAAAATATTTTTACCGATGCTCCATTAATTGTTCCAAACGATGCAAATGAGCATCGAGACAATGTCGACGCCGCTGACAATGGAGTTGCTCGTTTAGCGTGAGTCCTCATCATTGGTGTCGTCGAGATGACGGTTGTGTTTTCGTTACCAGATTGATAACCAAACGCGGCAGTTGACGGCGATTTATCTGTTTTCGAATTTGCCATCACTCCGCTTGAGATATCTTCATTTGTTATATTACTCGAAATACCGATCGTTTCTAGATCGTCTTCTGTTGTACAACAGAATGAATCGAATTGAACCTTAACGTTTTTTAAACCATTTTTCACTATTTAAAAAAAAAACTTACTTGACTTATCCAGCTTTTATGTCCTTGTCCTCGACAAACAACTCTTTTATCTTGGACACTATAGACAGTTAATAAATCATCTTCCCCGCCAGTGACTATCAATTTCGTATCGGGGCTCCAAGCCAATGTGAGCAAGCCACCTAAATAAAAGTTGTAAATGGTAATCATGATGTTTTCCAATTTTACCAAAATACGATTTCATCACTGCTAACAATTCCATAGCGTGATAATCGAAAATTCTAAGGAATCCATCGTGTCCTACTGTGGCCATCATTTTAGCGTCAGGACCCGAAAAACTAAACTGGTGTATTGCGCCATCTCCAATTTGCCAGCGATAAATCGGATTTCGGGCCAGTTTTGATTTACACGTGAAAATTGAAAACTTTTCACCCTAAAGTAATTTTTATTGAGCTGAGGAGATTGTGAAAATCGTGCACTTACTTGTTTGTACAAATTCCAAATAGGTGGTGTTGCACCAATTGCCACATCTTCATTAAAAACAAAAATGTTGCCTGAAGCATAAGAAGCTAAGAATGTATTCGGACTACCAGGCAACCATCGAATACACGTTACTGCTGATTTATCACATGTCCGATCTTCATTATAAAGCCGGCTTATCTATAAATAATATTTTATATACTGAAGTTAAATATTGAAAATTTACTGGTGCTGGAGTGCTTCTTTCTAATGGATCAATAATCTGAATTTGTCCCGTTGAAAAACCAATCACTAATCTAGAAATCATTTATATTGACGTTTTGGTTAGAAACACGGAAAATAAATATATTACGAGCAACTTTTCGGATGTGCTAGTTCTTGATTAAAGCAATGAACTGTCGGTGCAGTTCCTTTATAAACTCGTTTATCAATTGGGCGACCTAAATCGGCAGCGGTATGTGTACCTCTAAAAAATAAATCTTAAAACAAAAGAAAATAATTACTAAACATACCTGTAGTGATAGACATATAACTCTCTCCCTACATTGAAGCAAATTTTGTCCGACCAAAAATCATCAGGTTCATTAGGTAAATCCTGCGAAAAATTAAAAGATGTCATATAATTGTTTTTTACCTCATATCCCCTGAATCCACTTTTCGATGTTGGGGTTTCGTCATTTTCCGTAGAATCAAACATTTCACGGGACAATGTTAAAAATGAGACGCGAACTGGTACTCCACTATGTGGCATTGATGCTCCATTAGTATTATTTAACAGAGCTCCAGATTGAATATGATATTGTTGAGGACCACGAGGCCGTGAGTACTCCGCAAGGGTCATAATTCTATAAACACCTTCACGAGTCTCAAAAGTTGTTTTAAGCTCTTCTCGAGGTTGTTGAGAATAAGACAGTAGAACGCCTAGAAAATGATATTCTTTCAGTTACTTGTTTTAATAATAAAACCGTCTGTAAGTGCAGCGGATGATTGTAAAACAGAATTAGAATTGCCGCTTAACGAAGTCGACGGCCCAAGCAAATGTTGATGTAGCATCATCACAAATAAATCTGTACAGTGAGGAATTTTAAAATATTTAAAAAAAAATTTTACTTGACAAATAGACACAACATTCCGCATTTCAAAGAGTGTTTGGCATTGTGTTTTCTTTTTTTCAATATTAATTAGTCAATAAGAAAAAGATTAAAATCTTGAGAAAACCTAAAAAAAAAATTTATTATTTAAATTTTCATTTTATGAATTATTAGCTACTCTTGCAAAACAAAAAAATAAAAATAAACTTTTTAAATATTAAAAACTTTAAACTAAATATGGTTTTCTATTGAAGAAAAACAAAAGAAGAAGTGGAAAATTGCGGAAAAAAAATGGAATTTAAAACCGTCAAGTGCGACGCGTGCTTAAAGTTCAATGCACAACGGAGCGCACTTGAGTTTCTAATTTTTGTTTGGATAATTACATAGTAAAGTAAAAAGTTCAAATCAGAATTTTTTAAAATTAATCTAATTTTAACTTGAAAATTTTTTTTCAATTAATAAAAATTGTATTTTTCCTAATTAAAAAAAAATTTTTAATGTTAAAATTTAGGTAATTGCCGAAATAAATGCTACAAAAATTATTTAGGCCATCATTTTCTTTACGACAACTAATGTCAACACTTATAAACTCGAACGACAATGTTAACGAACGAATTATATGGATTGATTGTGAAATGACAGGGTTAGATGTTGAAAAGCAAGTGGGAGAATTAAATTTTTTAAAACCAAGTTTAATTTTAAAAATAAACTTTCAGACTTTGTGCGAAATAGCAGTTATTGTAACAGATAAGGATTTAAATACAATTGCTGATGGCCCAAACATAATAATTCATCAACCAGATCATGTTCTTCAAAACATGGAACAATGGCCTAAAGATATATTTCTTAAAAATGGATTAATGGAAAAAATTGTTGTAAGATTTAAAGATTTTGCAACTGAAAGAAAATTTGAAAAAAAAAATTGAAATTTTAAAGAAAAGCAAAATTTCATTAAAAGAAGCCGAAGAACAAGTCATTAATTTTCTAAAATTGCATACCGTTCCAGGTTTACTCAGAATTGAAAGTATAATCCATTACAATTTTGTTCAGGAAAATCACCAATCGCTGGAAATTCTATTCATATGGATCGATGTTTCATTCGAAAATATATGCCAAGTCTTGACAATTATGCTCATTACCGATGTATTGATGTTTCAACAATAAAAGGATTAGTACAAAGATGGTATCCATCATATGAGCATCTAAAAAAACAAGAAAGTCATCGTGCATTGGACGATATTTTAGAATCGATCAAAGAATTAAAAGACTATCGCAAAAATGTGTTTGTAAATTATTAATTTGATTCTTAATATAAAACAAACTCATAAATTCAAAAATCTAATAAATAATATTTTTCAATTTGATTTGCTTGAAAATTAATAAAGCAGGTGAAAAATGAATGAAAAGTTATACAATTTTATTTCAAATTTCCGGGTTTTTTCCATTTAAATCATTTGAAAGTTCTCAAAAAAAAAATTATTTCAAAATGATATCAAATGGACATCCAACATTTTTATCAACTGCTGGAACAATTTCGGTTTTTTCCAATTTTTTTGCCTTCTATTTAATTTTTTTTCAATCTGGTTCTATGGGCACTTATCGATTTTACCTTTTATATTTTATGGTAATTTTGTTTCATTAAAAATAAGTTTAATGTTTAACTAATTTCAGGTATCATCCCTATTTCTTGATTTTCTACTTTCATTTTTTGTTCGACCAATTGTTTATTTTCCTCTTCTTATTGCGACAAGTGATGGTTTATTTAAAAAAATCAATTTGTCAGCTCATCTTCAATTCGTAAGTTTTGACAGAGGGAGAGATTTCATAATTAGCTTAAGGTTACTTTAATTTCTAGGATTTTCTTCTTTTTGTTATTACCCTACAACTTGTCACAATGTTAATCAGCCTTTTTAAAAAACATCAATCTGTTGCAGAAATTGGTCAAGTAATATCTAAATTATTGATTTCAAAAAAAAAAAGAAGATTTTTTCGAAAATTGGCTTCAGAAAAATATTTATTCTCCATTGTTGCGCATTATTTTTATAGCATTTTTTCATTTTCAACCTTTATTAGTTTTCTTATTTTTCTATTTTGCTTATATTCCAAAAACTCTTCAGCTTCTGCTCGCTGAAAAATTCTTTCCAACTTACTTGAATATATTGAAATCGGAATATACGATTCTCTACTCGTATGAAGAATCAATTTTTATGCCGATCACCGTTTATTTTATGATTTTCATGTTTTTGACTTATTCTCCAATTCTATTTTTTCTTTATTTTCAAATTTTTCAAATGCTTCACAGTCATCGAATTTTTATTTCAACTTTGACGTATGCCAAACATTCTTCAGCTGTTATCAGTCTTGGAGCTCAGGTATTCAACGTTTTTTTTGTTTTTGAAAATTATTTTTTTAAGGCTGTTGTTCTAATGTTTTGGCTTTTGATTCCGATCATTTTTTGTCTTTTTGTTGTTATATTTCAAATTCAAGGAGTCGAAGGTTATTTAAAAAACATGAAAAATTGAAAAAAAAAAACGTTTCAATTTCTGTTGTTGTTGAGACTTTTATTTGAAAAAAAATGCGCTAAACTATTCATTCCGGTCTTTTGGCCACGTTAAAGCTGAATAGTTTTTGGTTTGAAGTCAAGTCTGTAAATCTCAAATTCAATCAAGTTTTGGTCATATTTTACACAAAATTAAACAAATTTTCTTCAGAAAAAAACTTTCTTTTCAAATTTGATTCATTTAGCCGAATTAAATTTTTTTTTCATTTTTTTATAAAATGAGCTGTCAGTATAGGATTGCCAAAATATTAAAAAAAAGAAAGTATCTAATCACATAGGATCATCATCTCAGTCAATTTTTGAAGCACTATAAAGTGCTTATTTCAACCATTTTTTTCGTCATTTTCAAAATCCCGACCAAAAAATTGGTTGAAATAAGCACTTCTTCGAAAATTGACTGTTTCCTCACATTTTTTTTTTGAAAAAGTGTTGTACACGAGGTGATTCTTTGTCATTAAAGAAAGGAAATGTGTCTATAATTAGGAAAATGTTGAAACGGTATTATAGTCTCATCGTACTCCTCATATTTATACTGTTTGTGATGAATTTTCAGAGATTTGCAATATTCTAATTTGTATTTATTCGACTCACTCATTAGCTTCAACATTAACAATGTGCATCACGTTTCCATCGTTTCGACGATTTTTGCTTTGCAATTCAAAGTAAAACTCAACAAAAAAATATTTAATTAATTAAATATTTTCAGCAACTTTTTCGGCTCTTCATCAATAATAATAGCACCAAAAACTCCAACGAACATATTTAAAACCCCAAAAAATATGCGATTCTAAACCCCCTTCTTCCCCCCCCCCCCTCCCTTTATCTCATTTCTCTCAATCTCTCTTCCACTCGTCATCTCTGTCAAGAAGCGGGGAGAAGCGCAGACAACGATCAGCTGGGTGGCAGCATCGAGATAGTATGTAAATGGTTGGAGACAAGAGATATGGTGAGTCACCATTTAGTGCCAGTTACTGTTTTTATGCTCTTTTTTAATAATTAAAAGAGCATTTATAATGTGTTAAATTTTTTTCTCCTATCGTGAGATTATAAATCAATTTGTGGTTTTCTTGAAATTTGACTATGTTCAAATTTCATGAGAATTCAATATTGAATATTTTCTCTCTCTCTCTCTCTCTCTCTCTCTCTCTCTTTTTTTTTCTCTCTCCCCAATTTCATTTCCTGTCATCAATCGTGATTCGCATTCAACATTCATCACGTCACAATTTTTTTTCTCTGCTTCGTATGTGTCATTCTTTCATTCACTTCCATCTACGTTTTTTCTTCTTCTTCTTCTCCTTCTTCTCATTTTTTCGTCATTCCAGTCAGAAAAACAAAAAAACAACAACAAAAATTCGTATAGCTGCACGAATGGTGAAATTATTTTTTTCTTCGTGTTCTTTTTACATAATTTTTCTCTATGATGTCTATACATTTCAGTTTTTTTAGAACAAAAAACTAATAAACTAATCAAATTATTGTGAATCTCTCTCTTTCTCTCTCTCTCTTTTTTTTCTTTCGCTAGCCCTCCTCCTTAACTATAAATACATGTGATATTGCATATAATATGTAAAACATTTTCATTTTCTACTCTTTTTGCTTTTCATCCCATCCTTTTCCCTTTTATTCTTTTTGCACTTTTAAGAAACGCTAAATGTCTAGGCCTACAGATCAAAAACTGACCTTTTCTAGTAAGGATTCTGGTCTTGAATAAAGAAAAGTACAACGAAAGTGCAAATGCTCACGCTGGACTTTAATGACGTAGGGTGAAAATAAGGATGAAATAAAAAGATAGAGAGAGGGAGAGAGAAATGGAGAGAGAAAGAGAGAGAGGGAGAAGGAGGGAAAGAGAGAGAGAGAGAGAGAGGGAGAAGGAGGGAAAGAGAGAGAGAGAGAGAGAGAGAAGGAGAAGGAGGGAAAGAGAGAGAGAGAGAGAGAGAGAAAACTTTGACGTTATCGCTTCTCCTTCTTTTCCTCTCCTCTTCCATTTTTCTTTTCTCTATTTCGTATTGTCTTCGTTTTCTTGTTTGAACCTCAATTCCAAATGAAGAAGAGAATTGAGAAAAGAAAAGAAGATGAAACGAAAAATGTTTCAAATATTTACTATTCGTGACCATTTTCTTTTTCATTCATCATCAAGCGCTCAGAAAATGTGAGGCGAAATTTTGGCAAGTTTCCAACTTTCACTTTTCTCTTTTTCTTCGTTTAATGATGAGATTGGTTTATTGCCGCAGGGTCTGAAGTGAACACAGGTTTTGTGTAGGCGCAGATATCTCGTCAATTCAAAACAGACGCTGAAAGAAAAAGAGACAGAAAAGAACATTGAAATAGACGGAAACAGACAGAGAGAGAGAGAAAGAAAAGGAAAACGAGAAAGAGGAATGAGAGAGAAAAAAAGGCGACTCGCCCCTCAAGCAACCAACCAATTTTATAGATTTCATCACACTCTCTCGTTCTCTAACCGCTCTTTCTCCATTTTCTCACTATTTCTCTTCAACTCTTAGTGTATCATTCTCTGCGCATCTCTTGATTCAACACGAAAAACGTAGCAGTTAAAAGAAAGCAAGCCGGCGGCGAGATAGACACAGCATGTCTTGGCGCTATGCCAAAACTTGTGCGATTCTCGGATCGATGAGCTCATTTCGGCAGCGCTGCGCCCATGTGTTAACAAAAAGAGACATTAGACAACGAGAGTGACTCCACCCCAACCAAATGGCTGTGTATGTGGGCTTGCTGCCGCGCCGCCGCCGTCGCCGCCGCCCTGTTAGTCATTCGCCATTTTTTTTTTTCAGTATACATATACACATGCCGCCTCCTCTTTTTCTTTCTTTTTTTTCTACTTTCTTCTATTTATTGGCATTCTGCCAACACCTCACTTGCACTTTCATATACTTTAAATATTTCGGTCAGTTGTTTACATGATAAAGTAGACGCGCACACACATCGTTCTTAATTTAATTATTTAATTGATTTTTTTTCGATGTGTAAAGGCCTCAAAAAATTTATTTTGCCCCGATTATGCCGTTTTCATCTTTTTTTTTCTTTTTCGATTTTTCTCCATTTTTGCGCCCAACCGTAGAAGTTCATCTCTTTCTCTCTCTCTCTCTCTCTCTCTAGACACCTCTATTTCTTTTTGTATTTTTGACGAAATTTCTGTTGCGCGTTTTCGTTCAATTTTTCTACTACACAACTGAATAATACTACAAAAACCGGTCCTGTTTTTCTTTTTCTTTCATTTCTCTCTCTCTCTCTCTCTCTCTCTCTCTCTCTCTCTCTCTTTTTGATTCCAATTTCTATTTCAATGTGCCGAAAAGCGCGTCGTAATCATCGCATTGAAAGTTGTCGCCGTCAGAAGCGGGCAAACGAAACGAAAGTGAATGAAAGACAGAGAGAAAAAGACAAAACGTTGTCTCACTTCAATATTTCTTTCGTGTTTCCAATCTTCAGCCCATAAACGTTTCGTCTTATTTCAGATCGAAAATGTAGTAGTCTGGCTGGATCTCAAACTTGGGCCCCTATTAGGATTTTTTTTTTGTTGTCTGTGTGTGGTATCAACTTTTCTTTTCTCTTCGAAAACTCACCACCATCAGCCTCATCCTGGAGCAATTTCAATAAGATTACAATTTCGAAAGGTTCGCAGTTTGTTTTTTTTTCTGAATTTTAACAAATTTTTATTTTTCAGAAAATTCGTTTTTTTCAATAAAATCATCTCGATTCACCACAATTTCAACTGGAAAAAAAGAAAAAGAAGAAGAAGAAAATGGTCCACTTGGATTCAAAAATGTAGAAAATCTCTAGCTTTTCACCGTCAAAAAATATCATTTTATTTTTGTTAAAACCGATAGAATAGAATAATTTCATGCATAGAGCTAGATATTTATTTATTGTTTTGAGATATTTCATTTAACCCTAGTCATTATTGTATTCCCCCTCAACTATAAAAAAAGAAACAAAAAATAGTAATGAGAATCCATTAATAAGAAGTACGTCCAGGGATTTTTCGACAACGGGGGAGGGGGAGGGGAGAGGGAGAGAGGGAGAAAAGGAGGGAGGAAGGGAAAGAGCATCCTCTTTCTCTCTCTCTCTCTTTCTTTCTCTTTCTTTCTCTTTCTCTCTCTTTCTGTCCTTTTCTTTACCACACACACACACATTCACTGGGTTCATAAAAACTTGTTGTTTCTGATTTTTACTGAAAATGAGTCTCATCCTCAATTGACAAACCATAACACTGGTCACGAATCAACCGAAAATCTCTATGCTTTTTTTTTCTTTTTCCTTTCATTCTCCCACTCTCTTCTCCTCTCTCTCTCTCTCTCTCTCTCTCTCTCTCTCTCTCTCTCTCTCTCTCTCTCTGTTTTCTAGGCAAAATCGGAACCGAAAATTGTCGAGTTTTCGAGCCTGGTTTCTTGCGAAAAAATTCCTAGTCTTCCAACACGTGTCCCTAGGACTCTACTGCTACAATTGTCTTTCGCACTATTTTTCATCTCCACCCCCTCTTCCTCCACCCCTCCCCCCCTTTTTCGTCTCTTTTGTTCTGAAAAGAAAAAATACTGTTCTAAAAAGTGAATATTCAACCGATGCGTTAATCAAGTCTTTCTCTTTTTAGTCTGTTTCCCTTCTCATCAAAAAAAATCCAAGTAAATACGTTTTCTTACCCCCCCCCCCCCACCTTTCCCCTCCAGTAGGAAGATATTTGAAATCCGACCGCCCGTTTTCCGCGCACACGGGTCTTGCAATTGACGTCCAATCCGCCACCTCTGTCTCATTTTTCTACTTGTTTTTATTGTTTTTTTTAATCTTTTCGAATAACCTTTCGGTCTCAAATTTTTGATGGAAAGAAAAAAGACCAAAAACTACCTTGTGTAGAATATTTCCAGCAAAAAATTGAGCGTCATCATTCTAAATCGGAATCGGTGTCATTTTTTCTTTAAATATCGGCTTCCCTCTATTGACCGCCCATTTGATTAAACATGGCAATTTTCTTCTTTTTTTTCTTTTCAATTTGAACATTCTACACTTCGGGGCTGGTCAATTTTGGGGCCACCCCCCACATTTTCCTATTTTATTCATATTTTCTCCCGTTTTACATAGAATATTTTATTATCGATTTTTGTTTTTTTTTTCTTTTATGACATGTGGCATTGTTTCGTCCGGAGAAACGGACGGTCCTATTTCTAGATTATCTTCCTTTTCATTGTCAATGTGTTGAACGAAAGTCTTGCCAGGTTTTTTTTCCGTTTTTTTTTGTCTGAAATTTTTCAAGCAAAAAATAATGATAAGAATCTTTTAATGATTTCATCTTCTTCACCACCATCACCCTTCCCCCCGCCCCGCCCCACCTCGCCATGCCCCTCTTCTAGTGGGAATAATTAATACCAGCATTCCCACAGCCAGATGATGTATACAAATTGATTTAAATTCTTTAATTTCGTATAGTACAAACATTTTAGCACCAACAACTGAACATCTCAATATTTATTGTAAAATTTTAAGTTTTTTTTTTTCTGCTTGTTAATGTTTTTTTTAATCACATGACGTTTTTATCACATGATGATGTTAGGTGAGAAAAAAAGAAAAGCGGTTAAAAAAATCGATTAAATATATATTTATATGTATTTGTATTATATAATAATTAGTAGATTTTATTTCAAATAAAGCACTTCACAACCAAACAAAAATGTGCTCTTTTTATTTTAAAAAACCGAGCAAATTATAGTTCATTCCAGGTTTCGAATCTTTTTTGATATATTTGTGCCCATCCGGCTGAAAATGAAATGAAACCGATCGATGCCAATACAATTGTTGGAGTTTCAAGTTGTTCGCTTAAATCCCAGCTTATAAAATACATTCCGAGCGATGCTGAAACATCGAATTTTTCGGGTTAAGAAAAAAAAACAATTTTTAATGAAAAAGTTACCAGCAAATGTGTAGAAGGAAAATCCTAAGGAATTATTAGTTAGCTTGTTTCTAATTAAATTCCATAAAATGTAGAGATTTGCTAGACAATCCATGCCAATAAGAAATAGGAAAGTCTTCATTTTGGCTGATTCATTCTCTCTTAAAGTCAAATGATTTCATACAATTTTCAACCAAAAGAAACGCCAGTTGCCTCCACACGGGATTGAACCGTGGACCTTCTGTTTACGAGACAGACGCTCTGCCACTGAGCTATAGAGGCCGCCGTTTGTTTTTTACACAGACAGTCTAGACACTAAATTGGAAAGTGTCCATTGCAGCATGTAAAAGTTACTTCCTCCACATACCGATTTGCTCGAACAAAATTATTAGGATTATGATTGATGACGTGGCAAATAAATGCAAGGAGAAGGATTTGAGAAAATGAAAATACGAATAATAAGCTTAAAATAGGATTAGATTTTTTCTTTCAATTTCCAAAAACACAGTTACTTTAAAATCTTTGAACTCATTTAAAATAAAGTGAAAAAAAATGTTTTAATAAGAATAAAAATTATTATTTATGTACAAAAATAAGGTTACACGTAAAAATTAAATTTTAAACTCTGAGCAAATTATTTAGTCGTTCTTCGAGATCACGTTTTTCAGTTTTCAGCTTCTTTATTGTGCTTCTAAATTTCGAACCGAATGCTATTGTGTTTATAGCTTTTTTTCCAGAACTTTACCTGTACTCTTTTGAATCGTATTCTAATTTTCTGGCTAAAAGTTTTGTTTCTTCTCTTAATGCAGCAATTAGATGACTTTGATCATTGAGCAACTTTTGAATATCTTAAATTAAGCCTTTTATCCATTTAATTAAAGAAGTTTTTTTTGAACCTTTCGGATCATTTTCGAAATTGTCCGACGTTTTTGACATTCGTAAAATCTGAATTCTCAAATGAAATTCAAAAAACCAGTGTCGAACGTTTAAAAAAAATTCAAATAAAATTTCTTGCTTCGAATATTTGTACTTTAAAACTTTTTGAACTGTTAAAATTGAAAATCAAATTTTATGATTTTGAAGAAATTTTTTAAAATAAAATTGTTCAGCTTGAAAAGTTACCTTTGCTCTTAATGCAGCTGTTTCTTCAATCATTGTCGTTACTCTTGTCATTGCCGTCATTTTTTCTTGTCTTAATTTTGCGTGCTCCTCATTGAGCATTAAAATATGCTCGTTTAACTGATCTTCTCGTTGTTTACAGATTTCCAATCGACTTTCCAAAACTTCTTTATCTTCTCTATAATTTGATGATGAAGCTGCAATTAAATTTTTATTTTAGAGAAAAGCTTCTCATCCGTTTACTTTCAAGCTTTGCTTTACATTCGTTGATTTCTTTTGTCAAATTCTCGCTTTTCAGTTTTTCTTGAATTTCAGAATTTTGCAATTCTTCTAAACTCCTTTCCAAATTTTTGCGGATCTGAAAAAAAGCGATTGAACACTTTTTGTTAAAAAAATTTTATTTGTGCCTTACTTGCTCAAAATTTGTCTTTTCTAATTCCATTTTAAGAATGATTGCATTTTTTGACATTTTTTCGCGTTCAAGCTCAAATTCTACCTAAAACCGATTTTAGTTAAATGAAAAACTCATTTGTTTTTCAACTTCTTTGCATCGATTTCTCAATTCAATTACTGCATCTAAATCGAGACTTTGAGCTTCAGTAACATATTTCGTGACGCCTTTTGATTTCTAGAAATGCTTCAGGTTTTTTAGAATTTATTTTATGAACAGTTGCCAAAACAATTTTCAATCCGATTTTTCTAATATCCATAGATTTTGCTTGCTTTTTTTTTTTGAAATCAAAAACTATGAAAAATATGTTATACGATATTTTCATGAGCATTTATTTTATCGATAGTGAAGTAAATGTGAATATAATTTTTAAAAAAACCTTTAACATTTCCAGTTCATTTCTCATTTCAGTTTCACGAGCTTCAGTTTCTTTCAGTTTTTCCTCCTGAAATTTTTGAATCATAAAAGTAAAAAAAGATGATTGAAACCTTTTCCGTTTTTTCTCTGATTAATGCTTGAATTTCGTTTCTGCTTATTTCGACTTGTGACTGAAGTATTTCAACCAAATCGTCCTGCCGTTCTAGCAATACCAACAGCTCTTCTGTTGATGGGCCAGACATCTGAAATTTGCCAGGTGCCGTGCGTGTCAAAAAAAATTAAAAATATTTCCGCAAACATCCGTGTAAATCTACAACACAACACCTAGCAAAAATCAAACTTCAGCGGTAAAATACGCATTTTAATTTTAAAAATACAAAGTTTTTTAAGCCATTTTTATCTCTTCATATCACAACAACCCAATAAACTCGGTAGAAACGTTTTGCACATAAAAAAAGAAAAAAATCAGCATTGAAATCGATAAAACAATTCAAATTGAATGGAATAAATGTAATTTTTAACGTTTGGGGTGCCATAAATTGATGAAAAAAACTAATTTCTTAGAACAACTGGTTATCATCGAACATATAATCGAATTCCAGAATTTTAATATTCCAAATATAACAGAAGTGAATGAAAAACCGATTTCAACATTTTTAGGGAACGGTTAAAAAAGATAAACTCAAAATTGAGAAAAAATATGGTTATTTGTCAAATATACATTAAATTATAATCTTCACACTGATATTGAAAAAATAACGTATTTTCAAAATTCTAGATAAAAAAATACCCAAAAACGGTTATAAAAAATAAATAATGAATAAGAAAATTGATAAAAAAACAAGTTTTTTGACGATGAAATTTGGCCAAGTAAATTTGATAACCTGGAAAATAAATTTAAACTCTTATCTGCCACATTTTTTTGAACAGTCTAACTTTAATTTATTTTGACACATCTAAGTGCTTCAAGCCAGCTAATAAAGTTTTGAGTCTACTCAAATCTTTTCCACTTTTCGATTTTTGAGCATCGACTAATTTATTGACGGTCTCCCATTGAGCTTCTCCATCTTGTTGTTTTGCAAACAGTTCTTGGTTTGAACTCTCATTTTTTCTTTAAAAAATAATTTTAACTTTCCCAACCAACTTAAATATTTGTGTTAAAAATTTTACAAGTTCTCTTGATGAGCCAATGACAAGGTTTTTTCCCGTTGTTTGTACCAGTCTTCTAGTTCTTTCTTAGCTGTCGTCTTTAATTCCTCTTTTTTCTTTTCTTCCAGAGCGTCTTTAAAATTTTTTAATTTTAATTTTTTTTAAATTTTCAAACCTTTTTCTTCGAGAACTCGCGCTTGTTGCTCTTTCCACAATCTTATTTTTTCTGCCTCAATTCTTGGCACACTCGATAGAACTGGTGATGGTCCATGAGAGTTCCCAGATGAAACTGATCCACCATTTCCATTGATAAGTGGAACGATGACAGGTTGGGGAGCTGCCGCATCATCTATCAAACCTTCTAAATCAACTCCAGAATCAGCAGCGTGAACAACTGGAATAGCTGGAACAACCGGAGCCACATTATTCGCCTGAAACATTGAGTTAATCAGAAATAAAAAATTAAATTTTTACCTCTTGCAAGTCTCCAAAATCATCATCAGCTGGTGCTCCTTCATCAGCAGCTGAAAATGTTCCAACATTTTTAAAAATTGTTCAAAAAAATTAATAAAAACCTGGGGCTGCCGCAGGTGGAACTCCGTCGAAATCAGCAAACATGTTTTGCTCACGAGCCAGAAAATCAGCGACCGGATCAGCCATTTTTTACTAGTTTTAGTCTGAAATAAATTTATTTGAAACGAATTAATTGATAGTTTTAAACTAGACAATCAACACATGAACTTAAACTGAAAACAACGAAAATTAATGCTTATAATTTGAGAAATAAAAAGAAAAAGCTGATGATGACAAATCAAATAATACGGCGAACTGGAAATCCATGTGCGTGTATGTCTTTCATCTCTCATTGCCTTCAGTAGTGTGTTGATGGAGCCGCAACGCGAAACCGCGTTGCGTTGAACGAAACTGGACTCCTTTTGAAAGTTAAACTTCATAAAAATAGATTTTTATGAATAAAACCCAAATAAATGTTTTTAATTAAACAAACATTTTTTTAAATACTTTATTTTTAACAAATGATGATCGATGACTTAATACTACATTTAAATTCAAAAAAAAAATTGTTTTCGAACATGGTTTGATGTTAAAAGAACTACGTGTTTAAATAACGGGTTTTGGGAGAATTTCTGATAATTGGAAATAAAATATTATGCAGTCAGAATTTTAAAAACCTGTCGAATTTATTGGAAAATGATGTTTGTTTATTTTTAATTCGCTTTTAAACAAAATGAAATTAAAAATTTACATTTTAAGCATTTTAATTTTTTATTTTTTTGAAAACAATATGGTAATGTAAATTAAAATTTTTATTTCAAATTCGATGTGCAGCAAAACAAAAAAAAACACAAATTTAAAGTGAACAAATTTCAAAAAAAAAAAAAAATTAAACGCAAGAAAAAGTGTACGGACACAGAACTCCGCAGAACTAAATCAACTACGTATTTCTTACCGTATTCTTTAAAAAAAAAAGATAGGTTTTAACCCCTCTAAACGGAAACTAAGCCAACCAAAAATTTCTCAGGTTAATAATATAATCCTTCTCATCTTTTACTCATCTCACTTAAGGTTTATTGTTTCAGACGCCGAATCGAGAAATGAAGAATCGAAAAGTGGCACTTATCCAATAATATTACGCCATCAGAAAATACGACCCTTAAAAAAAGAAAGAACACTTTAAAATGTACCGAAAATTGGCATAAATATAAATTAATCTCGTTTTTAGCCTGCTTACTGTTATGATTTTACGTTTTCAATTACCGTATGACCTTCGTGATGATGATTGAAAAAGGTGTTCTTTTTCTAATTTCAATTCAATTCAAAACTTGGTTTCTTTTTATTTTTCGAAATGACTATTTTCTCAGTTGTTAGTAGTTGAAATTCGAAATTCGAAATTCAATTTCTCACAATTAAAATGAGAAAAAAAATGTTTTCCTTCGAATTCTGATGTTTTCATTCCACTCGAGAAATTCGGTCATTAAAAAAAGAATCATAAAAATGCGCGAAACTGAATCCCAAAATCAAATGCCACTTGCTTCTTCTTCTCCTTCTCTTCCTTCTTCTACTTCATTTTCATTTTTCACCACCTGGGGTCTTTTGACATATGGTCGGAAGAATATTTCCAACGGATCTTCTTCCACATTTACTTTTTTCTTCGTTTTTTTTTTTTTGATGATGACGACGATTCTTATTTTTCATCGGCCACATCACAAGGAGAAAGAGAGAGAGAGGGAAAGGAAGGAGGAGAGGGGGGGGGGCATCTCAATTTTTATTACAATTGATTTATCTGTCTCCACCACTTTCTTCTTTCAGTTCTTCATCTTCAATCATCAACAAATGTTGATGTCGATTTTTTTCCCCCTTCTTCCTCTCCATCAATAGAGTCGGTGAATTACGGTAACACAAAATTTTGGTCTCCTTCTTTTCCTATCTTATTTTTTCTCCTTTTAAAAGTGCCAATTCTACTGGCGCCAACCTTGAGGAAAATCCTAAAATTGATTTTCAGGCAATATGCCAATCATTTTATAATTTTGATTTATTGAATGGTATTGTCGAAATCTTCAAACTCAATAAGTCATCAACAATTAAAATAAATGCGAATAATTATTCCATCAAAAAAAAAAAATGTTGCGCAATTCTCAAAAAAAGAGCACAAAATTCCATACAAAACATGGTAATTTAAGGCAAATTTTAAGGCATAAATTTGTCACTTCAATGGATTGCGTGAATGATCACGAGAAAAATTTGGAGCAGAACATCTGCCGGGTTTTGTGTACATATATATACATATGTACATGTGCTTTTTTAACCTACAAAAAGATGACTATCAATAAATGACAGGTGGAGGTGGCTTTTTTTACAACAAAATTATTTGTGCAAATTTGGGCGGTGCTCTTTTTTATTATTTTTGAATTTTATTTGATTTCCAGCTTATTTTACGTAAAATTCCATATTTTTTTGTCTTTCTTTTCTTTTTTTTTAAATAAAAGACTTGAGAATTATTTTTTTCTCTTGACTCAAATTTTGGCTCAAAAGCTGACTAAAATTAGGGACAAATGTCTTACTGTGCCTTTGCCTTTTTTTTTGCCTTCATTCTCAAATTGGTAACAAAGACAATAACATAAAATTGGTTAAAGATGTGAGTTAGAGATAGTACCGTACACCGCGCGCCGGGGCCCTCATTCCACAACTTTTTAATTGCCCCATCATTTTCATTCAATTTCAACTTTTATTTATTTATTGATGTTTTTCGTTTCGTGAAGAATTCTCTTAATTTAACATCATAATTTCTTTTCCTTATTATCCGCAATTTTGTGAGAAAAAAAAGAGAAAGAGAGACAGAGAGAGAGAGAGAGTGAGAGAGAAATAAAAGAATCAAGAAGGTTTTATCAGTAATCAGAAATTCTTACCAGCTGATAAGAAAACACACGAAGCATAAAAAAAATGATTCTATCAATTTTTTTTCCCCAAAGAGCCCTCCCTTCTAATTCTTCTTCTACTTTTCCTTGTTTTTTTGGTGCTGGCCAGTACCGCCGCCGTCAGTTACTGTCGAAGAGGTGTCATTCAAATTTCCAAGTGAAATCGTGTTAAAATCAGTGGAAAAAAAAGAAGGAAAGACTGACGAAATTTAATGCTTCATCCTTCTTTAAATTTTATTTTTTTTTGCTTTGCTTTTGCTTTTCAATTTTTCTGTTGTTAGCAAAACTTTTCAGAAATGCATTACGATCCTCGAGAGGGAAAAAGAAGGGGTAGGAGATATTTCTTGGCATTTTCTTTTCTCTTCTCATTTGTGTTGTGTCTGATTAATTCGCAAAAGATGTTTTGTAAGTGACAGGAAACCACTTCATCTTATTTCAAACACTTCAATTCTAGTACTACACTTGACAAATTTGCGGAAACCACGAAGGAGAGGACACCTCCTTAATCAGTTCCGACTATGAATATTGTGCTACTAATAATTAACTCCGCCTTCTTTTAGTCTATCTCTCTGTGTCTCTCTTTCTTTGCTTTTTTTTGAGCAAAAAAAATGCTTTTTTCGATTACGGTATTTAATGTTTTCAAGAATTTATTCGTTTTGTCCAGAATTTAATCCCCCTCCCCCCTTCTTTTCATCAAAATGCTCATAAAACAAATCCTTTAATATTTCTTCTTTTCTCAGTTTTTCATATCTGATTTTTTTCCGGTCATCAACTCGTACCTGATTATTGTAAAGATCCGGTTTATAGGTTTTCTAGTTGTTCACATTCAGCCGTCAATATGTGTTTGTTATAATCGAAAGTTAATGAGTCATTCAACCGTAAATAGCAAGAAAATGACAGAGAAGGAAACAGAGAGAGGGAAAGAGACAGAGAGAGAGAGAGAGAGAGAGAAAAGAAAAAAAGTGACTTTATAAAAATTTATTTTGATTCACATATGAAATCGATCTGATTACGATGTAATTTGAGCAAAATGAAGATCGTCTCAGGTGTCAAATTTTAATCGCGCGTAATTCAAACCGTTTGAATTTTTTTTTGTGCCAAACAAAGTTTTGACTATGATATTTCTGGTGGGTGACATATGACTTTTTCTCATAATCATAACCAACATCATCAATTGTAGAAATGCTTTTCCTCTTATTCCCTTTCTTCTCTCTCTCTCTCTCTCTCTCTCTCTCTCTTTTTCTCTCTTCATATTCTCACTTAAACTCACATTGACATATCCACATCCACGCCGTCGGCGATGAGATGTCGATTGGCGGCGACAGTTATATTAGCGACGAGATGGATGAAGTGCTGACGGAGATTGACAGTCCTGGTCATTGTCCATGTCATCAGTCAGAAAGAGAGAGAGAAAGAGAGAGAGAGAAGAGAAAGAAAAATGAGGGAGAGGAAGGGAGTTCGTCAGTCAAGACTATGATGAGTTGTGTGCGGTGCTGTGTGTGCATTATCTTTTTTGATGGTGGCAGAAATGAAAAAAAAACTTCTTTTTTTTTTTGAAATTCAATTTCAAATATTTGGAATTAATTTCAGAGATATCGTTTGATTTAATTTTTGATCGATGTATACAACAAGTTAGTGTCAAACTAATTTCTTAATTGTCGGCAACGTCTTTCATCCAAGTCTAATCAAGCGAATTCAATAACCTCACCTATTCCTTCCCCCCCCCCCCCCCCCTTCCATCATCCCTCTACTCGTCCTCTTCTTGGCTCCGCCTACAATTCTCATTTTTTATTTTTTTTGCGAAAATGACCTATGTAGATGATGTAAAATGTAAATGTTCGAAACAAAAATTGACGTGTGTCAAAAAATTCAAACGAAATCTGTCAAACACACTTACACAAACATTTCATTATATATGTCAGACCCCCCCCCCCCTCCCTTTACTTTCCTTCTTCCTCCCCGTTTTTACTTCATTCGATCTGAATTTTTATCCAAGTGTGCCACGTGTCACACTCGTCCAATCATCATCATAACAAGCCTGACAGCTTGTCCTTCTTCATCATTATTACTTTTTGTTTGTGGGTGGTTGCAAACATTTTTTTTTTTCGCACCCACCAAAAAAAAGTTCACTTTTTCTTAGTTTTGTTTTTTTTCTTTTTTCAATTTGATAAAAATATATTGAAAAAGATTATTTTTTGTTGTTATTTTCATCACCTGAATTGTGTATAATTGAGTCGATAAAAGAAGCAGTTAAAGATGAAAAAGAAGAAGAAGAAGCAGAAGCTGAAGAAGAAAACAAAATAAAGAAGAAGAAGAAGAAGCAGAAAGAGAAGGTAGGAGGTAGATTGTCACTTTTTTCGAACAATAGTGCTGCTGGCTGACCTGTCTGGTGGCAAATGATTGAAATGTACATAAATCTGCCAGAAAAGATGAAGAAAAAGTGAAGGGCTGACGGGGGGTCCAAAACTTTTATTTTCATCCGTGTCAGTGAGAAGAAGAAGAAGAAGAAGAAAGTTGTGTGTCGTCGGTCGAGATTTATTGAAGATTTTGACGCGCTTCTCATTTTTGTTCCAGAATCTTTGGAAAATCTAGAAGTTTATCGTTTGGTTTATTATTTTTATTTCTCTTCCGTCTTCTTTTCTTTTTTTTTATTTTCGATTGAAAGTTGGATTTTTTCCTGTTTCTTTTTTTTTCGCTTCTTAATACACAATTTCGTCGTCGCCTCACTTTTATACTGGTTCGTTTTGAATTTACTAATTTCTTCTATCTTTATATGCCATCTGATGATGATTCTTCTACATTTCAATTTCATTTTTGTTCTTCAACTCATTTTTCCTTTTTATTATTCCGTCGTATAAAAAAAATGTTAATTTCTTCTCCATTTAAAATGATGAAAATATGACTGAAATTGACACTTTTTTCATTTTTTTTTCTTCTCTCAATTTTTTTCCTTTCAAAAATTGACATTTTACGATATGTTAATTTGGTGATAAAATTATGGCAATTTTCCAACAAAAACGGAAAACAAGAAAAATCAAATAAACATCAATTATGATTTGTCATATCATCATCGCTGGGTTCGAATTCCAAACCCCCCTCCCCCCCCCCCCCCCCACCCTCCTCCCGGGTTTTTTAAGCGGATCGAGACGCAATTTTAGAAAACAAGTGTCAATTTTAAAGAGCACAAAAAATCAATTTGAATTGGTATAAATACTAAAAGAGCTCTTCGAATATTTCACTCGATACGTCACGCCTGATTTTGAAGAGAGCCCCCCCCCCCCCCACCCGCCATTTCATCTCCTCCTCCTCTTCCCGGTTTTTTTTCGAATATTCCTAGCGGCTTTTCCATAATTATCTGCTGTAATTCCAAATAAAATAATTCCAGTAAAGCGGATTAAGAAATTTGATTATGATTTGTGACAGTTTCTTGACAAATTTTCAACAATTATCTGATAATTGTTTCATTCTCCATTTGTTTTCTTCCATCATTTTGCTGTCGAAGAAGTTATTGGGTCTCCGCCCCCCAGTCCCTCTCAACCTTTTCTATTTTTTTTTTTAAACAGCTTAGTGTTAAACAATTTTTCATAAAAACTTTGACACATTTTTAATAAGCGTGCCAAAAACCGTTTTTTTTTCATTCAATTCCCTTTTAAATTCGATAGTGTTGGAAAGAAAGTGAGAGAGGCGAGAGAGATATTAGAACCAAATTATTGGTAACTGATGGTCGCACCTTGAAAAACACCAAGGAGCAGCCATGAGAGGCGGGAATTAATGTGATCATCAAATATATTTTTGTTTAGAACTTTACATTAATATTTTTCATCTTCTTCTTCTTTTTCCTTTTTCTTTTTTTTTCCACTTTTTGTCATTAATTTATGAATTTTTAAGGAAAAGGCAAAAAAAAAAAAAATGAGTTTTGATGATTTGCCAGATGATGTATTGATTCGTTTGCTTAACACAGCTTCACCTCGAGATGTTGCAAAAACAAAACGATTAAATAAACGATTCCATCAATTGGTTGAAACGTACAATTTAGGAAAGCCACGTGTCAAAGAATTTAGGTGAGTAGAAAAAAAGAAGTTAAAAATTGTGGCCTGAAAACAACAAACCTTCGATTCAGTATTGAATCACGAATCGCCTCAATGCCAACAACACCAACGACGACGACGGCGACGACGACGTCGTCATTGCCAAAAATTGGACGCATTCGATTTGGAAATCCGCAAAAAACGTCAAAGCGTCGGCTCGTTGTCACAATGAAACGTGAAAAAGGAATAAAACGAGTCGAACGAATTGATGATCCGACATGCTCAAATCTATCACAAAATGCTCAAAACATTGTATTTGAGAATTTACGACGAGTTGTGATTGATGATCGCCTTTCATTGGATGGCATCACAATTGATAATTCGTTTTATGAGATGCTCACTGCTCGTTCCAATAATTTGAGGTTTGTTTTGTTCAAAGATTAAATTGGCGCGAAATTAAAATTCAAAAAATCAATTCCTTCCTTCTTTTCTTTTAAAATAACCACTTTTTGGTTATTTTTCGAATTTCTTCAGCGTTTTACTGTTCCATCAATGCAAATAATGCCAAACTGTCATTCTATCAAAAAAAAAAAAAAGAAAATCTCTACTTCCTTCTTTTTTCTCGAATAGACCGACCGTGTCGATAAGTGATAAAATGTCAAAAAGTGTCAAACAAATGTCTTCCTGTCTTCAAGAAAATTTCACAATTATCATGAGAAACAATAAACAAATAAACAGAATTTATTTTCAGTAACATCACAACCGTATCATTATCTTTTTGTACAATTCAACTTTCATGGTCGACATTTTTGGATTTATTATCGAAGATGAAGCTCAAAAATTTGTATCTTGATTTTTGCACATTCAATCCTGAGCTCATTTCAGATAAGGTTTGAGCAAAACAAAAAAAAAGAGATTAAAAAAAACAAAATTTTTCACGTTGCAGGTTCTTATGTCACTGGAGGCTTTGGAAATTTTAAAAATTCAACCAAGAACTCAATGCTATTTGAATGAATTAACCGATCGAACATTGATTTATTGGTCTCAAAGGGAAAACATTCCAAAGTCAATTCAGATTTATAATTGTGGAAGTTGTGTCACAGTTGATGGAATTAAAACTTTAATGACGGTAAAACGTGTTTTGTTTTTAATTTTTTTAATAAAAATGCTTTGAATTTCAGACAGCAATTACACGATCAGATATTCTCCAATCAATCGATTGGGATTTCGGACTTTTATTTGAGCCAACACAAACCGATTCGGTTCTTTTATCTTTAATCTTCTCACCTGGACTAAAATTATCTATTGTTGATGACTTCCGATCTCGTCGAGTTCGCCTAAATCGTGACAAACTTCAACTTGCCTTCAACATTTACTATCCACTTTTGATATATGACAGCCCTCAACCAAATGCTCTCCAATCAGCTCAACATTCATGACCTTTTTATCTTCTTCTTCTTTTATGAACTTATTCCCTTGCTCCGCTCCTCCGTCTCCTTTTTCGAATGTCCAAATTTGTCTACTTCCACGCACGGGTTCCTTGGAATTAATACATGCTCTGAAATCAGTTTTTATTGAATTTCATCGACTTTTTTGTGATATTTTTGCTGGATCCTAAATAAACTTTTATTTGATTTTGAGAAAAGTGAAAAAAATAAGAAGAAAAAGACCAACCTGTTTTATTACGATGAAGAGAAATTATTAAATAAAAATATATGAAATCCACTCCACATTCAAAAAAAAAAAAAAGAAAGAAAAATGTAAAACAAGACGGCGGTGTCTGTCTGCGTGTGGGTCAAAGTGTGAAGCTTCTTCTTCCATTAAAAAAAATGAAGTTGAAAGTAAAAAGTGGGTGGAGCTTCCGTGTGTAAAGCGGAGTCTTGGGAATTTTTTAGAAAAAAACGAGATGTCTTGTTATCAATACAATTTTTTTTGTATAAAGTGTGAAAGAAAGAAAATTTATTTTTAAAAATAGAAAAAAAAAAAGAAAAAACACCAAAAATTTGTTTCAAATTTAGAAAAAAGAAAGAAGTAAAACATGGAAAACCATTGCCGCTTTAAATGACAAAAAAAAATGAAGAATGAAAAATTGCCAAAACTTTAAAGTACATATTAATGAAAAGTAGGCGTGGCTTATCAAAAAAGAAAGCCGAAAAGTGTTAACATGAGATTTCAGCTTTTCCCATAATAACGAAAAAATGTGTGAAGAAAATAAAAGAAAAGAAAAGAAAAATGTAGAATTTATCAATGACGACTATTTGATTGTTTTGACGAACTCATTTCTGACACATAATTTTTGTTAAAAATATGAATTGTTCGCTTCCGAAAACTGGGAATCAGAAAAATGATTGCAATTGGATCAAGAAATGTAAATGTTGATAGAAAACCAAGAACAATCGACATTCCTTCAATACCAATATTAAATAAAGGAATATACCAGGCAACAATACAAGGAATAAAATTAATCAATAATGGAATTAAAGTTTGAACTATAAGAGTTTTAAATAATTGCCGATGCAAATTTTGAGTTATTTTTGAAATTGTTGAATTTTGATTCAATTTTTTCATTATTTTATAACCAAGAATTATATAAATTGAAATTGAATAAATTGAAATAAAACTTAATAAAATTAATCCAATTAAACCTCGAATAATTGTAGAAGACGAGGTGCCCTGGAAAAAACGTTTCTCTCAATTACTTTTTATGCATTTTTTACTCGATAAAAAATGACGAGCATCGGCATTTGAAGCGTATCGGCATCATACGTTTTTTTAAAGTAAATTTGCAGGACACTTCGTGCTTCTTCGTTTGGAACAAGAAAGAATTCACAAATTAATGTCCAAATGATTCCGTGAAAAATGACGAATAAAAAGAGAACAAAAATTCCGAGTGGATCAATCATTACTTGAAATAATTTTGAGCTTAAATTATTAAGTTGAACGAAATGAAAAAAAAAAAGAAGAGTTTGGAAAAGGATAACTTGAAAATCACTAAATAACGATAAACAAAATGAATAATTAATAAACTGTAACTAATTGAGATGAAGCTGCATCTAATTGATATTGAAATTTGCCCGAATGATGTGTTGAAAAATGGTCCTTCAACTAGATAAGTTGTAAATGCAAAAGACTCATCGACTCCCTGAAATTCAACATTGAATTGGAAAGAACAAAAAAATACAACAAAAAAATTACCATTGGAACAAAAATTAAAACAATCGAATAAAGAATGTTAAAAAATGAAAAAGCTAATAGCAAATATCGATACTTTCCCAGCTGAGTTTTATTGTCGGTGCAAATTAAAAAGATGAGAAATAAATTGAAAACAAAAGATAAAATGCTGGAAACTCGTGGAGAGTTTCGTTCAAACGAGGTAACGTTCATTTCGCTTTTATTTTTTGATTGTTTTGCTGAAAATTGGCGAGCCGAATATTAACATAAAATGATGTATTTGAAGAGGGAAAACAGCCAAATGACTAATGAAATACAAAATTTTGTTATTTTTCTTTCATAGCTTTAAAAGGACAAATACAAAGTGAAAATAAAAATGAATAAAGAAAAGAAGGCAAACGGGTATCGTTGTGACAAATTGTGGTGTTAAAAATTGGAAAAAAAACGAATTAAAATTTCAAAATTCAGTTTAAACCAAAAAGAATTTTGTCTGAAAATTGTATTTCAATAATGTTTAATCAAGTGTTGAAAAAATGAGAAATAAAAATTCCCTTATTTAATGATTGAAACAGCTTAACGCTTTTTCGGTAAACATGCACAAATGTATGCATTTTATGACAGTTTTTTTTTAAAATTCAGCGATGACGCACTATTTAAGCTGAAAAATCTTCTGATATACATAATTTCCGCACAAATTAGGTATGCATGACTTTGTTTTACGTGCGAGATTCTGTGATTTTTGTTTTTTTTTAAGACAAAACAATTTTGACTTTTTAAATGAGTTTTGATTGTTTTGCGGCAGAAAATGAAAAACTTATCAATAAAATCTGATTTTTTAAAATCTAAACAAGGAACAAACAAATCATCTAATCCTTGCGACACCTTTAATATTTATGACTTAGAAAATTTGTTTGCAGCTTGCTTCAGCAATATTAGAAACATATTCTACCGATAGAAAACCTGAAAATACCACATTAAATAGTAAAAAAGAATTTATTTGATTTTTTAAATGATCTCCAATTTTAGTTTGTCTTTAATAAAAATTTGTTCCCAAAAAAAACCTCAAAAAAAAAAACGTAATTATGTGGAAGAGGAGACTTTTTTAAAAAGATTCTTTGAGGTGAGCAATTAAAGGAAAACAAATAATTTTTATTTTTTATTTTTTTACAATAAACAATAATTATTAATAAAATCACTTGTGGACTTCGTTTAATTCGTCTTTTGTTAGTGTTCAACCCAATACGATTGTCTCCTGATCTAGCCGAATAATTGTTCGTAAAATATTTTTTTGTTGTTTAAAGTTTCAATTTTTTTAATTCGAAAATTCAAATTTAAATTTAAAATTATGGAAAAATCATTTCTTTTTATTCAATTTAAAAATTTACAGTGAAAAAAAAAGTGAAAAGTATGTTTACTAAACAGTGCTACTGTGTAAACGCGTTTCGTTGTCCAGTGTGGCGGGAAGTATTAAAATTAATTCAAATCTTACCACCGCTTGTATTTTTTTAATTTTCAAAAATATTTTGCAGGTTTTAGTTCATTATGCATGATAATTTTAAAAAAGAAAAACCTGTAAAGTTATTTACCGAAGAGACTGCCAATGAATCTAAAGAAAATCAGTAAGTTTTTTCACCAAATCAACAAATAAATTATGTTTTATTCCAGACCGATAAAAACTAGGCCTAAATCATTAATTGACTCAAAGTCTTGTATGACAGTTTCAAGTTTTTTTTCAAAGTCTTTATTAAAGTTTGATTTATTTCTTTCAGAAGTCTCTAATAAAAATGAATCAACAGACGATAAAGAAGATCAAAAACAGAAAATTGTTAATAATCCATTACCATCATGTACAGATTTAATTCCGTTCGGCTATGATGTCGCTCAAAAAATTAGAAATATACCTATAACATCCACAAAGTGGCCAAAAAGTATAGCGAATTTCCAGTTGTTTTTTTTTGAAATAAGTATTATTCCAGAAGTTACATCTCGTTCTAATCGTCAATTCCTTGAATTTGACCATAACGCCTTAAAATGTGGCGTTGGAAGTGCGAAATTTAAAAAGGAAGCAACAAGTTTGTTGATTTTTCACTGATATTTACACAACTAAGTTTCCAGATCATTGTATTTTTTGTAAAAACGTTGAAAGTGACTCTGAAATTATATCTTGCGGAGGATATTTCAGTGGCATGTTGAAAAAAGGGAAAAAAATCAAATGTCGTTCAGTTTTTCATTTAAATTGTGTTTTAGTAAGTTTTTTATTCAAATAAATTTAAAAAATTCTATTCTAAATTTATTTAGAACTACAACGCATCTGATTACAATATTCAATATATTTTACTGCCTGAGTGTCAAAATGAAATTTTGTGTCCGTTACACTTCTGCGATACTTGTTTCTTTGAAAGAAAAAAACAAACAGCTTTTCAAGGTTTTCTTCCGCTTCACACTCAATTTATCGATAATTTATGTTTTAGGAAAATTAATCGAATGCGCATTATGTCTTCGTTCATTTCATTATGAAAGATGTGCGCCAATTGGTTCAAAAGATTTAGAAATGAAACTGGAAGTTCGAGAAAATGAAGTTCACAATGTCGAAATGGTAATTTGTCCTTCACATCGACCATCAAAAGAAATTAAAATGAGTTCTCATATGCCAATTTGTTGTGAATGTGAAAAAGGTAAGACATAAGTTTTTTTAAATATTTTTAAAAATTTCAATGTTTAGAGGATAATTCAATACCGTTAGTAAAATGTCGAATATGTATCCGTTCTTTTCACGCAACATGCCGATTGACCGAAACCGTTGATAATGAACCAGTTGTTCCAGATCTTTGCGAATTTTGTTTAACAGGGGAATGTGTTAGATACGATATGCCAGTAGTAGGCCGATGGTCAGATAACAAGTAATTAATTAAAAGAAAACATTTTTTATTAGCTGAAATCTTAGATTTTACCCAGCCTATACTAGAGATTGGAGCAAATGTCCAAATAAATTGAGGAAAAATCAAAATTATGATCAGTTAGGATACGTTACAATTGAATGGCAAGAAGGTTCAACAGTCAGCTATTCCATTTGCTCGATTGCAGATTGTGTGCCAATCTTTGAATCCTCTCTTCAAGTTTTAGGAAAAAAAGCAAATACTCAAACAGCAAATAGTACAATACAATTTTCAAAATGATCGGAATGTTTTTTTCTTTTCAGTTTGGCAATCCTTAATTGAAAGGTCCGGTAATTTGGTGCACACTGAGCCGTTGCTAAAAGAAGTTCGACGAAAAATTGAGGTAAATTTAACCATTTTTTTAAAATCAAATTTAATTTATTTAAAGACATCCAAATATTTACATAAAGATTATGAAAAATGTGGACCATTAATTGAACCCGAAAAATATATATGTGATTGTCCTGCAAATAGTGAAAATCGTTGTTCAACAGACAAATGCAGTAATTTAAGAGAATATTACGAATGTCCGCCAGAATGTAATGAAAAAGGAAAATGCCATAACCGAGGAGTTTCGGAAAAAATAACAAATCCAAAAGTTGTTCGAAAAGCAACTACAAATAAAGGATTCGGTGTGTTTGCAACAGAATTAATAAGGAAAGGTGAATTTATTGCCGAGTATGCGGGTGAAATTATAAATCGAAAAGAGATTGAAAAACGAAATTTAATGATAAGTCAAGCTAGAGATGACGAGGTATTCCTTGAAAATTTATTCAGAGTTTAAACTGTATTTTTTAAAAGGCAAATCTGTACATGATGTCTTTGACACAAGGAAGAGCAGTTGATGCAGCAAGAGCTGGGAATATTGCTAGGTTTTAAAACATTAAAATATTTAAAACAACTATCTTATCTTCTTTAGATATATAAATCATTCATGCGATCCAAATTGTCAAACAATAAAGCGGACCGTTTTTGTAAAAGTAAAAAAAAATGAAGTAATTTATGATTATCGTATAGCAATAGTGGCTATAAAAGATATAGAAGAAGGTATCATATTATAGTTTATTAAATTAAAAAACTTTCTAATTACAGGAGAAGAATTATCATTTACTTATCAAATGGACGATGTTGTTAATACTGCACCACCGAAATGTAAATGTGGTTCAAAAAATTGTGCTGGAAGTTTAGGAGGAGGAGGTGAGTGAAAAACTACAAGTTCAACATAAAGTAACATCGTGTTAATCTGTTCTAGCTAAAAATGATCAAAAAGAAATTGAAACGGTCAATGAAATTCCAACAAATAAAAAAACGAAAAAAGTGCTAGCAGTGGTAAAAAATTAGAAAAATATAATTTTGTTATGAACATATTTTTGTTTAGACAAAAAAAAGAAAACGGAATACGGGTAATCAGAATTCAGTTAGCAATAGAAAAAAGGCAAAAATTGAAAGCAAACAAAAGTCACAAAAAATAAGAATGAAGGAGAAGGTAAGAAGTTGAGTTTTCAACTTTTTGTTACAATTAAATATAATCAATTTTCAGACGCCAATCGGATTAATAGAAATTGCTGATGATGATGATCATGAAAGTGTAGTTGTTGTTTTAAAGGAAATGCTAGGAAAATGTTGCAAAATGAATGATTGTATAAACAAGAATGCACTTGAATCAATGTGGAAAATGACTGAAGACGTACATTCAACATCTGCATGGTTATTTGGTAAAGTATATCAACGAGTGTCATTAAAGAATGAACCATTTATTTCACCAATAATGGATGAAATAAATAAATCATTTCAAAGAAATGCTCAATCATCAAGAAGATCAAATAGCAGTTGTGAAGAAAATACAAAAATGTTAGCTTTAGAAGGTGAATGAAATTTTATAAATCCCAGTTATTTTGTTTGTTATAGGAATTCCAAAAATTGAAGAAATTGACGTTTCATCAAAGCTTGAAGAAAATGATGGCGATACATCAGGAACCAGGCGAAGTGGACGATTATCAATAACAGCTCCAGTAAATTATTTTCCTTCAAATCGAAAAACACCCAATAAAACGCCGTCAAAAAAATGAAAAATTATTTTTCAAAAATTTGACTTAAAATTTACTAAGGTATTTTTGAGACAAAATAATTTAACAATATTTTTAAAATACTAACTTGTATTGTCTCGTATTTCTTTTTTTTTTAATTTTAAAACTGATATTTTCAACAAAAAAAAGTAATTCAAATGATTTTTTTTAATGAGGATATTCGTTATTTTTGATTGCAATGTTGCACTTATATGATCTCGTTTTATTAAATTTTTTCCATTTCTGCTTCGGGTTTTTCCCCTTTTTGTCTTTGTAAATCAATTTCTGGTACTTATAACAATAAATCATTAAAAAATGAAACGTGTGATGGTTTTAAAAAATTAAAAAAAACATTCAAAACAATCCGTTCCCATTAAAATTTAAATCATTTTTCATTCCTAATTAATAGTGAAACAAATTGTTGGTCACAATTCTTAATCAGCAAAAGTTAAAAGAAAGGAAAAAAAATGTCTTTCTCGTAAGTAAAAATTTTTTTTTCAATTGGAAACCAAAAGCTCGATAATTTTTAGAAACACAATTCATGTTGCTGGGGCTTCACAACATTTTGAACGAATTGCTCGAACATTAATGCTGAAAAGAAAAGCCAAGGATTATAGGTGAAGAAAGTTAAAAAAGTAAAATTGAATAATTACTTGATTGAAGCACATGTGATCTTCGAATCGAGCTGAGAGAGGGTTTTGATATGGTGCATTCAATTGTCGCATCAGCACATTCAACTTCAATTGCAAAATCAATGGAAAATTGTCGAGCACCTTATGCTCCACTTGATATGACATCATTTGATGATGTCAGTGTTCGACGAATTTTTGATTGGATGTATACTGGAGAAATTCATGTTCCAAGTTATCAGTTTTCCAATGACTTGGCAGTGGTTTCGAATCTAAAAATACCAATGCTTCAACGACAATTCGAGCTTCACCTCAAAGAAATATCAGAGAAGGGTAATGTGATTACGGCGTTGAATATCTCATCAGCTGAAACGTTTCTTGTGACTGATGAAACAATGTTAAGTCTTGTGATAAGATTTTGTAAACGATTGAATGAACTAAATGATGGTGACATAGTTGAGTTGACGTTAAACTCAATTCTAGCTTTTTTGGCAACATTATTGCCAGCTGAAAAGAAAGTTCCATTAATCAATGTGGCAATTCAATGGATTAATTTAAAGAAGGCGGATCGTATTAAAATTCATAAAATCGTTCAAAGTATTGTGATTAGCGATATGACATATGATTGCCTTTATAATGTTCGATACACATTAAATGAGAACTTAACAATAAAATCAATCGCGTCAAAAGCTCATGTTCATTTGGCGTCTGATGGAACTGTCATGTTGATTGTTTCACCTCATGATGGACTTAAAAAGAAACTTGGATCATTAACAAGAACTAAATCAGAAATATCTTTTATCAATGATCTTCCTGATCCATTTAAGTATGAATTTTGAACTTTTATTTAGATTACACAAGAATTGGGTGGTTTAAGCAAGTCTTCAAACTCAACGAATAATGAGAAGAAGAAGAAAACTGAAACTCAGTCTGTCACAAAAATGATTGACTCTTCGGATGATCCGTTCGAGTTTGTTGAAGAAATTCAATTTGTCTTGATTTATTACGTTTAATTTCAGAAAAACAGAAGCATCGGATGAATCTCCCAAATATTCTGAGATTAAATGTAAGAAATTAGGTCGCACAAGTTCAGAGCTTAAAGTAATTAATGATATACCTGATCCATTTATGTAAGTTTTTAAAAACTTTTTCAGCATGAAAAATTTCTTTTCAGATCGAATTCAAATGTGTGCAAACAGAATAAAACGTGAGTTTTGAGAATAAAAAAATTAAAGAAATATCACTTTTCAGTGAAAAAGCTTCAAAAGCTATCGAACCGACTTGTGATCCATTCGAGTAGTAAACTTCTCGGCGAAATTTTGAACTTTTCTTTTTTCAGACGAAGAATTTCAGTAGAAGCTGTCAAACCGTCTTCAGAAAAAAAATTGCCTCACCTACAACTTTCGAAGTCCAATTCTAAAAAGTTGGAATAAACAAAAAAAAATTGTCACCAATTTCTTTTGCAGCCCGATAGTCTCTTCAAGTGTTCCAATCACTGATTCTTCGACCTCGATTGCAGATCCATTCGAGTTTGATTTAAAAAAATGAAAAATAAAAAATTCATTTTTTTGTAGAAAAAACTTCACTGTCGTCAAAGCAAGCGATCGAAAAAGTTCAGCCATTTTTAAAACAAAACCGTAATAATTTGAAAGCGGAATGAGAATAATCCAAACGTTGTTTTCAGAAAGCGCACAACATCTGAACAATCATTTATCAACGCATTACCAGATGTGTTTGAGTAAGAATTTCATACTTAAAAATATATTTTTTGTTGAAATTTTCTTTCTTTCAGCAAAAATTTCAATCTTCAAAGCTATTTTTGTGCTCCTGAAAATGATTTAAAAAAGCAAAAACTGTAATTTACATAAAACTTATATGTATTTACAAATTGAAAGAAAAAAAATTACCAGACAACGAAGCAAATCTGAACTGGAATTTATCAACAAATTACCTGATCCTTTCACTGAAGATGAATCTCATGAAAAATTTATTTTACGAAAAAAGAGTGATGGAACGAGTCATTTTTTTACCAAAACCGAAGCAGAACATATTCGAAATCTTTCGGATCCTTTCAACGAAGATTTGACTGAAGAAAAATGCATTTCTCGTCAAAATGCGGATGGAAGCGTTCGAGTGTTCACAATAAGCGAAGCAGATCATATTCAAAGTCTTGCCGATCCTTTTAACGAAAATCAGTCTCAAGAAAAATGTATGACTAAACTGAAAGCTGATGGAACTGTACAATTTTTCACGGAAAGTGAAACAGATCACATTCGACAGCTCGCTGATCCGTTTGGATCTTCAAAAGCAGTCAAAAATCAAAACAACATTCAGTGAGTAGTTTTTTAATAATTTTCTTTTTTGAAACAAAAACTTGAAAATTGAAGTCTTCGACCTCAAATTGTAAAGCACCAATTTCCAAAAAATGAAACAAGTTTCGGTAAAAACCAAAACACTCTAAATGGTGGTCCCGTTGTGATGGTGCCATTGAAAGGATGTGTTTCTCCATACAATTCGTCGAATACATCGTCCAGCTCATCGCTTTCGAACACAAATCTACAAAATTTAAACAAAATCGATTTTGTGGTAGCTGGAAATCGAGTAAAACGTACACCATCCCAAATATCGGACATTCAAAAAATCCCATCATGTTTTAATGATTTGAAATTGAATAAACCACAGAAAAAAGATTCAAAATATGGTGAATTTTAAATGATTTTTATCGATTATAAAAGCTTCCTTTTTTTGCAGAACATTCTTATCGACTTTATCCTGCTTAGGATTTCAAAAAAAAAAAAACCAATTTTCTAATGAATTTTATAAATGAATTTTCACACTTTGTTCACAAAAGCAGAGTACAATTTAGTTGTTCGTAAGATACATACATATGTAGGACCAGAAAAAAATTTGAAACACCAACAATATCTCGTGATAATTTTCTCCAATCCTTCTTTACTAGTTGGATCAGGTTCTAAAGTTCCAGCATTGCCGATCTTTAAAAAAGTGAATTATTTTTTTGAAACCAAAATTGACTTACCAAAATATTCAATTTTCCAAAAGCTCGAATTGTTTTATTAATAAGCTCGTCACAAAAATTGTCATCCATCACATCTCCACAAACATCTAATAAATCTGATGGTCTTGCACCAGCAGCAATACATTGAACAATTGTTTCTTCAACTCGTTCAGAAGATCTTCCAGTGATTATAACACGAGCTCCACCTTGAATAAAACTTCTCGAAGTTCAAAAAGTAGTCGTTAACGATTTTTTTCAAATAATTAATTCTAAAATTATTTTTATTAAGGCATCGGCAAATTTATTAAAAGCTTCGAAACACAATAAACTAGTTTGTAAATAAAAAAGAAAAAATTTACACTTTAAAGGAAAAATATAGAGAAAAAATATTTTCGCGCCACCAACTGGCAAAGTTCAAACTTTTCAAATTTCCGGGAAAATATTTGGCGCGAAAAAGTGAACATTTTTTTTTGTGTTGTTTTTAAATTTATAATTTGACGTTGCGTGTTGAAGAAATACGTAGAAATAATTTCGTTATTTTTAATCTAAATTTTTATTCTTTATTTTTTAATATAAAAAACAATTTTTAAAAAATTGGTTTTTTCTTTCTATTGAAAATTGTTGTTTTGCCGACATGATTGAAAATGAAATCTTTACAGCTGAAACCATCGGGATGTGCAGTTGAACTAAATTCCTCCGCTAGCGAAAATATCAGGTTTTAAGTATTTTTTTCAATGAGCATTGTTTTTCTGAACGTATTAAATGTTGAGTTTTTCGGTAAACCGACGATTTTCATACTTTTATCAGTAGTAAATTGCTCTACCAGACCAACCCAGGATAGTGGTCCATTCTCTTTCATAAAGAGGGTGAGGTTTTTCCTTTTGGCTCAGTGATTGCCAGGATCTGATAATAAGTTATCCTGATGGAAATCTGTCAAAAAGTGATAATTATAAAGTCTTGTGAATCAAACATGGTTTGATGTCACAGGCTTTAAAGTTATTGCTTTTGTTTGCCGTAAAACAGTAACATTACCTAAATCAGACGCTTTATAACATGTATTTTTATTTTTCTTCTTTCTTAAATTTTTTCAGGAGCAGCAACTCAAAAACTAGGAGAAGCTGAATAGGGAATCAATCGATAAATAAGTAAGTATTGATTTCAATTTTTTATTCTTTATTTTTTACTATAAAAAACAATTTTTAAAAAATTGGTTTTTTCTTTCTATTGAAAATTGTTGTTTTGCCGACATGATTGAAAATGAAATCTTTACAGCTGAAACAATCGGGATGTACAGTTGAACTAAATTCTTCCGCTAGCGAAAATATCAGGTTTTAATTATTTTTTTCAATGAGCATTGTTTTTCTGAACGTATTAAATGTTGAGTTTTTCGGTAAACCGACGATTTTCATACTTTTATCAGTAGTAAATTGCTCTACCAGACCAACCCAGGATAGTGGTCCATTCTCTTTCATAAAGAGGGTGAGGTTTTTCCTTTTGGCTCAGTGATTGCCAGGATCTGATAATAAGTTATCCTGATGGAAATCTGTCAAAAAGTGATAATTATAAAGTCTTGTGAATCAAACATGGTTTGATGTCACAGGCTTTAAAGTTATTGCTTTTGTTTGCCGTAAAACAGTAACATTACCTAAATCAGACGCTTTATAACATGTATTTTTATTTTTCTTCTTTCTTAAATTTTTTCAGGAGCAGCAACTCAAAAACTAGGAGAAGCTGAATAGGGAATCAATCGATAAATAAGTAAGTATTGATTTCAATTTTTTATTCTTTATTTTTTACTAGAAAAAACAATTTTTAAAAAATTGGTTTTTTCTTTCTATTGAAAATTGTTGTTTTGCCGACATGATTGAAAATGAAATCTTTACAGCTGAAACAATCGGGATGTACAGTTGAACTAAATTCTTCCGCTAGCGAAAATATCAGGTTTTAATTATTTTTTTCAATGAGCATTGTTTTTCTGAACGTATTAAATGTTGAGTTTTTCGGTAAACCGACGATTTTCATACTTTTATCAGTAGTAAATTGCTCTACCAGACCAACCCAGGATAGTGGTCCATTCTCTTTCATAAAGAGGGTGAGGTTTTTCCTTTTGGCTCAGTGATTGCCAGGATCTGATAATAAGTTATCCTGATGGAAATCTGTCAAAAAGTGATAATTATAAAGTCTTGTGAATCAAACATGGTTTGATGTCACAGGCTTTAAAGTTATTGCTTTTGTTTGCCGTAAAACAGTAACATTACCTAAATCAGACGCTTTATAACATGTATTTTTATTTTTCTTCTTTCTTAAATTTTTTCAGGAGCAGCAACTCAAAAACCAGAAGTAGCTGAATAGGGAATCAATCGATAAATAAGTAAGTATTGATTTCAATTTTTTAATTTTTACTTTTTTTCAGGAGCAGCAACTCAAAAACCAGAAGTAGCTGAATAGGGAATCAATCGATAAATAAGTAAGTATTGATTTCAATTTTTTAATTTTTACTTTTTTTCAGGAGCAGCAACTCAAAAACCAGAAGTAGCTGAATACGGAATCAATCAATAAATAAGTAAGTATTGATTTCAATTTTTTAATTTTTACTTTTTTTCAGGAGCAGCAACTCAAAAACCAGAAGTAGCTGAATAGGGAATCAATCGATAAATAAGTAAGTATTGATTTCAATTTTTTAATTTTTACTTTTTTTCAGGAGCAGCAACTCAAAAACCAGAAGTAGCTGAATAGGGAATCAATCGATTAATAAGTAAGTATTGATTTCAATTTTTTAATTTTTACTTTTTTTCAGGAGCAGCAACTCAAAAACCAGAAGTAGCTGAATACGGAATCAATCAATAAATAAGTAAGTATTGATTTCAATTTTTTAATTTTTACTTTTTTTCAGGAGCAGCAACTCAAAAACCAGAAGTAGCTGAATAGGGAATCAATCGATAAATAAGTAAGTATTGATTTCAATTTTTTAATTTTTACTTTTTTTCAGGAGCAGCAACTCAAAAACCAGAAGTAGCTGAATAGGGAATCAATCGATTAATAAATAAGTATTGATTTCAATTTTTTAATTTTTACTTTTTTTCAGGAGCAGCAACTCAAAAACCAGAAGTAGCTGAATACGGAATCAATCAATAAATAAGTAAGTATTGATTTCAATTTTTTAATTTTTACTTTTTTTCAGGAGCAGCAACTCAAAAACCAGAAGTAGCTGAATACGGAATCAATCAATAAATAAGTAAGTATTGATTTCAATTTTTTAATTTTTACTTTTTTTCAGGAGCAGCAACTCAAAAACCAGAAGTAGCTGAATACGGAATCAATCAATAAATAAGTAAGTATTGATTTCAATTTTTTAATTTTTACTTTTTTTCAGGAGCAGCAACTCAAAAACCAGAAGTAGCTGAATAGGGAATCAATCGATAAATAAGTAAGTATTGATTTCAATTTTTTAATTTTTACTTTTTTTCAGGAGCAGCAACTCAAAAACCAGAAGTAGCTGAATACGGAATCAATCGATTAATAAGTAAGTATTGATTTCAATTTTTTAATTTTTACTTTTTTTCAGGAGCAGCAACTCAAAAACCAGAAGTAGCTGAATACGGAATCAATCAATAAATAAGTAAGTATTGATTTCAATTTTTTAATTTTTACTTTTTTTCAGGAGCAGCAACTCAAAAACCAGAAGTAGCTGAATAGGGAATCAATCGATAAATAAGTAAGTATTGATTTCAATTTTTTAATTTTTACTTTTTTTCAGGAGCAGCAACTCAAAAACCAGAAGTAGCTGAATACGGAATCAATCAATAAATAAGTAAGTATTGATTTCAATTTTTTAATTTTTACTTTTTTTCAGGAGCAGCAACTCAAAAACCAGAAGTAGCTGAATACGGAATCAATCAATAAATAAGTAAGTATTGATTTCAATTTTTTAATTTTTACTTTTTTTCAGGAGCAGCAACTCAAAAACCAGAAGTAGCTGAATAGGGAATCAATCGATAAATAAGTAAGTATTGATTTCAATTTTTTAATTTTTACTTTTTTTCAGGAGCAGCAACTCAAAAACCAGAAGTAGCTGAATACGGAATCAATCGATTAATAAGTAAGTATTGATTTCAATTTTTTAATTTTTACTTTTTTTCAGGAGCAGCAACTCAAAAACCAGAAGTAGCTGAATACGGAATCAATCAATAAATAAGTAAGTATTGATTTCAATTTTTTAATTTTTACTTTTTTTCAGGAGCAGCAACTCAAAAACCAGAAGTAGCTGAATAGGGAATCAATCGATAAATAAGTAAGTATTGATTTCAATTTTTTAATTTTTACTTTTTTTCAGGAGCAGCAACTCAAAAACCAGAAGTAGCTGAATAGGGAATCAATCGATTAATAAGTAAGTATTGATTTCAATTTTTTAATTTTTACTTTTTTTCAGGAGCAGCAACTCAAAAACCAGAAGTAGCTGAATAGGGAATCAATCGATTAATAAGTAAGTATTGATTTCAATTTTTTAATTTTTACTTTTTTTCAGGAGCAGCAACTCAAAAACCAGAAGTAGCTGAATACGGAATCAATCAATAAATAAGTAAGTATTGATTTCAATTTTTTAATTTTTACTTTTTTTCAGGAGCAGCAACTCAAAAACCAGAAGTAGCTGAATACGGAATCAATCAATAAATAAGTAAGTATTGATTTCAATTTTTTAATTTTTACTTTTTTTCAGGAGCAGCAACTCAAAAACCAGAAGTAGCTGAATAGGGAATCAATCGATAAATAAGTAAGTATTGATTTCAATTTTTTAATTTTTACTTTTTTTCAGGAGCAGCAACTCAAAAACCAGAAGTAGCTGAATAGGGAATCAATCGATTAATAAGTAAGTATTGATTTCAATTTTTTAATTTTTACTTTTTTTCAGGAGCAGCAACTCAAAAACCAGAAGTAGCTGAATAGGGAATCAATCGATTAATAAGTAAGTATTGATTTCAATTTTTTAATTTTTACTTTTTTTCAGGAGCAGCAACTCAAAAACCAGAAGTAGCTGAATAGGGAATCAATCGATAAATAAGTAAGTATTGATTTCAATTTTTTAATTTTTACTTTTTTTCAGGAGCAGCAACTCAAAAACCAGAAGTAGCTGAATAGGGAATCAATCGATTAATAAGTAAGTATTGATTTCAATTTTTTAATTTTTACTTTTTTTCAGGAGCAGCAACTCAAAAACCAGAAGTAGCTGAATAGGGAATCAATCGATTAATAAGTAAGTATTGATTTCAATTTTTTAATTTTTACTTTTTTTCAGGAGCAGCAACTCAAAAACCAGAAGTAGCTGAATAGGGAATCAATCGATAAATAAGTAAGTATTGATTTCAATTTTTTAATTTTTACTTTTTTTCAGGAGCAGCAACTCAAAAACCAGAAGTAGCTGAATAGGGAATCAATCGATTAATAAGTAAGTATTGATTTCAATTTTTTAATTTTTACTTTTTTTCAGGAGCAGCAACTCAAAAACCAGAAGTAGCTGAATAGGGAATCAATCGATTAATAAGTAAGTATTGATTTCAATTTTTTAATTTTTACTTTTTTTCAGGAGCAGCAACTCAAAAACCAGAAGTAGCTGAATACGGAATCAATCGATAAATAAGTAAGTATTGATTTCAATTTTTCATAAACCTGGTTCTTCGAAACGAATCCGCAAATGAGGAAATCTTTCAATCCGTCCGTTTGTCGGACGAAAAGATCTAGCTGATCTTCCGATGCACGGATTGACAGAAACAGCTCAGCATTTAAATTTAAATTTTGTTATTTTTAGGAGCAGCAACTCAAAAACCAGGAGAAGCTGAATACGGAATCAATCGATAAATAAGTAAGTATTGATTTTAATTTTTCTTAAACCTGGTTCTTCGAAACGAATCCGCAAAGGCGGAAATCTTTCAATCCGTCCGTTCTTCGGACAAAAAAATCTAGCTGATCTTCCGATACACGGATTGACAGAAACAGCTCAGCATTTAAATTTAAATTGTTATTTTCAGGAGCAGCAACTCAAAAACCAGGAGAAGCTGAATACGGAATCAATCGATAAATAAGTAAGTATTGATTTCAATTTTTCATAAACCTGGTTCTTCGAAACGAATCCGCAAATGAGGAAATCTTTCAATCCGTCCGTTTGTCGGACGAAAAGATCTAGCTGATCTTCCGATGCACGGATTGACAGAAACAGCTCAGCATTTAAATTTAAATTTTGTTATTTTTAGGAGCAGCAACTCAAAAACCAGGAGAAGCTGAATACGGAATCAATCGATAAATAAGTAAGTATTGATTTTAATTTTTCTTAAACCTGGTTCTTCGAAACGAATCCGCAAAGGCGGAAATCTTTCAATCCGTCCGTTCTTCGGACAAAAAAATCTAGCTGATCTTCCGATGCACGGATTGACAGAAACAGCTCAGCATTTAAATTTAAATTTTGTTATTTTTAGGAGCAGCAACTCAAAAACCAGGAGAAGCTGAATACGGAATCAATCGATAAATAAGTAAGTATTGATTTTTTTTTTTGAACCTGGTTCTTCGAAACGAATCCGCAAGTGCGGACATCTTTCAGTCCGTCCGTTTGTCGGACGAAAAGATCTAGCTGATCTTCCGATTCACGGAATGACAAAAAAAGCTCAGCATTTAAATTTAAATTTTGTATTTTTCAGGAGCAGCAACCCAAAAACCAGGAGAAGCTGAATACGGAATCGATCGATAAATGAGTAAGTATTGATTTTTTTTTTTTGAACCTGGTTCTTCGAAACGAATCCGCAAGTGCGGACATCTTTCAGTCCGTCCGTTTGTCGGACGGAAAGATCTAGCTGATCTTCCGTGGCACGGATTGACAGAAAGATGTCCGGATCAACGGAAATTTAAAAAACGAATCCGCAAGTGCGGACATCTTTCAGTCAGTCCGTTTGTCGGACATAAAGATCTAGCTGATCTTCCGATTCACGGAATGACAGAAAGATGTCCGGATCAACAGAAATTTAAAAAACGAATCCGCAAGTGCGGACATCTTTCAGTCAGTCCGTTTGTCGGACGAAAAGATCTAGCTGATCTTCCGATTCACGGAATGACAGAAAGATGTCCGGATCAACGGAAATTTAAAAAACGAATCCGCAAGTGCGGACATCTTTCAGTCCGTCCGTTTGTCGGACGAAAAGATCTAGCTGATCTTCCGATGCACGGATTGACAAAAAAAGCTCAGCATTTAAATTTAAATTTTGTATTTTTCAGGAGCAGCAACCCAAAAACCAGGAGAAGCTGAATACGGAATCGATCGATAAATGAGTAAGTATTGATTTTTTTTTTTTGAACCTGGTTCTTCGAAACGAATCCGCAAGTGCGGACATCTTTCAGTCCGTCCGTTTGTCGGACGGAAAGATCTAGCTGATCTTCCGTGGCACGGATTGACAGAAAGATGTCCGGATCAATGGAAATTTAAAAAACGAATCCGCAAGTGCGGACATCTTTCAGTCAGTCCGTTTGTCGGACGAAAAGATCTAGCTGATCTTCCGATTCACGGAATGACAGAAAGATGTCCGGATCAACGGAAATTTAAAAAACGAATCCGCAAGTGCGGACATCTTTCAGTCCGTCCGTTTGTCGGACGAAAAGATCTAGCTGATCTTCCGATTCACGGAATGACAGAAAGATGTTCGGATCAACGGAAATTCAAAAAACGAATCCGCAAGTGCGGACATCTTTCAGTCAGTCCGTTTGTCGGACGAAAAGATCTAGCTGATCTTCCGATTCACGGAATGACAGAAAGATGTCCGGATCAACGGAAATTTAAAAAACGAATCCGCAAGTGCGGACATCTTTCAGTCAGTCCGTTTGTCGGACGAAAAGATCTAGCTGATCTTCCGATTCACGGAATGACAGAAAGATGTCCGGATCAACGGAAATTTAAAAAACGAATCCGCAAGTGCGGACATCTTTCAGTCAGTCCGTTTGTCGGACGAAAAGATCTAGCTGATCTTCCGATTCACGGAATGACAGAAAGATGTTCGGATCAACGGAAATTCAAAAAACGAATCCGCAAGTGCGGACATCTTTCAGTCCGTCCGTTTGTCGGACGAAAAGATCTAGCTGATCTTCCGATTCACGGAATGACAGAAAGATGTTCGGATCAACAGAAGTTTAAAAAACGAATCCGCAAGTGCGAACATCTTTCAGTCAGTCCGTTTGTCGGACGGAAAGATCTAGCTGATCTTCCGATTCACGGAATGAAAGAAAGATGTCCGGATCAACAGAAATTTAAAAAACGAATCCGCAAGTGCGGACATCTTTCAGTCAGTCCGTTTGTCGGACGAAAAGATCTAGCTGATCTTCCGATTCACGGAATGACAGAAAGATGTCCGGATCAACGGAAATTTAAAAAACGAATCCGCAAGTGCGGACATCTTTCAGTCCGTCCGTTTGTCGGACGAAAAGATCTAGCTGATCTTCCGATGCACGGATTGACAAAAAAAGCTCAGCATTTAAATTTAAATTTTGTATTTTTCAGGAGCAGCAACCCAAAAACCAGGAGAAGCTGAATACGGAATCGATCGATAAATGAGTAAGTATTGATTTTTTTTTTTTGAACCTGGTTCTTCGAAACGAATCCGCAAGTGCGGACATCTTTCAGTCCGTCCGTTTGTCGGACGGAAAGATCTAGCTGATCTTCCGTGGCACGGATTGACAGAAAGATGTCCGGATCAATGGAAATTTAAAAAACAAATCCGCAAGTGCGGACATCTTTCAGTCAGTCCGTTTGTCGGACGAAAAGATCTAGCTGATCTTCCGATTCACGGAATGACAGAAAGATGTCCGGATCAACGGAAATTTAAAAAACGAATCCGCAAGTGCGGACATCTTTCAGTCCGTCCGTTTGTCGGACGAAAAGATCTAGCTGATCTTCCGATTCACGGAATGACAGAAAGATGTCCGGATCAACGGAAATTTAAAAAACGAATCCGCAAGTGCGGACATCTTTCAGTCAGTCCGTTTGTCGGACGAAAAGATCTAGCTGATCTTCCGATTCACGGAATGACAGAAAAATGTTCGGATCAACGGAAATTCAAAAAACGAATCCGCAAATGAGGAAATCTTTCAATCCGTCCGTTTGTCGGACGAAAAGATCTAGCTGATCTTCCGATGCACGGATTGACAGAAACAGCTCAGCATTTAAATTTAAATTTTGTTATTTTTAGGAGCAGCAACTCAAAAACCAGGAGAAGCTGAATACGGAATCAATCGATAAATAAGTAAGTATTGATTTTTTTTTTTGAACCTGGTTCTTCGAAACGAATCCGCAAAGGCGGAAATCTTTCAATCCGTCCGTTCTTCGGACAAAAAAATCTAGCTGATCTTCCGATGCACGGATTGACAGAAACAGCTCAGCATTTAAATTTAAATTTTGTTATTTTTAGGAGCAGCAACTCAAAAACCAGGAGAAGCTGAATACGGAATCAATCGATAAATAAGTAAGTATTGATTTTTTTTTTTGAACCTGGTTCTTCGAAACGAATCCGCAAGTGCGGACATCTTTCAGTCCGTCCGTTTGTCGGACGAAAAGATCTAGCTGATCTTCCGATTCACGGAATGACAGAAAGATGTCCGGATCAACGGAAATTTAAAAAACGAATCCGCAAGTGCGGACATCTTTCAGTCCGTCCGTTTGTCGGACGAAAAGATCTAGCTGATCTTCCGATGCACGGATTGACAAAAAAAGCTCAGCATTTAAATTTAAATTTTGTATTTTTCAGGAGCAGCAACCCAAAAACCAGGAGAAGCTGAATACGGAATCGATCGATAAATGAGTAAGTATTGATTTTTTTTTTTTGAACCTGGTTCTTCGAAACGAATCCGCAAGTGCGGACATCTTTCAGTCCGTCCGTTTGTCGGACGGAAAGATCTAGCTGATCTTCCGTGGCACGGATTGACAGAAAGATGTCCGGATCAACAGAAATTTAAAAAACGAATCCGCAAGTGCGGACATCTTTCAGTCAGTCCGTTTGTCGGACGAAAAGATCTAGCTGATCTTCCGATTCACGGAATGACAGAAAGATGTCCGGATCAACGGAAATTTAAAAAACGAATCCGCAAGTGCGGACATCTTTCAGTCCGTCCGTTTGTCGGACGAAAAGATCTAGCTGATCTTCCGATGCACGGATTGACAAAAAAAGCTCAGCATTTAAATTTAAATTTTGTATTTTTCAGGAGCAGCAACCCAAAAACCAGGAGAAGCTGAATACGGAATCGATCGATAAATGAGTAAGTATTGATTTTTTTTTTTGAACCTGGTTCTTCGAAACGAATCCGCAAGTGCGGACATCTTTCAGTCCGTCCGTTTGTCGGACGGAAAGATCTAGCTGATCTTCCGATTCACGGAATGACAGAAAGATGTTCGGATCAACAGAAGTTTAAAAAACGAATCCGCAAGTGCGGACATCTTTCAGTCCGTCCGTTTGTCGGACGAAAAGATCTAGCTGATCTTCCGATTCACGGAATGACAGAAAGATGTCCGGATCAACGGAAATTTAAAAAACGAATCCGCAAGTGCGGACATCTTTCAGTCAGTCCGTTTGTCGGACGAAAAGATCTAGCTGATCTTCCGATTCACGGAATGACAGAAAGATGTCCGGATCAACGGAAATTTAAAAAACGAATCCGCAAGTGCGGACATCTTTCAGTCAGTCCGTTTGTCGGACGAAAAGATCTAGCTGATCTTCCGATTCACGGAATGACAGAAAGATGTTCGGATCAACGGAAATTCAAAAAACGAATCCGCAAGTGCGGACATCTTTCAGTCCGTCCGTTTGTCGGACGAAAAGATCTAGCTGATCTTCCGATTCACGGAATGACAGAAAGATGTTCGGATCAACAGAAGTTTAAAAAACGAATCCGCAAGTGCGAACATCTTTCAGTCAGTCCGTTTGTCGGACGGAAAGATCTAGCTGATCTTCCGATTCACGGAATGAAAGAAAGATGTCCGGATCAACAGAAATTTAAAAAACGAATCCGCAAGTGCGGACATCTTTCAGTCCGTCCGTTTGTCGGACGAAAAGATCTAGCTGATCTTCCGATTCACGGAATGACAGAAAGATGTCCGGATCAACGGAAATTTAAAAAACGAATCCGCAAGTGCGGACATCTTTCAGTCCGTCCGTTTGTCGGACGAAAAGATCTAGCTGATCTTCCGATGCACGGATTGACAAAAAAAGCTCAGCATTTAAATTTAAATTTTGTATTTTTCAGGAGCAGCAACCCAAAAACCAGGAGAAGCTGAATACGGAATCGATCGATAAATGAGTAAGTATTGATTTTTTTTTTTTGAACCTGGTTCTTCGAAACGAATCCGCAAGTGCGGACATCTTTCAGTCCGTCCGTTTGTCGGACGGAAAGATCTAGCTGATCTTCCGTGGCACGGATTGACAGAAAGATGTCCGGATCAACGGAAATTTAAAAAACGAATCCGCAAGTGCGGACATCTTTCAGTCCGTCCGTTTGTCGGACGAAAAGATCTAGCTGATCTTCCGATTCACGGAATGACAGAAAGATGTCCGGGTCAACGGAAATTTAAAAAACGAATCCGCAAGTGCGGACATCTTTCAGTCAGTCCGTTTGTCGGACATAAAGATCTAGCTGATCTTCCGATGCACGGATTGACAAAAAAAGCTCAGCATTTAAATTTAAATTTTGTATTTTTCAGGAGCAGCAACCCAAAAACCAGGAGAAGCTGAATACGGAATCGATCGATAAATGAGTAAGTATTGATTTTTTTTTTTTGAACCTGGTTCTTCGAAACGAATCCGCAAGTGCGGACATCTTTCAGTCCGTCCGTTTGTCGGACGAAAAGATCTAGCTGATCTTCCGATGCACGGATTGACAAAAAAAGCTCAGCATTTAAATTTAAATTTTGTATTTTTCAGGAGCAGCAACCCAAAAACCAGGAGAAGCTGAATACGGAATCGATCGATAAATGAGTAAGTATTGATTTTTTTTTTTGAACCTGGTTTTTCGAAACGAATCCGCAAGTGCGGACATCTTTCAGTCCGTCCGTTTGTCGGACATAAAGATCTAGCTGATCTTCCGATTCACGGAATGACAGAAAGATGTCCGGATCAACGGAAATTTAAAAAACGAATCCGCAAGTGCGGACATCTTTCAGTCCGTCCGTTTGTCGGACGAAAAGATCTAGCTGATCTTCCGATTCACGGAATGACAGAAAGATGTCCGGGTCAACGGAAATTTAAAAAACGAATCCGCAAGTGCGGACATCTTTCAGTCCGTCCGTTTGTCGGACGAAAAGATCTAGCTGATCTTCCGATTCACGGAATGACAGAAAGATGTCCGGATCAACGGAAATTTAAAAAACGAATCCGCAAGTGCGAACATCTTTCAGTCAGTCCGTTTGTCGGACGAAAAGATCTAGCTGATCTTCCGATTCACGGAATGACAGAAAGATGTCCGGATCAACGGAAATTTAAAAAACGAATCCGCAAGTGCGGACATCTTTCAGTCCGTCCGTTTGTCGGACATAAAGGTCTAGCTGATCTTCCGATTCACGGAATGACAGAAAGATGTCCGGATCAACGGAAATTTAAAAAACGAATCCGCAAGTGCGGACATCTTTCAGTCCGTCCGTTTGTCGGACGAAAAGATCTAGCTGATCTTCCGATTCACGGAATGACAGAAAGATGTCCGGATCAACGGAAATTTAAAAAACGAATCCGCAAGTGCGAACATCTTTCAGTCAGTCCGTTTGTCGGACGAAAAGATCTAGCTGATCTTCCGATTCACGGAATGACAGAAAGATGTCCGGATCAACGGAAATTTAAAAAACGAATCCGCAAGTGCGGACATCTTTCAGTCCGTCCGTTTGTCGGACGAAAAGATCTAGCTGATCTTCCGATTCACGGAATGACAGAAAGATGTCCGGATCAACGGAAATTTAAAAAACGAATCCGCAAGTGCGGACATCTTTCAGTCAGTCCGTTTGTCGGACGAAAAGATCTAGCTGATCTTCCGATTCACGGAATGACAGAAAGATGTTCGGATCAACGGAAATTCAAAAAACGAATCCGCAAGTGCGAACATCTTTCAGTCAGTCCGTTTGTCGGACGAAAAGATCTAGCTGATCTTCCGATTCACGGAATGACAGAAAGATGTCCGGATCAACGGAAATTTAAAAAACGAATCCGCAAGTGCGGACATCTTTCAGTCCGTCCGTTTGTCGGACGAAAAGATCTAGCTGATCTTCCGATTCACGGAATGACAGAAAGATGTCCGGATCAACGGAAATTTAAAAAACGAATCCGCAAGTGCGGACATCTTTCAGTCAGTCCGTTTGTCGGACGAAAAGATCTAGCTGATCTTCCGATTCACGGAATGACAGAAAGATGTTCGGATCAACGGAAATTCAAAAAACGAATCCGCAAGTGCGGACATCTTTCAGTCCGTCCGTTTGTCGGACGGAAAGATCTAGCTGATCTTCCGATTCACGGAATGACAGAAAGATGTTCGGATCAACGGAAATTTAAAAAACGAATCCGCAAGTGCGGACATCTTTCAGTCAGTCCGTTTGTCGGACGGAAAGATCTAGCTGATCTTCCGATTCACGGAATGACAGAAAGATGTTCGGATCAACAGAAGTTTAAAAAACGAATCCGCAAGTGCGAACATCTTTCAGTCAGTCCGTTTGTCGGACGGAAAGATCTAGCTGATCTTCCGATTCACGGAATGAAAGAAAGATGTCCGGATCAACGGAAATTTAAAAAACGAATCCGCAAGTGCGAACATCTTTCAGTCAGTCCGTTTGTCGGACGAAAAGATCTAGCTGATCTTCCGATTCACGGAATGACAGAAAGATGTCCGGATCAACGGAAATTTAAAAAACGAATCCGCAAGTGCGGACATCTTTCAGTCCGTCCGTTTGTCGGACATAAAGATCTAGCTGATCTTCCGATTCACGGAATGACAGAAAGATGTCCGGATCAACGGAAATTTAAAAAACGAATCCGCAAGTGCGGACATCTTTCAGTCCGTCCGTTTGTCGGACGAAAAGATCTAGCTGATCTTCCGATTCACGGAATGACAGAAAGATGTCCGGATCAACGGAAATTTAAAAAACGAATCCGCAAGTGCGAACATCTTTCAGTCAGTCCGTTTGTCGGACGAAAAGATCTAGCTGATCTTCCGATTCACGGAATGACAGAAAGATGTCCGGATCAACGGAAATTTAAAAAACGAATCCGCAAGTGCGAACATCTTTCAGTCCGTCCGTTTGTCGGACGAAAAGATCTAGCTGATCTTCCGATTCACGGAATGACAGAAAGATGTCCGGATCAACGGAAATTTAAAAAACGAATCCGCAAGTGCGAACATCTTTCAGTCAGTCCGTTTGTCGGACGAAAAGATCTAGCTGATCTTCCGATTCACGGAATGACAGAAAGATGTCCGGATCAACGGAAATTTAAAAAACGAATCCGCAAGTGCGGACATCTTTCAGTCAGTCCGTTTGTCGGACGAAAAGATCTAGCTGATCTTCCGATTCACGGAATGACAGAAAGATGTCCGGATCAACGGAAATTTAAAAAACGAATCCGCAAGTGCGAACATCTTTCAGTCAGTCCGTTTGTCGGACGGAAAGATCTAGCTGATCTTCCGATTCACGGAATGAAAGAAAGATGTCCGGATCAACAGAAATTTAAAAAACGAATCCGCAAGTGCGGACATCTTTCAGTCAGTCCGTTTGTCGGACGAAAAGATCTAGCTGATCTTCCGATTCACGGAATGACAGAAAGATGTCCGGATCAACGGAAATTTAAAAAACGAATCCGCAAGTGCGAACATCTTTCAGTCAGTCCGTTTGTCGGACGAAAAGATCTAGCTGATCTTCCGATTCACGGAATGACAGAAAGATGTCCGGATCAACGGAAATTTAAAAAACGAATCCGCAAGTGCGGACATCTTTCAGTCAGTCCGTTTGTCGGACGAAAAGATCTAGCTGATCTTCCGATTCACGGAATGACAGAAAGATGTCCGGATCAACAGAAATTTAAAAAACGAATCCGCAAGTGCGGACATCTTTCAGTCCGTCCGTTTGTCGGACGAAAAGATCTAGCTGATCTTCCGATTCACGGAATGACAGAAAGATGTCCGGATCAACGGAAATTTAAAAAACGAATCCGCAAGTGCGAACATCTTTCAGTCAGTCCGTTTGTCGGACGAAAAGATCTAGCTGATCTTCCGATTCACGGAATGACAGAAAGATGTCCGGATCAACGGAAATTTAAAAAACGAATCCGCAAGTGCGGACATCTTTCAGTCCGTCCGTTTGTCGGACGAAAAGATCTAGCTGATCTTCCGATTCACGGAATGACAGAAAGATGTCCGGATCAACGGAAATTTAAAAAACGAATCCGCAAGTGCGGACATCTTTCAGTCAGTCCGTTTGTCGGACGAAAAGATCTAGCTGATCTTCCGATTCACGGAATGACAGAAAGATGTTCGGATCAACGGAAATTCAAAAAACGAATCCGCAAGTGCGAACATCTTTCAGTCAGTCCGTTTGTCGGACGAAAAGATCTAGCTGATCTTCCGATTCACGGAATGACAGAAAGATGTCCGGATCAACGGAAATTTAAAAAACGAATCCGCAAGTGCGGACATCTTTCAGTCCGTCCGTTTGTCGGACGAAAAGATCTAGCTGATCTTCCGATTCACGGAATGACAGAAAGATGTTCGGATCAACGGAAATTCAAAAAACGAATCCGCAAGTGCGGACATCTTTCAGTCCGTCCGTTTGTCGGACGAAAAGATCTAGCTGATCTTCCGATTCACGGAATGACAGAAAGATGTCCGGATCAACAGAAATTTAAAAAATGAATCCGCAAGTGCGGACATCTTTCAGTCCGTCCGTTTGTCGGACGAAAAGATCTAGCTGATCTTCCGATGCACGGATTGACAAAAAAAGCTCAGCATTTAAATTTAAATTTTGTATTTTTCAGGAGCAGCAACCCAAAAACCAGGAGAAGCTGAATACGGAATCGATCGATAAATGAGTAAGTATTGATTTTTTTTTTTTGAACCTGGTTCTTCGAAACGAATCCGCAAGTGCGGACATCTTTCAGTCCGTCCGTTTGTCGGACGGAAAGATCTAGCTGATCTTCCGTGGCACGGATTGACAGAAAGATGTCCGGATCAATGGAAATTTAAAAAACAAATCCGCAAGTGCGGACATCTTTCAGTCAGTCCGTTTGTCGGACGAAAAGATCTAGCTGATCTTCCGATTCACGGAATGACAGAAAGATGTCCGGATCAACGGAAATTTAAAAAACGAATCCGCAAGTGCGGACATCTTTCAGTCCGTCCGTTTGTCGGACGAAAAGATCTAGCTGATCTTCCGATTCACGGAATGACAGAAAGATGTTCGGATCAACAGAAGTTTAAAAAACGAATCCGCAAGTGCGAACATCTTTCAGTCAGTCCGTTTGTCGGACGGAAAGATCTAGCTGATCTTCCGATTCACGGAATGAAAGAAAGATGTCCGGATCAACAGAAATTTAAAAAACGAATCCGCAAGTGAGGACATCTTTCAGTCAGTCCGTTTGTCGGACGAAAAGATCTAGCTGATCTTCCGATTCACGGAATGACAGAAAGATGTCCGGATCAACGGAAATTTAAAAAACGAATCCGCAAGTGCGGACATCTTTCAGTCCGTCCGTTTGTCGGACGAAAAGATCTAGCTGATCTTCCGATGCACGGATTGACAAAAAAAGCTCAGCATTTAAATTTAAATTTTGTATTTTTCAGGAGCAGCAACCCAAAAACCAGGAGAAGCTGAATACGGAATCGATCGATAAATGAGTAAGTATTGATTTTTTTTTTCGAACCTGGTTCTTCGAAACGAATCCGCAAGTGCGGACATCTTTCAGTCCGTCCGTTTGTCGGACGGAAAGATCTAGCTGATCTTCCGTGGCACGGATTGACAGAAAGATGTCCGGATCAATGGAAATTTAAAAAACAAATCCGCAAGTGCGGACATCTTTCAGTCAGTCCGTTTGTCGGACGAAAAGATCTAGCTGATCTTCCGATTCACGGAATGACAGAAAGATGTCCGGATCAACGGAAATTTAAAAAACGAATCCGCAAGTGCGGACATCTTTCAGTCCGTCCGTTTGTCGGACGAAAAGATCTAGCTGATCTTCCGATTCACGGAATGACAGAAAGATGTTCGGATCAACAGAAGTTTAAAAAACGAATCCGCAAGTGCGAACATCTTTCAGTCAGTCCGTTTGTCGGACGGAAAGATCTAGCTGATCTTCCGATTCACGGAATGAAAGAAAGATGTCCGGATCAACAGAAATTTAAAAAACGAATCCGCAAGTGCGGACATCTTTCAGTCAGTCCGTTTGTCGGACGAAAAGATCTAGCTGATCTTCCGATTCACGGAATGACAGAAAGATGTCCGGATCAACGGAAATTTAAAAAACAAATCCGCAAGTGCGAACATCTTTCAGTCAGTCCGTTTGTCGGACGAAAAGATCTAGCTGATCTTCCGATGCACGGATTGACAGAAAGATGTCCGGATCAATGGAAATTTAAAAAACAAATCCGCAAGTGCGGACATCTTTCAGTCCGTCCGTTTGTCGGACGAAAAGATCTAGCTGATCTTCCGATGCACGGATTGACAGAAAGATGTCCGGATCAATGGAAATTTAAAAAACGAATCCGCAAGTGCGGACATCTTTCAGTCCGTCCGTTTGTCGGACGAAAAGATCTAGCTGATCTTCCGATGCACGGATTGACAGAAAGATGTCCGGATCAATGGAAATTTAAAAAACAAATCCGCAAGTGCGGACATCTTTCAGTCAGTCCGTTTGTCAGACGAAAAGATCTAGCTGATCTTCCGATTCACGGAATGACAGAAAGATGTCCGGATCAACGGAAATTTAAAAAACGAATCCGCAAGTGCGGACATCTTTCAGTCCGTCCGTTTGTCGGACGAAAAGATCTAGCTGATCTTCCGATTCACGGAATGACAGAAAGATGTCCGGATCAACGGAAATTTAAAAAACGAATCCGCAAGTGCGGACATCTTTCAGTCAGTCCGTTTGTCGGACGAAAAGATCTAGCTGATCTTCCGATTCACGGAATGACAGAAAGATGTTCGGATCAACGGAAATTCAAAAAACGAATCTGCAAGTGCGGACATCTTTCAGTCCGTCCGTTTGTCGGACGAAAAGATCTAGCTGATCTTCCGATTCACGGAATGACAGAAAGATGTTCGGATCAACAGAAGTTTAAAAAACGAATCCGCAAGTGCGAACATCTTTCAGTCAGTCCGTTTGTCGGACGAAAAGATCTAGCTGATCTTCCGATTCACGGAATGACAGAAAGATGTCCGGATCAACGGAAATTTAAAAAACGAATCCGCAAGTGCGGACATCTTTCAGTCCGTCCGTTTGTCGGACGAAAAGATCTAGCTGATCTTCCGATTCACGGAATGACAGAAAGATGTCCGGATCAACGGAAATTTAAAAAACGAATCCGCAAGTGCGGACATCTTTCAGTCCGTCCGTTTGTCGGACGGAAAGATCTAGCTGATCTTCCGATTCACGGAATGACAGAAAGATGTTCGGATCAACGGAAATTCAAAAAACGAATCCGCAAGTGCGGACATCTTTCAGTCCGTCCGTTTGTCGGACGGAAAGATCTAGCTGATCTTCCGATTCACGGAATGACAGAAAGATGTTCGGATCAACGGAAATTTAAAAAACGAATCCGCAAGTGCGGACATCTTTCAGTCAGTCCGTTTGTCGGACGGAAAGATCTAGCTGATCTTCCGATTCACGGAATGACAGAAAGATGTTCGGATCAACAGAAGTTTAAAAAACGAATCCGCAAGTGCGAACATCTTTCAGTCAGTCCGTTTGTCGGACGGAAAGATCTAGCTGATCTTCCGATTCACGGAATGAAAGAAAGATGTCCGGATCAACGGAAATTTAAAAAACGAATCCGCAAGTGCGAACATCTTTCAGTCAGTCCGTTTGTCGGACGAAAAGATCTAGCTGATCTTCCGATTCACGGAATGACAGAAAGATGTCCGGATCAACGGAAATTTAAAAAACGAATCCGCAAGTGCGAACATCTTTCAGTCAGTCCGTTTGTCGGACGAAAAGATCTAGCTGATCTTCCGATTCACGGAATGACAGAAAGATGTTCGGATCAACAGAAGTTTAAAAAACGAATCCGCAAGTGCGAACATCTTTCAGTCAGTCCGTTTGTCGGACGGAAAGATCTAGCTGATCTTCCGATTCACGGAATGAAAGAAAGATGTCCGGATCAACGGAAATTTAAAAAACGAATCCGCAAGTGCGAACATCTTTCAGTCAGTCCGTTTGTCGGACGGAAAGATCTAGCTGATCTTCCGATTCACGGAATGACAGAAAGATGTTCGGATCAACAGAAGTTTAAAAAACGAATCCGCAAGTGCGAACATCTTTCAGTCAGTCCGTTTGTCGGACGGAAAGATCTAGCTGATCTTCCGATTCACGGAATGAAAGAAAGATGTCCGGATCAACGGAAATTTAAAAAACGAATCCGCAAGTGCGAACATCTTTCAGTCAGTCCGTTTGTCGGACGAAAAGATCTAGCTGATCTTCCGATTCACGGAATGAAAGAAAGATGTCCGGATCAACGGAAATTTAAAAAACGAATCCGCAAGTGCGAACATCTTTCAGTCCGTCCGTTTGTCGGACATAAAGATCTAGCTGATCTTCCGATTCACGGAATGACAGAAAGATGTCCGGATCAACGGAAATTTAAAAAACGAATCCGCAAGTGCGGACATCTTTCAGTCCGTCCGTTTGTCGGACGAAAAGATCTAGCTGATCTTCCGATTCACGGAATGACAGAAAGATGTCCGGATCAACGGAAATTTAAAAAACGAATCCGCAAGTGCGGACATCTTTCAGTCCGTCCGTTTGTCGGACGAAAAGATCTAGCTGATCTTCCGATTCACGGAATGACAGAAAGATGTCCGGATCAACGGAAATTTAAAAAACGAATCCGCAAGTGCGGACATCTTTCAGTCCGTCCGTTTGTCGGACGAAAAGATCTAGCTGATCTTCCGATTCACGGAATGACAGAAAGATGTCCGGATCAACAGAAATTTAAAAAATGAATCCGCAAGTGCGGACATCTTTCAGTCAGTCCGTTTGTCGGACATAAAGATCTAGCTGATCTTCCGATGCACGGATTGACAAAAAAAGCTCAGCATTTAAATTTAAATTTTGTTTTTTTCAGGAGCAGCAACCCAAAAACCAGGAGAAGCTGAATACGGAATCGATCGATAAATGAGTAAGTATTGATTTTTTTTTTTGAACCTGGTTCTTCGAAACGAATCCGCAAGTGCGGACATCTTTCAGTCCGTCCGTTTGTCGGACGGAAAGATCTAGCTGATCTTCCGTGGCACGGATTGACAGAAAGATGTCCGGATCAACGGAAATTTAAAAAACGAATCCGCAAGTGCGGACATCTTTCAGTCCGTCCGTTTGTCGGACGAAAAGATCTAGCTGATCTTCCGATGCACGGATTGACAAAAAAAGCTCAGCATTTAAATTTAAATTTTGTATTTTTCAGGAGCAGCAACCCAAAAACCAGGAGAAGCTGAATACGGAATCGATCGATAAATGAGTAAGTATTGATTTTTTTTTTTGAACCTGGTTCTTCGAAACGAATCCGCAAGTGCGGACATCTTTCAGTCAGTCCGTTTGTCGGACATAAAGATCTAGCTGATCTTCCGATGCACGGATTGACAAAAAAAGCTCAGCATTTAAATTTAAATTTTGTATTTTTCAGGAGCAGCAACCCAAAAACCAGGAGAAGCTGAATACGGAATCGATCGATAAATGAGTAAGTATTGATTTTTTTTTTTGAACCTGGTTCTTCGAAACGAATCCGCAAGTGCGGACATCTTTCAGTCAGTCCGTTTGTCGGACATAAAGATCTAGCTGATCTTCCGATGCACGGATTGACAAAAAAAGCTCAGCATTTAAATTTAAATTTTGTATTTTTCAGGAGCAGCAACCCAAAAACCAGGAGAAGCTGAATACGGAATCGATCGATAAATGAGTAAGTATTGATTTTTTTTTTTTGAACCTGGTTCTTCGAAACGAATCCGCAAGTGCGGACATCTTTCAGTCAGTCCGTTTGTCGGACGAAAAGATCTAGCTGATCTTCCGATGCACGGATTGACAAAAAAAGCTCAGCATTTAAATTTAAATTTTGTTTTTTTCAGGAGCAGCAACCCAAAAACCAGGAGAAGCTGAATACGGAATCGATCGATAAATGAGTAAGTATTGATTTTTTTTTTTTTGAACCTGGTTTTTCGAAACGAATCCGCAAGTGCGGACATCTTTCAGTCCGTCCGTTTGTCGGACGGAAAGATCTAGCTGATCTTCCGTGGCACGGATTGACAGAAAGATGTCCGGATCAACGGAAATTTAAAAAACGAATCCGCAAGTGCGGACATCTTTCAGTCCGTCCGTTTGTCGGGCGAAAAGATCTAGCTGATCTTCCGATGCACGGATTGACAAAAAAAGCTCAGCATTTAAATTTAAATTTTGTTTTTTTCAGGAGCAGCAACCCAAAAACCAGGAGAAGCTGAATACGGAATCGATCGATAAATGAGTAAGTATTGATTTTTTTTTTTTTGAACCTGGTTTTTCGAAACGAATCCGCAAGTGCGGACATCTTTCAGTCCGTCCGTTTGTCGGACGGAAAGATCTAGCTGATCTTCCGTGGCACGGATTGACAGAAAGATGTCCGGATCAACGGAAATTTAAAAAACGAATCCGCAAGTGCGGACATCTTTCAGTCCGTCCGTTTGTCGGGCGAAAAGATCTAGCTGATCTTCCGATGCACGGATTGACAAAAAAAGCTCAGCATTTAAATTTAAATTTTGTATTTTTCAGGAGCAGCAACCCAAAAACCAGGAGAAGCTGAATACGGAATCGATCGATAAATGAGTAAGTATTGATTTTTTTTTTTTGAACCTGGTTCTTCGAAACGAATCCGCAAGTGCGGACATCTTTCAGTCCGTCCGTTTGTCGGACGAAAAGATCTAGCTGATCTTCCGATGCACGGATTGACAAAAAAAGCTCAGCATTTAAATTTAAATTTTGTATTTTTCAGGAGCAGCAACCCAAAAACCAGGAGAAGCTGAATACGGAATCGATCGATAAATGAGTAAGTATTGATTTTTTTTTTTTTGAACCTGGTTTTTCGAAACGAATCCGCAAGTGCGGACATCTTTCAGTCCGTCCGTTTGTCGGACATAAAGATCTAGCTGATCTTCCGATTCACGGAATGACAGAAAGATGTCCGGATCAACGGAAATTTAAAAAACGAATCCGCAAGTGCGGACATCTTTCAGTCCGTCCGTTTGTCGGACGAAAAGATCTAGCTGATCTTCCGATTCACGGAATGACAGAAAGATGTCCGGATCAACGGAAATTTAAAAAACGAATCCGCAAGTGCGAACATCTTTCAGTCAGTCCGTTTGTCGGACGAAAAGATCTAGCTGATCTTCCGATTCACGGAATGACAGAAAGATGTCCGGATCAACGGAAATTTAAAAAACGAATCCGCAAGTGCGGACATCTTTCAGTCAGTCCGTTTGTCGGACGAAAAGATCTAGCTGATCTTCCGATTCACGGAATGACAGAAAGATGTTCGGATCAACGGAAATTCAAAAAACGAATCCGCAAGTGCGAACATCTTTCAGTCAGTCCGTTTGTCGGACGAAAAGATCTAGCTGATCTTCCGATTCACGGAATGACAGAAAGATGTCCGGATCAACGGAAATTTAAAAAACGAATCCGCAAGTGCGGACATCTTTCAGTCCGTCCGTTTGTCGGACGAAAAGATCTAGCTGATCTTCCGATTCACGGAATGACAGAAAGATGTCCGGATCAACGGAAATTTAAAAAACGAATCCGCAAGTGCGGACATCTTTCAGTCCGTCCGTTTGTCGGACGGAAAGATCTAGCTGATCTTCCGATTCACGGAATGACAGAAAGATGTTCGGATCAACGGAAATTCAAAAAACGAATCCGCAAGTGCGGACATCTTTCAGTCCGTCCGTTTGTCGGACGGAAAGATCTAGCTGATCTTCCGATTCACGGAATGACAGAAAGATGTTCGGATCAACGGAAATTTAAAAAACGAATCCGCAAGTGCGGACATCTTTCAGTCAGTCCGTTTGTCGGACGGAAAGATCTAGCTGATCTTCCGATTCACGGAATGACAGAAAGATGTTCGGATCAACAGAAGTTTAAAAAACGAATCCGCAAGTGCGAACATCTTTCAGTCAGTCCGTTTGTCGGACGGAAAGATCTAGCTGATCTTCCGATTCACGGAATGAAAGAAAGATGTCCGGATCAACGGAAATTTAAAAAACGAATCCGCAAGTGCGAACATCTTTCAGTCAGTCCGTTTGTCGGACGAAAAGATCTAGCTGATCTTCCGATTCACGGAATGACAGAAAGATGTCCGGATCAACGGAAATTTAAAAAACGAATCCGCAAGTGCGGACATCTTTCAGTCCGTCCGTTTGTCGGACGAAAAGATCTAGCTGATCTTCCGATTCACGGAATGACAGAAAGATGTCCGGATCAACGGAACTTTAAAAAACGAATCCGCAAGTGCGGACATCTTTCAGTCAGTCCGTTTGTCGGACGGAAAGATCTAGCTGATCTTCCGATTCACGGAATGACAGAAAGATGTTCGGATCAACAGAAGTTTAAAAAACGAATCCGCAAGTGCGAACATCTTTCAGTCAGTCCGTTTGTCGGACGGAAAGATCTAGCTGATCTTCCGATTCACGGAATGAAAGAAAGATGTCCGGATCAACGGAAATTTAAAAAACGAATCCGCAAGTGCGAACATCTTTCAGTCAGTCCGTTTGTCGGACGAAAAGATCTAGCTGATCTTCCGATTCACGGAATGACAGAAAGATGTCCGGATCAACGGAAATTTAAAAAACGAATCCGCAAGTGCGAACATCTTTCAGTCAGTCCGTTTGTCGGACGAAAAGATCTAGCTGATCTTCCGATTCACGGAATGACAGAAAGATGTTCGGATCAACAGAAGTTTAAAAAACGAATCCGCAAGTGCGAACATCTTTCAGTCAGTCCGTTTGTCGGACGGAAAGATCTAGCTGATCTTCCGATTCACGGAATGAAAGAAAGATGTCCGGATCAACGGAAATTTAAAAAACGAATCCGCAAGTGCGAACATCTTTCAGTCAGTCCGTTTGTCGGACGGAAAGATCTAGCTGATCTTCCGATTCACGGAATGACAGAAAGATGTTCGGATCAACAGAAGTTTAAAAAACGAATCCGCAAGTGCGAACATCTTTCAGTCAGTCCGTTTGTCGGACGGAAAGATCTAGCTGATCTTCCGATTCACGGAATGAAAGAAAGATGTCCGGATCAACGGAAATTTAAAAAACGAATCCGCAAGTGCGAACATCTTTCAGTCAGTCCGTTTGTCGGACGAAAAGATCTAGCTGATCTTCCGATTCACGGAATGAAAGAAAGATGTCCGGATCAACGGAAATTTAAAAAACGAATCCGCAAGTGCGAACATCTTTCAGTCCGTCCGTTTGTCGGACATAAAGATCTAGCTGATCTTCCGATTCACGGAATGACAGAAAGATGTCCGGATCAACGGAAATTTAAAAAACGAATCCGCAAGTGCGGACATCTTTCAGTCCGTCCGTTTGTCGGACGAAAAGATCTAGCTGATCTTCCGATTCACGGAATGACAGAAAGATGTCCGGATCAACGGAAATTTAAAAAACGAATCCGCAAGTGCGGACATCTTTCAGTCCGTCCGTTTGTCGGACGAAAAGATCTAGCTGATCTTCCGATTCACGGAATGACAGAAAGATGTCCGGATCAACGGAAATTTAAAAAACGAATCCGCAAGTGCGGACATCTTTCAGTCCGTCCGTTTGTCGGACGAAAAGATCTAGCTGATCTTCCGATTCACGGAATGACAGAAAGATGTCCGGATCAACAGAAATTTAAAAAATGAATCCGCAAGTGCGGACATCTTTCAGTCAGTCCGTTTGTCGGACATAAAGATCTAGCTGATCTTCCGATGCACGGATTGACAAAAAAAGCTCAGCATTTAAATTTAAATTTTGTTTTTTTCAGGAGCAGCAACCCAAAAACCAGGAGAAGCTGAATACGGAATCGATCGATAAATGAGTAAGTATTGATTTTTTTTTTTGAACCTGGTTCTTCGAAACGAATCCGCAAGTGCGGACATCTTTCAGTCCGTCCGTTTGTCGGACGGAAAGATCTAGCTGATCTTCCGTGGCACGGATTGACAGAAAGATGTCCGGATCAACGGAAATTTAAAAAACGAATCCGCAAGTGCGGACATCTTTCAGTCCGTCCGTTTGTCGGACGAAAAGATCTAGCTGATCTTCCGATGCACGGATTGACAAAAAAAGCTCAGCATTTAAATTTAAATTTTGTATTTTTCAGGAGCAGCAACCCAAAAACCAGGAGAAGCTGAATACGGAATCGATCGATAAATGAGTAAGTATTGATTTTTTTTTTTGAACCTGGTTCTTCGAAACGAATCCGCAAGTGCGGACATCTTTCAGTCAGTCCGTTTGTCGGACATAAAGATCTAGCTGATCTTCCGATGCACGGATTGACAAAAAAAGCTCAGCATTTAAATTTAAATTTTGTATTTTTCAGGAGCAGCAACCCAAAAACCAGGAGAAGCTGAATACGGAATCGATCGATAAATGAGTAAGTATTGATTTTTTTTTTTGAACCTGGTTCTTCGAAACGAATCCGCAAGTGCGGACATCTTTCAGTCAGTCCGTTTGTCGGACATAAAGATCTAGCTGATCTTCCGATGCACGGATTGACAAAAAAAGCTCAGCATTTAAATTTAAATTTTGTATTTTTCAGGAGCAGCAACCCAAAAACCAGGAGAAGCTGAATACGGAATCGATCGATAAATGAGTAAGTATTGATTTTTTTTTTTTGAACCTGGTTCTTCGAAACGAATCCGCAAGTGCGGACATCTTTCAGTCAGTCCGTTTGTCGGACGAAAAGATCTAGCTGATCTTCCGATGCACGGATTGACAAAAAAAGCTCAGCATTTAAATTTAAATTTTGTTTTTTTCAGGAGCAGCAACCCAAAAACCAGGAGAAGCTGAATACGGAATCGATCGATAAATGAGTAAGTATTGATTTTTTTTTTTTTGAACCTGGTTTTTCGAAACGAATCCGCAAGTGCGGACATCTTTCAGTCCGTCCGTTTGTCGGACGGAAAGATCTAGCTGATCTTCCGTGGCACGGATTGACAGAAAGATGTCCGGATCAACGGAAATTTAAAAAACGAATCCGCAAGTGCGGACATCTTTCAGTCCGTCCGTTTGTCGGGCGAAAAGATCTAGCTGATCTTCCGATGCACGGATTGACAAAAAAAGCTCAGCATTTAAATTTAAATTTTGTTTTTTTCAGGAGCAGCAACCCAAAAACCAGGAGAAGCTGAATACGGAATCGATCGATAAATGAGTAAGTATTGATTTTTTTTTTTTTGAACCTGGTTTTTCGAAACGAATCCGCAAGTGCGGACATCTTTCAGTCCGTCCGTTTGTCGGACGGAAAGATCTAGCTGATCTTCCGTGGCACGGATTGACAGAAAGATGTCCGGATCAACGGAAATTTAAAAAACGAATCCGCAAGTGCGGACATCTTTCAGTCCGTCCGTTTGTCGGGCGAAAAGATCTAGCTGATCTTCCGATGCACGGATTGACAAAAAAAGCTCAGCATTTAAATTTAAATTTTGTATTTTTCAGGAGCAGCAACCCAAAAACCAGGAGAAGCTGAATACGGAATCGATCGATAAATGAGTAAGTATTGATTTTTTTTTTTTTGAACCTGGTTTTTCGAAACGAATCCGCAAGTGCGGACATCTTTCAGTCCGTCCGTTTGTCGGACGAAAAGATCTAGCTGATCTTCCGATGCACGGATTGACAAAAAAAGCTCAGCATTTAAATTTAAATTTTGTATTTTTCAGGAGCAGCAACCCAAAAACCAGGAGAAGCTGAATACGGAATCGATCGATAAATGAGTAAGTATTGATTTTTTTTTTTTTGAACCTGGTTTTTCGAAACGAATCCGCAAGTGCGGACATCTTTCAGTCCGTCCGTTTGTCGGACATAAAGATCTAGCTGATCTTCCGATTCACGGAATGACAGAAAGATGTCCGGATCAACGGAAATTTAAAAAACGAATCCGCAAGTGCGGACATCTTTCAGTCCGTCCGTTTGTCGGACGAAAAGATCTAGCTGATCTTCCGATTCACGGAATGACAGAAAGATGTCCGGATCAACGGAAATTTAAAAAACGAATCCGCAAGTGCGAACATCTTTCAGTCAGTCCGTTTGTCGGACGAAAAGATCTAGCTGATCTTCCGATTCACGGAATGACAGAAAGATGTCCGGATCAACGGAAATTTAAAAAACGAATCCGCAAGTGCGGACATCTTTCAGTCAGTCCGTTTGTCGGACGAAAAGATCTAGCTGATCTTCCGATTCACGGAATGACAGAAAGATGTTCGGATCAACGGAAATTCAAAAAACGAATCCGCAAGTGCGAACATCTTTCAGTCAGTCCGTTTGTCGGACGAAAAGATCTAGCTGATCTTCCGATTCACGGAATGACAGAAAGATGTCCGGATCAACGGAAATTTAAAAAACGAATCCGCAAGTGCGGACATCTTTCAGTCCGTCCGTTTGTCGGACGAAAAGATCTAGCTGATCTTCCGATTCACGGAATGACAGAAAGATGTCCGGATCAACGGAAATTTAAAAAACGAATCCGCAAGTGCGGACATCTTTCAGTCCGTCCGTTTGTCGGACGGAAAGATCTAGCTGATCTTCCGATTCACGGAATGACAGAAAGATGTTCGGATCAACGGAAATTCAAAAAACGAATCCGCAAGTGCGGACATCTTTCAGTCCGTCCGTTTGTCGGACGGAAAGATCTAGCTGATCTTCCGATTCACGGAATGACAGAAAGATGTTCGGATCAACGGAAATTTAAAAAACGAATCCGCAAGTGCGGACATCTTTCAGTCAGTCCGTTTGTCGGACGGAAAGATCTAGCTGATCTTCCGATTCACGGAATGACAGAAAGATGTTCGGATCAACAGAAGTTTAAAAAACGAATCCGCAAGTGCGAACATCTTTCAGTCAGTCCGTTTGTCGGACGGAAAGATCTAGCTGATCTTCCGATTCACGGAATGAAAGAAAGATGTCCGGATCAACGGAAATTTAAAAAACGAATCCGCAAGTGCGAACATCTTTCAGTCAGTCCGTTTGTCGGACGAAAAGATCTAGCTGATCTTCCGATTCACGGAATGACAGAAAGATGTCCGGATCAACGGAAATTTAAAAAACGAATCCGCAAGTGCGGACATCTTTCAGTCCGTCCGTTTGTCGGACATAAAGATCTAGCTGATCTTCCGATTCACGGAATGACAGAAAGATGTCCGGATCAACGGAAATTTAAAAAACGAATCCGCAAGTGCGAACATCTTTCAGTCAGTCCGTTTGTCGGACGAAAAGATCTAGCTGATCTTCCGATTCACGGAATGACAGAAAGATGTCCGGATCAACGGAAATTTAAAAAACGAATCCGCAAGTGCGGACATCTTTCAGTCAGTCCGTTTGTCGGACGAAAAGATCTAGCTGATCTTCCGATTCACGGAATGACAGAAAGATGTCCGGATCAACAGAAATTTAAAAAACGAATCCGCAAGTGCGGACATCTTTCAGTCCGTCCGTTTGTCGGACGAAAAGATCTAGCTGATCTTCCGATTCACGGAATGACAGAAAGATGTCCGGATCAACGGAAATTTAAAAAACGAATCCGCAAGTGCGAACATCTTTCAGTCAGTCCGTTTGTCGGACGAAAAGATCTAGCTGATCTTCCGATTCACGGAATGACAGAAAGATGTCCGGATCAACAGAAGTTTAAAAAACGAATCCGCAAGTGCGAACATCTTTCAGTCAGTCCGTTTGTCGGACGGAAAGATCTAGCTGATCTTCCGATTCACGGAATGAAAGAAAGATGTCCGGATCAACGGAAATTTAAAAAACGAATCCGCAAGTGCGAACATCTTTCAGTCAGTCCGTTTGTCGGACGAAAAGATCTAGCTGATCTTCCGATTCACGGAATGACAGAAAGATGTCCGGATCAACGGAAATTTAAAAAACGAATCCGCAAGTGCGGACATCTTTCAGTCCGTCCGTTTGTCGGACATAAAGATCTAGCTGATCTTCCGATTCACGGAATGACAGAAAGATGTCCGGATCAACGGAAATTTAAAAAACGAATCCGCAAGTGCGAACATCTTTCAGTCAGTCCGTTTGTCGGACGAAAAGATCTAGCTGATCTTCCGATTCACGGAATGACAGAAAGATGTCCGGATCAACGGAAATTTAAAAAACGAATCCGCAAGTGCGGACATCTTTCAGTCAGTCCGTTTGTCGGACGAAAAGATCTAGCTGATCTTCCGATTCACGGAATGACAGAAAGATGTCCGGATCAACAGAAATTTAAAAAACGAATCCGCAAGTGCGGACATCTTTCAGTCCGTCCGTTTGTCGGACGAAAAGATCTAGCTGATCTTCCGATTCACGGAATGACAGAAAGATGTCCGGATCAACGGAAATTTAAAAAACGAATCCGCAAGTGCGAACATCTTTCAGTCAGTCCGTTTGTCGGACGAAAAGATCTAGCTGATCTTCCGATTCACGGAATGACAGAAAGATGTCCGGATCAACGGAAATTTAAAAAACGAATCCGCAAGTGCGGACATCTTTCAGTCCGTCCGTTTGTCGGACGAAAAGATCTAGCTGATCTTCCGATTCACGGAATGACAGAAAGATGTCCGGATCAACGGAAATTTAAAAAACGAATCCGCAAGTGCGGACATCTTTCAGTCCGTTTGTCGGACGAAAAGATCTAGCTGATCTTCCGATTCACGGAATGACAGAAAGATGTTCGGATCAACGGAAATTCAAAAAACGAATCCGCAAGTGCGAACATCTTTCAGTCAGTCCGTTTGTCGGACGAAAAGATCTAGCTGATCTTCCGATTCACGGAATGACAGAAAGATGTCCGGATCAACGGAAATTTAAAAAACGAATCCGCAAGTGCGGACATCTTTCAGTCCGTCCGTTTGTCGGACGAAAAGATCTAGCTGATCTTCCGATTCACGGAATGACAGAAAGATGTCCGGATCAACGGAAATTTAAAAAACGAAACCGCAAGTGCGGACATCTTTCAGTCCGTTCGTTTGTCGGACGGAAAGATCTAGCTGATCTTCCGATTCACGGAATGACAGAAAGATGTCCGGATCAACGGAAATTTAAAAAACGAATCCGCAAGTGCGGACATCTTTCAGTCCGTCCGTTTGTCGGACGAAAAGATCTAGCTGATCTTCCGATTCACGGAATGACAGAAAGATGTCCGGATCAACAGAAATTTAAAAAATGAATCCGCAAGTGCGGACATCTTTCAGTCAGTCCGTTTGTCGGACATAAAGATCTAGCTGATCTTCCGATGCACGGATTGACAAAAAAAGCTCAGCATTTAAACTTAAATTTTGTTTTTTTCAGGAGCAGCAACCCAAAAACCAGGAGAAGCTGAATACGGAATCGATCGATAAATGAGTAAGTATTGATTTTTTTTTTTTGAACCTGGTTTTTCGAAACGAATCCGCAAGTGCGGACATCTTTCAGTCCGTCCGTTTGTCGGACGGAAAGATCTAGCTGATCTTCCGTGGCACGGATTGACAGAAAGATGTCCGGATCAACGGAAATTTAAAAAACGAATCCGCAAGTGCGGACATCTTTCAGTCCGTCCGTTTGTCGGACGAAAATATCTAGCTGATCTTCCGATGCACGGATTGACAAAAAAAGCTCAGCATTTAAATTTAAATTTTGTATTTTTCAGGAGCAGCAACTCAAAAACCAGGAGAAGCTGAATACGGAATCGATCGATAAATGAGTAAGTATTGATTTTTTTTTTTTGAACCTGGTTCTTCGAAACGAATCCGCAAGTGCGGACATCTTTCAGTCCGTCCGTTTGTCGGACGAAAAGATCTAGCTGATCTTCCGATTCACGGAATGACAGAAAGATGTCCGGATCAACGGAAATTTAAAAAACGAATCCGCAAGTGCGAACATCTTTCAGTCAGTCCGTTTGTCGGACGAAAAGATCTAGCTGATCTTCCGATTCACGGAATGACAGAAAGATGTCCGGATCAACGGAAATTTAAAAAACTAATCCGCAAGTGCGGACATCTTTCAGTCCGTCCGTTTGTCGGACGAAAAGATCTAGCTGATCTTCCGATTCACGGAATGACAGAAAGATGTCCGGATCAACGGAACTTTAAAAAACGAAACCGCAAGTGCGGACATCTTTCAGTCCGTCCGTTTGTCGGACGGAAAGATCTAGCTGATCTTCCGATTCACGGAATGACAGAAAGATGTCCGGATCAACGGAAGTTTGAAAAACGAATCCGCAAGTGCGGACATCTTTCAGTCCGTCCGTTTGTCGGACGAAAAGATCTAGCTGATCTTCCGATGCACGGATTGACAAAAAAAGCTCAGCATTTAAACTTAAATTTTGTTTTTTTCAGGAGCAGCAACCCAAAAACCAGGAGAAGCTGAATACGGAATCGATCGATAAATGAGTAAGTATTGATTTTTTTTTTTTGAACCTGGTTTTTCGAAACGAATCCGCAAGTGCGGACATCTTTCAGTCCGTCCGTTTGTCGGACGGAAAGATCTAGCTGATCTTCCGTGGCACGGATTGACAGAAAGATGTCCGGATCAACGGAAATTTAAAAAACGAATCCGCAAGTGCGGACATCTTTCAGTCCGTCCGTTTGTCGGACGAAAATATCTAGCTGATCTTCCGATGCACGGATTGACAAAAAAAGCTCAGCATTTAAATTTAAATTTTGTATTTTTCAGGAGCAGCAACTCAAAAACCAGGAGAAGCTGAATACGGAATCGATCGATAAATGAGTAAGTATTGATTTTTTTTTTTTGAACCTGGTTCTTCGAAACGAATCCGCAAGTGCGGACATCTTTCAGTCCGTCCGTTTGTCGGACGAAAAGATCTAGCTGATCTTCCGATTCACGGAATGACAGAAAGATGTCCGGATCAACGGAAATTTAAAAAACGAATCCGCAAGTGCGAACATCTTTCAGTCAGTCCGTTTGTCGGACGAAAAGATCTAGCTGATCTTCCGATTCACGGAATGACAGAAAGATGTCCGGATCAACGGAAATTTAAAAAACGAATCCGCAAGTGCGGACATCTTTCAGTCAGTCCGTTTGTCGGACGAAAAGATCTAGCTGATCTTCCGATTCACGGAATGACAGAAAGATGTCCGGATCAACGGAAATTTAAAAAACGAATCCGCAAGTGCGAACATCTTTCAGTCAGTCCGTTTGTCGGACGAAAAGATCTAGCTGATCTTCCGATTCACGGAATGACAGAAAGATGTCCGGATCAACGGAAATTTAAAAAACGAATCCGCAAGTGCGGACATCTTTCAGTCCGTCCGTTTGTCGGACGAAAAGATCTAGCTGATCTTCCGATTCACGGAATGACAGAAAGATGTCCGGATCAACGGAAATTTAAAAAACGAATCCGCAAGTGCGGACATCTTTCAGTCCGTTTGTCGGACGAAAAGATCTAGCTGATCTTCCGATTCACGGAATGACAGAAAGATGTTCGGATCAACGGAAATTCAAAAAACGAATCCGCAAGTGCGAACATCTTTCAGTCAGTCCGTTTGTCGGACGAAAAGATCTAGCTGATCTTCCGATTCACGGAATGACAGAAAGATGTCCGGATCAACGGAAATTTAAAAAACGAATCCGCAAGTGCGGACATCTTTCAGTCCGTCCGTTTGTCGGACGAAAAGATCTAGCTGATCTTCCGATTCACGGAATGACAGAAAGATGTCCGGATCAACGGAAATTTAAAAAACGAAACCGCAAGTGCGGACATCTTTCAGTCAGTCCGTTTGTCGGACGAAAAGATCTAGCTGATCTTCCGATTCACGGAATGACAGAAAGATGTCCGGATCAACGGAAATTTAAAAAACGAATCCGCAAGTGCGGACATCTTTCAGTCCGTTCGTTTGTCGGACGGAAAGATCTAGCTGATCTTCCGATTCACGGAATGACAGAAATATGTCCGGATCAACGGAAATTTAAAAAACGAATCCGCAAGTGCGGACATCTTTCAGTCCGTCCGTTTGTCGGACGAAAAGATCTAGCTGATCTTCCGATTCACGGAATGACAGAAAGATGTCCGGATCAACAGAAATTTAAAAAATGAATCCGCAAGTGCGGACATCTTTCAGTCAGTCCGTTTGTCGGACATAAAGATCTAGCTGATCTTCCGATGCACGGATTGACAAAAAAAGCTCAGCATTTAAACTTAAATTTTGTTTTTTTCAGGAGCAGCAACCCAAAAACCAGGAGAAGCTGAATACGGAATCGATCGATAAATGAGTAAGTATTGATTTTTTTTTTTTGAACCTGGTTTTTCGAAACGAATCCGCAAGTGCGGACATCTTTCAGTCCGTCCGTTTGTCGGACGGAAAGATCTAGCTGATCTTCCGTGGCACGGATTGACAGAAAGATGTCCGGATCAACGGAAATTTAAAAAACGAATCCGCAAGTGCGGACATCTTTCAGTCCGTCCGTTTGTCGGACGAAAATATCTAGCTGATCTTCCGATGCACGGATTGACAGAAAGATGTCCGGATCAACGGAAATTTAAAAAACGAATCCGCAAGTGCGGACATCTTTCAGTCAGTCCGTTTGTCGGACGAAAAGATCTAGCTGATCTTCCGATTCACGGAATGACAGAAAGATGTCCGGATCAACGGAAATTTAAAAAACGAATCCGCAAGTGCGGACATCTTTCAGTCCGTCCGTTTGTCGGACGAAAAGATCTAGCTGATCTTCCGATTCACGGAATGACAGAAAGATGTCCGGATCAACAGAAATTTAAAAAATGAATCCGCAAGTGCGGACATCTTTCAGTCAGTCCGTTTGTCGGACATAAAGATCTAGCTGATCTTCCGATGCACGGATTGACAAAAAAAGCTCAGCATTTAAACTTAAATTTTGTTTTTTTCAGGAGCAGCAACCCAAAAACCAGGAGAAGCTGAATACGGAATCAATCGATAAATAAGTAAGTATTGATTTTTTTTTTTGAACCTGGTTCTTCGAAACGAATCCGCAAAGGCGGAAATCTTTCAATCCGTCCGTTCTTCGGACAAAAAAATCTAGCTGATCTTCCGATGCACGGATTGACAGAAAGATGTCCGGATCAACGGAAATTTAAAAAACGAATCCGCAAGTGCGGACATCTTTCAGTCCGTCCGTTTGTCGGACGGAAAGATCTAGCTGATCTTCCGTGGCACGGATTGACAGAAAGATGTCCGGATCAACGGAAATTTAAAAAACGAATCCGCAAGTGCGGACATCTTTCAGTCAGTCCGTTTGTCGGACATAAAGATCTAGCTGATCTTCCGATTCACGGAATGACAGAAAGATGTCCGGATCAACAGAAATTTAAAAAACGAATCCGCAAGTGCGGACATCTTTCAGTCAGTCCGTTTGTCGGACGAAAAGATCTAGCTGATCTTCCGATTCACGGAATGACAGAAAGATGTCCGGATCAACGGAAATTTAAAAAACGAATCCGCAAGTGCGGACATCTTTCAGTCCGTCCGTTTGTCGGACGAAAAGATCTAGCTGATCTTCCGATTCACGGAATGACAGAAAGATGTCCGGATCAACGGAAATTCAAAAAACGAATCCGCAAGTGCGGACATCTTTCAGTCAGTCCGTTTGTCGGACGAAAAGATCTAGCTGATCTTCCGATTCACGGAATGACAGAAAGATGTTCGGATCAACGGAAATTCAAAAAACGAATCCGCAAGTGCGGACATCTTTCAGTCCGTCCGTTTGTCGGACGGAAAGATCTAGCTGATCTTCCGATTCACGGAATGACAGAAAGATGTTCGGATCAACAGAAGTTTAAAAAACGAATCCGCAAGTGCGAACATCTTTCAGTCAGTCCGTTTGTCGGACGGAAAGATCTAGCTGATCTTCCGATTCACGGAATGACACAAAGATGTTCGGATCAACAGAAGTTTAAAAAACGAATCCGCAAGTGCGAACATCTTTCAGTCAGTCCGTTTGTCGGACGGAAAGATCTAGCTGATCTTCCGATTCACGGAATGAAAGAAAGATGTCCGGATCAACGGAAATTTAAAAAACGAATCCGCAAGTGCGAACATCTTTCAGTCAGTCCGTTTGTCGGACGAAAAGATCTAGCTGATCTTCCGATTCACGGAATGACAGAAAGATGTTCGGATCAACGGAAATTCAAAAAACGAATCCGCAAGTGCGGACATCTTTCAGTCCGTCCGTTTGTCGGACGGAAAGATCTAGCTGATCTTCCGTGGCACGGATTGACAGAAAGATGTCCGGATCAACGGAAATTTAAAAAACGAATCCGCAAGTGCGGACATCTTTCAGTCCGTCCGTTTGTCGGACGAAAAGATCTAGCTGATCTTCCGATTCACGGAATGACAGAAAGATGTTCGGATCAACGGAAATTCAAAAAACGAATCCGCAAGTGCGGACATCTTTCAGTCCGTCCGTTTGTCGGACGGAAAGATCTAGCTGATCTTCCGATTCACGGAATGACAGAAAGATGTTCGGATCAACAGAAGTTTAAAAAACGAATCCGCAAGTGCGAACATCTTTCAGTCAGTCCGTTTGTCGGACGGAAAGATCTAGCTGATCTTCCGATTCACGGAATGACACAAAGATGTTCGGATCAACAGAAGTTTAAAAAACGAATCCGCAAGTGCGAACATCTTTCAGTCAGTCCGTTTGTCGGACGGAAAGATCTAGCTGATCTTCCGATTCACGGAATGAAAGAAAGATGTCCGGATCAACGGAAATTTAAAAAACGAATCCGCAAGTGCGGACATCTTTCAGTCAGTCCGTTTGTCGGACGGAAAGATCTAGCTGATCTTCCGATTCACGGAATGACAGAAAGATGTCCGGATCAACGGAAATTTAAAAAACGAATCCGCAAGTGCGGACATCTTTCAGTCCGTCCGTTTGTCGGACGAAAAGATCTAGCTGATCTTCCGATTCACAGAATGACAGAAAGATGTCCGGATCAACGGAAATTTAAAAAACGAATCCGCAAGTGCGGACATCTTTCAGTCAGTCCGTTTGTCGGACGGAAAGATCTAGCTGATCTTCCGATTCACGGAATGACAGAAAGATGTCCGGATCAACGGAAATTTAAAAAACGAATCCGCAAGTGCGGACATCTTTCAGTCCGTCCGTTTGTCGGACGAAAAGATCTAGCTGATCTTCCGATGCACGGATTGACAAAAAAAGCTCAGCATTTAAATTTAAATTTTGTATTTTTCAGGAGCAGCAACCCAAAAACCAGGAGAAGCTGAATACGGAATCGATCGATAAATGAGTAAGTATTGATTTTTTTTTTTTGAACCTGGTTCTTCGAAACGAATCCGCAAGTGCGGACATCTTTCAGTCCGTCCGTTTGTCGGACGAAAAGATCTAGCTGATCTTCCGATTCACGGAATGACAGAAAGATGTCCGGATCAACGGAAATTTAAAAAACGAATCCGCAAGTGCGGACATCTTTCAGTCCGTCCGTTTGTCGGACGAAAAGATCTAGCTGATCTTCCGATTCACGGAATGACAGAAAGATGTCCGGATCAACGGAAATTTAAAAAACGAATCCGCAAGTGCGGACATCTTTCAGTCCGTCCGTTTGTCGGACGAAAAGATCTAGCTGATCTTCCGATGCACGGATTGACAAAAAAAGCTCAGCATTTAAATTTAAATTTTGTTTTTTTCAGGAGCAGCAACCCAAAAACCAGGAGAAGCTGAATACGGAATCGATCGATAAATGAGTAAGTATTGATTTTTTTTTTTTGAACCTGGTTCTTCGAAACGAATCCGCAAGTGCGGACATCTTTCAGTCCGTCCGTTTGTCGGACGGAAAGATCTAGCTGATCTTCCGATTCACGGAATGACAGAAAGATGTCCGGATCAACGGAAATTTAAAAAACGAATCCGCAAGTGCGGACATCTTTCAGTCCGTCCGTTTGTCGGACGAAAAGATCTAGCTGATCTTCCGATGCACGGATTGACAAAAAAAGCTCAGCATTTAAATTTAAATTTTGTATTTTTCAGGAGCAGCAACCCAAAAACCAGGAGAAGCTGAATACGGAATCGATCGATAAATGAGTAAGTATTGATTTTTTTTTTTTGAACCTGGTTCTTCGAAACGAATCCGCAAGTGCGGACATCTTTCAGTCCGTCCGTTTGTCGGACGGAAAGATCTAGCTGATCTTCCGTGGCACGGATTGACAGAAAGATGTCCGGATCAACGGAAATTTAAAAAACGAATCCGCAAGTGCGGACATCTTTCAGTCCGTCCGTTTGTCGGACGAAAAGATCTAGCTGATCTTCCGATTCACGGAATGACAGAAAGATGTTCGGATCAACGGAAATTCAAAAAACGAATCCGCAAGTGCGGACATCTTTCAGTCCGTCCGTTTGTCGGACGGAAAGATCTAGCTGATCTTCCGATTCACGGAATGACAGAAAGATGTTCGGATCAACAGAAGTTTAAAAAACGAATCCGCAAGTGCGAACATCTTTCAGTCAGTCCGTTTGTCGGACGGAAAGATCTAGCTGATCTTCCGATTCACGGAATGACACAAAGATGTTCGGATCAACAGAAGTTTAAAAAACGAATCCGCAAGTGCGAACATCTTTCAGTCAGTCCGTTTGTCGGACGGAAAGATCTAGCTGATCTTCCGATTCACGGAATGAAAGAAAGATGTCCGGATCAACGGAAATTTAAAAAACGAATCCGCAAGTGCGGACATCTTTCAGTCAGTCCGTTTGTCGGACGGAAAGATCTAGCTGATCTTCCGATTCACGGAATGACAGAAAGATGTCCGGATCAACGGAAATTTAAAAAACGAATCCGCAAGTGCGGACATCTTTCAGTCCGTCCGTTTGTCGGACGAAAAGATCTAGCTGATCTTCCGATTCACAGAATGACAGAAAGATGTCCGGATCAACGGAAATTTAAAAAACGAATCCGCAAGTGCGGACATCTTTCAGTCAGTCCGTTTGTCGGACGGAAAGATCTAGCTGATCTTCCGATTCACGGAATGACAGAAAGATGTCCGGATCAACGGAAATTTAAAAAACGAATCCGCAAGTGCGGACATCTTTCAGTCCGTCCGTTTGTCGGACGAAAAGATCTAGCTGATCTTCCGATGCACGGATTGACAAAAAAAGCTCAGCATTTAAATTTAAATTTTGTATTTTTCAGGAGCAGCAACCCAAAAACCAGGAGAAGCTGAATACGGAATCGATCGATAAATGAGTAAGTATTGATTTTTTTTTTTTGAACCTGGTTCTTCGAAACGAATCCGCAAGTGCGGACATCTTTCAGTCCGTCCGTTTGTCGGACGAAAAGATCTAGCTGATCTTCCGATTCACGGAATGACAGAAAGATGTCCGGATCAACGGAAATTTAAAAAACGAATCCGCAAGTGCGGACATCTTTCAGTCCGTCCGTTTGTCGGACGAAAAGATCTAGCTGATCTTCCGATTCACGGAATGACAGAAAGATGTCCGGATCAACGGAAATTTAAAAAACGAATCCGCAAGTGCGGACATCTTTCAGTCCGTCCGTTTGTCGGACGAAAAGATCTAGCTGATCTTCCGATGCACGGATTGACAAAAAAAGCTCAGCATTTAAATTTAAATTTTGTTTTTTTCAGGAGCAGCAACCCAAAAACCAGGAGAAGCTGAATACGGAATCGATCGATAAATGAGTAAGTATTGATTTTTTTTTTTTGAACCTGGTTCTTCGAAACGAATCCGCAAGTGCGGACATCTTTCAGTCCGTCCGTTTGTCGGACGGAAAGATCTAGCTGATCTTCCGATTCACGGAATGACAGAAAGATGTCCGGATCAACGGAAATTTAAAAAACGAATCCGCAAGTGCGGACATCTTTCAGTCCGTCCGTTTGTCGGACGAAAAGATCTAGCTGATCTTCCGATGCACGGATTGACAAAAAAAGCTCAGCATTTAAATTTAAATTTTGTATTTTTCAGGAGCAGCAACCCAAAAACCAGGAGAAGCTGAATACGGAATCGATCGATAAATGAGTAAGTATTGATTTTTTTTTTTTGAACCTGGTTCTTCGAAACGAATCCGCAAGTGCGGACATCTTTCAGTCCGTCCGTTTGTCGGACGGAAAGATCTAGCTGATCTTCCGTGGCACGGATTGACAGAAAGATGTCCGGATCAACGGAAATTTAAAAAACGAATCCGCAAGTGCGGACATCTTTCAGTCCGTCCGTTTGTCGGACGAAAAGATCTAGCTGATCTTCCGATTCACGGAATGACAGAAAGATGTCCGGATCAACGGAAATTTAAAAAACGAATCCGCAAGTGCGGACATCTTTCAGTCCGTCCGTTTGTCGGACGAAAAGATCTAGCTGATCTTCCGATGCACGGATTGACAAAAAAAGCTCAGCATTTAAATTTAAATTTTGTATTTTTCAGGAGCAGCAACCCAAAAACCAGGAGAAGCTGAATACGGAATCGATCGATAAATGAGTAAGTATTGATTTTTTTTTTTTGAACCTGGTTCTTCGAAACGAATCCGCAAGTGCGGACATCTTTCAGTCCGTCCGTTTGTCGGACGGAAAGATCTAGCTGATCTTCCGATTCACGGAATGACAGAAAGATGTCCGGATCAACGGAAATTTAAAAAACGAATCCGCAAGTGCGGACATCTTTCAGTCCGTCCGTTTGTCGGACGAAAAGATCTAGCTGATCTTCCGATGCACGGATTGACAAAAAAAGCTCAGCATTTAAATTTAAATTTTGTATTTTTCAGGAGCAGCAACCCAAAAACCAGGAGAAGCTGAATACGGAATCGATCGATAAATGAGTAAGTATTGATTTTTTTTTTTTGAACCTGGTTCTTCGAAACGAATCCGCAAGTGCGGACATCTTTCAGTCCGTCCGTTTGTCGGACGAAAAGATCTAGCTGATCTTCCGATTCACGGAATGACAGAAAGATGTCCGGATCAACGGAAATTCAAAAAACGAATCCGCAAGTGCGGACATCTTTCAGTCAGTCCGTTTGTCGGACGAAAAGATCTAGCTGATCTTCCGATTCACGGAATGACAGAAAGATGTTCGGATCAACGGAAATTTAAAAAACGAATCCGCAAGTGCGAACATCTTTCAGTCAGTCCGTTTGTCGGACGGAAAGATCTAGCTGATCTTCCGATTCACGGAATGACAGAAAGATGTTCGGATCAACGGAAATTTAAAAAACGAATCCGCAAGTGCGAACATCTTTCAGTCAGTCCGTTTGTCGGACGAAAAGATCTAGCTCATCTTCCGATTCACGGAATGACAGAAAGATGTTCGGATCAACGGAAATTTAAAAAACGAATCCGCAAGTGCGAACATCTTTCAGTCAGTCCGTTTGTCGGACGAAAAGATCTAGCTCATCTTCCGATTCACGGAATGACAGAAAGATGTCCGGATCAACGGAAATTTAAAAAACGAATCCGCAAGTGCGAACATCTTTCAGTCAGTCCGTTTGTCGGACGAAAAGATCTAGCTCATCTTCCGATTCACGGAATGACAGAAAGATGTCCGGATCAACGGAAATTTAAAAAACGAATCCGCAAGTGCGGACATCTTTCAGTCCGTCCGTTTGTCAGACGAAAAGATCTAGCTGATCTTCCGATTCACGGAATGACAGAAAGATGTCCGGATCAACGGAAATTCAAAAAACGAATCCGCAAGTGCGGACATATTTCAGTCAGTCCGTTTGTCGGACGAAAAGATCTAGCTGATCTTCCGATTCACGGAATGAAAGAAAGATGTCCGGATCAACGGAAGTTTAAAAAACGAATCGGCAAGTGCGAACATCTTTCAGTCAGTCCGTTTGTCGGACGGAAAGATCTAGCTGATCTTCCGATTCACGGAATGAAAGAAAGATGTCCGGATCAACGGAAGTTTAAAAAACGAATCCGCAAGTGCGGACATCTTTCAGTCAGTCCGTTTGTCGGACGAAAAGATCTAGCTGATCTTCAGATTCACGGAATGACAGAAAGATGTTCGGATCAACGGAAATTCAAAAAACGAATCCGCAAGTGCGAACATCTTTCAGTCAGTCCGTTTGTCGGACGAAAAGATCTAGCTGATCTTCCGATTCACGGAATGACAGAAAGATGTTCGGATCAACGGAAATTCAAAAAACGAATCCGCAAGTGCGGACATCTTTCAGTCAGTCCGTTTGTCGGACATAAAGATCTAGCTGATCTTCCGATTCACGGAATGACAGAAAGATGTCCGGATCAACAGAAATTTAAAAAACGAATCCGCAAGTGCGGACATCTTTCAGTCAGTCCGTTTGTCGGACGAAAAGATCTAGCTGATCTTCCGATTCACGGAATGACAGAAAGATGTTCGGATCAACGGAAATTTAAAAAACGAATCCGCAAGTGCGGACATCTTTCAGTCAGTCCGTTTGTCGGACGGAAAGATCTAGCTGATCTTCCGATTCACGGAATGACAGAAAGATGTCCGGATCAACGGAAATTTAAAAAACGAAACCGCAAGTGCGGACATCTTTCAGTCAGTCCGTTTGTCGGACATAAAGATCTAGCTGATCTTCCGATTCACAGAATGACAGAAAGATGTTCGGATCAACGGAAATTCAAAAAACGAATCCGCAAGTGCGAACATCTTTCAGTCAGTCCGTTTGTCGGACGGAAAGATCTAGCTGATCTTCCGATTCACGGAATGACAGAAAGATGTTCGGATCAATGGAAATTTAAAAAACGAATCCGCAAGTGCGAACATCTTTCAGTCAGTCCGTTTGTCGGACGGAAAGATCTAGCTGATCTTCCGATTCACGGAATGACAGAAAGATGTCCGGATCAACAGAAGTTTAAAAAACGAATCCGCAAGTGCGAACATCTTTCAGTCAGTCCGTTTGTCGGACGGAAAGATCTAGCTGATCTTCCGATTCACGGAATGACAGAAAGATGTTCGGATCAACGGAAATTTAAAAAACGAATCCGCAAGTGCGGACATCTTTCAGTCAGTCCGTTTGTCGGACATAAAGATCTAGCTGATCTTCCGATTCACAGAATGACAGAAAGATGTTCGGATCAACGGAAATTCAAAAAACGAATCCGCAAGTGCGAACATCTTTCAGTCAGTCCGTTTGTCGGACGGAAAGATCTAGCTGATCTTCCGATTCACGGAATGACAGAAAGATGTCCGGATCAACGGAAATTTAAAAAACGAAACCGCAAGTGCGGACATCTTTCAGTCCGTCCGTTTGTCGGACGAAAAGATCTAGCTGATCTTCCGATGCACGGAATGACAGAAAGATGTCCGGATCAACGGAAATTTAAAAAACGAAACCGCAAGTGCGGACATCTTTCAGTCAGTCCGTTTGTCGGACATAAAGATCTAGCTGATCTTCCGATGCACGGATTGACAAAAAAAGCTCAGCATTTAAATTTAAATTTTGTATTTTTCAGGAGCAGCAACCCAAAAACCAGGAGAAGCTGAATACGGAATCGATCGATAAATGAGTAAGTATTGATTTTTTTTTTTTGAACCTGGTTCTTCGAAACGAATCCGCAAGTGCGGACATCTTTCAGTCCGTCCGTTTGTCGGACGGAAAGATCTAGCTGATCTTCCGATTCACGGAATGACAGAAAGATGTCCGGATCAACGGAAATTTAAAAAACGAATCCGCAAGTGCGGACATCTTTCAGTCCGTCCGTTTGTCGGACGAAAAGATCTAGCTGATCTTCCGATTCACGGAATGACAGAAAGATGTCCGGATCAACGGAAATTTAAAAAACGAATCCGCAAGTGCGGACATCTTTCAGTCCGTCCGTTTGTCGGACGAAAAGATCTAGCTGATCTTCCGATGCACGGATTGACAAAAAAAGCTCAGCATTTAAATTTAAATTTTGTATTTTTCAGGAGCAGCAACCCAAAAACCAGGAGAAGCTGAATACGGAATCGATCGATAAATGAGTAAGTATTGATTTTTTTTTTTTGAACCTGGTTCTTCGAAACGAATCCGCAAGTGCGGACATCTTTCAGTCCGTCCGTTTGTCGGACGGAAAGATCTAGCTGATCTTCCGATTCACGGAATGACAGAAAGATGTCCGGATCAACGGAAATTTAAAAAACGAATCCGCAAGTGCGGACATCTTTCAGTCCGTCCGTTTGTCGGACGAAAAGATCTAGCTGATCTTCCGATGCACGGATTGACAAAAAAAGCTCAGCATTTAAATTTAAATTTTGTATTTTTCAGGAGCAGCAACCCAAAAACCAGGAGAAGCTGAATACGGAATCGATCGATAAATGAGTAAGTATTGATTTTTTTTTTTTGAACCTGGTTCTTCGAAACGAATCCGCAAGTGCGGACATCTTTCAGTCCGTCCGTTTGTCGGACGAAAAGATCTAGCTGATCTTCCGATTCACGGAATGACAGAAAGATGTCCGGATCAACGGAAATTCAAAAAACGAATCCGCAAGTGCGGACATCTTTCAGTCAGTCCGTTTGTCGGACGAAAAGATCTAGCTGATCTTCCGATTCACGGAATGACAGAAAGATGTTCGGATCAACGGAAATTCAAAAAACGAATCCGCAAGTGCGGACATCTTTCAGTCAGTCCGTTTGTCGGACATAAAGATCTAGCTGATCTTCCGATTCACGGAATGACAGAAAGATGTCCGGATCAACAGAAATTTAAAAAACGAATCCGCAAGTGCGGACATCTTTCAGTCAGTCCGTTTGTCGGACATAAAGATCTAGCTGATCTTCCGATTCACAGAATGACAGAAAGATGTTCGGATCAACGGAAATTCAAAAAACGAATCCGCAAGTGCGAACATCTTTCAGTCAGTCCGTTTGTCGGACGGAAAGATCTAGCTGATCTTCCGATTCACGGAATGACAGAAAGATGTCCGGATCAACGGAAATTTAAAAAACGAAACCGCAAGTGCGGACATCTTTCAGTCAGTCCGTTTGTCGGACGAAAAGATCTAGCTGATCTTCCGATTCACGGAATGACAGAAAGATGTCCGGATCAACGGAAATTTAAAAAACGAATCCGCAAGTGCGGACATCTTTCAGTCCGTTCGTTTGTCGGACGGAAAGATCTAGCTGATCTTCCGATTCACGGAATGACAGAAAGATGTCCGGATCAACGGAAATTTAAAAAACTAATCCGCAAGTGCGGACATCTTTCAGTCCGTCCGTTTGTCGGACGAAAAGATCTAGCTGATCTTCCGATTCACGGAATGACAGAAAGATGTCCGGATCAACAGAAATTTAAAAAACGAATCCGCAAGTGCGAACATCTTTCAGTCAGTCCGTTTGTCGGACGGAAAGATCTAGCTGATCTTCCGTGGCACGGATTGACAGAAAGATGTCCGGATCAACGGAAATTTAAAAAACGAATCCGCAAGTGCGGACATCTTTCAGTCAGTCCGTTTGTCGGACGAAAAGATCTAGCTGATCTTCCGATGCACGGATTGACAGAAAGATGTCCGGATCAACGGAAATTTAAAAAACGAATCCGCAAGTGCGGACATCTTTCAGTCAGTCCGTTTGTCGGACGAAAAGATCTAGCTGATCTTCCGATTCACGGAATGACAGAAAGATGTCCGGATCAACGGAAATTTAAAAAACGAATCCGCAAGTGCGGACATCTTTCAGTCCGTCCGTTTGTCGGACGAAAAGATCTAGCTGATCTTCCGATTCACGGAATGACAGAAAGATGTCCGGATCAACAGAAATTTAAAAAATGAATCCGCAAGTGCGGACATCTTTCAGTCAGTCCGTTTGTCGGACATAAAGATCTAGCTGATCTTCCGATGCACGGATTGACAAAAAAAGCTCAGCATTTAAACTTAAATTTTGTTTTTTTCAGGAGCAGCAACCCAAAAACCAGGAGAAGCTGAATACGGAATCGATCGATAAATGAGTAAGTATTGATTTTTTTTTTTTGAACCTGGTTTTTCGAAACGAATCCGCAAGTGCGGACATCTTTCAGTCCGTCCGTTTGTCGGACGGAAAGATCTAGCTGATCTTCCGTGGCACGGATTGACAGAAAGATGTCCGGATCAACGGAAATTTAAAAAACGAATCCGCAAGTGCGGACATCTTTCAGTCCGTCCGTTTGTCGGACGAAAAGATCTAGCTGATCTTCCGATTCACGGAATGACAGAAAGATGTCCGGATCAACGGAAATTTAAAAAACGAATCCGCAAGTGCGGACATCTTTCAGTCCGTCCGTTTGTCGGACGAAAAGATCTAGCTGATCTTCCGATTCACGGAATGACAGAAAGATGTCCGGATCAACGGAAATTTAAAAAACGAATCCGCAAGTGCGGACATCTTTCAGTCCGTCCGTTTGTCGGACGAAAAGATCTAGCTGATCTTCCGATTCACGGAATGACAGAAAGATGTCCGGATCAACAGAAATTTAAAAAATGAATCCGCAAGTGCGGACATCTTTCAGTCAGTCCGTTTGTCGGACATAAAGATCTAGCTGATCTTCCGATGCACGGATTGACAAAAAAAGCTCAGCATTTAAACTTAAATTTTGTTTTTTTCAGGAGCAGCAACCCAAAAACCAGGAGAAGCTGAATACGGAATCGATCGATAAATGAGTAAGTATTGATTTTTTTTTTTTTGAACCTGGTTTTTCGAAACGAATCCGCAAGTGCGGACATCTTTCAGTCCGTCCGTTTGTCGGACGAAAAGATCTAGCTGATCTTCCGATTCACGGAATGACAGAAAGATGTCCGGATCAACGGAAATTTAAAAAACGAATCCGCAAGTGCGGACATCTTTCAGTCCGTCCGTTTGTCGGACGGAAAGATCTAGCTGATCTTCCGTGGCACGGAATGACAGAAAGATGTCCGGATCAACGGAAATTTAAAAAACGAATCCGCAAGTGCGGACATCTTTCAGTCCGTCCGTTTGTCGGACGAAAAGATCTAGCTGATCTTCCGATGCACGGATTGACAAAAAAAGCTCAGCATTTAAATTTAAATTTTGTATTTTTCAGGAGCAGCAACCCAAAAACCAGGAGAAGCTGAATACGGAATCGATCGATAAATGAGTAAGTATTGATTTTTTTTTTTTGAACCTGGTTCTTCGAAACGAATCCGCAAGTGCGGACATCTTTCAGTCCGTCCGTTTGTCGGACGGAAAGATCTAGCTGATCTTCCGTGGCACGGATTGACAGAAAGATGTCCGGATCAACGGAAATTTAAAAAACGAATCCGCAAGTGCGGACATCTTTCAGTCCGTCCGTTTGTCGGACGAAAAGATCTAGCTGATCTTCCGATTCACGGAATGACAGAAAGATGTCCGGATCAACGGAAATTTAAAAAACGAATCCGCAAGTGCGGACATCTTTCAGTCCGTCCGTTTGTCGGACGAAAAGATCTAGCTGATCTTCCGATGCACGGATTGACAAAAAAAGCTCAGCATTTAAATTTAAATTTTGTATTTTTCAGGAGCAGCAACCCAAAAACCAGGAGAAGCTGAATACGGAATCGATCGATAAATGAGTAAGTATTGATTTTTTTTTTTTGAACCTGGTTCTTCGAAACGAATCCGCAAGTGCGGACATCTTTCAGTCCGTCCGTTTGTCGGACGAAAAGATCTAGCTGATCTTCCGATTCACGGAATGACAGAAAGATGTCCGGATCAACGGAAATTCAAAAAACGAATCCGCAAGTGCGAACATCTTTCAGTCAGTCCGTTTGTCGGACGAAAAGATCTAGCTCATCTTCCGATTCACGGAATGACAGAAAGATGTTCGGATCAACGGAAATTTAAAAAACGAATCCGCAAGTGCGAACATCTTTCAGTCAGTCCGTTTGTCGGACGAAAAGATCTAGCTCATCTTCCGATTCACGGAATGACAGAAAGATGTCCGGATCAACGGAAATTTAAAAAACGAATCCGCAAGTGCGAACATCTTTCAGTCAGTCCGTTTGTCGGACGAAAAGATCTAGCTCATCTTCCGATTCACGGAATGACAGAAAGATGTCCGGATCAACGGAAATTTAAAAAACGAATCCGCAAGTGCGGACATCTTTCAGTCCGTCCGTTTGTCAGACGAAAAGATCTAGCTGATCTTCCGATTCACGGAATGACAGAAAGATGTCCGGATCAACGGAAATTCAAAAAACGAATCCGCAAGTGCGGACATATTTCAGTCAGTCCGTTTGTCGGACGAAAAGATCTAGCTGATCTTCCGTGGCACGGATTGACAGAAAGATGTCCGGATCAACGGAAGTTTAAAAAACGAATCCGCAAGTGCGAACATCTTTCAGTCAGTCCGTTTGTCGGACGGAAAGATCTAGCTGATCTTCCGATTCACGGAATGACAGAAAGATGTTCGGATCAACGGAAATTCAAAAAACGAATCCGCAAGTGCGGACATCTTTCAGTCAGTCCGTTTGTCGGACGAAAAGATCTAGCTGATCTTCCGATTCACGGAATGACAGAAAGATGTTCGGATCAACAGAAGTTTAAAAAACGAATCCGCAAGTGCGAACATCTTTCAGTCAGTCCGTTTGTCGGACGAAAAGATCTAGCTGATCTTCCGATTCACGGAATGACAGAAAGATGTTCGGATCAACGGAAATTCAAAAAACGAATCCGCAAGTGCGGACATCTTTCAGTCAGTCCGTTTGTCGGACATAAAGATCTAGCTGATCTTCCGATTCACGGAATGACAGAAAGATGTCCGGATCAACAGAAATTTAAAAAACGAATCCGCAAGTGCGGACATCTTTCAGTCAGTCCGTTTGTCGGACGAAAAGATCTAGCTGATCTTCCGATTCACGGAATGACAGAAAGATGTTCGGATCAACGGAAATTTAAAAAACGAATCCGCAAGTGCGGACATCTTTCAGTCAGTCCGTTTGTCGGACGGAAAGATCTAGCTGATCTTCCGATTCACGGAATGACAGAAAGATGTCCGGATCAACGGAAATTTAAAAAACGAAACCGCAAGTGCGGACATCTTTCAGTCAGTCCGTTTGTCGGACATAAAGATCTAGCTGATCTTCCGATTCACAGAATGACAGAAAGATGTTCGGATCAACGGAAATTCAAAAAACGAATCCGCAAGTGCGAACATCTTTCAGTCAGTCCGTTTGTCGGACGGAAAGATCTAGCTGATCTTCCGATTCACGGAATGACAGAAAGATGTTCGGATCAATGGAAATTTAAAAAACGAATCCGCAAGTGCGAACATCTTTCAGTCAGTCCGTTTGTCGGACGGAAAGATCTAGCTGATCTTCCGATTCACGGAATGACAGAAAGATGTCCGGATCAACAGAAGTTTAAAAAACGAATCCGCAAGTGCGAACATCTTTCAGTCAGTCCGTTTGTCGGACGGAAAGATCTAGCTGATCTTCCGATTCACGGAATGACAGAAAGATGTTCGGATCAACGGAAATTTAAAAAACGAATCCGCAAGTGCGGACATCTTTCAGTCAGTCCGTTTGTCGGACATAAAGATCTAGCTGATCTTCCGATTCACAGAATGACAGAAAGATGTTCGGATCAACGGAAATTCAAAAAACGAATCCGCAAGTGCGAACATCTTTCAGTCAGTCCGTTTGTCGGACGGAAAGATCTAGCTGATCTTCCGATTCACGGAATGACAGAAAGATGTCCGGATCAACGGAAATTTAAAAAACGAAACCGCAAGTGCGGACATCTTTCAGTCCGTCCGTTTGTCGGACGAAAAGATCTAGCTGATCTTCCGATGCACGGAATGACAGAAAGATGTCCGGATCAACGGAAATTTAAAAAACGAAACCGCAAGTGCGGACATCTTTCAGTCAGTCCGTTTGTCGGACATAAAGATCTAGCTGATCTTCCGATGCACGGATTGACAAAAAAAGCTCAGCATTTAAATTTAAATTTTGTATTTTTCAGGAGCAGCAACCCAAAAACCAGGAGAAGCTGAATACGGAATCGATCGATAAATGAGTAAGTATTGATTTTTTTTTTTTGAACCTGGTTCTTCGAAACGAATCCGCAAGTGCGGACATCTTTCAGTCCGTCCGTTTGTCGGACGGAAAGATCTAGCTGATCTTCCGATTCACGGAATGACAGAAAGATGTCCGGATCAACGGAAATTTAAAAAACGAATCCGCAAGTGCGGACATCTTTCAGTCCGTCCGTTTGTCGGACGAAAAGATCTAGCTGATCTTCCGATGCACGGATTGACAAAAAAAGCTCAGCATTTAAATTTAAATTTTGTATTTTTCAGGAGCAGCAACCCAAAAACCAGGAGAAGCTGAATACGGAATCGATCGATAAATGAGTAAGTATTGATTTTTTTTTTTTGAACCTGGTTCTTCGAAACGAATCCGCAAGTGCGGACATCTTTCAGTCCGTCCGTTTGTCGGACGAAAAGATCTAGCTGATCTTCCGATTCACGGAATGACAGAAAGATGTCCGGATCAACGGAAATTCAAAAAACGAATCCGCAAGTGCGGACATCTTTCAGTCAGTCCGTTTGTCGGACGAAAAGATCTAGCTGATCTTCCGATTCACGGAATGACAGAAAGATGTCCGGATCAACAGAAATTTAAAAAATGAATCCGCAAGTGCGGACATCTTTCAGTCAGTCCGTTTGTCGGACATAAAGATCTAGCTGATCTTCCGATGCACGGATTGACAAAAAAAGCTCAGCATTTAAACTTAAATTTTGTTTTTTTCAGGAGCAGCAACCCAAAAACCAGGAGAAGCTGAATACGGAATCGATCGATAAATGAGTAAGTATTGATTTTTTTTTTTTTGAACCTGGTTTTTCGAAACGAATCCGCAAGTGCGGACATCTTTCAGTCCGTCCGTTTGTCGGACGGAAAGATCTAGCTGATCTTCCGATTCACGGAATGACAGAAAGATGTCCGGATCAACGGAAATTTAAAAAACGAATCCGCAAGTGCGGACATCTTTCAGTCCGTCCGTTTGTCGGACGAAAAGATCTAGCTGATCTTCCGATGCACGGATTGACAAAAAAAGCTCAGCATTTAAATTTAAATTTTGTATTTTTCAGGAGCAGCAACCCAAAAACCAGGAGAAGCTGAATACGGAATCGATCGATAAATGAGTAAGTATTGATTTTTTTTTTTTGAACCTGGTTCTTCGAAACGAATCCGCAAGTGCGGACATCTTTCAGTCCGTCCGTTTGTCGGACGGAAAGATCTAGCTGATCTTCCGATTCACGGAATGACAGAAAGATGTCCGGATCAACGGAAATTTAAAAAACGAATCCGCAAGTGCGGACATCTTTCAGTCCGTCCGTTTGTCGGACGAAAAGATCTAGCTGATCTTCCGATGCACGGATTGACAAAAAAAGCTCAGCATTTAAATTTAAATTTTGTATTTTTCAGGAGCAGCAACCCAAAAACCAGGAGAAGCTGAATACGGAATCGATCGATAAATGAGTAAGTATTGATTTTTTTTTTTTGAACCTGGTTCTTCGAAACGAATCCGCAAGTGCGGACATCTTTCAGTCCGTCCGTTTGTCGGACGAAAAGATCTAGCTGATCTTCCGATTCACGGAATGACAGAAAGATGTCCGGATCAACGGAAATTCAAAAAACTAATCCGCAAGTGCGGACATCTTTCAGTCAGTCCGTTTGTCGGACGAAAAGATCTAGCTGATCTTCCGATTCACGGAATGACAGAAAGATGTTCGGATCAACGGAAATTTAAAAAACGAATCCGCAAGTGCGAACATCTTTCAGTCAGTCCGTTTGTCGGACGGAAAGATCTAGCTGATCTTCCGATTCACGGAATGACAGAAAGATGTTCGGATCAACGGAAATTTAAAAAACGAATCCGCAAGTGCGAACATCTTTCAGTCAGTCCGTTTGTCGGACGAAAAGATCTAGCTCATCTTCCGATTCACGGAATGACAGAAAGATGTTCGGATCAACGGAAATTTAAAAAACGAATCCGCAAGTGCGAACATCTTTCAGTCAGTCCGTTTGTCGGACGGAAAGATCTAGCTGATCTTCCGATTCACGGAATGACAGAAAGATGTTCGGATCAACGGAAATTTAAAAAACGAATCCGCAAGTGCGAACATCTTTCAGTCAGTCCGTTTGTCGGACGAAAAGATCTAGCTCATCTTCCGATTCACGGAATGACAGAAAGATGTCCGGATCAACGGAAGTTTAAAAAACGAATCCGCAAGTGCGGACATCTTTCAGTCAGTCCGTTTGTCGGACGAAAAGATCTAGCTGATCTTCCGATTCACGGAATGACAGAAAGATGTCCGGATCAACGGAAATTTAAAAAACGAAACCGCAAGTGCGGACATCTTTCAGTCAGTCCGTTTGTCGGACGAAAAGATCTAGCTCATCTTCCGATTCACGGAATGACAGAAAGATGTCCGGATCAACGGAAGTTTAAAAAACGAATCCGCAAGTGCGGACATCTTTCAGTCAGTCCGTTTGTCGGACGAAAAGATCTAGCTGATCTTCCGATTCACGGAATGACAGAAAGATGTCCGGATCAACGGAAATTTAAAAAACGAAACCGCAAGTGCGGACATCTTTCAGTCAGTCCGTTTGTCGGACGAAAAGATCTAGCTCATCTTCCGATTCACGGAATGACAGAAAGATGTCCGGATCAACGGAAGTTTAAAAAACGAATCCGCAAGTGCGGACATCTTTCAGTCAGTCCGTTTGTCGGACGAAAAGATCTAGCTGATCTTCCGATTCACGGAATGACAGAAAGATGTCCGGATCAACGGAAATTTAAAAAACGAATCCGCAAGTGCGGACATCTTTCAGTCAGTCCGTTTGTCGGACGAAAAGATCTAGCTGATCTTCCGATTCACGGAATGACAGAAAGATGTTCGGATCAACGGAAATTCAAAAAACGAATCCGCAAGTGCGAACATCTTTCAGTCAGTCCGTTTGTCGGACGAAAAGATCTAGCTGATCTTCCGATTCACGGAATGACAGAAAGATGTTCGGATCAACGGAAATTCAAAAAACGAATCCGCAAGTGCGGACATCTTTCAGTCCGTCCGTTTGTCGGACGAAAAGATCTAGCTGATCTTCCGATTCACGGAATGACAGAAAGATGTCCGGATCAACGGAAATTCAAAAAACGAATCCGCAAGTGCGGACATCTTTCAGTCAGTCCGTTTGTCGGACGGAAAGATCTAGCTGATCTTCCGATTCACGGAATGACAGAAAGATGTCCGGATCAACGGAAATTTAAAAAACGAAACCGCAAGTGCGGACATCTTTCAGTCAGTCCGTTTGTCGGACATAAAGATCTAGCTGATCTTCCGATTCACAGAATGACAGAAAGATGTTCGGATCAACGGAAATTCAAAAAACGAATCCGCAAGTGCGAACATCTTTCAGTCAGTCCGTTTGTCGGACGGAAAGATCTAGCTGATCTTCCGATTCACGGAATGACAGAAAGATGTCCGGATCAACGGAAATTTAAAAAACGAATCCACAAGTGCGGACATCTTTCAGTCAGTCCGTTTGTCGGACGGAAAGATCTAGCTGATCTTCCGATTCACGGAATGACAGAAAGATGTCCGGATCAACAGAAGTTTAAAAAACGAATCCGCAAGTGCGAACATCTTTCAGTCAGTCCGTTTGTCGGACGGAAAGATCTAGCTGATCTTCCGATTCACGGAATGACAGAAAGATGTTCGGATCAACGGAAATTTAAAAAACGAATCCGCAAGTGCGGACATCTTTCAGTCAGTCCGTTTGTCGGACATAAAGATCTAGCTGATCTTCCGATTCACAGAATGACAGAAAGATGTTCGGATCAACGGAAATTCAAAAAACGAATCCGCAAGTGCGAACATCTTTCAGTCAGTCCGTTTGTCGGACGGAAAGATCTAGCTGATCTTCCGATTCACGGAATGACAGAAAGATGTCCGGATCAACGGAAATTTAAAAAACGAAACCGCAAGTGCGGACATCTTTCAGTCCGTCCGTTTGTCGGACGAAAAGATCTAGCTGATCTTCCGATTCACGGAATGACAGAAAGATGTTCGGATCAACAGAAGTTTAAAAAACGAATCCGCAAGTGCGAACATCTTTCAGTCAGTCCGTTTGTCGGACGAAAAGATCTAGCTGATCTTCCGATTCACGGAATGAAAGAAAGATGTCCGGATCAACAGAAGTTTAAAAAACGAATCCGCAAGTGCGGACATCTTTCAGTCAGTCCGTTTGTCGGACGAAAAGATCTAGCTGATCTTCCGATTCACGGAATGAAAGAAAGATGTCCGGATCAACAGAAGTTTAAAAAACGAATCCGCAAGTGCGAACATCTTTCAGTCAGTCCGTTTGTCGGACGGAAAGATCTAGCTGATCTTCCGATTCACGGAATGACAGAAAGATGTTCGGATCAACAGAAGTTTAAAAAACGAATCCGCAAGTGCGAACATCTTTCAGTCAGTCCGTTTGTCGGACGAAAAGATCTAGCTGATCTTCCGATTCACGGAATGAAAGAAAGATGTCCGGATCAACAGAAGTTTAAAAAACGAATCCGCAAGTGCGGACATCTTTCAGTCCGTCCGTTTGTCGGACGGAAAGATCTAGCTGATCTTCCGATTCACGGAATGACAGAAAGATGTTCGGATCAACGGAAATTTAAAAAAGGAATCCGCAAGTGCGGACATCTTTCAGTCCGTTCGTTTGTCGGGCGGAAAGATCTAGCTGATCTTCCGATGCACGGATTGACAGAAAGATGTCCGGATCAACGGAACTTTAAAAAACGAAACCGCAAGTGCGGACATCTTTCAGTCCGTTCGTTTGTCGGGCGGAAAGATCTAGCTGATCTTCCGACAAACGGATTGACAGAAAGATGTCCGGATCAACGGAAATTCAAAAAACGAATCCGCAAGTGCGGACATCTTTCTTTACTTACTCATTTATCGATCGATTCCGTATTCAGCTTCTCCTGGTTTTTGAGTTGCTGCTCCTGAAAAAAACAAAATTTAAATTTAAATGCTGAGCTTTTTTTGTCAATCCGTGCATCGGAAGATCAGCTAGATCTTTCCATCCGACAAACGGACGGACTGAAAGATGTCCGCACTTGCGGTTTCGTTTTTTAAAGTTCCGTTGATCCGGACATCTTTCTGTCAATCCGTGCATCGGAAGATCAGCTAGATCTTTCCGCCCGACAAACGAACGGACTGAAAGATGTCCGCACTTGCGGATTCCTTTTTTAAATTTCCGTTGATCCGAACATCTTTCTGTCATTCCGTGAATCGGAAGATCAGCTAGATCTTTCCGTCCGACAAACGGACGGACTGAAAGATGTCCGCACTTGCGGATTCGTTTTTTAAACTTCTGTTGATCCGGACATCTTTCTTTCATTCCGTGAATCGGAAGATCAGCTAGATCTTTTCGTCCGACAAACGGACGGACTGAAAGATGTCCGCACTTGCGGATTCGTTTTTTAAAGTTCCGTTGATCCGGACATCTTTCTGTCATTCCGTGCCACGGAAGATCAGCTAGATCTTTCCGTCCGACAAACGGACGGACTGAAAGATGTCCGCACTTGCGGATTCGTTTTTTAAATTTCCATTGATCCGGACATCTTTCTGTCATTCCGTGAATCGGAAGATCAGCTAGATCTTTCCGTCCGACAAACGGACGGACTGAAAGATGTCCGCACTTGCGGATTCGTTTTTTAAATTTCCATTGATCCGGACATCTTTCTGTCATTCCGTGAATCGGAAGATCAGCTAGATCTTTTCGTCAGACAAACGGACGGACTGAAAGATGTCCGCACTTGCGGATTCGTTTCGAAAAACCAGGTTCAAAAAAAAAATTAAAATCAATACTTACTCATTTATCGATCGATTCCGTAATTAGCTGCTCCTGAAAAAAACAAAATTTAAATTTAAATGCTGAGCTTTTTTTGTCAATCCGTGCCACGGAAGATCAGCTAGATCTTTCCGTCCGACAAACGGACGGACTGAAAGATGTCCGCACTTGCGGTTTCGTTTTTTAAAGTTCCGTTGATCCGGACATCTTTCTGTCATTCCGTGAATCGGAAGATCAGCTAGATCTTTCCGTCCGACAAACGGACTGACTGAAAGATGTCCGCACTTGCGGTTTCGTTTTTTAAAGTTCCGTTGATCCGGACATCTTTCTGTCATTCCGTGAATCGGAAGATCAGCTAGATCTTTCCGCCCGACAAACGAACGGACTGAAAGATGTCCGCACTTGCGGATTCGTTTTTTAAAGTTCCGTTGATCCGGACATCTTTCTGTCATTCCGTGCCACGGAAGATCAGCTAGATCTTTTCGTCCGACAAACGGACGGACTGAAAGATGTCCGCACTTGCGGATTCGTTTTTTAAATTTCCGTTGATCCGGACATCTTTCTGTCATTCCGTGAATCGGAAGATCAGCTAGATCTTTCCGTCCGACAAACGGACGGACTGAAAGATGTCCGCACTTGCGGATTCGTTTCGAAGAACCAGGTTCAAAAAAAAAAAATCAATACTTACTCATTTATCGATCGATTCCGTATTCAGCTTCTCCTGGTTTTTGGGTTGCTGCTCCTGAAAAATACAAAATTTAAATTTAAATGCTGAGCTTTTTTTGTCAATCCGTGCATCGGAAGATCAGCTAGATCTTTTCGTCCGACAAACGGACGGACTGAAAGATGTCCGCACTTGCGGATTCGTTTTTTAAAGTTCCGTTGATCCGGACATCTTTCTGTCAATCCGTGCATCGGAAGATCAGCTAGATCTTTCCGTCCGACAAACGGACGGACTGAAAGATGTCCGCACTTGCGGATTCGTTTTTCAAACTTCCGTTGATCCGGACATCTTTCTGTCAATCCGTGCATCGGAAGATCAGCTAGATCTTTCCGTCGGACAAACGGACGGACTGAAAGATGTCCGCACTTGCGGATTCGTTTTTTAAATTTCCGTTGATCCGGACATCTTTCTGTCATTCCGTGAATCGGAAGATCAGCTAGATCTTTTCGTCCGACAAACGGACGGACTGAAAGATGTCCGCACTTGCGGATTCGTTTCGAAAAACCAGGTTCAAAAAAAAAATTAAAATCAATACTTACTCATTTATCGATCGATTCCGTATTCAGCTTCTCCTGGTTTTTGAGTTGCTGCTCCTGAAAAAAACAAAATTTAAATTTAAATGCTGAGCTTTTTTTGTCAATCCGTGCATCGGAAGATCAGCTAGATCTTTCCGTCCGACAAACGGACGGACTGAAAGATGTCCGCACTTGCGGATTCGTTTCGAAAAACCAGGTTCAAAAAAAAAATTAAAATCAATACTTACTCATTTATCGATCGATTCCGTATTCAGCTTCTCCTGGTTTTTGAGTTGCTGCTCCTGAAAAAAACAAAATTTAAATTTAAATGCTGAGCTTTTTTTGTCAATCCGTGCATCGGAAGATCAGCTAGATCTTTCCATCCGACAAACGGACGGACTGAAAGATGTCCGCACTTGCGGTTTCGTTTTTTAAAGTTCCGTTGATCCGGACATCTTTCTGTCAATCCGTGCATCGGAAGATCAGCTAGATCTTTCCGTCCGACAAACGGACGGACTGAAAGATGTCCGCACTTGCGGATTCGTTTTTCAAACTTCCGTTGATCCGGACATCTTTCTGTCATTCCGTGAATCGGAAGATCAGCTAGATCTTTCCGTCCGACAAACGGACGGACTGAAAGATGTCCGCACTTGCGGTTTCGTTTTTTAAAGTTCCGTTGATCCGGACATCTTTCTGTCATTCCGTGAATCGGAAGATCAGCTAGATCTTTCCGTCCGACAAACGGACGGACTGAAAGATGTCCGCACTTGCGGTTTCGTTTTTTAAAGTTCCGTTGATCCGGACATCTTTCTGTCATTCCGTGAATCGGAAGATCAGCTAGATCTTTTCGTCCGACAAACGGACGGACTGAAAGATGTCCGCACTTGGAGTCGTTTCGAAAAACCAGGTTCAAAAAAAAAAATTAAAATCAATACTTACTGATTTATCGATCGATTCCGTATTCAGCTTCTCCTGGTTTTTGAGTTGCTGCTTCTGAAAAAAACAAAATTTAAATTTAAATGCTGAGCTTTTTTTGTCAATCCGTGCATCGGAAGATCAGCTAGATCTTTCCGTCCGACAAACGGACGGACTGAAAGATGTCCGCACTTGCGGTTTCGTTTTTTAAATTTCCGTTGATCCGGACATCTTTCTGTCATTCCGTGAATCGGAAGATCAGCTAGATCTTTCCGCCCGACAAACGAACGGACTGAAAGATGTCCGCACTTGGAGTCGTTTCGAAAAACCAGGTTCAAAAAAAAAAATTAAAATCAATACTTACTGATTTATCGATCGATTCCGTATTCAGCTTCTCCTGGTTTTTGAGTTGCTGCTTCTGAAAAAAACAAAATTTAAATTTAAATGCTGAGCTTTTTTTGTCAATCCGTGCATCGGAAGATCAGCTAGATCTTTCCGTCCGACAAACGAACGGACTGAAAGATGTCCGCACTTGCGGATTCGTTTTTTAAAGTTCCGTTGATCCGGACATCTTTCTGTCATTCCGTGCCACGGAAGATCAGCTAGATCTTTTCGTCCGACAAACGGACGGACTGAAAGATGTCCGCACTTGCGGATTCGTTTCGAAAAACCAGGTTCAAAAAAAAAATTAAAATCAATACTTACTCATTTATCGATCGATTCCGTATTCAGCTTCTCCTGGTTTTTGAGTTGCTGCTCCTGAAAAAAACAAAATTTAAATTTAAATGCTGAGCTTTTTTTGTCAATCCGTGCATCGGAAGATCAGCTAGATCTTTCCATCCGACAAACGGACGGACTGAAAGATGTCCGCACTTGCGGATTCGTTTTTTAAAGTTCCGTTGATCCGGACATCTTTCTGTCATTCCGTGCCACGGAAGATCAGCTAGATCTTTTCGTCCGACAAACGGACGGACTGAAAGATGTCCGCACTTGCGGATTCGTTTTTCAAACTTCCGTTGATCCGGACATCTTTCTGTCATTCCGTGAATCGGAAGATCAGCTAGATCTTTCCGCCCGACAAACGAACGGACTGAAAGATGTCCGCACTTGCGGATTCGTTTTTTAAAGTTCCGTTGATCCGGACATCTTTCTGTCATTCCGTGCCACGGAAGATCAGCTAGATCTTTTCGTCCGACAAACGGACGGACTGAAAGATGTCCGCACTTGCGGATTCGTTTTTCAAACTTCCGTTGATCCGGACATCTTTCTGTCATTCCGTGAATCGGTTGATCAGCTAGATCTTTCCGTCCGACAAACGGACGGACTGAAAGATGTCCGCACTTGCGGTTTCGTTTTTTAAAGTTCCGTTGATCCGGACATCTTTCTGTCATTCCGTGAATCGGAAGATCAGCTAGATCTTTTCGTCCGACAAACGGACGGACTGAAAGATGTCCGCACTTGCGGATTCGTTTTTTAAATTTCCGTTGATCCGGACATCTTTCTGTCATTCCGTGAATCGGAAGATCAGCTAGATCTTTTCGTCCGACAAACGGACGGACTGAAAGATGTCCGCACTTGCGGTTTCGTTTTTTAAAGTTCCGTTGATCCGGACATCTTTCTGTCATTCCGTGCCACGGAAGATCAGCTAGATCTTTTCGTCCGACAAACGGACGGACTGAAAGATGTCCGCACTTGCGGATTCGTTTTTTAAATTTCCGTTGATCCGGACATCTTTCTGTCATTCCGTGAATCGGAAGATCAGCTAGATCTTTTCGTCCGACAAACGGACGGACTGAAAGATGTCCGCACTTGCGGATTCGTTTCGAAAAACCAGGTTCAAAAAAAAAATTAAAATCAATACTTACTCATTTATCGATCGATTCCGTATTCAGCTTCTCCTGGTTTTTGAGTTGCTGCTCCTGAAAAAAACAAAATTTAAATTTAAATGCTGAGCTTTTTTTGTCAATCCGTGCATCGGAAGATCAGCTAGATCTTTCCATCCGACAAACGGACGGACTGAAAGATGTCCGCACTTGCGGATTCGTTTTTCAAACTTCCGTTGATCCGGACATCTTTCTGTCATTCCGTGAACGGAAGATCAGCTAGATCTTTCCGCCCGACAAACGAACGGACTGAAAGATGTCCGCACTTGCGGATTCGTTTTTTAAAGTTCCGTTGATCCGGACATCTTTCTGTCATTCCGTGAATCGGAAGATCAGCTAGATCTTTCCGTCCGACAAACGGACGGACTGAAAGATGTCCGCACTTGCGGTTTCGTTTTTTAAAGTTCCGTTGATCCGGACATCTTTCTGTCATTCCGTGAATCGGAAGATCAGCTAGATCTTTTCGTCCGACAAACGGACGGACTGAAAGATGTCCGCACTTGCGGATTCGTTTTTCAAACTTCCGTTGATCCGGACATCTTTCTGTCATTCCGTGAATCGGAAGATCAGCTAGATCTTTCCGTCCGACAAACGGACGGACTGAAAGATGTCCGCACTTGCGGTTTCGTTTTTTAAAGTTCCGTTGATCCGGACATCTTTCTGTCATTCCGTGAATCGGAAGATCAGCTAGATCTTTTCGTCCGACAAACGGACGGACTGAAAGATGTCCGCACTTGCGGATTCGTTTTTCAAACTTCCGTTGATCCGGACATCTTTCTGTCATTCCGTGAATCGGAAGATCAGCTAGATCTTTCCGTCCGACAAACGGACGGACTGAAAGATGTCCGCACTTGCGGTTTCGTTTTTTAAAGTTCCGTTGATCCGGACATCTTTCTGTCATTCCGTGAATCGGAAGATCAGCTAGATCTTTTCGTCCGACAAACGGACGGACTGAAAGATGTCCGCACTTGCGGATTCGTTTTTCAAACTTCCGTTGATCCGGACATCTTTCTGTCATTCCGTGAATCGGAAGATCAGCTAGATCTTTCCGTCCGACAAACGGACGGACTGAAAGATGTCCGCACTTGCGGTTTCGTTTTTTAAAGTTCCGTTGATCCGGACATCTTTCTGTCATTCCGTGAATCGGAAGATCAGCTAGATCTTTTCGTCCGACAAACGGACGGACTGAAAGATGTCCGCACTTGCGGATTAGTTTTTTAAATTTCCGTTGATCCGGACATCTTTCTGTCATTCCGTGAATCGGAAGATCAGCTAGATCTTTTCGTCCGACAAACGGACGGACTGAAAGATGACCGCACTTGCGGATTCGTTTTTCAAACTTCCGTTGATCCGGACATCTTTCTGTCATTCCGTGAATCGGAAGATCAGCTAGATCTTTCCGTCCGACAAACGGACGGACTGAAAGATGTCCGCACTTGCGGATTCGTTTCGAAAAACCAGGTTCAAAAAAAAAATTAAAATCAATACTTACTGATTTATCGATCGATTCCGTATTCAGCTTCTCCTGGTTTTTGAGTTGCTGCTTCTGAAAAAAACAAAATTTAAATTTAAATGCTGAGCTTTTTTTGTCAATCCGTGCCACGGAAGATCAGCTAGATCTTTTCGTCCGACAAACGGACGGACTGAAAGATGTCCGCACTTGCGGATTCGTTTTTTAAATTTCCGTTGATCCGGACATCTTTCTGTCATTCCGTGCCACGGAAGATCAGCTAGATCTTTTCGTCCGACAAACGGACGGACTGAAAGATGTCCGCACTTGCGGATTCGTTTCGAAAAACCAGGTTCAAAAAAAAAATTAAAATCAATACTTACTCATTTATCGATCGATTCCGTATTCAGCTTCTCCTGGTTTTTGAGTTGCTGCTCCTGAAAAAAACAAAATTTAAATTTAAATGCTGAGCTTTTTTTGTCAATCCGTGCATCGGAAGATCAGCTAGATCTTTCCATCCGACAAACGGACGGACTGAAAGATGTCCGCACTTGCGGATTCGTTTTTTAAAGTTCCGTTGATCCGGACATCTTTCTGTCATTCCGTGCCACGGAAGATCAGCTAGATCTTTTCGTCCGACAAACGGACGGACTGAAAGATGTCCGCACTTGCGGATTCGTTTTTCAAACTTCCGTTGATCCGGACATCTTTCTGTCATTCCGTGAATCGGAAGATCAGCTAGATCTTTCCGCCCGACAAACGAACGGACTGAAAGATGTCCGCACTTGCGGATTCGTTTTTTAAAGTTCCGTTGATCCGGACATCTTTCTGTCATTCCGTGCCACGGAAGATCAGCTAGATCTTTTCGTCCGACAAACGGACGGACTGAAAGATGTCCGCACTTGCGGATTCGTTTTTCAAACTTCCGTTGATCCGGACATCTTTCTGTCATTCCGTGAATCGGTTGATCAGCTAGATCTTTCCGTCCGACAAACGGACGGACTGAAAGATGTCCGCACTTGCGGTTTCGTTTTTTAAAGTTCCGTTGATCCGGACATCTTTCTGTCATTCCGTGAATCGGAAGATCAGCTAGATCTTTTCGTCCGACAAACGGACGGACTGAAAGATGTCCGCACTTGCGGATTCGTTTTTTAAATTTCCGTTGATCCGGACATCTTTCTGTCATTCCGTGAATCGGAAGATCAGCTAGATCTTTTCGTCCGACAAACGGACGGACTGAAAGATGTCCGCACTTGCGGTTTCGTTTTTTAAAGTTCCGTTGATCCGGACATCTTTCTGTCATTCCGTGCCACGGAAGATCAGCTAGATCTTTTCGTCCGACAAACGGACGGACTGAAAGATGTCCGCACTTGCGGATTCGTTTTTTAAATTTCCGTTGATCCGGACATCTTTCTGTCATTCCGTGAATCGGAAGATCAGCTAGATCTTTTCGTCCGACAAACGGACGGACTGAAAGATGTCCGCACTTGCGGATTCGTTTCGAAAAACCAGGTTCAAAAAAAAAATTAAAATCAATACTTACTCATTTATCGATCGATTCCGTATTCAGCTTCTCCTGGTTTTTGAGTTGCTGCTCCTGAAAAAAACAAAATTTAAATTTAAATGCTGAGCTTTTTTTGTCAATCCGTGCATCGGAAGATCAGCTAGATCTTTCCATCCGACAAACGGACGGACTGAAAGATGTCCGCACTTGCGGATTCGTTTTTCAAACTTCCGTTGATCCGGACATCTTTCTGTCATTCCGTGAACGGAAGATCAGCTAGATCTTTCCGCCCGACAAACGAACGGACTGAAAGATGTCCGCACTTGCGGATTCGTTTTTTAAAGTTCCGTTGATCCGGACATCTTTCTGTCATTCCGTGAATCGGAAGATCAGCTAGATCTTTCCGTCCGACAAACGGACGGACTGAAAGATGTCCGCACTTGCGGTTTCGTTTTTTAAAGTTCCGTTGATCCGGACATCTTTCTGTCATTCCGTGAATCGGAAGATCAGCTAGATCTTTTCGTCCGACAAACGGACGGACTGAAAGATGTCCGCACTTGCGGATTCGTTTTTCAAACTTCCGTTGATCCGGACATCTTTCTGTCATTCCGTGAATCGGAAGATCAGCTAGATCTTTCCGTCCGACAAACGGACGGACTGAAAGATGTCCGCACTTGCGGTTTCGTTTTTTAAAGTTCCGTTGATCCGGACATCTTTCTGTCATTCCGTGAATCGGAAGATCAGCTAGATCTTTTCGTCCGACAAACGGACGGACTGAAAGATGTCCGCACTTGCGGATTCGTTTTTCAAACTTCCGTTGATCCGGACATCTTTCTGTCATTCCGTGAATCGGAAGATCAGCTAGATCTTTCCGTCCGACAAACGGACGGACTGAAAGATGTCCGCACTTGCGGTTTCGTTTTTTAAAGTTCCGTTGATCCGGACATCTTTCTGTCATTCCGTGAATCGGAAGATCAGCTAGATCTTTTCGTCCGACAAACGGACGGACTGAAAGATGTCCGCACTTGCGGTTTCGTTTTTTAAAGTTCCGTTGATCCGGACATCTTTCTGTCATTCCGTGAATCGGAAGATCAGCTAGATCTTTTCGTCCGACAAACGGACGGACTGAAAGATGTCCGCACTTGCGGATTAGTTTTTTAAATTTCCGTTGATCCGGACATCTTTCTGTCATTCCGTGAATCGGAAGATCAGCTAGATCTTTTCGTCCGACAAACGGACGGACTGAAAGATGTCCGCACTTGCGGATTCGTTTTTCAAACTTCCGTTGATCCGGACATCTTTCTGTCATTCCGTGAATCGGAAGATCAGCTAGATCTTTCCGTCCGACAAACGGACGGACTGAAAGATGTCCGCACTTGCGGATTCGTTTCGAAAAACCAGGTTCAAAAAAAAAATTAAAATCAATACTTACTGATTTATCGATCGATTCCGTATTCAGCTTCTCCTGGTTTTTGAGTTGCTGCTTCTGAAAAAAACAAAATTTAAATTTAAATGCTGAGCTTTTTTTGTCAATCCGTGCATCGGAAGATCAGCTAGATCTTTCCGTCCGACAAACGAACGGACTGAAAGATGTCCGCACTTGCGGATTCGTTTTTTAAAGTTCCGTTGATCCGGACATCTTTCTGTCATTCCGTGCCACGGAAGATCAGCTAGATCTTTTCGTCCGACAAACGGACGGACTGAAAGATGTCCGCACTTGCGGATTCGTTTCGAAAAACCAGGTTCAAAAAAAAAATTAAAATCAATACTTACTCATTTATCGATCGATTCCGTATTCAGCTTCTCCTGGTTTTTGAGTTGCTGCTCCTGAAAAAAACAAAATTTAAATTTAAATGCTGAGCTTTTTTTGTCAATCCGTGCATCGGAAGATCAGCTAGATCTTTCCATCCGACAAACGGACGGACTGAAAGATGTCCGCACTTGCGGATTCGTTTTTTAAAGTTCCGTTGATCCGGACATCTTTCTGTCATTCCGTGCCACGGAAGATCAGCTAGATCTTTTCGTCCGACAAACGGACGGACTGAAAGATGTCCGCACTTGCGGATTCGTTTTTCAAACTTCCGTTGATCCGGACATCTTTCTGTCATTCCGTGAATCGGAAGATCAGCTAGATCTTTCCGCCCGACAAACGAACGGACTGAAAGATGTCCGCACTTGCGGATTCGTTTTTTAAAGTTCCGTTGATCCGGACATCTTTCTGTCATTCCGTGCCACGGAAGATCAGCTAGATCTTTTCGTCCGACAAACGGACGGACTGAAAGATGTCCGCACTTGCGGATTCGTTTTTCAAACTTCCGTTGATCCGGACATCTTTCTGTCATTCCGTGAATCGGAAGATCAGCTAGATCTTTCCGTCCGACAAACGGACGGACTGAAAGATGTCCGCACTTGCGGATTCGTTTCGAAAAACCAGGTTCAAAAAAAAAATTAAAATCAATACTTACTCATTTATCGATCGATTCCGTATTCAGCTTCTCCTGGTTTTTGAGTTGCTGCTCCTGAAAAAAACAAAATTTAAATTTAAATGCTGAGCTTTTTTTGTCAATCCGTGCATCGGAAGATCAGCTAGATCTTTCCATCCGACAAACGGACGGACTGAAAGATGTCCGCACTTGCGGATTCGTTTTTCAAACTTCCGTTGATCCGGACATCTTTCTGTCATTCCGTGAACGGAAGATCAGCTAGATCTTTCCGCCCGACAAACGAACGGACTGAAAGATGTCCGCACTTGCGGATTCGTTTTTTAAAGTTCCGTTGATCCGGACATCTTTCTGTCATTCCGTGAATCGGAAGATCAGCTAGATCTTTCCGTCCGACAAACGGACGGACTGAAAGATGTCCGCACTTGCGGTTTCGTTTTTTAAAGTTCCGTTGATCCGGACATCTTTCTGTCATTCCGTGAATCGGAAGATCAGCTAGATCTTTTCGTCCGACAAACGGACGGACTGAAAGATGTCCGCACTTGCGGATTCGTTTTTCAAACTTCCGTTGATCCGGACATCTTTCTGTCATTCCGTGAATCGGAAGATCAGCTAGATCTTTCCGTCCGACAAACGGACGGACTGAAAGATGTCCGCACTTGCGGTTTCGTTTTTTAAAGTTCCGTTGATCCGGACATCTTTCTGTCATTCCGTGAATCGGAAGATCAGCTAGATCTTTTCGTCCGACAAACGGACGGACTGAAAGATGTCCGCACTTGCGGATTCGTTTTTCAAACTTCCGTTGATCCGGACATCTTTCTGTCATTCCGTGAATCGGAAGATCAGCTAGATCTTTCCGTCCGACAAACGGACGGACTGAAAGATGTCCGCACTTGCGGTTTCGTTTTTTAAAGTTCCGTTGATCCGGACATCTTTCTGTCATTCCGTGAATCGGAAGATCAGCTAGATCTTTTCGTCCGACAAACGGACGGACTGAAAGATGTCCGCACTTGCGGTTTCGTTTTTTAAAGTTCCGTTGATCCGGACATCTTTCTGTCATTCCGTGAATCGGAAGATCAGCTAGATCTTTTCGTCCGACAAACGGACGGACTGAAAGATGTCCGCACTTGCGGATTAGTTTTTTAAATTTCCGTTGATCCGGACATCTTTCTGTCATTCCGTGAATCGGAAGATCAGCTAGATCTTTTCGTCCGACAAACGGACGGACTGAAAGATGTCCGCACTTGCGGATTCGTTTTTCAAACTTCCGTTGATCCGGACATCTTTCTGTCATTCCGTGAATCGGAAGATCAGCTAGATCTTTCCGTCCGACAAACGGACGGACTGAAAGATGTCCGCACTTGCGGATTCGTTTTTCAAACTTCCGTTGATCCGGACATCTTTCTGTCATTCCGTGAATCGGAAGATCAGCTAGATCTTTCCGCCCGACAAACGAACGGACTGAAAGATGTCCGCACTTGCGGATTCGTTTTTTAAAGTTCCGTTGATCCGGACATCTTTCTGTCATTCCGTGAATCGGAAGATCAGCTAGATCTTTCCGTCCGACAAACGGACGGACTGAAAGATGTCCGCACTTGCGGTTTCGTTTTTTAAAGTTCCGTTGATCCGGACATCTTTCTGTCATTCCGTGAATCGGAAGATCAGCTAGATCTTTTCGTCCGACAAACGGACGGACTGAAAGATGTCCGCACTTGCGGATTCGTTTTTTAAATTTCCGTTGATCCGGACATCTTTCTGTCATTCCGTGAATCGGAAGATCAGCTAGATCTTTTCGTCCGACAAACGGACGGACTGAAAGATGTCCGCACTTGCGGTTTCGTTTTTTAAAGTTCCGTTGATCCGGACATCTTTCTGTCATTCCGTGAATCGGAAGATCAGCTAGATCTTTCCGTCCGACAAACGGACGGACTGAAAGATGTCCGCACTTGCGGTTTCGTTTTTTAAAGTTCCGTTGATCCGGACATCTTTCTGTCATTCCGTGAATCGGAAGATCAGCTAGATCTTTCCATCCGACAAACGGACGGACTGAAAGATGTCCGCACTTGCGGATTCGTTTTTCAAACTTCCGTTGATCCGGACATCTTTCTGTCATTCCGTGAATCGGAAGATCAGCTAGATCTTTCCGCCCGACAAACGAACGGACTGAAAGATGTCCGCACTTGCGGATTCGTTTTTTAAAGTTCCGTTGATCCGGACATCTTTCTGTCATTCCGTGCCACGGAAGATCAGCTAGATCTTTTCGTCCGACAAACGGACGGACTGAAAGATGTCCGCACTTGCGGATTCGTTTTTTAAATTTCCGTTGATCCGGACATCTTTCTGTCATTCCGTGAATCGGAAGATCAGCTAGATCTTTCCGCCCGACAAACGAACGGACTGAAAGATGTCCGCACTTGGAGTCGTTTCGAAAAACCAGGTTCAAAAAAAAAAATTAAAATCAATACTTACTGATTTATCGATCGATTCCGTATTCAGCTTCTCCTGGTTTTTGAGTTGCTGCTTCTGAAAAAAACAAAATTTAAATTTAAATGCTGAGCTTTTTTTGTCAATCCGTGCATCGGAAGATCAGCTAGATCTTTCCGTCCGACAAACGGACGGACTGAAAGATGTCCGCACTTGCGGATTAGTTTTTTAAATTTCCGTTGATCCGGACATCTTTCTGTCATTCCGTGAATCGGAAGATCAGCTAGATCTTTCCGCCCGACAAACGAACGGACTGAAAGATGTCCGCACTTGGAGTCGTTTCGAAAAACCAGGTTCAAAAAAAAAAATTAAAATCAATACTTACTGATTTATCGATCGATTCCGTATTCAGCTTCTCCTGGTTTTTGAGTTGCTGCTTCTGAAAAAAACAAAATTTAAATTTAAATGCTGAGCTTTTTTTGTCAATCCGTGCATCGGAAGATCAGCTAGATCTTTCCGTCCGACAAACGAACGGACTGAAAGATGTCCGCACTTGCGGATTCGTTTTTTAAAGTTCCGTTGATCCGGACATCTTTCTGTCATTCCGTGCCACGGAAGATCAGCTAGATCTTTTCGTCCGACAAACGGACGGACTGAAAGATGTCCGCACTTGCGGATTCGTTTCGAAAAACCAGGTTCAAAAAAAAAATTAAAATCAATACTTACTCATTTATCGATCGATTCCGTATTCAGCTTCTCCTGGTTTTTGAGTTGCTGCTCCTGAAAAAAACAAAATTTAAATTTAAATGCTGAGCTTTTTTTGTCAATCCGTGCATCGGAAGATCAGCTAGATCTTTCCATCCGACAAACGGACGGACTGAAAGATGTCCGCACTTGCGGATTCGTTTTTTAAAGTTCCGTTGATCCGGACATCTTTCTGTCATTCCGTGCCACGGAAGATCAGCTAGATCTTTTCGTCCGACAAACGGACGGACTGAAAGATGTCCGCACTTGCGGATTCGTTTTTCAAACTTCCGTTGATCCGGACATCTTTCTGTCATTCCGTGAATCGGAAGATCAGCTAGATCTTTCCGCCCGACAAACGAACGGACTGAAAGATGTCCGCACTTGCGGATTCGTTTTTTAAAGTTCCGTTGATCCGGACATCTTTCTGTCATTCCGTGCCACGGAAGATCAGCTAGATCTTTTCGTCCGACAAACGGACGGACTGAAAGATGTCCGCACTTGCGGATTCGTTTTTCAAACTTCCGTTGATCCGGACATCTTTCTGTCATTCCGTGAATCGGAAGATCAGCTAGATCTTTCCGTCCGACAAACGGACGGACTGAAAGATGTCCGCACTTGCGGTTTCGTTTTTTAAAGTTCCGTTGATCCGGACATCTTTCTGTCATTCCGTGAATCGGAAGATCAGCTAGATCTTTTCGTCCGACAAACGGACGGACTGAAAGATGTCCGCACTTGCGGATTCGTTTTTCAAACTTCCGTTGATCCGGACATCTTTCTGTCATTCCGTGAATCGGTTGATCAGCTAGATCTTTCCGTCCGACAAACGGACGGACTGAAAGATGTCCGCACTTGCGGTTTCGTTTTTTAAAGTTCCGTTGATCCGGACATCTTTCTGTCATTCCGTGAATCGGAAGATCAGCTAGATCTTTTCGTCCGACAAACGGACGGACTGAAAGATGTCCGCACTTGCGGATTCGTTTTTTAAATTTCCGTTGATCCGGACATCTTTCTGTCATTCCGTGAATCGGAAGATCAGCTAGATCTTTTCGTCCGACAAACGGACGGACTGAAAGATGTCCGCACTTGCGGTTTCGTTTTTTAAAGTTCCGTTGATCCGGACATCTTTCTGTCATTCCGTGCCACGGAAGATCAGCTAGATCTTTTCGTCCGACAAACGGACGGACTGAAAGATGTCCGCACTTGCGGATTCGTTTTTTAAAGTTCCGTTGATCCGGACATCTTTCTGTCATTCCGTGCCACGGAAGATCAGCTAGATCTTTTCGTCCGACAAACGGACGGACTGAAAGATGTCCGCACTTGCGGATTCGTTTTTCAAACTTCCGTTGATCCGGACATCTTTCTGTCATTCCGTGCCACGGAAGATCAGCTAGATCTTTCCGTCCGACAAACGGACGGACTGAAAGATGTCCGCACTTGCGGTTTCGTTTTTTAAAGTTCCGTTGATCCGGACATCTTTCTGTCATTCCGTGAATCGGAAGATCAGCTAGATCTTTTCGTCCGACAAACGGACGGACTGAAAGATGTCCGCACTTGCGGATTCGTTTTTCAAACTTCCGTTGATCCGGACATCTTTCTGTCATTCCGTGAATCGGAAGATCAGCTAGATCTTTTCGTCCGACAAACGGACGGACTGAAAGATGTCCGCACTTGCGGATTCGTTTTTCAAACTTCCGTTGATCCGGACATCTTTCTGTCATTCCGTGAATCGGAAGATCAGCTAGATCTTTTCGACAAACGGACGGACTGAAAGATGTCCGCACTTGCGGATTCGTTTTTCAAACTTCCGTTGATCCGGACATCTTTCTGTCATTCCGTGAATCGGAAGATCAGCTAGATCTTTCCGTCCGACAAACGGACGGACTGAAAGATGTCCGCACTTGCGGATTCGTTTTTTAAATTTCCGTTGATCCGGACATCTTTCTGTCATTCCGTGAATCGGAAGATCAGCTAGATCTTTCCGCCCGACAAACGAACGGACTGAAAGATGTCCGCACTTGCGGATTCGTTTTTTAAAGTTCCGTTGATCCGGACATCTTTCTGTCATTCCGTGCCACGGAAGATCAGCTAGATCTTTTCGTCCGACAAACGGACGGACTGAAAGATGTCCGCACTTGCGGATTCGTTTTTCAAACTTCCGTTGATCCGGACATCTTTCTGTCATTCCGTGAATCGGAAGATCAGCTAGATCTTTTCGACAAACGGACGGACTGAAAGATGTCCGCACTTGCGGATTCGTTTTTCAAACTTCCGTTGATCCGGACATCTTTCTGTCATTCCGTGAATCGGAAGATCAGCTAGATCTTTCCGTCCGACAAACGGACGGACTGAAAGATGTCCGCACTTGCGGTTTCGTTTTTTAAAGTTCCGTTGATCCGGACATCTTTCTGTCATTCCGTGAATCGGAAGATCAGCTAGATCTTTTCGTCCGACAAACGGACGGACTGAAAGATGTCCGCACTTGCGGATTAGTTTTTTAAATTTCCGTTGATCCGGACATCTTTCTGTCATTCCGTGAATCGGAAGATCAGCTAGATCTTTCCGCCCGACAAACGAACGGACTGAAAGATGTCCGCACTTGCGGATTCGTTTTTTAAAGTTCCGTTGATCCGGACATCTTTCTGTCATTCCGTGCCACGGAAGATCAGCTAGATCTTTTCGTCCGACAAACGGACGGACTGAAAGATGTCCGCACTTGCGGATTCGTTTTTCAAACTTCCGTTGATCCGGACATCTTTCTGTCATTCCGTGAATCGGAAGATCAGCTAGATCTTTCCGTCCGACAAACGGACGGACTGAAAGATGTCCGCACTTGCGGTTTCGTTTTTTAAAGTTCCGTTGATCCGGACATCTTTCTGTCATTCCGTGCCACGGAAGATCAGCTAGATCTTTCCGTCCGACAAACGGACGGACTGAAAGATGTCCGCACTTGCGGTTTCGTTTTTTAAAGTTCCGTTGATCCGGACATCTTTCTGTCATTCCGTGAATCGGAAGATCAGCTAGATCTTTCCGTCCGACAAACGGACGGACTGAAAGATGTCCGCACTTGCGGATTCGTTTTTTAAATTTCCGTTGATCCGGACATCTTTCTGTCATTCCGTGAATCGGAAGATCAGCTAGATCTTTTCGTCCGACAAACGGACGGACTGAAAGATGTCCGCACTTGCGGATTCGTTTCGAAAAACCAGGTTCAAAAAAAAAATTAAAATCAATACTTACTCATTTATCGATCGATTCCGTATTCAGCTTCTCCTGGTTTTTGAGTTGCTGCTCCTGAAAAAAACAAAATTTAAATTTAAATGCTGAGCTTTTTTTGTCAATCCGTGCATCGGAAGATCAGCTAGATCTTTCCATCCGACAAACGGACGGACTGAAAGATGTCCGCACTTGCGGATTCGTTTTTCAAACTTCCGTTGATCCGGACATCTTTCTGTCATTCCGTGAACGGAAGATCAGCTAGATCTTTCCGCCCGACAAACGAACGGACTGAAAGATGTCCGCACTTGCGGATTCGTTTTTTAAAGTTCCGTTGATCCGGACATCTTTCTGTCATTCCGTGAATCGGAAGATCAGCTAGATCTTTCCGTCCGACAAACGGACGGACTGAAAGATGTCCGCACTTGCGGTTTCGTTTTTCAAACTTCCGTTGATCCGGACATCTTTCTGTCATTCCGTGAATCGGAAGATCAGCTAGATCTTTCCGTCCGACAAACGGACGGACTGAAAGATGTCCGCACTTGCGGATTCGTTTTTCAAACTTCCGTTGATCCGGACATCTTTCTGTCATTCCGTGAATCGGAAGATCAGCTAGATCTTTCCGTCCGACAAACGGACGGACTGAAAGATGTCCGCACTTGCGGTTTCGTTTTTTAAAGTTCCGTTGATCCGGACATCTTTCTGTCATTCCGTGAATCGGAAGATCAGCTAGATCTTTCCGTCCGACAAACGGACGGACTGAAAGATGTCCGCACTTGCGGTTTCGTTTTTTAAAGTTCCGTTGATCCGGACATCTTTCTGTCATTCCGTGAATCGGAAGATCAGCTAGATCTTTTCGTCCGACAAACGGACGGACTGAAAGATGTCCGCACTTGCGGATTCGTTTTTCAAACTTCCGTTGATCCGGACATCTTTCTGTCATTCCGTGAATCGGAAGATCAGCTAGATCTTTCCGTCCGACAAACGGACGGACTGAAAGATGTCCGCACTTGCGGTTTCGTTTTTTAAAGTTCCGTTGATCCGGACATCTTTCTGTCATTCCGTGAATCGGAAGATCAGCTAGATCTTTTCGTCCGACAAACGGACGGACTGAAAGATGTCCGCACTTGCGGATTCGTTTTTCAAACTTCCGTTGATCCGGACATCTTTCTGTCATTCCGTGAATCGGAAGATCAGCTAGATCTTTCCGTCCGACAAACGGACGGACTGAAAGATGTCCGCACTTGCGGTTTCGTTTTTTAAAGTTCCGTTGATCCGGACATCTTTCTGTCATTCCGTGAATCGGAAGATCAGCTAGATCTTTTCGTCCGACAAACGGACGGACTGAAAGATGTCCGCACTTGCGGATTAGTTTTTTAAATTTCCGTTGATCCGGACATCTTTCTGTCATTCCGTGAATCGGAAGATCAGCTAGATCTTTTCGTCCGACAAACGGACGGACTGAAAGATGTCCGCACTTGCGGATTCGTTTTTCAAACTTCCGTTGATCCGGACATCTTTCTGTCATTCCGTGAATCGGAAGATCAGCTAGATCTTTCCGTCCGACAAACGGACGGACTGAAAGATGTCCGCACTTGCGGATTCGTTTTTCAAACTTCCGTTGATCCGGACATCTTTCTGTCATTCCGTGAATCGGAAGATCAGCTAGATCTTTCCGCCCGACAAACGAACGGACTGAAAGATGTCCGCACTTGCGGATTCGTTTTTTAAAGTTCCGTTGATCCGGACATCTTTCTGTCATTCCGTGAATCGGAAGATCAGCTAGATCTTTCCGTCCGACAAACGGACGGACTGAAAGATGTCCGCACTTGCGGTTTCGTTTTTTAAAGTTCCGTTGATCCGGACATCTTTCTGTCATTCCGTGAATCGGAAGATCAGCTAGATCTTTTCGTCCGACAAACGGACGGACTGAAAGATGTCCGCACTTGCGGATTCGTTTTTTAAATTTCCGTTGATCCGGACATCTTTCTGTCATTCCGTGAATCGGAAGATCAGCTAGATCTTTCCATCCGACAAACGGACGGACTGAAAGATGTCCGCACTTGCGGATTCGTTTTTCAAACTTCCGTTGATCCGGACATCTTTCTGTCATTCCGTGAATCGGAAGATCAGCTAGATCTTTCCGCCCGACAAACGAACGGACTGAAAGATGTCCGCACTTGCGGATTCGTTTTTTAAAGTTCCGTTGATCCGGACATCTTTCTGTCATTCCGTGCCACGGAAGATCAGCTAGATCTTTTCGTCCGACAAACGGACGGACTGAAAGATGTCCGCACTTGCGGATTCGTTTTTTAAAGTTCCGTTGATCCGGACATCTTTCTGTCATTCCGTGCCACGGAAGATCAGCTAGATCTTTTCGTCCGACAAACGGACGGACTGAAAGATGTCCGCACTTGCGGATTCGTTTTTCAAACTTCCGTTGATCCGGACATCTTTCTGTCATTCCGTGAATCGGAAGATCAGCTAGATCTTTCCGTCCGACAAACGGACGGACTGAAAGATGTCCGCACTTGCGGTTTCGTTTTTTAAAGTTCCGTTGATCCGGACATCTTTCTGTCATTCCGTGAATCGGAAGATCAGCTAGATCTTTTCGTCCGACAAACGGACGGACTGAAAGATGTCCGCACTTGCGGATTCGTTTTTCAAACTTCCGTTGATCCGGACATCTTTCTGTCATTCCGTGAATCGGAAGATCAGCTAGATCTTTCCGTCCGACAAACGGACGGACTGAAAGATGTCCGCACTTGCGGTTTCGTTTTTTAAAGTTCCGTTGATCCGGACATCTTTCTGTCATTCCGTGAATCGGAAGATCAGCTAGATCTTTTCGTCCGACAAACGGACGGACTGAAAGATGTCCGCACTTGCGGATTCGTTTTTTAAATTTCCGTTGATCCGGACATCTTTCTGTCATTCCGTGAATCGGAAGATCAGCTAGATCTTTTCGTCCGACAAACGGACGGACTGAAAGATGTCCGCACTTGCGGTTTCGTTTTTTAAAGTTCCGTTGATCCGGACATCTTTCTGTCATTCCGTGAATCGGAAGATCAGCTAGATCTTTCCGTCCGACAAACGGACGGACTGAAAGATGTCCGCACTTGCGGTTTCGTTTTTTAAAGTTCCGTTGATCCGGACATCTTTCTGTCATTCCGTGAATCGGAAGATCAGCTAGATCTTTCCATCCGACAAACGGACGGACTGAAAGATGTCCGCACTTGCGGATTCGTTTTTCAAACTTCCGTTGATCCGGACATCTTTCTGTCATTCCGTGAATCGGAAGATCAGCTAGATCTTTCCGCCCGACAAACGAACGGACTGAAAGATGTCCGCACTTGCGGATTCGTTTTTTAAAGTTCCGTTGATCCGGACATCTTTCTGTCATTCCGTGCCACGGAAGATCAGCTAGATCTTTTCGTCCGACAAACGGACGGACTGAAAGATGTCCGCACTTGCGGATTCGTTTTTTAAATTTCCGTTGATCCGGACATCTTTCTGTCATTCCGTGAATCGGAAGATCAGCTAGATCTTTCCGTCCGACAAACGGACGGACTGAAAGATGTCCGCACTTGCGGTTTCGTTTTTTAAAGTTCCGTTGATCCGGACATCTTTCTGTCATTCCGTGAATCGGAAGATCAGCTAGATCTTTTCGTCCGACAAACGGACGGACTGAAAGATGTCCGCACTTGCGGATTAGTTTTTTAAATTTCCGTTGATCCGGACATCTTTCTGTCATTCCGTGAATCGGAAGATCAGCTAGATCTTTCCGCCCGACAAACGAACGGACTGAAAGATGTCCGCACTTGCGGATTCGTTTTTTAAAGTTCCGTTGATCCGGACATCTTTCTGTCATTCCGTGCCACGGAAGATCAGCTAGATCTTTTCGTCCGACAAACGGACGGACTGAAAGATGTCCGCACTTGCGGATTCGTTTTTCAAACTTCCGTTGATCCGGACATCTTTCTGTCATTCCGTGAATCGGAAGATCAGCTAGATCTTTCCGTCCGACAAACGGACGGACTGAAAGATGTCCGCACTTGCGGTTTCGTTTTTTAAAGTTCCGTTGATCCGGACATCTTTCTGTCATTCCGTGCCACGGAAGATCAGCTAGATCTTTCCGTCCGACAAACGGACGGACTGAAAGATGTCCGCACTTGCGGTTTCGTTTTTTAAAGTTCCGTTGATCCGGACATCTTTCTGTCATTCCGTGAATCGGAAGATCAGCTAGATCTTTCCGTCCGACAAACGGACGGACTGAAAGATGTCCGCACTTGCGGATTCGTTTTTTAAATTTCCGTTGATCCGGACATCTTTCTGTCATTCCGTGAATCGGAAGATCAGCTAGATCTTTTCGTCCGACAAACGGACGGACTGAAAGATGTCCGCACTTGCGGATTCGTTTCGAAAAACCAGGTTCAAAAAAAAAATTAAAATCAATACTTACTCATTTATCGATCGATTCCGTATTCAGCTTCTCCTGGTTTTTGAGTTGCTGCTCCTGAAAAAAACAAAATTTAAATTTAAATGCTGAGCTTTTTTTGTCAATCCGTGCATCGGAAGATCAGCTAGATCTTTCCATCCGACAAACGGACGGACTGAAAGATGTCCGCACTTGCGGATTCGTTTTTCAAACTTCCGTTGATCCGGACATCTTTCTGTCATTCCGTGAACGGAAGATCAGCTAGATCTTTCCGCCCGACAAACGAACGGACTGAAAGATGTCCGCACTTGCGGATTCGTTTTTTAAAGTTCCGTTGATCCGGACATCTTTCTGTCATTCCGTGAATCGGAAGATCAGCTAGATCTTTCCGTCCGACAAACGGACGGACTGAAAGATGTCCGCACTTGCGGTTTCGTTTTTCAAACTTCCGTTGATCCGGACATCTTTCTGTCATTCCGTGAATCGGAAGATCAGCTAGATCTTTCCGTCCGACAAACGGACGGACTGAAAGATGTCCGCACTTGCGGATTCGTTTTTCAAACTTCCGTTGATCCGGACATCTTTCTGTCATTCCGTGAATCGGAAGATCAGCTAGATCTTTCCGTCCGACAAACGGACGGACTGAAAGATGTCCGCACTTGCGGATTCGTTTTTCAAACTTCCGTTGATCCGGACATCTTTCTGTCATTCCGTGAATCGGAAGATCAGCTAGATCTTTCCGTCCGACAAACGGACGGACTGAAAGATGTCCGCACTTGCGGTTTCGTTTTTTAAAGTTCCGTTGATCCGGACATCTTTCTGTCATTCCGTGAATCGGAAGATCAGCTAGATCTTTTCGTCCGACAAACGGACGGACTGAAAGATGTCCGCACTTGCGGATTCGTTTTTCAAACTTCCGTTGATCCGGACATCTTTCTGTCATTCCGTGAATCGGAAGATCAGCTAGATCTTTCCGTCCGACAAACGGACGGACTGAAAGATGTCCGCACTTGCGGTTTCGTTTTTTAAAGTTCCGTTGATCCGGACATCTTTCTGTCATTCCGTGAATCGGAAGATCAGCTAGATCTTTTCGTCCGACAAACGGACGGACTGAAAGATGTCCGCACTTGCGGATTCGTTTTTCAAACTTCCGTTGATCCGGACATCTTTCTGTCATTCCGTGAATCGGAAGATCAGCTAGATCTTTCCGCCCGACAAACGAACGGACTGAAAGATGTCCGCACTTGCGGATTCGTTTCGAAAAACCAGGTTCAAAAAAAAAATTAAAATCAATACTTACTCATTTATCGATCGATTCCGTATTCAGCTTCTCCTGGTTTTTGAGTTGCTGCTCCTGAAAAAAACAAAATTTAAATTTAAATGCTGAGCTTTTTTTGTCAATCCGTGCCACGGAAGATCAGCTAGATCTTTTCGTCCGACAAACGGACGGACTGAAAGATGTCCGCACTTGCGGATTAGTTTTTTAAATTTCCGTTGATCCGGACATCTTTCTGTCATTCCGTGAATCGGAAGATCAGCTAGATCTTTCCGTCCGACAAACGGACGGACTGAAAGATGTCCGCACTTGCGGATTCGTTTTTCAAACTTCCGTTGATCCGGACATCTTTCTGTCATTCCGTGAATCGGAAGATCAGCTAGATCTTTCCGTCCGACAAACGGACGGACTGAAAGATGTCCGCACTTGCGGATTCGTTTTTCAAACTTCCGTTGATCCGGACATCTTTCTGTCATTCCGTGAATCGGAAGATCAGCTAGATCTTTCCGTCCGACAAACGGACGGACTGAAAGATGTCCGCACTTGCGGTTTCGTTTTTTAAAGTTCCGTTGATCCGGACATCTTTCTGTCATTCCGTGAATCGGAAGATCAGCTAGATCTTTTCGTCCGACAAACGGACGGACTGAAAGATGTCCGCACTTGCGGATTAGTTTTTTAAATTTCCGTTGATCCGGACATCTTTCTGTCATTCCGTGAATCGGAAGATCAGCTAGATCTTTCCGCCCGACAAACGAACGGACTGAAAGATGTCCGCACTTGCGGATTCGTTTTTTAAAGTTCCGTTGATCCGGACATCTTTCTGTCATTCCGTGCCACGGAAGATCAGCTAGATCTTTTCGTCCGACAAACGGACGGACTGAAAGATGTCCGCACTTGCGGATTCGTTTTTCAAACTTCCGTTGATCCGGACATCTTTCTGTCATTCCGTGAATCGGAAGATCAGCTAGATCTTTTCGACAAACGGACGGACTGAAAGATGTCCGCACTTGCGGATTCGTTTTTCAAACTTCCGTTGATCCGGACATCTTTCTGTCATTCCGTGAATCGGAAGATCAGCTAGATCTTTCCGTCCGACAAACGGACGGACTGAAAGATGTCCGCACTTGCGGTTTCGTTTTTTAAAGTTCCGTTGATCCGGACATCTTTCTGTCATTCCGTGAATCGGAAGATCAGCTAGATCATTTCGTCCGACAAACGGACGGACTGAAAGATGTCCGCACTTGCGGATTAGTTTTTTAAATTTCCGTTGATCCGGACATCTTTCTGTCATTCCGTGAATCGGAAGATCAGCTAGATCTTTCCGCCCGACAAACGAACGGACTGAAAGATGTCCGCACTTGCGGATTCGTTTTTTAAAGTTCCGTTGATCCGGACATCTTTCTGTCATTCCGTGCCACGGAAGATCAGCTAGATCTTTTCGTCCGACAAACGGACGGACTGAAAGATGTCCGCACTTGCGGATTCGTTTTTTAAATTTCCGTTGATCCGGACATCTTTCTGTCATTCCGTGAATCGGAAGATCAGCTAGATCTTTCCGCCCGACAAACGAACGGACTGAAAGATGTCCGCACTTGCGGATTCGTTTCGAAAAACCAGGTTCAAAAAAAAAATTAAAATCAATACTTACTCATTTATCGATCGATTCCGTATTCAGCTTCTCCTGGTTTTTGAGTTGCTGCTCCTGAAAAAAACAAAATTTAAATTTAAATGCTGAGCTTTTTTTGTCAATCCGTGCCACGGAAGATCAGCTAGATCTTTCCATCCGACAAACGGACGGACTGAAAGATGTCCGCACTTGCGGTTTCGTTTTTTAAAGTTCCGTTGATCCGGACATCTTTCTGTCATTCCGTGAATCGGAAGATCAGCTAGATCTTTCCGTCCGACAAACGGACGGACTGAAAGATGTCCGCACTTGCGGTTTCGTTTTTTAAAGTTCCGTTGATCCGGACATCTTTCTGTCAATCCGTGCATCGGAAGATCAGCTAGATCTTTCCGTCCGACAAACGGACTGACTGAAAGATGTCCGCACTTGCGGAGTCGTTTCGAAAAACCAGGTTCAAAAAAAAAATTAAAATCAATACTTACTCATTTATCGATCGATTCCGTATTCAGCTTCTCCTGGTTTTTGAGTTGCTGCTCCTGAAAAAAACAAAATTTAAATTTAAATGCTGAGCTTTTTTTGTCAATCCGTGCATCGGAAGATCAGCTAGATCTTTCCGTCCGACAAACGGACTGACTGAAAGATGTCCGCACTTGCGGTTTCGTTTTTTAAAGTTCCGTTGATCCGGACATCTTTCTGTCAATCCGTGCATCGGAAGATCAGCTAGATCTTTCCGTCCGACAAACGGACTGACTGAAAGATGTCCGCACTTGCGGAGTCGTTTCGAAAAACCAGGTTCAAAAAAAAAATTAAAATCAATACTTACTCATTTATCGATCGATTCCGTATTCAGCTTCTCCTGGTTTTTGAGTTGCTGCTCCTGAAAAAAACAAAATTTAAATTTAAATGCTGAGCTTTTTTTGTCAATCCGTGCCACGGAAGATCAGCTAGATCTTTCCATCCGACAAACGGACGGACTGAAAGATGTCCGCACTTGCGGTTTCGTTTTTTAAAGTTCCGTTGATCCGGACATCTTTCTGTCATTCCGTGAATCGGAAGATCAGCTAGATCTTTCCGTCCGACAAACGGACGGACTGAAAGATGTCCGCACTTGCGGTTTCGTTTTTTAAAGTTCCGTTGATCCGGACATCTTTCTGTCAATCCGTGCATCGGAAGATCAGCTAGATCTTTCCGTCCGACAAACGGACTGACTGAAAGATGTCCGCACTTGCGGAGTCGTTTCGAAAAACCAGGTTCAAAAAAAAAATTAAAATCAATACTTACTCATTTATCGATCGATTCCGTATTCAGCTTCTCCTGGTTTTTGAGTTGCTGCTCCTGAAAAAAACAAAATTTAAATTTAAATGCTGAGCTTTTTTTGTCAATCCGTGCATCGGAAGATCAGCTAGATCTTTCCATCCGACAAACGGACGGACTGAAAGATGTCCGCACTTGCGGTTTCGTTTTTTAAAGTTCCGTTGATCCGGACATCTTTCTGTCAATCCGTGCATCGGAAGATCAGCTAGATCTTTCCGTCCGACAAACGGACGGACTGAAAGATGTCCGCACTTGCGGATTCGTTTTTCAAACTTCCGTTGATCCGGACATCTTTCTGTCATTCCGTGAATCGGAAGATCAGCTAGATCTTTCCGCCCGACAAACGAACGGACTGAAAGATGTCCGCACTTGCGGATTCGTTCCGAAGAACCAGGTTAAAAAAACTTATAATCAATACTTACTCATTTATCGATCGATTCCGTATTCAGCTTCTCCTGGTTTTTGAGTTGCTGCTCCTGAAAAAAACAAAATTTAAATTTAAATGCTGAGCTTTTTTTGTCAATCCGTGCATCGGAAGATCAGCTAGATCTTTCCATCCGACAAACGGACGGACTGAAAGATGTCCGCACTTGCGGATTCGTTTTTCAAACTTCCGTTGATCCGGACATCTTTCTGTCATTCCGTGAATCGGAAGATCAGCTAGATCTTTCCGCCCGACAAACGAACGGACTGAAAGATGTCCGCACTTGCGGATTCGTTTTTTAAAGTTCCGTTGATCCGGACATCTTTCTGTCATTCCGTGCCACGGAAGATCAGCTAGATCTTTTCGTCCGACAAACGGACGGACTGAAAGATGTCCGCACTTGCGGATTCGTTTTTTAAATTTCCGTTGATCCGGACATCTTTCTGTCATTCCGTGAATCGGAAGATCAGCTAGATCTTTTCGTCCGACAAACGGACGGACTGAAAGATGTCCGCACTTGCCGTTTCGTTTTTTAAAGTTCCGTTGATCCGGACATCTTTCTGTCATTCCGTGAATCGGAAGATCAGCTAGATCTTTCCGTCCGACAAACGGACGGACTGAAAGATGTCCGCACTTGCGGTTTCGTTTTTTAAAGTTCCGTTGATCCGGACATCTTTCTGTCATTCCGTGAATCGGAAGATCAGCTAGATCTTTCCGTCCGACAAACGGACGGACTGAAAGATGTCCGCACTTGCGGTTTCGTTTTTTAAAGTTCCGTTGATCCGGACATCTTTCTGTCATTCCGTGAATCGGAAGATCAGCTAGATCTTTTCGTCCGACAAACGGACGGACTGAAAGATGTCCGCACTTGCGGATTAGTTTTTTAAATTTCCGTTGATCCGGACATCTTTCTGTCATTCCGTGAATCGGAAGATCAGCTAGATCTTTCCGTCCGACAAACGGACGGACTGAAAGATGTCCGCACTTGCGGTTTCGTTTTTTAAAGTTCCGTTGATCCGGACATCTTTCTGTCATTCCGTGCCACGGAAGATCAGCTAGATCTTTTCGTCCGACAAACGGACGGACTGAAAGATGTCCGCACTTGCGGATTCGTTTTTCAAACTTCCGTTGATCCGGACATCTTTCTGTCATTCCGTGAATCGGAAGATCAGCTAGATCTTTCCGTCCGACAAACGGACGGACTGAAAGATGTCCGCACTTGCGGTTTCGTTTTTTAAAGTTCCGTTGATCCGGACATCTTTCTGTCATTCCGTGAATCGGAAGATCAGCTAGATCTTTTCGTCCGACAAACGGACGGACTGAAAGATGTCCGCACTTGCGGATTCGTTTTTCAAACTTCCGTTGATCCGGACATCTTTCTGTCATTCCGTGAATCGGAAGATCAGCTAGATCTTTCCGTCCGACAAACGGACGGACTGAAAGATGTCCGCACTTGCGGTTTCGTTTTTTAAAGTTCCGTTGATCCGGACATCTTTCTGTCATTCCGTGAATCGGAAGATCAGCTAGATCTTTTCGTCCGACAAACGGACGGACTGAAAGATGTCCGCACTTGCGGATTAGTTTTTTAAATTTCCGTTGATCCGGACATCTTTCTGTCATTCCGTGAATCGGAAGATCAGCTAGATCTTTCCGCCCGACAAACGAACGGACTGAAAGATGTCCGCACTTGCGGATTCGTTTTTTAAAGTTCCGTTGATCCGGACATCTTTCTGTCATTCCGTGCCACGGAAGATCAGCTAGATCTTTTCGTCCGACAAACGGACGGACTGAAAGATGTCCGCACTTGCGGATTCGTTTTTCAAACTTCCGTTGATCCGGACATCTTTCTGTCATTCCGTGAATCGGAAGATCAGCTAGATCTTTTCGACAAACGGACGGACTGAAAGATGTCCGCACTTGCGGATTCGTTTTTCAAACTTCCGTTGATCCGGACATCTTTCTGTCATTCCGTGAATCGGAAGATCAGCTAGATCTTTCCGTCCGACAAACGGACGGACTGAAAGATGTCCGCACTTGCGGTTTCGTTTTTTAAAGTTCCGTTGATCCGGACATCTTTCTGTCATTCCGTGAATCGGAAGATCAGCTAGATCTTTTCGTCCGACAAACGGACGGACTGAAAGATGTCCGCACTTGCGGATTAGTTTTTTAAATTTCCGTTGATCCGGACATCTTTCTGTCATTCCGTGAATCGGAAGATCAGCTAGATCTTTCCGCCCGACAAACGAACGGACTGAAAGATGTCCGCACTTGCGGATTCGTTTTTTAAAGTTCCGTTGATCCGGACATCTTTCTGTCATTCCGTGCCACGGAAGATCAGCTAGATCTTTTCGTCCGACAAACGGACGGACTGAAAGATGTCCGCACTTGCGGATTCGTTTTTCAAACTTCCGTTGATCCGGACATCTTTCTGTCATTCCGTGAATCGGAAGATCAGCTAGATCTTTCCGTCCGACAAACGGACGGACTGAAAGATGTCCGCACTTGCGGTTTCGTTTTTTAAAGTTCCGTTGATCCGGACATCTTTCTGTCATTCCGTGCCACGGAAGATCAGCTAGATCTTTCCGTCCGACAAACGGACGGACTGAAAGATGTCCGCACTTGCGGTTTCGTTTTTTAAAGTTCCGTTGATCCGGACATCTTTCTGTCATTCCGTGAATCGGAAGATCAGCTAGATCTTTCCGTCCGACAAACGGACGGACTGAAAGATGTCCGCACTTGCGGATTCGTTTTTTAAATTTCCGTTGATCCGGACATCTTTCTGTCATTCCGTGAATCGGAAGATCAGCTAGATCTTTTCGTCCGACAAACGGACGGACTGAAAGATGTCCGCACTTGCGGATTCGTTTCGAAAAACCAGGTTCAAAAAAAAAATTAAAATCAATACTTACTCATTTATCGATCGATTCCGTATTCAGCTTCTCCTGGTTTTTGAGTTGCTGCTCCTGAAAAAAACAAAATTTAAATTTAAATGCTGAGCTTTTTTTGTCAATCCGTGCATCGGAAGATCAGCTAGATCTTTCCATCCGACAAACGGACGGACTGAAAGATGTCCGCACTTGCGGATTCGTTTTTCAAACTTCCGTTGATCCGGACATCTTTCTGTCATTCCGTGAATCGGAAGATCAGCTAGATCTTTCCGCCCGACAAACGAACGGACTGAAAGATGTCCGCACTTGCGGATTCGTTTTTTAAAGTTCCGTTGATCCGGACATCTTTCTGTCATTCCGTGCCACGGAAGATCAGCTAGATCTTTTCGTCCGACAAACGGACGGACTGAAAGATGTCCGCACTTGCGGATTCGTTTTTCAAACTTCCGTTGATCCGGACATCTTTCTGTCATTCCGTGAATCGGAAGATCAGCTAGATCTTTCCGTCCGACAAACGGACGGACTGAAAGATGTCCGCACTTGCGGTTTCGTTTTTTAAAGTTCCGTTGATCCGGACATCTTTCTGTCATTCCGTGAATCGGAAGATCAGCTAGATCTTTTCGTCCGACAAACGGACGGACTGAAAGATGTCCGCACTTGCGGATTCGTTTTTCAAACTTCCGTTGATCCGGACATCTTTCTGTCATTCCGTGAATCGGAAGATCAGCTAGATCTTTCCGTCCGACAAACGGACGGACTGAAAGATGTCCGCACTTGCGGTTTCGTTTTTTAAAGTTCCGTTGATCCGGACATCTTTCTGTCATTCCGTGAATCGGAAGATCAGCTAGATCTTTCCGTCCGACAAACGGACGGACTGAAAGATGTCCGCACTTGCGGTTTCGTTTTTTAAAGTTCCGTTGATCCGGACATCTTTCTGTCATTCCGTGCCACGGAAGATCAGCTAGATCTTTCCGTCCGACAAACGGACGGACTGAAAGATGTCCGCACTTGCGGTTTCGTTTTTTAAAGTTCCGTTGATCCGGACATCTTTCTGTCATTCCGTGAATCGGAAGATCAGCTAGATCTTTCCGTCCGACAAACGGACGGACTGAAAGATGTCCGCACTTGCGGATTCGTTTTTTAAATTTCCGTTGATCCGGACATCTTTCTGTCATTCCGTGAATCGGAAGATCAGCTAGATCTTTTCGTCCGACAAACGGACGGACTGAAAGATGTCCGCACTTGCGGATTCGTTTCGAAAAACCAGGTTCAAAAAAAAAATTAAAATCAATACTTACTCATTTATCGATCGATTCCGTATTCAGCTTCTCCTGGTTTTTGAGTTGCTGCTCCTGAAAAAAACAAAATTTAAATTTAAATGCTGAGCTTTTTTTGTCAATCCGTGCATCGGAAGATCAGCTAGATCTTTCCATCCGACAAACGGACGGACTGAAAGATGTCCGCACTTGCGGATTCGTTTTTCAAATTTCCGTTGATCCGGACATCTTTCTGTCATTCCGTGAATCGGAAGATCAGCTAGATCTTTCCGCCCGACAAACGAACGGACTGAAAGATGTCCGCACTTGCGGATTCGTTCCGAAGAACCAGGTTAAAAAAACTTATAATCAATACTTACTCATTTATCGATCGATTCCGTATTCAGCTTCTCCTGGTTTTTGAGTTGCTGCTCCTGAAAAAAACAAAATTTAAATTTAAATGCTGAGCTTTTTTTGTCAATCCGTGCATCGGAAGATCAGCTAGATCTTTCCATCCGACAAACGGACGGACTGAAAGATGTCCGCACTTGCGGATTCGTTTTTCAAACTTCCGTTGATCCGGACATCTTTCTGTCATTCCGTGAATCGGAAGATCAGCTAGATCTTTCCGCCCGACAAACGAACGGACTGAAAGATGTCCGCACTTGCGGATTCGTTTTTTAAAGTTCCGTTGATCCGGACATCTTTCTGTCATTCCGTGAATCGGAAGATCAGCTAGATCTTTTCGTCCGACAAACGGACGGACTGAAAGATGTCCGCACTTGCGGATTAGTTTTTTAAATTTCCGTTGATCCGGACATCTTTCTGTCATTCCGTGAATCGGAAGATCAGCTAGATCTTTCCGCCCGACAAACGAACGGACTGAAAGATGTCCGCACTTGCGGATTCGTTTTTTAAAGTTCCGTTGATCCGGACATCTTTCTGTCATTCCGTGCCACGGAAGATCAGCTAGATCTTTTCGTCCGACAAACGGACGGACTGAAAGATGTCCGCACTTGCGGATTCGTTTTTCAAACTTCCGTTGATCCGGACATCTTTCTGTCATTCCGTGAATCGGAAGATCAGCTAGATCTTTTCGACAAACGGACGGACTGAAAGATGTCCGCACTTGCGGATTCGTTTTTCAAACTTCCGTTGATCCGGACATCTTTCTGTCATTCCGTGAATCGGAAGATCAGCTAGATCTTTCCGTCCGACAAACGGACGGACTGAAAGATGTCCGCACTTGCGGTTTCGTTTTTTAAAGTTCCGTTGATCCGGACATCTTTCTGTCATTCCGTGAATCGGAAGATCAGCTAGATCTTTTCGTCCGACAAACGGACGGACTGAAAGATGTCCGCACTTGCGGATTAGTTTTTTAAATTTCCGTTGATCCGGACATCTTTCTGTCATTCCGTGAATCGGAAGATCAGCTAGATCTTTCCGCCCGACAAACGAACGGACTGAAAGATGTCCGCACTTGCGGATTCGTTTTTTAAAGTTCCGTTGATCCGGACATCTTTCTGTCATTCCGTGCCACGGAAGATCAGCTAGATCTTTTCGTCCGACAAACGGACGGACTGAAAGATGTCCGCACTTGCGGATTCGTTTTTCAAACTTCCGTTGATCCGGACATCTTTCTGTCATTCCGTGAATCGGAAGATCAGCTAGATCTTTCCGTCCGACAAACGGACGGACTGAAAGATGTCCGCACTTGCGGTTTCGTTTTTTAAAGTTCCGTTGATCCGGACATCTTTCTGTCATTCCGTGCCACGGAAGATCAGCTAGATCTTTCCGTCCGACAAACGGACGGACTGAAAGATGTCCGCACTTGCGGTTTCGTTTTTTAAAGTTCCGTTGATCCGGACATCTTTCTGTCATTCCGTGAATCGGAAGATCAGCTAGATCTTTCCGTCCGACAAACGGACGGACTGAAAGATGTCCGCACTTGCGGATTCGTTTTTTAAATTTCCGTTGATCCGGACATCTTTCTGTCATTCCGTGAATCGGAAGATCAGCTAGATCTTTTCGTCCGACAAACGGACGGACTGAAAGATGTCCGCACTTGCGGATTCGTTTCGAAAAACCAGGTTCAAAAAAAAAATTAAAATCAATACTTACTCATTTATCGATCGATTCCGTATTCAGCTTCTCCTGGTTTTTGAGTTGCTGCTCCTGAAAAAAACAAAATTTAAATTTAAATGCTGAGCTTTTTTTGTCAATCCGTGCATCGGAAGATCAGCTAGATCTTTCCATCCGACAAACGGACGGACTGAAAGATGTCCGCACTTGCGGATTCGTTTTTCAAACTTCCGTTGATCCGGACATCTTTCTGTCATTCCGTGAATCGGAAGATCAGCTAGATCTTTCCGCCCGACAAACGAACGGACTGAAAGATGTCCGCACTTGCGGATTCGTTTTTTAAAGTTCCGTTGATCCGGACATCTTTCTGTCATTCCGTGCCACGGAAGATCAGCTAGATCTTTTCGTCCGACAAACGGACGGACTGAAAGATGTCCGCACTTGCGGATTCGTTTTTCAAACTTCCGTTGATCCGGACATCTTTCTGTCATTCCGTGAATCGGAAGATCAGCTAGATCTTTCCGTCCGACAAACGGACGGACTGAAAGATGTCCGCACTTGCGGTTTCGTTTTTTAAAGTTCCGTTGATCCGGACATCTTTCTGTCATTCCGTGAATCGGAAGATCAGCTAGATCTTTTCGTCCGACAAACGGACGGACTGAAAGATGTCCGCACTTGCGGATTCGTTTTTCAAACTTCCGTTGATCCGGACATCTTTCTGTCATTCCGTGAATCGGAAGATCAGCTAGATCTTTCCGTCCGACAAACGGACGGACTGAAAGATGTCCGCACTTGCGGTTTCGTTTTTTAAAGTTCCGTTGATCCGGACATCTTTCTGTCATTCCGTGAATCGGAAGATCAGCTAGATCTTTCCGTCCGACAAACGGACGGACTGAAAGATGTCCGCACTTGCGGTTTCGTTTTTTAAAGTTCCGTTGATCCGGACATCTTTCTGTCATTCCGTGCCACGGAAGATCAGCTAGATCTTTCCGTCCGACAAACGGACGGACTGAAAGATGTCCGCACTTGCGGTTTCGTTTTTTAAAGTTCCGTTGATCCGGACATCTTTCTGTCATTCCGTGAATCGGAAGATCAGCTAGATCTTTCCGTCCGACAAACGGACGGACTGAAAGATGTCCGCACTTGCGGATTCGTTTTTTAAATTTCCGTTGATCCGGACATCTTTCTGTCATTCCGTGAATCGGAAGATCAGCTAGATCTTTTCGTCCGACAAACGGACGGACTGAAAGATGTCCGCACTTGCGGATTCGTTTCGAAAAACCAGGTTCAAAAAAAAAATTAAAATCAATACTTACTCATTTATCGATCGATTCCGTATTCAGCTTCTCCTGGTTTTTGAGTTGCTGCTCCTGAAAAAAACAAAATTTAAATTTAAATGCTGAGCTTTTTTTGTCAATCCGTGCATCGGAAGATCAGCTAGATCTTTCCATCCGACAAACGGACGGACTGAAAGATGTCCGCACTTGCGGATTCGTTTTTCAAATTTCCGTTGATCCGGACATCTTTCTGTCATTCCGTGAATCGGAAGATCAGCTAGATCTTTCCGCCCGACAAACGAACGGACTGAAAGATGTCCGCACTTGCGGATTCGTTCCGAAGAACCAGGTTAAAAAAACTTATAATCAATACTTACTCATTTATCGATCGATTCCGTATTCAGCTTCTCCTGGTTTTTGAGTTGCTGCTCCTGAAAAAAACAAAATTTAAATTTAAATGCTGAGCTTTTTTTGTCAATCCGTGCATCGGAAGATCAGCTAGATCTTTCCATCCGACAAACGGACGGACTGAAAGATGTCCGCACTTGCGGATTCGTTTTTCAAACTTCCGTTGATCCGGACATCTTTCTGTCATTCCGTGAATCGGAAGATCAGCTAGATCTTTCCGCCCGACAAACGAACGGACTGAAAGATGTCCGCACTTGCGGATTCGTTTTTTAAAGTTCCGTTGATCCGGACATCTTTCTGTCATTCCGTGCCACGGAAGATCAGCTAGATCTTTTCGTCCGACAAACGGACGGACTGAAAGATGTCCGCACTTGCGGATTCGTTTTTTAAATTTCCGTTGATCCGGACATCTTTCTGTCATTCCGTGAATCGGAAGATCAGCTAGATCTTTCCGCCCGACAAACGAACGGACTGAAAGATGTCCGCACTTGCGGATTCGTTCCGAAGAACCAGGTTAAAAAAACTTATAATCAATACTTACTCATTTATCGATCGATTCCGTATTCAGCTTCTCCTGGTTTTTGAGTTGCTGCTCCTGAAAAAAACAAAATTTAAATTTAAATGCTGAGCTTTTTTTGTCAATCCGTGCATCGGAAGATCAGCTAGATCTTTCCATCCGACAAACGGACGGACTGAAAGATGTCCGCACTTGCGGATTCGTTTTTCAAATTTCCGTTGATCCGGACATCTTTCTGTCATTCCGTGAATCGGAAGATCAGCTAGATCTTTCCGCCCGACAAACGAACGGACTGAAAGATGTCCGCACTTGCGGATTCGTTCCGAAGAACCAGGTTAAAAAAACTTATAATCAATACTTACTCATTTATCGATCGATTCCGTATTCAGCTTCTCCTGGTTTTTGAGTTGCTGCTCCTGAAAAAAACAAAATTTAAATTTAAATGCTGAGCTTTTTTTGTCAATCCGTGCATCGGAAGATCAGCTAGATCTTTCCATCCGACAAACGGACGGACTGAAAGATGTCCGCACTTGCGGATTCGTTTTTCAAACTTCCGTTGATCCGGACATCTTTCTGTCATTCCGTGAATCGGAAGATCAGCTAGATCTTTCCGCCCGACAAACGAACGGACTGAAAGATGTCCGCACTTGCGGATTCGTTTTTTAAAGTTCCGTTGATCCGGACATCTTTCTGTCATTCCGTGCCACGGAAGATCAGCTAGATCTTTTCGTCCGACAAACGGACGGACTGAAAGATGTCCGCACTTGCGGATTCGTTTTTTAAATTTCCGTTGATCCGGACATCTTTCTGTCATTCCGTGAATCGGAAGATCAGCTAGATCTTTTCGTCCGACAAACGGACGGACTGAAAGATGTCCGCACTTGCCGTTTCGTTTTTTAAAGTTCCGTTGATCCGGACATCTTTCTGTCATTCCGTGAATCGGAAGATCAGCTAGATCTTTCCGTCCGACAAACGGACGGACTGAAAGATGTCCGCACTTGCGGTTTCGTTTTTTAAAGTTCCGTTGATCCGGACATCTTTCTGTCATTCCGTGAATCGGAAGATCAGCTAGATCTTTTCGTCCGACAAACGGACGGACTGAAAGATGTCCGCACTTGCGGATTAGTTTTTTAAATTTCCGTTGATCCGGACATCTTTCTGTCATTCCGTGAATCGGAAGATCAGCTAGATCTTTCCGCCCGACAAACGAACGGACTGAAAGATGTCCGCACTTGGAGTCGTTTCGAAAAACCAGGTTCAAAAAAAAAAATTAAAATCAATACTTACTGATTTATCGATCGATTCCGTATTCAGCTTCTCCTGGTTTTTGAGTTGCTGCTTCTGAAAAAAACAAAATTTAAATTTAAATGCTGAGCTTTTTTTGTCAATCCGTGCATCGGAAGATCAGCTAGATCTTTCCGTCCGACAAACGGACGGACTGAAAGATGTCCGCACTTGCGGATTAGTTTTTTAAATTTCCGTTGATCCGGACATCTTTCTGTCATTCCGTGAATCGGAAGATCAGCTAGATCTTTCCGTCCGACAAACGGACGGACTGAAAGATGTCCGCACTTGCGGTTTCGTTTTTTAAAGTTCCGTTGATCCGGACATCTTTCTGTCATTCCGTGAATCGGAAGATCAGCTAGATCTTTCCGTCCGACAAACGGACGGACTGAAAGATGTCCGCACTTGCGGTTTCGTTTTTTAAAGTTCCGTTGATCCGGACATCTTTCTGTCATTCCGTGAATCGGAAGATCAGCTAGATCTTTTCGTCCGACAAACGGACGGACTGAAAGATGTCCGCACTTGCGGATTAGTTTTTTAAATTTCCGTTGATCCGGACATCTTTCTGTCATTCCGTGAATCGGAAGATCAGCTAGATCTTTCCGCCCGACAAACGAACGGACTGAAAGATGTCCGCACTTGGAGTCGTTTCGAAAAACCAGGTTCAAAAAAAAAAATTAAAATCAATACTTACTGATTTATCGATCGATTCCGTATTCAGCTTCTCCTGGTTTTTGAGTTGCTGCTTCTGAAAAAAACAAAATTTAAATTTAAATGCTGAGCTTTTTTTGTCAATCCGTGCATCGGAAGATCAGCTAGATCTTTCCGTCCGACAAACGGACGGACTGAAAGATGTCCGCACTTGCGGAGTCGTTTCGAAAAACCAGGTTCAAAAAAAAAAATTAAAATCAATACTTACTCATTTATCGATCGATTCCGTATTCAGCTTCTCCTGGTTTTTGAGTTGCTGCTCCTGAAAAAAACAAAATTTAAATTTAAATGCTGAGCTTTTTTTGTCAATCCGTGCATCGGAAGATCAGCTAGATCTTTCCATCCGACAAACGGACGGACTGAAAGATGTCCGCACTTGCGGATTCGTTTTTCAAACTTCCGTTGATCCGGACATCTTTCTGTCAATCCGTGCATCGGAAGATCAGCTAGATCTTTCCGTCCGACAAACGGACGGACTGAAAGATGTCCGCACTTGCGGATTCGTTTTTCAAACTTCCGTTGATCCGGACATCTTTCTGTCATTCCGTGCCACGGAAGATCAGCTAGATCTTTTCGTCCGACAAACGGACGGACTGAAAGATGTCCGCACTTGCGGTTTCGTTTTTTAAAGTTCCGTTGATCCGGACATCTTTCTGTCATTCCGTGAATCGGAAGATCAGCTAGATCTTTTCGTCCGACAAACGGACGGACTGAAAGATGTCCGCACTTGCGGATTAGTTTTTTAAATTTCCGTTGATCCGGACATCTTTCTGTCATTCCGTGAATCGGAAGATCAGCTAGATCTTTCCGCCCGACAAACGAACGGACTGAAAGATGTCCGCACTTGCGGATTCGTTTCGAAAAACCAGGTTCAAAAAAAAAATTAAAATCAATACTTACTCATTTATCGATCGATTCCGTATTCAGCTTCTCCTGGTTTTTGAGTTGCTGCTCCTGAAAAAAACAAAATTTAAATTTAAATGCTGAGCTTTTTTTGTCAATCCGTGCATCGGAAGATCAGCTAGATCTTTCCGTCCGACAAACGGACGGACTGAAAGATGTCCGCACTTGCGGATTCGTTTCGAAAAACCAGGTTCAAAAAAAAAATTAAAATCAATACTTACTCATTTATCGATCGATTCCGTATTCAGCTTCTCCTGGTTTTTGAGTTGCTGCTCCTGAAAAAAACAAAATTTAAATTTAAATGCTGAGCTTTTTTTGTCAATCCGTGCATCGGAAGATCAGCTAGATCTTTCCATCCGACAAACGGACGGACTGAAAGATGTCCGCACTTGCGGATTCGTTTTTCAAACTTCCGTTGATCCGGACATCTTTCTGTCATTCCGTGAATCGGAAGATCAGCTAGATCTTTCCGTCCGACAAACGGACGGACTGAAAGATGTCCGCACTTGCGGATTCGTTTTTCAAACTTCCGTTGATCCGGACATCTTTCTGTCATTCCGTGAATCGGAAGATCAGCTAGATCTTTCCGCCCGACAAACGAACGGACTGAAAGATGTCCGCACTTGCGGATTCGTTCCGAAGAACCAGGTTAAAAAAACTTATAATCAATACTTACTCATTTATCGATCGATTCCGTATTCAGCTTCTCCTGGTTTTTGAGTTGCTGCTCCTGAAAAAAACAAAATTTAAATTTAAATGCTGAGCTTTTTTTGTCAATCCGTGCATCGGAAGATCAGCTAGATCTTTCCATCCGACAAACGGACGGACTGAAAGATGTCCGCACTTGCGGATTCGTTTTTCAAACTTCCGTTGATCCGGACATCTTTCTGTCATTCCGTGAATCGGAAGATCAGCTAGATCTTTCCGCCCGACAAACGAACGGACTGAAAGATGTCCGCACTTGCGGATTCGTTTTTTAAAGTTCCGTTGATCCGGACATCTTTCTGTCATTCCGTGCCACGGAAGATCAGCTAGATCTTTTCGTCCGACAAACGGACGGACTGAAAGATGTCCGCACTTGCGGATTCGTTTTTTAAATTTCCGTTGATCCGGACATCTTTCTGTCATTCCGTGAATCGGAAGATCAGCTAGATCTTTTCGTCCGACAAACGGACGGACTGAAAGATGTCCGCACTTGCCGTTTCGTTTTTTAAAGTTCCGTTGATCCGGACATCTTTCTGTCATTCCGTGAATCGGAAGATCAGCTAGATCTTTCCGTCCGACAAACGGACGGACTGAAAGATGTCCGCACTTGCGGTTTCGTTTTTTAAAGTTCCGTTGATCCGGACATCTTTCTGTCATTCCGTGAATCGGAAGATCAGCTAGATCTTTCCGTCCGACAAACGGACGGACTGAAAGATGTCCGCACTTGCGGTTTCGTTTTTTAAAGTTCCGTTGATCCGGACATCTTTCTGTCATTCCGTGAATCGGAAGATCAGCTAGATCTTTTCGTCCGACAAACGGACGGACTGAAAGATGTCCGCACTTGCGGATTAGTTTTTTAAATTTCCGTTGATCCGGACATCTTTCTGTCATTCCGTGAATCGGAAGATCAGCTAGATCTTTCCGCCCGACAAACGAACGGACTGAAAGATGTCCGCACTTGGAGTCGTTTCGAAAAACCAGGTTCAAAAAAAAAAATTAAAATCAATACTTACTGATTTATCGATCGATTCCGTATTCAGCTTCTCCTGGTTTTTGAGTTGCTGCTTCTGAAAAAAACAAAATTTAAATTTAAATGCTGAGCTTTTTTTGTCAATCCGTGCATCGGAAGATCAGCTAGATCTTTCCGTCCGACAAACGGACGGACTGAAAGATGTCCGCACTTGCGGATTAGTTTTTTAAATTTCCGTTGATCCGGACATCTTTCTGTCATTCCGTGAATCGGAAGATCAGCTAGATCTTTCCGTCCGACAAACGGACGGACTGAAAGATGTCCGCACTTGCGGTTTCGTTTTTTAAAGTTCCGTTGATCCGGACATCTTTCTGTCATTCCGTGAATCGGAAGATCAGCTAGATCTTTCCGTCCGACAAACGGACGGACTGAAAGATGTCCGCACTTGCGGTTTCGTTTTTTAAAGTTCCGTTGATCCGGACATCTTTCTGTCATTCCGTGAATCGGAAGATCAGCTAGATCTTTTCGTCCGACAAACGGACGGACTGAAAGATGTCCGCACTTGCGGATTAGTTTTTTAAATTTCCGTTGATCCGGACATCTTTCTGTCATTCCGTGAATCGGAAGATCAGCTAGATCTTTCCGCCCGACAAACGAACGGACTGAAAGATGTCCGCACTTGGAGTCGTTTCGAAAAACCAGGTTCAAAAAAAAAAATTAAAATCAATACTTACTGATTTATCGATCGATTCCGTATTCAGCTTCTCCTGGTTTTTGAGTTGCTGCTTCTGAAAAAAACAAAATTTAAATTTAAATGCTGAGCTTTTTTTGTCAATCCGTGCATCGGAAGATCAGCTAGATCTTTCCGTCCGACAAACGGACGGACTGAAAGATGTCCGCACTTGAGGAGTCGTTTCGAAAAACCAGGTTCAAAAAAAAAAATTAAAATCAATACTTACTCATTTATCGATCGATTCCGTATTCAGCTTCTCCTGGTTTTTGAGTTGCTGCTCCTGAAAAAAACAAAATTTAAATTTAAATGCTGAGCTTTTTTTGTCAATCCGTGCATCGGAAGATCAGCTAGATCTTTCCGTCCGACAAACGGACGGACTGAAAGATGTCCGCACTTGCGGATTCGTTTTTCAAACTTCCGTTGATCCGGACATCTTTCTGTCATTCCGTGAATCGGAAGATCAGCTAGATCTTTCCGCCCGACAAACGAACGGACTGAAAGATGTCCGCACTTGCGGATTCGTTTCGAAAAACCAGGTTCAAAAAAAAAATTAAAATCAATACTTACTCATTTATCGATCGATTCCGTATTCAGCTTCTCCTGGTTTTTGAGTTGCTGCTCCTGAAAAAAACAAAATTTAAATTTAAATGCTGAGCTTTTTTTGTCAATCCGTGCATCGGAAGATCAGCTAGATCTTTCCGTCCGACAAACGGACGGACTGAAAGATGTCCGCACTTGCGGATTCGTTTCGAAAAACCAGGTTCAAAAAAAAAATTAAAATCAATACTTACTCATTTATCGATCGATTCCGTATTCAGCTTCTCCTGGTTTTTGAGTTGCTGCTCCTGAAAAAAACAAAATTTAAATTTAAATGCTGAGCTTTTTTTGTCAATCCGTGCATCGGAAGATCAGCTAGATCTTTCCGTCCGACAAACGAACGGAATGAAAGATGTCCGCACTTGCGGATTCGTTTCGAAAAACCAGGTTCAAAAAAAAAATTAAAATCAATACTTACTCATTTATCGATCGATTCCGTATTCAGCTTCTCCTGGTTTTTGAGTTGCTGCTCCTGAAAAAAACAAAATTTAAATTTAAATGCTGAGCTTTTTTTGTCAATCCGTGCATCGGAAGATCAGCTAGATCTTTCCATCCGACAAACGGACGGACTGAAAGATGTCCGCACTTGCGGTTTCGTTTTTTAAAGTTCCGTTGATCCGGACATCTTTCTGTCATTCCGTGAATCGGAAGATCAGCTAGATCTTTCCGTCCGACAAACGGACGGACTGAAAGATGTCCGCACTTGCGGTTTCGTTTTTTAAAGTTCCGTTGATCCGGACATCTTTCTGTCATTCCGTGAATCGGAAGATCAGCTAGATCTTTTCGTCCGACAAACGGACGGACTGAAAGATGTCCGCACTTGCGGATTAGTTTTTTAAATTTCCGTTGATCCGGACATCTTTCTGTCATTCCGTGAATCGGAAGATCAGCTAGATCTTTCCGCCCGACAAACGAACGGACTGAAAGATGTCCGCACTTGGAGTCGTTTCGAAAAACCAGGTTCAAAAAAAAAAATTAAAATCAATACTTACTGATTTATCGATCGATTCCGTATTCAGCTTCTCCTGGTTTTTGAGTTGCTGCTTCTGAAAAAAACAAAATTTAAATTTAAATGCTGAGCTTTTTTTGTCAATCCGTGCATCGGAAGATCAGCTAGATCTTTCCGTCCGACAAACGGACGGACTGAAAGATGTCCGCACTTGCGGATTAGTTTTTTAAATTTCCGTTGATCCGGACATCTTTCTGTCATTCCGTGAATCGGAAGATCAGCTAGATCTTTCCGTCCGACAAACGGACGGACTGAAAGATGTCCGCACTTGCGGTTTCGTTTTTTAAAGTTCCGTTGATCCGGACATCTTTCTGTCATTCCGTGAATCGGAAGATCAGCTAGATCTTTCCGTCCGACAAACGGACGGACTGAAAGATGTCCGCACTTGCGGTTTCGTTTTTTAAAGTTCCGTTGATCCGGACATCTTTCTGTCATTCCGTGAATCGGAAGATCAGCTAGATCTTTTCGTCCGACAAACGGACGGACTGAAAGATGTCCGCACTTGCGGATTAGTTTTTTAAATTTCCGTTGATCCGGACATCTTTCTGTCATTCCGTGAATCGGAAGATCAGCTAGATCTTTCCGCCCGACAAACGAACGGACTGAAAGATGTCCGCACTTGGAGTCGTTTCGAAAAACCAGGTTCAAAAAAAAAAATTAAAATCAATACTTACTGATTTATCGATCGATTCCGTATTCAGCTTCTCCTGGTTTTTGAGTTGCTGCTTCTGAAAAAAACAAAATTTAAATTTAAATGCTGAGCTTTTTTTGTCAATCCGTGCATCGGAAGATCAGCTAGATCTTTCCGTCCGACAAACGGACGGACTGAAAGATGTCCGCACTTGAGGAGTCGTTTCGAAAAACCAGGTTCAAAAAAAAAAATTAAAATCAATACTTACTCATTTATCGATCGATTCCGTATTCAGCTTCTCCTGGTTTTTGAGTTGCTGCTCCTGAAAAAAACAAAATTTAAATTTAAATGCTGAGCTTTTTTTGTCAATCCGTGCATCGGAAGATCAGCTAGATCTTTCCGTCCGACAAACGGACGGACTGAAAGATGTCCGCACTTGCGGATTCGTTTTTCAAACTTCCGTTGATCCGGACATCTTTCTGTCATTCCGTGAATCGGAAGATCAGCTAGATCTTTCCGCCCGACAAACGAACGGACTGAAAGATGTCCGCACTTGCGGATTCGTTTCGAAAAACCAGGTTCAAAAAAAAAATTAAAATCAATACTTACTCATTTATCGATCGATTCCGTATTCAGCTTCTCCTGGTTTTTGAGTTGCTGCTCCTGAAAAAAACAAAATTTAAATTTAAATGCTGAGCTTTTTTTGTCAATCCGTGCATCGGAAGATCAGCTAGATCTTTCCGTCCGACAAACGGACGGACTGAAAGATGTCCGCACTTGCGGATTCGTTTCGAAAAACCAGGTTCAAAAAAAAAATTAAAATCAATACTTACTCATTTATCGATCGATTCCGTATTCAGCTTCTCCTGGTTTTTGAGTTGCTGCTCCTGAAAAAAACAAAATTTAAATTTAAATGCTGAGCTTTTTTTGTCAATCCGTGCATCGGAAGATCAGCTAGATCTTTCCGTCCGACAAACGAACGGACTGAAAGATGTCCGCACTTGCGGATTCGTTTCGAAAAACCAGGTTCAAAAAAAAAATTAAAATCAATACTTACTCATTTATCGATCGATTCCGTATTCAGCTTCTCCTGGTTTTTGAGTTGCTGCTCCTGAAAAAAACAAAATTTAAATTTAAATGCTGAGCTTTTTTTGTCATTCCGTGAATCGGAAGATCAGCTAGATCTTTCCGTCCGACAAACGGACGGACTGAAAGATGTCCGCACTTGCGGTTTCGTTTTTTAAAGTTCCGTTGATCCGGACATCTTTCTGTCATTCCGTGAATCGGAAGATCAGCTAGATCTTTTCGTCCGACAAACGGACGGACTGAAAGATGTCCGCACTTGCGGATTAGTTTTTTAAATTTCCGTTGATCCGGACATCTTTCTGTCATTCCGTGAATCGGAAGATCAGCTAGATCTTTCCGTCCGACAAACGAACGGACTGAAAGATGTCCGCACTTGGAGTCGTTTCGAAAAACCAGGTTCAAAAAAAAAAATTAAAATCAATACTTACTGATTTATCGATCGATTCCGTATTCAGCTTCTCCTGGTTTTTGAGTTGCTGCTTCTGAAAAAAACAAAATTTAAATTTAAATGCTGAGCTTTTTTTGTCAATCCGTGCATCGGAAGATCAGCTAGATCTTTCCGTCCGACAAACGGACGGACTGAAAGATGTCCGCACTTGAGGAGTCGTTTCGAAAAACCAGGTTCAAAAAAAAAAATTAAAATCAATACTTACTCATTTATCGATCGATTCCGTATTCAGCTTCTCCTGGTTTTTGAGTTGCTGCTCCTGAAAAAAACAAAATTTAAATTTAAATGCTGAGCTTTTTTTGTCAATCCGTGCATCGGAAGATCAGCTAGATCTTTCCGTCCGACAAACGGACGGACTGAAAGATGTCCGCACTTGCGGATTCGTTTTTCAAACTTCCGTTGATCCGGACATCTTTCTGTCATTCCGTGAATCGGAAGATCAGCTAGATCTTTCCGCCCGACAAACGAACGGACTGAAAGATGTCCGCACTTGCGGATTCGTTTTTCAAACTTCCGTTGATCCGGACATCTTTCTGTCATTCCGTGAATCGGAAGATCAGCTAGATCTTTCCGCCCGACAAACGAACGGACTGAAAGATGTCCGCACTTGCGGATTCGTTTCGAAAAACCAGGTTCAAAAAAAAAATTAAAATCAATACTTACTCATTTATCGATCGATTCCGTATTCAGCTTCTCCTGGTTTTTGAGTTGCTGCTCCTGAAAAAAACAAAATTTAAATTTAAATGCTGAGCTTTTTTTGTCAATCCGTGCATCGGAAGATCAGCTAGATCTTTCCATCCGACAAACGGACGGACTGAAAGATGTCCGCACTTGCGGTTTCGTTTTTTAAAGTTCCGTTGATCCGGACATCTTTCTGTCAATCCGTGCATCGGAAGATCAGCTAGATCTTTCCGTCCGACAAACGGACGGACTGAAAGATGTCCGCACTTGCGGATTCGTTTTTCAAACTTCCGTTGATCCGGACATCTTTCTGTCATTCCGTGAATCGGAAGATCAGCTAGATCTTTCCGCCCGACAAACGAACGGACTGAAAGATGTCCGCACTTGCGGATTCGTTTCGAAAAACCAGGTTCAAAAAAAAAATTAAAATCAATACTTACTCATTTATCGATCGATTCCGTATTCAGCTTCTCCTGGTTTTTGAGTTGCTGCTCCTGAAAAAAACAAAATTTAAATTTAAATGCTGAGCTTTTTTTGTCAATCCGTGCATCGGAAGATCAGCTAGATCTTTCCGTCCGACAAACGGACGGACTGAAAGATGTCCGCACTTGCGGAGTCGTTTCGAAAAACCAGGTTCAAAAAAAAAAATTAAAATCAATACTTACTCATTTATCGATCGATTCCGTATTCAACTTCTCCTGGTTTTTGAGTTGCTGCTCCTGAAAAAAACAAAATTTAAATTTAAATGCTGAGCTTTTTTTGTCAATCCGTGCATCGGAAGATCAGCTAGATCTTTCCGTCCGACAAACGGACGGACTGAAAGATGTCCGCACTTGCGGATTCGTTTTTCAAACTTCCGTTGATCCGGACATCTTTCTGTCATTCCGTGAATCGGAAGATCAGCTAGATCTTTCCGCCCGACAAACGAACGGACTGAAAGATGTCCGCACTTGCGGATTCGTTTCGAAAAACCAGGTTCAAAAAAAAAATTAAAATCAATACTTACTCATTTATCGATCGATTCCGTATTCAGCTTCTCCTGGTTTTTGAGTTGCTGCTCCTGAAAAAAACAAAATTTAAATTTAAATGCTGAGCTTTTTTTGTCAATCCGTGCATCGGAAGATCAGCTAGATCTTTCCGTCCGACAAACGGACGGACTGAAAGATGTCCGCACTTGCGGATTCGTTTCGAAAAACCAGGTTCAAAAAAAAAATTAAAATCAATACTTACTCATTTATCGATCGATTCCGTATTCAGCTTCTCCTGGTTTTTGAGTTGCTGCTCCTGAAAAAAACAAAATTTAAATTTAAATGCTGAGCTGTTTCTGTCAATCTCCGTTCATCGGAAGATCAGCTAGATCTTTCCGCCCGACAAACGGACTGACTGAAAGATGTCCGCACTTGCGGATTCGTTCCGAAGAACCAGGTTAAAAAAACTTATAATCAATACTTACTTATTTATTGATTGATTCCGTATTCAGCTACTTCTGGTTTTTGAGTTGCTGCTCCTGAAAAAAAGTAAAAATTAAAAAATTGAAATCAATACTTACTTATTTATTGATTGATTCCGTATTCAGCTACTTCTGGTTTTTGAGTTGCTGCTCCTGAAAAAAAGTAAAAATTAAAAAATTGAAATCAATACTTACTTATTTATCGATTGATTCCCTATTCAGCTACTTCTGGTTTTTGAGTTGCTGCTCCTGAAAAAATTTAAGAAAGAAGAAAAATAAAAATACATGTTATAAAGCGTCTGATTTAGGTAATGTTACTGTTTTACGGCAAACAAAAGCAATAACTTTAAAGCCTGTGACATCAAACCATGTTTGATTCACAAGACTTTATAATTATCACTTTTTGACAGATTTCCATCAGGATAACTTATTATCAGATCCTGGCAATCACTGAGCCAAAAGGAAAAACCTCACCCTCTTTATGAAAGAGAATGGACCACTATCCTGGGTTGGTCTGGTAGAGCAATTTACTACTGATAAAAGTATGAAAATCGTCGGTTTACCGAAAAACTCAACATTTAATACGTTCAGAAAAACAATGCTCATTGAAAAAAATAATTAAAACCTGATATTTTCGCTAGCGGAGGAATTTAGTTCAACTGCACATCCCGATTGTTTCAGCTGTAAAGATTTCATTTTCAATCATGTCGGCAAAACAACAATTTTCAATAGAAAGAAAAAACCAATTTTTTAAAAATTGTTTTTTATAGTAAAAAATAAAGAATAAAAAATTGAAATCAATACTTACTTATTTATCGATTGATTCCCTATTCAGCTTCTCCTAGTTTTTGAGTTGCTGCTCCTGAAAAAATTTAAGAAAGAAGAAAAATAAAAATACATGTTATAAAGCGTCTGATTTAGGTAATGTTACTGTTTTACGGCAAACAAAAGCAATAACTTTAAAGCCTGTGACATCAAACCATGTTTGATTCACAAGACTTTATAATTATCACTTTTTGACAGATTTCCATCAGGATAACTTATTATCAGATCCTGGCAATCACTGAGCCAAAAGGAAAAACCTCACCCTCTTTATGAAAGAGAATGGACCACTATCCTGGGTTGGTCTGGTAGAGCAATTTACTACTGATAAAAGTATGAAAATCGTCGGTTTACCGAAAAACTCAACATTTAATACGTTCAGAAAAACAATGCTCATTGAAAAAAATACTTAAAACCTGATATTTTCGCTAGCGGAGGAATTTAGTTCAACTGCACATCCCGATGGTTTCAGCTGTAAAGATTTCATTTTCAATCATGTCGGCAAAACAACAATTTTCAATAGAAAGAAAAAACCAATTTTTTAAAAATTGTTTTTTATATTAAAAAATAAAGAATAAAAATTTAGATTAAAAATAACGAAATTATTTCTACGTATTTCTTCAACACGCAACGTCAAATTATAAATTTAAAAACAACACAAAAAAAAATGTTCACTTTTTCGCGCCAAATATTTTCCCGGAAATTTGAAAAGTTTGAACTTTGCCAGTTGGTGGCGCGAAAATATTTTTTCTCTATATTTTTCCTTTAAAGTGTAAATTTTTTCTTTTTTATTTACAAACTAGTTTATTGTGTTTCGAAGCTTTTAATAAATTTGCCGATGCCTTAATAAAAATAATTTTAGAATTAATTATTTGAAAAAAATCGTTAACGACTACTTTTTGAACTTCGAGAAGTTTTATTCAAGGTGGAGCTCGTGTTATAATCACTGGAAGATCTTCTGAACGAGTTGAAGAAACAATTGTTCAATGTATTGCTGCTGGTGCAAGACCATCAGATTTATTAGATGTTTGTGGAGATGTGATGGATGACAATTTTTGTGACGAGCTTATTAATAAAACAATTCGAGCTTTTGGAAAATTGAATATTTTGGTAAGTCAATTTTGGTTTCAAAAAATAATTCACTTTTCTTCTAGGCTAATCCGGAATAATAGAGATATTTTTTTCTTTTTTCTATTCCTACCTAAGTGTGTACAAAAAGTTTTGAGTTTTACACTCCTCGATCTAGTAAGTGTGCATCCGATCTCTTGAACGAGCGAGTCCTGCAAGATTTATCGTAGACCAGGTAGGGTAAGAAGATAATGCAAATTTTCGCATGGAAAATATCTTTAGTTGGTTTTTCTTTTTCAAATGTCTTAAACTTTCTTAACGATTGATTGTTAATGTGCCGTTTTTCTTCAAAAAACAAGTCATGTTTTTTTAAGAAAAGGAAAACTTGTTCTCAATAAAAAATGTTCTCTTTTAAAAAACAAAACCGTAAAATTTTGATGGAGAACATTTTAAAGTTCTTATAAAAGGGAATATCAATTGTATTGTATTTCTATCAGAATGTCTCTCATTTTTGTATTACTTCAGATTTGCTTAATTACTCAATTGGCATTTTGTCAATACTATGGATTTCAAGGTGGTCTAGATAATTGGCCATTATTTTTTGGCCATCAGACAGGAAACTCATATGGTAATTCTTATTTGGGAAATGAGTTGGCTGGCGTTTATTTTTTGTGCAACGGAATCGGTTGTCCTGGTCGAGGAAAATAAATAAATGAACTTTATATTTCTTTGTTTTTATTAAAATAAATTTGTTCTTCTCATTCTGAAAGTCGTCACAAAATTAATATATAAAAGTGTTTAATATTTAATGCTTTTCTCCTTTAGATACATTTGACGAAAAACGAACACTTGACAATCTACCTAATCCGTTTTTATTTTGTTAAAACTTTCTGCCAATCAAGCTCATTCAAAATAATTATTTTTATTTTTAAGCTGGCTGATTGGCTTAAAACTTGTAGGAAGTAAATGTGTTTTCTTTACTCAAATTTGGTTTTTAATTCTTGACGTTTGTTTCGATTATTAAAAACTAAAAAGTAAGCCGATTGGTGAAAAAAAATGATACTAAATATTTACATCGAGTAATTCGTCCGAATTATTTTCAGATTTTTCAGACTTCAGCTCAAATGTCTTTAATTTTTATTATTTTTCAACTATGGCACTATTCTTGGAGTTCTATTGGATGTTTTTTAAATTTGCTTTTAATTTACTTGGCAATATTTCATTCACCAAAAGCGATTCAAAGTTATGCAACACTTGTTATTAATTTTGCTTTAACCGATTTTTCTTCATGCTTCCTTGGTTCATTTGTTCAGGTCAGATTGCTTCCCGCTCCTCGAAGTGCTGTTATGACTTATATTTGTAACGGTTTTTGTTATTATCTCGGCTCATATTCATGTAAAATCGGGTCAGTCAATCTGTAATTATTTAAAGAATAAAAAAAAGAAATGGATTTTTTATTTTAGTACTACATTGTATTTTCATTTAATACCACATGCTGTTTGGTCTTTATTACTTTCCTTTGGTTATCGATATTACATCCTCCATCGCAATGCGTTAACTCGTCAATTATTACTCAAAATACTTCTAATCATTTATATTCCTTCTTTAATTCAAGCGGTGTCTGAAAAAAAATATGAACAAGCGAGTAGTGCGAGCTCACAAATTTGAAGTTTAAAAAAATATATGTAGTAGTTTAGAGTTTTTTCTAAAACCGTATTTGTAAAATTATTTTATTAGCTCGAAGAAACTTGATTTGATCTTGGAAAAAAAAATATGTTTATTTTTCATCATTTTCTAATAGTAACACCGGCTTTCAGAGATGGGCTGAAGACAACAAAATTCGAAAGCTTGAAACCGATTTTTTATGTGCTAAACTTACATAAAAACAAAAACTTCCAATTTATTCCACTCGCACACTTTCTTTATAAAAATTATTGTGACTAAACATTGATTTTTCTGTTTTCAGATTGTACTTATCTCAAATTTTACTGATCGTCACGTTATTCTTGAGTTTGCTACTAAAATCTATCCAAACTATAATTTTGATGAAGAGAAAGGAGTGATTTTTGGTGTTTCCGATGTTCGAACAATTTCCGCAATGTACACAATTTTTCATTTAACAGTTCCCATTTTACCATGTTATATTGCAATTTTTATTTTGCGAAGAAAAGTCATCCAATTTTTATTGAAAAACACAGCGAGTATGTCAAAACAAACCAGAGTGGTTCATTCTCAACTTTTGAAAGCGTTGACTTTCCAAACTGTTATGCCGTGTTTTGTATTACTTGGCGTTTTTGACTATTTCATAAGTTTTTTTCTCTCATTTTTTCTTTTTTTCGAAATTTAACAAATTATCAATTTCAGCTCAACTTGGAATAGTTGTGCATCCAATTACGGAATATTTAATTTTTGGCTTCTCTTCTCCAATGCCAACCTTATCTCCATTACCCTATTTGTTATTTGTGAGACCTTATAAAAATTATTGTAAAAGGTAAGGATTTTAAATGTTAAATTTTAAACTTCATTATTGTTCTTGTCAGATGGATAGACCGATGTCAATCAAGTAAAATTGTTTTGGTTTCCTCATTATCGAAAAACAACGAAAATATATAATAAGTAGAAAGGAAGTAACAATATTTGTTCGTATTACCTTTAATTACATAAAAGAAATATCATTAAGTGATTTAAAATCAACCTATTAAACATAATTTTCATTTTCATGAAAAATTTCAGGAATCCTAACTTCAACAATAACTTTGGCTTCTTGAAAATAAACCCATAATGTAATTTTTTCACAGTAAAGCTTCAGCAAAAAAAATATTTGTGAACTACGATACACCCACTGCAACAAAAATAACCATTACTTGTAAATCTAAACCTAAACCATTTTTTTTGAAATTTTGCCTCATGCGTTGTTATTGTACTAAAAAATGTCTCTTTATCTTTCTGAGAAAATATAAATTTCGAAACGTTACTTATATCATATTGGTTAATACATAGTATATATATATATATGTATATATCTTGAAAAAGATTTTACATAATCGAAAAATTCATACTCAACTCATAAGCAGAACAACTTTCTTGAAAAAGAAATAAAAGAATTAAAGATTGTATTCAAACGACAGACTCCATCTACTAAACATATCATACATCATCATTTAACCTTTTACGACGGAGTTTTCTTGCGGCGCCGTCCATTCTTGTGTACTGGCCCATTTAATACACGTAGTAGAGACGCGATTCTTTTTTTTGTGCCCTTCTTGTCCAAAAGCAAAAAATGAGCCAAAAAAAAACATCTACCTTTGGTTCAAGAGCTTCACTTGAAAACAATTTATCTTCTTAATTAACTTCGGCAATTTAAAAGGCAAACAAACACATTTCCATCATTATTGATATTTCAAATTCTCCAACACAATTTACAATTGTTAGAGAGAAAGAAAAAAAAATAAAATTTCGTTCTTTTTTTTAGTTTTTAAATTATGATATTATATTATATATATATATATATAAAAGATAACTAATTCAAACGATAAAAACAGATGAGGAAAAAAAAACTTATCAAAACATTTGGGAAAAGAGAGGCTCAATTTAATTAAGCTTTATCTTTTATATTTTATATTTGAAAATTTGCTTATATTTTTTAATAGTCTATCTGATCTTTTCTGCTTTTTCTATTTCAATTAATTTCTAGAAAAAAAAATCGTAAGAAATATGTAAACTTGATTTTAAGATTTTTCAGTTTTTAGAAAATAGTTGTGTTTTTAAACACAGAATCCAGAATATTTTCTTTAAGCTTTTAAATTACTTCCCAATTAATTCAAATTAAAACATATTTCTAGAATGAACTTCGTTTACTCTGTTTTCGGAGTTTGGCATTATTTCTGGGGCTTTACTGGATGTTTTCTAAATTGCCTATTAATTTATGTCGCAATTTTTCATTCACCAAAAACTATTCGAAGTTATTCAACCCTTATCATTAATTTTGCTTTTACCGATTTTATCGGATGCTTTACTGATTGTTTTATACAAGTTCGATTATTGCCAGCTCCACGTAGTTTTATTTTAATGTATATTTGCAATGGGTTTTGTTATTATACTGGAGTCAATTCATGTAAAATTGGGTGAATTTTTTCTTCAAATAATAAATTAACAATTTTATTCCTTTCAAACATTTTAGAACTGGCATATTTCTACATTGCATTTCTCATTCAGTTTGGTCGGTGTTATTATCATTTATTTATCGTTATAAAGTTCTCAAAAATGTTTCAATGTCACGAAAATGTTTAATAAAACTGATTTTCCTTATTTACATTCCATCTTTTTTACAAGTTGTATGTTCCAAATTTCATTCTCAATAGTTTTTTTTGTGGCTTTTCAGTTATGCATTTTAACTGATTTCAAAGATCGCGAAATAATTTTAAATTACACAAAACCATTCTTTTTTAATTATAATTTTAATAATGAAAATGGGGTGATATTTGGTATAAGCGATTTAACTACTTTGACAGCAGGATATGCATCGCTTCATTTAACTATTCCTGTTATTCCATCCTACATTTTTATATTCACTTTACGTCACAAAATTGTTAAAATTTTGTTAGAGCATATTCATTTAATGTCAAGAGAAACTTATGAAATGCATTCTCAATTATTGAAAGTGCTGACAATTCATGCTTTTATTCCAATTTTTCCTTTCTTCACTCTTATTTTTTACGTTTTGGGTACACTAAATCAAATTAAATCTATAATATGTACATCCGTAAATTTAAAGCTCAACTGGGAATTGTTGCTCATCCAATTTTAGAATACACAATTTTTGCAACATTCGTCCCAATGCCAGCTTTATCTCCATTAATAAATATGTTTTTTGTAACACCTTATCGTGGTTTTTTTCAGAGGTTTCAGCAGACAATACAAAAGAAATTCTTTTCAATACTTATTTTTTAAAGGAAACTTCGTTTATTTGCAATAGAAAATGATCCATCGTTATTTGTTTCAAGAACAAAAGAAATTAACACGTTAAAAACTTTTCAAAGAACACCATCAACTTGTTAAAACGTCATTTTTATGGTTAACGATTTAGGGCTAGAAATACATTGGAATAAATGTATAGTTTAATAATAGTAAGACAACAAAATATTTTGAGAAAAATTAAGAACCTAGGGAATAAAAATAATTAAAAAAACAATAATAGAACTTCAAATTATATGTTTGCACTTTCATTGTTTTTACTTAGTGGATAGGTGCAACTAAACAAAACCAAATTTGATGTTAATTTAAGGTAAGAGCTTTTACAAAAACATGAAAGATTTTTTTCTACGATTATTTAATATTTATCACATAATTTTTTCATTTTTTGGAACCAATTTCAATATATTCCTTATTTATTTGGCTATTTTTCAAAGTCCAAAATATATTTCAACTTATGCAACATTAATCATAAATTTCGCAGTTACAGATTTAGCTGAATGTTTTCTTAACTATTTTATACAACTTAGGTTCAACAAAAACTAAATTCAACAAAAAATTAATTTTATAAAAATAATAATTTTAGAGTTGTTCCTATTCCTCGAAAAACTTCATTGCTTTACATTTTAAATGGTGACTGTAGTTATTTCGGTCAGACCACTTGTAAAATTTCGTGAGTTTATTTTAGAAATATTTGAAAAAAATAAAAAATGTTTCTGGCAATTAAATTTTTCATGTTTTAGATTAAGCTTTTTTTTGCATTGCATTACTCATGCAGTATGGTCCCTTTTACTCTCATTCGGATACCGTTTATACATTTTGACACATTCTCAAATAAATCGAAAACAAATATGTTCAGTTATTTTAATAGTTTATCTTCCTTCATTATTTCAAGGAGTTAAAAATTTTAAATTAATTTAATATTTTTTAAATATACAACTTTTAGTTAACATATTGGAAAAGCTTCGCAAATAGAGAAGAAATAATTTATTATTCAAAAATTGGATTACCAAATTATGATTTCGAAAATGAAACTGGGGTTTTAACTGGTATCATTGATTTTACTAGTGGAACAACAGCTTATACTATTGCCCATCTTGCTTTACCAATTACTCCTGTTTATATTATTATTTTTATTTGGCGTCAAAAAATCATTAAACATCTCACTATTCATTCAACAATTATGTCTAAAGAAACACGAGAAGCTCATTCTCAATTTTTAAAAGTTTTAACTATTCAAGCTGTTCTGCCTTTCTTTATGTGGATTGGAGTTATTTTTTATTTTATTTGTGGGTAACTCGTTTTTCCTCTTTTTTAAAATTTGTTTTTGAGCTCAATTCGGAATTTTCAATCATTATTTAATGGAGTACATGATTATGGGGACGATTATATGGATGCCAACTTTTTCCCCAATAGCCTACTTTGTCTATATCCGACCTTACAGAAAATTTTGCAAACGGTTTCACAGTGAACAGCTAGGTGTATACTAAACAAACAATTTGTAGATTATTAATGAAAATAACATTTAATCGATTTGGAAATTATCATGGAAAATTTCCAGTTGAGCTTTCAAACTCAAAATTTCGACAAAATATTTAACAGAAGTAACTCAACGCGTTTTAATTTCTCTGGAAAATCAATTTTCAACACACGGAAATTTTAAATATAACTCAGCATATTAAATTAAATTAAAAATAAATATTTCGAAAACGTTTTTTGTTTTTGCTAATTTCAATATTTTTTTTAAACATTTAAAATCTTTATCAACTTAGCTAATTTATCTGAACATATTTCCAAAATTACTTTTGTTAAAACATATTAAGCTTCAATCAACTTTAAGACATAATTAAAAATCTTGTACAACTAGACGAACCAAATACAGATTTTTGTTTTAGCACAATTATAATAAAAATTAAAAAGGACTGACTAAAGAAAGAACCGAAATTGAAAGTCGCCTTCATAAAAATACTAAATTTGCCACAACATGTTTACTAGAAATTCTTACATGAAGCTCAACGTAGAAACTGATAAAAATAATATTCAAAAGCCGAAAAAAAAATGTAAACTTTCATTTTTTTTTTTTGAAAATGAAAAAAAATGTTTAACCGCCGTGTTGTTTGTTTCGTTTTTTTGTAAATACAATTGAAATTTACTAATAAAATTTGTTCATTGATGCGTATGATGAGTTTTCTAATTTTCAACGTTTTTTTTCAATTTCACCAATAAAATTTCTTATTTTTTAAGCACTTTGATCTTTTCATACACTGAATTTCACATTTATAAAAAAAACTGAGAATTTACGAAAAAACTATTGTTTCTTTGCATAAAAGTTACACTTGTCATAAGAGATGAAGAAAAGACAAAAGAGCATGTATTTTTTTACACATCATTACTGTATGCACAAAATGCTCCACAAAAACAGAATACTTATTGCTAATTTAAAACTGTTTTTTAAAAATGATATTCTTTTTAAAATTGAAAAATACACTCAAAAAAGACATTAAAAAAATACGTTTGGAATATTCAAAATTGTCGGTACGAATGTTTTGTTTATGATTTTTAATAATTATTTGCGAGAAGAACTGAAAAAAAAAACACAAAAGAAATGACGAATAGTATCATTTCTTTATTAATTAAAAAATTGTTTATAAATTGGTTTCAATTTCCGTCAATCACCTTTTCTTTTTTTCTTAATAACTAAAAAAAACATAGATAGCTAATTAAATGATTTCTGAATTTTATTTTTTTTTTACAAAACATAACAATTACATACGTACTCATACATTTGTATTAAGTGACTTTTAACAAAAAAAACCCCCCAGGTAAAGTTCTAAAAAATATCAAATTATTTCAGCATTGCAAACTTAACAAGAATATTACTTTTTTCTGGTTATGATTACAATTAAAAAAATTATTGATTGATTTTAAATTGTCATTAAACTACGAGAATGACGAATACAATTTATATTCAAATACTTTTCAAAATAAATCATTTAAAAATTATTTTTTAACCTATGTTTAACTTTAGTTTAATAATTTCATGCTACACGCCTATAAGCTTGTTAAACCATACTTTTAGTTATGAAACATTATTTTAGTTTTTTATTCCATATTTATCACATAATTTTTTCATTTTTTGGAACCAATTTCAATATATTCCTTATTTATTTGGCTATTTTTCAAAGTCCAAAATATATTTCAACTTATGCAACATTAATCATAAATTTCGCAGTTACAGATTTAGCTGAATGTTTTCTTAACTATTTTATACAACTTAGGTTCAACAAAAACTAAATTCAACAAAAAATTAATTTTATAAAAATAATAATTTTAGAGTTGTTCCTATTCCTCGAAAAACTTCATTGCTTTACATTTTAAATGGTGACTGTAGTTATTTCGGTCAGACCACTTGTAAAATTTCGTGAGTTTATTTTAGAAATATTTGAAAAAAATAAAAAATGTTTCTGGCAATTAAATTTTTCATGTTTTAGATTAAGCTTTTTTTTGCATTGCATTACTCATGCAGTATGGTCCCTTTTACTCTCATTCGGATACCGTTTATACATTTTGACACATTCTCAAATAAATCGAAAACAAATATGTTCAGTTATTTTAATAGTTTATCTTCCTTCATTATTTCAAGGAGTTAAAAATTTTAAATTAATTTAATATTTTTTAAATACACAACTTTTAGTTAACATATTGGAAAAGCTTCGCAAATAGAGAAGAAATAATTTATTATTCAAAAATTGGATTACCAAATTATGATTTCGAAAATGAAACTGGGGTTTTAACTGGTATCATTGATTTTACTAGTGGAACAACAGCTTATACTATTGCCCATCTTGCTTTACCAATTACTCCTGTTTATATTATTATTTTTATTTGGCGTCAAAAAATCATTAAACATCTCACTATTCATTCAACAATTATGTCTAAAGAAACACGAGAAGCTCATTCTCAATTTTTAAAAGTTTTAACTATTCAAGCTGTTCTGCCTTTCTTTATGTGGATTGGAGTTATTTTTTATTTTATTTGTAGGTAACTCGATTTTCTTTTTTTGAAAAATCTATTTTTTGAGCTCAATTCGGAGTTTTCAATCATTATTTAATGGAGTACATGATTGTTGGGACAATTATATGGATGCCAACTTTTTCCCCAATAGCTTATTTTGTCTATATCCGACCTTACAGAACATTTTGCAAATGGTAAAAAAAAATGTTTTTAATTACAAATCCTTAAAAATTCTAGGCTATTTGTTAAAATTATTTTTAATCGAATTGGAAATAAATGCGGCAGTTCTACAAATGAACTTTTTAACAACTCATATTTTGAACTTCCTAAAAATCAAAACATGATTAAACATGTTTTTACAGTTTGATTTTTTCGCAAGAAGCAATCAAGAATGGCTTTAACATGATGATAACAGAAACGAAATAAAATGACTTTTATAGTGTTAAAGTTTGATATTAACTCAAGTTTTTATAAGACACACAGTTTCATAATAAAAATTATGACCTTATTAAAAAAAAGTGGCACTTGAAATTAAAAATTTTTTAAAATGTTTACCTGGAATTCTAATTTTTTTCAAAGAAGATTTTGGAGAAATTACTTGGAACGAAATTCAGATGTTTGATACCATAGCTTCAAAAATATTGTCCCGATAGATTTATCTCGATATATTATGCAACCCTTAATAACTTTTTCATTAAACTTTTTCAATTATAAAATGTTCGAAACTCACTGGAACGTCTTCTGTCGGGATACTGTACAATGAAACGAATTTACGTTCACACAAGAATAAGGGATTTTTCGTTAGTTTATTCCTACCCCGAATCACTTGTTTCACTTTAAGAGAAGTACACAAATCTTCGACAGCTTGCAAGCCGTATTTGAAAAATCCTACTTTTTTATCATGATCAAATATTTGGGTTGTTGAAGTCGGCTGACCGAACAGTAAAAATTTAACAACTAATGGTAAATTGTCACATTTAAGAGGTCGAGAAATATTATTGAAGCAATTTGGATCGTAAATAACTTCATGATTAAAACCACTTGGAACAGCAAGAATTTCATTATCAATAAAAGCTGCTACTGGTAGATAATTACACATTTGCCGAGCAGCTCTGAAATTAAAAAAATTATAAAAAAAAAAAGGAAAAAACAGAGGAAAATTACGTCAAAACTGCTAAATCCGCTTCATTTCCAAATCGATTTGGAAAAGAAAACACTGTCTCAGCGGCTCCGCGAAGCATGAAAACGTGCTGTGGATACGCAATTTTCATTGCAGCAACAAACGAAAGGCACTCAATTGAATAGTTTTCAAAAATAGACTCATCAGGATCCACAACACAACCAAGAAATAGAATCTTTTTACGATATGGTAATCCGACAGCTTCAATCCAACGGTGAAGATCAATGTATCTTCCACGAATATCAGCGATTATGACAATCGGAGATTCTAGATACAAACAGGTATCATCTCGAGAAAAGTGATCTCTAGCTTGATTAAAAGTTTCTAATAATTGACGAACACTCCATGGAAAAATGTATGGTCCATGAGAATAGAGGAGATCAAACATTACATTATTAGTTGTAAGTGGAAATGTTCGGTTAACCTAAATATTCAAATAACTAGTCAAACATCTTTTTTTTTCTTTTTTACCGGACACGCAACATGCATCATTCCAACTGAGTCAAGATTTAAATAATACAAAAACTCTTCTTCGTCATTATATTTAAAAAATCGAGCATCTTTTCGATTTCGATGCGATGATGTGTCAGATATCACAATTTTTTTTTGGAGTTGACGATCTTCAAAAATATCTCTGGCCACTGTAACACGACAGACATCTAAAAACGAATGCTGTCCTTTCATCTGACAACATGCTGAAAAATAATTTATTTCTTATTGATTGAAAATCTGTTTAAAATTTTAAAAAATTATTGATTTAAAGAGTTCACATTCAAAATTTTCACATTTAACACGCCATGCACAAATAAAACGTCAATTTAGGTTAAAGAATGGCGCACAAAAAATTTTTTTGAAAGAAACTTGCATTTATCTCCAAATCTAATTTCTGTCATTGGTGGTTTTTCAACTAGAAGCATTAATGATTGATCAAATTGATCAGGTGGCTTTGACCAGTTATTGATTTCTTTCTTTCTAATGAAAAGCACATAACTAAATAATATTAATTTTCTATTTCAATAATTTAAAAATATATGGACTACTTATTTGTCAAATTGCCAAACAAAAGCGTCAAAAAAATAACGAACTAGTAAGCTGTTCAAGTAAATCACTCACCAGATTGGATATAGAAAAATTAAAAAAATAATGATTGTAAATGCAGTGCTCATAAATTTTCCATATATTTCATGATTGCCATGCTTAAAAAATAAAATAAAAACACGAATACATATTTTTTTGATTGAACCATTTGTGGAAATTTTGCCCATTTTTTTCCCATTCGGTATTCAAGTCGATATAAATGAATACTCATGCATCTTTCGGAAAAGAATTCTTTGTTACGTTGATTTTCCAAGCAACAAATTTTATAAAAAGTAACTTTTTGATTTTTATAAATTGAGTTGAAGCTAGAATAAATATATTTTAAGCTTTTTTTTCAATTTGTAGATTTACACTATCATATATTCGTTATTTATTTCTGATGAACATCTATGAGCATTTTTTTTGAACATAACATCCTTCTTATAGTCATCTTCGTAAAAAATAAATTTTTCTTTAGTTGATCTTAAAAAGTTTTTTTTTTTTGGGGGAATGCGTTTTATTTTTCAAAACAAACGTATTGATCAAAGATACTTTGAATTTATTTTCTGCTTTTTGAGAAGATTTTGAAATTATCGCTAAAAAAGCAATAAGGAAACAACAACGCATTGTTTAATGCGGGTAAATGATTTCGATTTCATTTTCCTTTTTGAATTTTTTTTCTTTTGACGTTACTTATGATAAATAAATTTGAATTGTATTATTGTTGTAATTTTATCAAAATTTCTAGAATCTTAGCTAGCATGACAGTTATTGGGCTAGAAAGTGAATGACTGACGCATTTTTCGTGTGTGTAAAAGATGAGGTGGACACAATTTTAGAAACTGCAAAATCATCGAAAAAACATTTTTTTTTAAGTATTAATAATTTAAATTTTGTTTTTTTTTTAATTTAAAGAGTAAAAGAAATTTAGAAATGACAACCGATGTTGAAATAAAAGAAGTGTCAAATGAGTTAGCTCCGTTTCCGACGGTTCACATTTTACAAGTTGTGAAAGTTGCTCAACAACAGCATGGGTTAAGACATGGGGATTACGCAAGATATAGGTAAATTCCATGTTTTTAAATATCTAGAAAAAAATAAAAACTTTCAGGAAATATTGTGTTGCTAAATTAGAGCGACTTCGGAAAGCTCTCAAATTCACGAACACTCATAATTGTCAAAAAAAAAGAAAAGCTAAATTTGTAAAAAAATGGTTGACGGAGGAAACTTTTCTTGATGTTCAATATATTAATTTTGGAATTTTTGAATCCGAACGACGATATGCGATTGCAATGATTGAAAAGATGACATTAGAAGATAATCCGGAAAAAAGTCGCAAGCGTTTTGGAATGATTAAAAACTTAAAAAAGGCAGTTCTCCATGCTAACAATCTTGAAGCAATTGTGATCAATCATCCAAGGGTAAATTTTTTTGAATTTTTTTTTTTAAAGTAAAACTCAAACGATTACAGTTCGATGCTCCAACAAAGTTAGAAGCGCAAGCCTATGCAGCTTGGTTGAAAGGAATGTGCTCTTTTGAGTCAAGAGATTGGCTTAAAGCTAGTGATGCGTTGAAGTTAGCTAAAAATGTTTATGATAAATTAGCAGAAGCAACTAATAATACCACCTTGTCATCCCTCTATAAAGGAAGGTTTGTTCAAAAATATTCAAGTCTCGTTTATTCAATACTAGTTTTCTAGATGCCGTGAAATTCAACCTCAACTTCGTCTGTGCGAATTCAATATCGCCGAGTCTCCTGAAGCAGTCGGAACTGTTTCTGAATTAATGGAACTACGATTGCAAATGGGTGAAGCTGGTGATAGTTCAGTCGATGTTTGTTTTTGTTTAAATTCAATTTTAAAAGTCAAGTATTCATTCATTTTTCTAGAAATTAATATCTGAAATGCGAGCATCTGCGACAGGTACTGAAACCACTATAATCGAGTGGGGAGGATTGAAGAGTACAGTTGAAGATGATAAAGCGAAACAAGTTATTCAAGGGTGGAAGCAATCTGAAAATGAATTAGCACAATGCCAATCACCAAAAGAGCGAATCGCTCTTTTTGAAAAAGCAACTACCGATACAAGAGATGCAATTGATCGACTTTCTGATTTGATTCGTCGCAAAACTTCAGAAAATGCTGATACGACAGTTCTACTATCCATTAAAGCGTATTTAGAATTTTTAAAATTAAATGGAACAGCCTCAAGATATTTAGCAATAATAGAAAATACGAAGTCAGCATAATATATTTTATCAAAATTCATTTTATTTATTTTTTCAGAAACGAAAAAAAAAGTAAACCACAAGATTTGCTCAGATTATATGATTCAGTTATTGAAATTTATAAAGAAGTAGCTCTCACTCCAGGAGCAGAATATAGTCAAAATTTAATTCAAGGTTTTGAAACAAAGGTGGAATATTATAAAGCATTTAGGTTGGGGTTTTAATTAAATTCTAAAAAAAAATAAAATTTCTTTCACAGATGCTTTTATATGGCTTCGTCTTTTGCAACTCTTGGGAGACATTCGGAAGCATTAACTTTATTTGAACGATGTTTAAGCAGAATTAAAGAAGTAAACAATCAATTAGATAAACTTAAAAAAAACGTTTATTTAAAAGAAGAAACACAGGTTGTTTTAATGTTTTTTTGTGAGTTTAAAAATTAAATAAATATTTAGGATGCGTTATCCAAATTAAAGTTAAGTGTTAATTCTGAAAAAATCACTGTCAAAGCTGCAAGATTAGCAGTTGCTGCTGGAAAAACTGAAAATATGAATGAAGAAGAAGCAGCAAAGACAAATGATGAGCGTACATTAATAGAAACATTAGATGAATGGAGAGATTGGAAAGTCAAAGAGACATTAAGAGATAAAAAAACTGTTCCGGTAGCAAAGCTGCCACCAGATTTTATTCCAATGCCAAACAAGCCAATCTTTTTTGATTTAGCTAACTTCCATGTTGCTGTAAGAGTTTGATTTTAAAATAAGAAATTGCAATAATACTTCAGATGCCGAATTTGGATGATAAACTGCTGCAATTGCAAAAAGTAGTAGGATCTCAAGTAAAATCACCCAAAAAAGGACAGAAAACGGAAAAAGAAAATAAAAAAGAACAGCAAGGGTTGACAGGAGTCGTATCTGGATGGTTCTGGGGAAAAAAGTAGTCATTTACTAGCTCTGAGCGAGAGATAATCTGTTTTTCTTGTTTTTTAAGCAGATAATCAACATAATTTTTGTTTGTTATTAAAACTGATTTTTTTCTCTTAAAAAGTAATTAAATATAAATAGAGCTATATTGTGATTTTTTCAAATCAATTTCCTATTGTTTTTAAGTTATATAACTGTTTGTTTTGTTTCGGTTTAACTTGTTTTTTTGCTTCACAAACAAATTTCAAAAAAATCATTTTTGTCACCTCTTTCGGACGGATCTAAGTGGGGTTTCATTTTATTTTTTTTTTATTAAATAAAAATTTGATAATTTGTTTGAATTTAGAAAATCTTACCAGGGTGAAAAGCCTTTAAGTATTATTTTTCAATTAAAAAATGGATTTTATAGTTTTCAATAGTTAAAACTTGAAGAAAAATTGACAAAATTAAAATTTTGATTTGGCAGAAATATGCACAATGAGCTCGTTGTATCCTGATGAAAGTTATTGTACAAGTAAAATTGGCAAATTTTTATATCAACTAAAGGTTGATGCAAACATGATTTTTTTCTAAAAATGTTCGTTATCTTCCAGAACAATTGTAAATGTATTGCAAATGTTACCAAATTTGAAGATGAAAAACATATCACTGGAACTTTCACTGTATATACAGTAGAAATAACCGTAATTTTTTTTTCTAAAAAAATCATCTTTAAAGAAAACTTCAGTGCTTACCATCAAATTCTGATAATGCAAAAACCATTTTTTTATTGCAAACCAGATATAAAGAAATGTCGAAGCTCCATGGAGCTTTAGGAAAACTTCATAAACAAGTTAAAAAGAATAATTTTTATTCCTTAATCAATTCATGATGATTTAAGCTTTATCTTCGCGGAACCTTTCCTATGTTTCCAGCACCTAAACTGTTAGGATCCGGTGATCCAGAAGTTATTCAAGAACGAAAAATTGCAATCGAAAATGTCCTCAATTTTGTGTTTGACAGTGAAGTATTAAGAAAAGCGAGAATTTTGCATGAGTTTGTGGAGGTTTCTTTGTAGTTGTAGTAATGAGGCGCAAATAAAAACAAAAATAAATAAAAGTTGCAGAAAGCCAAAGAAAAAGTGCAAACTGCACTCGAATTGACGCCATCTCATGTTTTTTATGAAAATTCTCATAGTATCCTGGACACACCAAATACGTAGGCTTTGTTTCAAATTATTAATTTTCAATTTAAATAAAATTACAGAAGCGAAGAAATAAGTGATCATTTAGAACCAACAGTAATTCATCAAGTTAGTAAATAAAATATTTTCCTGTATTTTTTATTGCGAAGTTTCATAATTAATAAATACTAGAGTTTAACAAATAGAAAACTAGAAAGCATTGACGAAAAATTGCAGACCGAAACAAATGAGTTTCAATTTGGTGACGTTGCGATAGAAGCAGATGAAAGCTTTGAATGTGAAAGACAAAGATCTACATTAATAAAGAAAGGAATGAAACGATTATTACCGAACATAAGTGAAAAAAGAGGAACAGCAACCAACAATGGTAGATTAGTTTATTCCGAAAATAATGTTCCTTGTAAGAAAAATTTCAAAGTTTAGAAGATGAAGTAGATTATTTGGTTAAAGCTGGTCAATTAGTTGCTACAGCTCAACGTGCTGAAGATGAAAATGCATACGAGTTAGCGTTTCAATGCTATAAAAATGCAGCCAGCAGCTTGATTCAAGTGAAAAAAATAACTGTAGATATTTTCTGTGAAGTTTGATTTTATTTTGAAGGGAGTTCAAATTGAACACGACATGGCAAAACGAAACGCTGTTCGAAGAAAAACAGCTATGTATTTAGTGAAAGCTGATAAATTGTACCGAAAATATTTATCACTTGATGGATCCGTATTCAATTTCGAGGCTCTTATGACAGAAGCCATGAAGGATCCGAATATATTAGCATTCCAATGTTCGAATCAATCAATGAAGAACTATCGTTTTATTGGAGTATTGCCAAGTATTGATGTCGATCGGAAAGTCTTGCTTGTCGAGCAAAACAATGAAGAAATTAAAAAACGATTTGTAATGAAATTGCTCGAAAAAGGAAATGCAATAGAAGCAGATGAAAAGTCACGAATATTTCTGCCAACAAATGTACCTCACATGGTACAATTAGTGAAGTTTTTCGAAACTGAGTTTTATATTATTTTACTTTTAGAGTTTGTGAAAATAGGAAGATTGTGGGCGTATTTGGTATGTCTCTAAGTTGAATCAAATAGTATTTAAATATTAAAATTTTTAGAGCTGCTATTTTGAAAATTCGGAAAAAAAGTTTAATGAAGGAATAGCTGAGACATTGGTTGACATTAAAGAAGGAGACGTAATTCGTCAAATTTCTATTAAAACATTCAAAAAAACAACAAGTGAAAATCGAAAATATCGAGGTAAGTGTTAGAAAAAATAATCCAAATACTTATTAATTTTAAGGCAAACGATTATTATTCACAGTTGGTGTTGACTATGAAAGAGTTGTGGAAATGCGAGACGAGAGTTGCAGTAGTGAATGTCCACCCAAAAATGAATTCGTCATTTGTACAATGGGAGAAGATGTAACTGGAAAATCGGATGCGCCATCAGGCGATTTCTCAATTTCAACAGATTCCTTATTAACAGGAAGAGAAGAATCGCCAGCTCCAATTCGTCTCAATTTTTCAAATGATCAAGTGACCGACAGTTTAAATACACTATCTTCTACATCATCATCGTCGTCTACTGAAGACGTTGTTGGAATCAATTTTTTTTTGAAAAGCTTATCAAAGGCGCTTGCCGAAGTTCGAGAAAGTTTTATGACAAAAGAAAAAAAATGGAAAAACACCGAAATTCCGGAATGTTTAGTGACTCATTGGACAGCACAAATTGTCTCGTTTTTTTTTGTTCTTCACACGGAACATGATGAATTTTTGGGGTTATTTTTAATTTAAAAAAGTATAAGATAATTCAAAAAATCAGTTACAGCGATTTCAACCCTGAAGATATTTTAATAGATGTCGATGGAAATCTTATAATGACATATGTTGGAAAATGGTATAATGCGAATCGAAAAAAGCGATTGTTCAATGGTTATGCAGCTCCAGAATCTCAAAGTTATGGTTGGAAACCAATGGCCGAATCAGATATTTGGACAATCGGAGCGATTGCTTTTGAACTTTTGTGTGGCCGATCATTAGCAAATGCAGCACCGCACGGAATTTATCGAGATTTAGATCTACCATTCCCGGAATGCTCGCTGGTTTCATTTGTGGCAAAGGATTTGTTGAAAAGGTTGCGTGTTTGAACTTTCTTTAATTTTATTGTTTTTGTTTCAGGATATTAGTACCCGTTCCTGCCTGTCGACCAACTTTAGATGAAATTCGAGCACATCCATTCTTCCGTCATATTGATTGGAGGCTGTATGATAATCCCACAATAGAAAGGAAAACAGTTCCGACAACATCTAAAAAATCTGTAGACTTGTAATGTTTTGTTCATAGTTGTTCCAAGTTGTTCCAGTTATAATTTTGATATGGGTGCTTTGTTTTTTTTTCTGTTATCGCATAACATTTTCAAATAGTCATTATTTTTTGATTTTGAGAAAAATATTAATAATATTTTATCTAAATTAATCGGGAATATTGCTGAATAAATAAGCATTCAAATCTTTAAATGTTGGCACAACAGGTTAAAAAAATAATAATTTTAACCCAATTTCACACTCCTCGCTTTACAAGTAAAACTTGAATCTTATCCCTTTTCAATGTTTCTCTTGGAGAAAATCAATAAAATCGATATATTTGACACGGAAATCAATGTGCGCAGTTTCCATTATCTCAGCATTTTCCATTTTTGTGAGCCGACTGCGGTAACCTACCATGAAGCTTTTTTACAATTGTTGGAACTTTTTTCCACGCCTTCTCAACTTTATTTTTCTACATAAAACCGAATTTCTCCAATTACGACGAAATTCTTTCATCACTTCTGAAATTATATTAGAAATCTGAAAATAGTTCAAAAAATATTTATTTTTTTTCTAATAAAGTTACCTGACAAATACATTTTTAATTTTGCTGCTTCATTTAAACAATTATTGATAAATTTTCAATAATTATAAACTGAAAAAAAAAATAAAACCAAATTAAATAAAAATTTATTGATCGTTGCTTCTTCATTCACGTGTTTTTGTAAATCAAAAAATGAAATCGAAAAAAACTATTTTGAACTTTCATATCAGACATTGTTAGACCAGTTCAGGTTTTCTCCCAAAAAAAAAAAAAAAAAAACTTGGTTTTAATTTAAAATGCTCATATTTTCTTTTTCTTTTTTTTTTGACACATTCATAAAGGGTCAACACTTTTGTTGGTTAAACATTCTCCTATCGTCACACATTTCTCTTGCTTCCTATCTGCGCTTATATGTGTAGCAAATATTTCGAACGAGATGAAAAAGAGCCAGCCAGATGTCTCATTTCTTCATTTCTCTACGCTTCTTCTTCTTCTTCTTCTTCTCTTATTGTTCGTTGACTTGTTCTCTCTCTCTCTCTCTCTCTCTCTCTCTCTCTCTCTTATGCATTTTCATCAACACTAAATAGGGGAAAAAAAGAGACGGTTGGTTTATACATTCATTCATGTTTCTGCGCTCTCCACTCCTTCTTAACCATTTCTAGACTTTCTACTAGTCTATGTCTCTTCTTTCAATTGTGATGTTTTGGACGCTTTTCTTGAACAAAACGAAAAATTGAGGAGCCCCAATGGCGTTTCGTTCCTTTTATGTTTTTTTTCTCAACATGAAGGATTTTTTTTCTTTTTTTTTAATTTGATTCATAGATTTTTTCCTTTTAATCGAAAGAAAATTTAATTTTTTTTTCGAGGACTGATTTTTAAAAAAAAACATGTTTATTTTGTTTTGATACCTGCGTCTCTAGCAGCCATTCATTTCTCTTTTCTTAATTGAAAAGTGGCCAAAAAAAAACGGTTTTTTTTTTAAAAATCCCTACAAATTTTCAGTAGAAAAAAAAACTGCAAATGTCTTCATATTAGTTCTACAAATGTCGTATTTTCTTCGTGAAATCAGTGGTAGAAGTGATGGAGCGACATGCTTTCCTTCGGATCGGGCTCCGTTCGATTTGGAGTTGGGCGAGTCGACGAATGTTTCGAAACAATTGGCTGGTTTGATGTATAAATGTGCTGAAACAACATGTAAATCAGAAATTTTGAAAATTCCAACTCAAATAAAACAAGATAAAAATGGTAAACTTGTGGTTTTCCTTTTTTCTTTGCTAAAAATGTTCGATAAATTTTTAAGAAGAAAATGCAACGTGTGATCAGCCATCAACATCAAACAATTTGGATGTTCTTAATTCAAAATTTGTCGTTGGACCTCCATCATCATTTGCATGTATTGCGATGGCAAAAACGATTCTAGCAAAATATGGATCAAATAGTCCAAATATTTCAAAACATTTGGAAAATTCAGAAGATGAAGCTGACGGAAATAAAGGTTCTGCATCAAACGAGGATGATAAAAGAAAAAACGTAGGTTGAATCGGGTTTTTTTGACGACGCAAAAAACAAAAAAAAATGCGATTTTCCAGACAGATCAATTAGTTGGAGCCAGTCTTAAATGTGTTTTTGATGTTCTAAGACAATTGAGTCATCGAGACTCCGATCTTTGTGTCACTGCTCTCGAATCTCTTCTTGAATTGATTGAGACAATGCCAGTTGATTGTCTTCGAACAGAAAATAAAATATCAATAATGTCAATGATGGACGTGTTAAGGAGTTTAAGAGACGACAATTTTTCTTCAGTCTGTTCACTAGCTTCATCATGTTTAGCAGCATTGGCAGTAGCTTCTGGTGAACCACAATATTTAATGAGTGCTGTTGAATCATTAATCTGCGGGAAAAATCGATTAGTCACTGTAAAAACCCTAAAAATCGTTTTTTTTTTTCAAGTTTTATTATTTTTTTTAGAACGCTGAATCATGTTACGATCGAATTCTAATGCCACAAAATTTACAGAAGCTTCTTCTTAAAATTAGAAGAAAAATTCACGCTGAAACTGATTTGGGGTAATTAAAATTAATGAATTGATAATTTCAAACAATTTCAGATCAAACTGGTCTTCTATCAAAATTGAGGATCATTCAATCAGTTGCGCATTCGATTTACCAGTTCTTCCAGAAACTTCACCTGATGATACTCCAGATGACGATCATCGTTTATTCGCTTCTATTGTTTGTGATGGTTCTTATGTTTATATTTTGAACTACGTCGGATTATATAAGCTCGGATCGGGATTGCAAGAGACTATTCTCGGAAAACTTTATGCTACGAATCAATCCCTAAAAGCAACGTAAATAATTCGCAGCTTTTGATCAATTTTTTGTTTTCAATTTTTACAGAAAAAATTGTATGATTTATCTATGTAATAGATCATTATATCTTCGACGTTGTCATTCGTCTTGTATATCAGTTATTGATACGGATTCACTTCAGGATATTGGCGAAATTATTCTTCCACCTTCAAGTATTCAAAATGCGATTTATAGTGATGGCTCCAGTTTTTATAGCGCCACACTTATTGCAAATTCCACATTTTCAGTAAGATGGTTTTTATTCGAAACTTTTCCAAACATGTTTTTTCTCATCAAAATTTCAGACGTTCCAATTGAATGATTCTTTTGCCCCCATATCAGACAGTTCGACAAGAAAAAATTATCGAATCACAGATGTCACTTTTACATCATTTGGGGATTCTCGTCAGTCACATTCATTGCCAAAATTTCTTCCGGTCAATTTGCAGTGTAGAATTTTTTATTTATAAATAATCGAATAAAGAAAGAAACAAATAATTGATTTTTCAGCTCAAACTGTTGATTTACATTTTAGTAAAGATGTTGCATTTCTTCAATCGCGAAGCGGAAAAGTTTATTATGCTGGAAGTGGAACACGTTTTGGTTTACACGACACTGGAACAACATGGATGGAGCTTGTTCTTCCCGAGCCAATTGTTCAAATGTCAGTTGGATTTGATAATATAATGTTTCGATCGGGCGCTGGCCATGCATGGATTGCTAGTGTCGATGATCGTAAGAGAAATGGAAGGTTGAGGCGATTGATTGCTTCGAATCGGAAAAAAATTGTTAACATTTGCTCATCAGGTCACATGTATGGTTATGTGACCGAAAACGGCAAAATATTTCTGGGTGGCCATCATAGTATGCGTGTGGAAATTTCAACACAAATGTTAGCTGGAATGGAAAATGTTCACGCATCAACAATTGGTCTTGGTAAGACGCACGGAGTTGCGGTGTCTCGTAATGGACAACTTTTCACTTGGGGTTTGAATAATCTGAATCAATGTGGACGCACTGATGGTTTCGGAAATTTCGCATCAGCAACATCCGACAATGTTCAACCAAGTACAACAAAAAAAAAATCTAAATCTCCAAAAAAAGATTCATATCCGATTTGTCCAATCGGAGATCATATATGGGTGAACGATACTCCGATTATATGTGCACAATGCGGATTATGTTCAGCACGTGGAGCCGTATGTAGTAATACAGTTCGAGTCAAAGGCTCAATGTGTAATTGTGGTATCGGAGAGTCAGCATGCCTTCGTTGCGGTTTATGTCGATCATGCGGTGAAAATACCGAAACTTCGGATCATGAACAGGTTGGAAGCAATTCAGCCAATACTGTTGGAACAACAACAATTCCCGGCACACCAAAACGAACCAACTTAACACCATCTAGAGTGATTGTTTGTCGTGGTGTTCATGACGTTAAAATTTCGAGTGTCAGCTGCGGAAATTTCCATACGGTTTTACTTGCTTCTGATAGACGCGTTTTCACATTTGGTTCGAATTGTCATGGTCAACTTGGTACGAGTGATATGAGCAGTAAAGTCAACCCCCAGCAAGTTATTCTACCAGCTGACGTATTGATCGTACAAGTGGCAGCTGGTGCGAATCATACAATTCTTCGCGCTTCTGACGGATCGGTTTTCACATTTGGCGCTAATAGTAAGGGACAACTTGCACGACCGCCTGGCGATCGTCATGGATGGAACGCAATTCCGGGCAGAGTTCCAGGCTATGGTCCGGGTTTTGCAGCATTTGCTGGATGGATTGGAGCTGATGGCGATTCAACAATTATTAATGGTCATACAGCTCTTTTGTCAACAGATGATGTGCTAGATGCTCAGATTGTCGCAAGCAAACACAACATTTTCATATTTCCAAAAGAAATCGGCAAAAATTATATTGTAATTAAAAGGAAAACCAATATTTTCGAACATCATCCAATTGGAGCAGCTGGTTTGTATACATGCTGGGCAATGGAGCCAAGTTTCAACATGCTTTGGTCATATAATGCAGCAGAAATGAGAGTTCAATCTTATAATATTTTCAAAAGTTCATTAAAAAATGAGAATATTGATCGATTAGAATGTTTGGAATATCAAAATGCTCCAGAATTCAGTGTACCAATCGAAGGGCAATTTTATACCAGCTCAAAACAACTCGGAATTTTGCTACTTTCAGCAAATTTCTCGGCAAATATAATAAATTGTTCAACAATCTGGAAAGAGCGAACAAATGAGTGTTCATCAACTGATCCACAAATAAATGAAATGTATTCAGTAATAAACCGGTTTGAAGGAACTGGTGGTGGATGGGGTTATTCAGCTCATTCGATTGAAGCTATTCAATTCAAAACAAATAAAGAAATTCGTTTGGTTGGCATTGGTTTATATGGCGGAAGAGGTGAATATCTCTCAAAACTGAAGCTATATCGATTACTCGGAGGTGATGCTGATGAGCTTTATGTTGAACAAATTACCGAAACTGATGAAACAATGTTCGATTGTGCAGCTCAAGAAACTGCAACTCTTTTGTTTTCTCAACCAATCGTTATTCAACCAAATCAATGGCATGTAGTCAGCGCGAAAATCAGTGGACCATCGTCAGATTGCGGAGCAAATGGAAGACAAACTGTTGATGGTGATGGAGTGATATTCACATTCCGAAATTCAGTCGTTTCAAATAATGGAACGGATGTGAATGTTGGACAAATTCCTGAACTTTATTATCAATTAAACAGCCCAAATGATGGAAAAGAATTAATCGATGGGACAACGTCAGCAACAAATTTAACGACATCAAACATCTTTTCGCCAATAATTCGAAAAAATATCACTCCAGATGCACTTGCTCATTTATTGAATGTATTAGAGTGGGGTCTAGAAAAAGTACAAGAAGATGAAGGTGAAAGTGTGGAAAAGCAATGGATTCAGGAGCAAGCAGCGTTTGTCGCTTTAGTTTCGATGCGTCTCATTTCGAAATTCATTAAAACAATTTACAAAGAGAATTCAACAAAAAGAAAAGATGAAAATGAGCCAAATATTGAGTTTGCGAATAAGTTAGTTCAGCTTCATTCAAGTCTTCTTCAATTTTTTAACATTGAATCTTGCGATTTTGATGAACGTTATCAATTTAATCAATGTCTATCAGAAGCTATTCAACTTTTTGTTTCACTGTCACATTGCTTTCTTGGATCGAAAAGTTTGATGGATGCTCATTTAATCGCAGTGATGAGTGGAAGACGTAATTGTTCAAAAATGTTAACAGCAGCTGTGATAGGAAGCATTGCAAAAATGGAGAAGATCAGTTATCGTTTACTGTGTCCAAGTTTAATGGTTGACAATTATCCATTATTATCGTCGCTTCTTACCAAACATTTTACCTGTGAAAAGGAGACGATTGCAAATTTAACCTCATTCTCAAATGTGATTCGATTCCTTTACGATCAGGCGTTTTTCTTTAATCTTAGCTCATTTTATAATACACCAAAAGAAGCTGAGGATATCATTGTCAAAATTTCGAAAGAGCTGGCGGTTCCAGAGGAAGATGGAGTTCTTGGTCCAATCGTTCATCAAACATCATCACGTTTTCGTCGTCGAAGTGGTCAGCCAACTTGGAATATGTCCGATGGTTGTCCTGACGCTATTGCACTTCGTGTTGATTCTGAAGGTGTCAAGTTACATGGATTTGGAATATATCTTCCAGTTGAATTGGACCGGCGTCAAATTTCTGGAGAACTTTTAATGCTCTCGCCTGAAGGCGGTGACAAATGGTCTTGTCTTCTTCGAGTTACATCAGAATTGAATTCAGAAGATAAAGAAGTGGGTATCATACGATTCCCCGATCCAGTGGTTTTATCTCCCGGTGTAACATATTCAATAAAATTGGTGATTGTTAAAAATGTAAAAACCTATTGTGGTGAAGGTGGTGTGACTCAAATTCGTCTTTCAAATGGATCGAGACTATTTTTTTCTTGTTGCTCATTGAGCCAAAATGGAACAACAGTTCAACGTGGTCAAATACCATTTTTATTATATTCAACAATGGATCAAAATAAAGGAAATCAAATTACTCAAGAAACAGTAACAAATATTTTGGTTTAATCTAGTAAAAAAGAAAATTTTTCAGATTCATGATGCATTCCATCTTCTTCTTCGTCTTCTCACCAGTAAAATTGGGGCTTCAATTAATGATAATGATCTAACAAAATGTGGAAGATCATTAGTCTCTCGAATATCACCATATGTAATGGTTTTTATGGAAAGATATCCGGATAAATCATTAGAAATAATTTCAACAATTGAGCAACTTATACCATTAGTATCAAATCTTAATGGAACAATCAAAGTAAGTCATTTGAAGTTTTTAATTTTTTTAACATAAAATCAAAAAATCTTCAGACAAGTCAGTTAGAAGATTCTCGAGAAAGTGAACTTTCTGAATCGGCTTGTATTCCAGTTGTGGTTGAAAGTGGTCATCCTTATAAACCAAACTCAAGTTTTTCAATGGTCGTTGGATTTAAGGAGAACGTTGATTTTATGTGTATCAGATTTTCACCAAATTGTGAAACAGCACAGTTTGATGATCAGTTAACGGTTTATCTTGGAATTGATGGTCATTCATACATGCCAGTTGAAAAGTGATAACATTTCTATTTATTAAAAAACTGGAAATTAAAAATTTCAGATGTTATGGATCACATGATTGGCCAACATTTCCAATGGTTCTTCCAGGCAATTCATTGTGGTTTGTTTTGGATAGTTCAAGCCAAGTGGAAGGGGCTACTCCTGAGCAAATGTTCGGATTTCATGTGACAGTGACTGGATATTTAGCAGCAGAAAAAGATTCAAATCTTCGATTAGAACAAGAACTAGTTTGGCTGTCGGCAAATTCTTGTCGTATCATGACTCAGCTACCAATTAACCCATTCAATATTGAGCATCTTTCAACATTTGAAGATGATACACGTCACTTGTTTGAAAAGCATGGAAGTTTATTAAAAAAAGGGTTGAGCTTGAGCCATGCACCGACGTTAAGCGAGCTTATCACAAAAGGTCATCCACCAGCTGCCCAATCTTCTGATTTATTGTTTTTACGAGAGTTCTTATCAGCTCATCCATCAACACCATCAGGATTTCTTGCAAAATGGCTACCAACCGGACCTGTTGTAGAACCATCAAATTGTAAACTGACATTATCACACGAAGAAATGATTGTTGGTAAAACAATAACGATTAAATTGTCATGTCGCGATCAATATGATCGAGAAGTTGGTTGCCCAAAACTTCAAGTTGAAGTTATTGCAACACTTGCAACTCGAGAAACTAGCAACGCCTCCATGTTATCAAAAAATGTCAAATCGGATTGTTTACCATCAACATTATTGATTCAACAAAATCCATTTCATCCAACAATAGCCAATCATACAAGATACATGCACATTTGCGCTATGCCAGCTTATAACAATTATTCTATTGAAGAAATAAGATTAGGATTTTTGAAAGAGGATTTGATTAAAGAAAAAATTCAATTAAAAACAAAAAATCAATCGATTTTTTCTGGATCTTGGACTCCTACTGTTGCTGGCAATTATCGAATTGAATGTAAAGTGGATGGTTATGATATTTATCATACATATATGGTTGAAGTATCTGATCGAACATCAAATCAACCTGATACAATTGAAAAAATTACTCGGCGCGGTGCCCAGATGACATCTGCACGTACTGTTGTTATACCCTGCTCCAGTGACTTCTCTGGAATTCGAATGCGTCATGGAGCAACGTTGACATCAACAAATCTCGGAGTTATTCCAAGAGGTGCCTTAATTGAATTTATTGAAGAAATCGAAAATGATGATGGAAAATGGATCAAATTAACCGATGAAACAGCTCATCTGTATGGATCGACAATTGCAAATGGTCAAGTTTGGTGTCTTGCGTATCATCGTCGTCTCAATCGAGAATTAATACCACTAGGCAATGGAAATGAAAAGGAAAATTGTGGAAACAAAAATATCAAATTGCGAAAAAAGGAAATTGAGAAAGATTCAAGTGGAACGAAACATCATAGCGTTACCATTGACGCTTCCGAAACTTATATTCTTTCCCCAAACGATGTTCTACAAGTCTATTCATCTCCAGCTACACATGCAATGATTGAAGGTGAACAAATATCAGGACCATGCGAGTTGTTAAGTAGCGGCTGGATGACAAATCGTCATGGAGTCTGGATTAAGATGGCTGGTGTTGAGAAGTATGTTCTACAAAAGAATGATGCAGAAGGTCTTGAAAGCTCTTTATCCTTTTCAACAAATGGGAATGATGAAGAGGAAAATGTTGAAGTTCGAGAAGAGCGCAAGATTCGACAAGATAAAAAGTTTGTTAATAAATATTAATTGAAAAGCGCGAAAAATTATTGATTTTTTTGCCAAATTTCAGTTGGAGATTACCGAAAGCTCTTCCAACATCAGTTGCTGATTGCATTCGGGCAGTTTTTGCAGCATTCGTATGGCACGAGCATCTTGTTAAAGACCTGATGGCTGCTGGAGCATATTTACGGTTTCATCAAAATCTTCATAATGTCAGTTGAATTGTTTAAAAACTATTTAAAAAACAAGGGAATTTCATTAAATTTTAAGATATGGCATTCTTGTGATATTCCAACAAGTACAAACGCTCCAGCTGCTCTTCAGCCTATCGTTAAAATTTGGCGTGAAATCTGTGAAGTCGTCGAAACTTCTGTGGAACAGCATTTAATTATGCCACCCGTCTCAGGAAAACGCATCTTAACTGAATCATTTCAACAACCATCAGCTGGTAGCAACACTGCCAATAATTGTGGTGGAGGTGGGACCAGTGGCAGTGGATGTGAGCTGTGCGATGAGACTTTCAAAACTCCTTTGGCTGTTCATCTTCGTATGGCTCATCCTGGTTGCGGTGGAGATTGTCTTGGCTATGGCTATAATTCAAACGGAAAATATACGACTGGTTGGTCAGGAGAATGTGGAGCTGGTGGAAGAGGAGAAGCTCCATGGTATTTGATGTGTCATGTTTGTCGAACACATTATTTAAGAAAAACACCAGCTGGTCATCATCAGGTTTTCATCGTTGTTTTCATAGATTAAAAAAAAAAATGGTTTCAGGAAAGAACACGAAGATGGAGAGAATTTCGTTTTTCAACGACAGCATCAGATGCCCGGCCTGAAGTGATAATCAAACAAAATGCATTATTTTTACTTGATCTAAATTCAAGACTTCAAAGTGAATCAAATGTAAATAAAAATTAATTTTTGAGGAAATTGAATTAATAAATCAGTTACAGATGTCATCAGCTGCAACTTCAGGTTGGACAATAAATCTTTTTCCAACTCATTCGAGCACACCATCAACAATGGCAAGAGATCAAAAAGGAAAATTTGATTCTAACTCGATCTTTGCTAAATCGTCTTATATGGCTCAATCTCTTATTAAAGCTGGATATTTATCGGATCCGGGCCCAAAAGTAAACTTTGTAATATCACCGCCTGGTAATGAAGATCATTGCTCATCCTTAACTCGTCCACCAAACGTCAACGTGCCGTTTGAACCGACTGAAGTTTTACAATCGCCATCGGCAGCACTTCGAACACTTTTCTCGAACACAAATCCATCAACATCAGCTCTTCTAAAAAGACCAGTTCTTGCTTTTTGTGTTGAGCATCATGATCTAAAGAGAATTCGAGCAGCGTGCGTCCAATCAGTCCGGCGTGCTGTCGCTTTCTCTCACGCTTTCAAAGTGTGGAATTGGTTGTTGAGAATGGTATCATCGGAAACAAGTGTATCCGATGTTATACTTCAATATTTAACATCTTTAACTTCTTATAATCGTTTAGCTGATTACATTTTGTCAGCTAAAAAGAATTCGGACGTTCTACCACATCCATGGCGATTATGTTTTTTAGCTGGGCCAATTGCTGGTGAAATGGTTTGTCAGCTTCACTCGTTTTTACACACTGTCTCAATTATTCTTCAATCTTCTGGAGTTGATGAACGTTTAAGATCGTTATGTTTTAAAGCTTGGACTTTACAATTGACAGCTCAAGAGCAGGTGCAACAACAAACATACATATTATTCAGTTCAAAAACGTCACTAATATCCAATAATTTCAGGATCTTCTTATACTGACCTGCAACATTCTGGCAACAGTGGGCGGAGTTTTATCAGATGTTTCTATCAACGAAATTTCAAGAGTCGAAAAAAATGAAGTTGATGTGAAAGAAATGCAGGATATAACGAAAATCATCAAAATCTCGGCAAGCAGTCGTCAAGCAATGGTCATTTGTTTAACAGATGAAAATAGTGAAACATTTTGGGAAAGTGGAAATGAAGACAAGAATCGAGCTCGAGTTTTGAATATTTCGTTAGAAGACAAAACATGCGGAGTACTTCTTTCGGTTTTCATTGATAATATTCGAGATGATAATTATCGCGTTTCATCAATCAATTTCCGTTCAGCACAACCAGATGGTGATCGAAGAGAGCTTAACACAGCAGTTCTTGAAACAGTAATTTATTCCTTTGCTTTTCTTCCAACATTTTCGAGTTTCAGAACTTTTCGGGTTGGGTGAAATGTTGCATTGCTGGAATCAAACATATTCAAGTAACAATGAAAGGACCGACTGTATCATCACGTGTTCGACAAATAATGGTTCTTGGCTTCACTGAATCAGCTGAAAAACCATCAACTCTCCCACCATCGTCTTCACATCATCTGTTCTTCAGCAACACTCAACGCGATGCATTTTCCCTTTTTCAAGCGATTTCATCACAAGCATTTTGTGGTGAATTATCGGAAGATGATACACTTCGTGAACGAGTCATTGATCTTCTGTTTAGTCGTGTACAATTATACCCGCTGCAGAACTATGTTTATAATCAAGTTGTACAAGCAATGGAAAGAGAAGTTGATTTGCTTTGTCATAAATCAAAACGGAATTATTCTTATTGTTGTGGTTTGATGGGTTTATTGGTTCGAATTTGTGATTCGCGAGGATCTCTCGATATTCTTGGTCAACAACGAAATTCAATTCTTACTTCGATCACTCAATTATTGATATTTTCTCCAGTTGTGGTTCAGCGTCAGTGTTTGAATTCTCTTGAATGTATATTTGGATCATTCAATCCGGCGAGTGTTGAAGTTTCAAGAGTTATTCGAAATCTTTTAATTGTGGTTGGTAAAGTTATTCAACTGCAAGTTCGAGATAAAGCTGCCCATACAGTTATCACAGTTCATCTTTGCGTAAATATTTATTTCTTAAAAATAATTTTGGAAAATGATTTTTGTTTATTTTCAGTCATCTGTATCAAATGCACCATTGTCATGGAGAGTTGACCGTCCAATTGATATTGATATTGGACGACAAACAGCTCAATTAATAACAAATATTTGGTAAATATTTTGTTTTCTGCTTTTTAATTTTCGTTTCTTTTTTCTCAGCAAAGGATCATATTCACAAGAATGGGCTGATGCAGCTCGTTGTGAACTAGCAAATTGTCTACTTGGTCTTATCCAAATCCCAGAATCATTATCATGCACCGATTCAACAAAGTCCCAAAAGCCAAGTGAATGTATTGTTGGATCAAAACGCTTCTGGATTGCCATCACTTCACTGGCATTGATGAAGGATAAACAATGGTTGGAGTTGTCGGATCGTTGGCGATTAGTGCAAGAAAAAGTTGAAGAAGAGCCAATCACAATGTGCGAGAATCATGACGATGGACATACAATTGCTCAAGTATTTTGTGTGGACTGCGATGTTGCTTTATGTAAAGAATGTTTTACTATAATGCATTTGCATAAAAAGAATAGAAATCATGGAGTAAAAAGTTTGATGCAATCCAGTGTTCAACCGGATATAAATATTCATCAAGGATGTGCAAGAATGAAGTTCATGAATCTTTTAATTTTATTTCACGGAGAAGCATTGAATGGAATGGTCGAAGTTGCAGCTGATACAATTTTTCCATCATCAACAACTTCAATGACATCAAATAACATGCAAACTTCAAATATTATAACTACTACAACATCATCGTCTTGCCGTTTTTGTGGCAATTCGGTTGCAATCGAAGATCAGAATCTTGAAGGCACATGCTTACATGAGGATTGTGTGAACTATGCAAAAACGGCATGCAACATTACACATCAATGCGGACATTTTTGTGGAGGAATAAAAGATGAAAATGATTGTCTTCCTTGTATGCAATGCAAGCAATCCGATGCTCATCAGGATGGCGATGATGTTTGTGTCATTTGTTTCACTGAACGTTTAGGAGCTGCCCCATGTATCAAGTTAGGATGTGGTCACATATTTCATTTACATTGCGTTCGAATGATTCTTGAAAAACGATGGAACGGTCCCCGTATTGTATTTCGTTTTCTGCACTGTCCCTTGTGCATCCAACAAATCTCTCACCCTGGAGTCGCTGATCTTATTGATCCGCTTCTTATTATTCGACAAGAAGTTATCGAAAAAGCAAAAATGCGTTTAGAATATGATGGTATTCTAGAGTCGCCAGCCTTAACAGATCCAAGAAGGTTTGGGGAAAAACAATGAAACTTGGTAGCTAGAAAAAAATGTGTGTTTTTTTTCAGTGAGTTTTATAATCAACCTGAAGAATATGCATTAGACCGATACATGTATGTATTATGTCACAAATGTAAAAAAGTTTATTTTGGTGGTGAAAGTAGATGCCAAGCGGCACTTGATACTTCCCAATATAATCCAGAAGAATTAATATGTGGAGCATGTTCCGACACAGAAGGTGTGCAAGTTTGTCCACGACATGGTGTTGAATATCTCGAATACAAATGTCGATTTTGTTGCTCAATCGCCGTTTATTTCTGGTAAACATCGATGATTTGTAATTGTCACCTTTCATTGTCTCATATCTCGTTTTCAGTTTTGGAACAACACATTTTTGTGCGCCGTGTCATGATGATTTTCAACGTCTCATGTCTTTACCGAAGCATATTCTTCCCGCGTGTCCTGTTGGCCCGAGATCAACACCAATGGATGAATCAACATGTCCGCTGAAGATGAAGCATCCACCGACTGGTGAAGAGTTTGCAATGGGTTGTGGAATTTGTAGAAATATTAGCACTTTTTAATTGTTAAAACTCCACCCACCCCATTCCCACTTCTTCAGACATTTCAAAAAAATCCCTGGTCAATTTTTTAGTTCTGTTAAATAATCATAATTTTTAATTAATTTGATCTCAAAAAAACATTGTTTTTCCTTTTTTTTAATTTTTTGAATTTTACAAATTGAACGATGCTTTCTTGTGTGTTTCCTATACGGGTGACTGACTATTTGTTCTCGTGCCAGCAAAAAAAAAACAAATGAATATAGTTTTATGGTTTTTTTCCTTTTTATTTTTTTTTCTGTCCGAATAAAATTATTTAAATAGAGTCGAGTGGGAAAATGTCATTAAAATAAAATTCAATTATTTTTTGATCAAACAGGAGCGTTTCTTTTTCGCCCCCCCCCCCCCCCAAAAAATTCTAACTGAATTAGGGAAAAAAGAAATTGGCGAAAATGGATGCCATTTCACATCTTTTTTTTTGTTTTCTTTTTTTCTCCCTTTAGGTTTAGAGAAAGAGAGAAAGAAAGAGAGAGAGAGAGAGAGAGAGATAGAAGAGAAATGAAATGGATGGATGGAAAAAATTGAGTGAGGTTTTTGTGAAGAAGAAATTCTGGAGTCGATGTGTTGTTTGGCTTGTATCATCTAGATTAGTTTCTCAAATGGTTCATTTACACATCGTCAGGCTTCGCAATTTTTTCTACTTTTTTTTTTTTTGGTTGTCTTCCAATATTTTCTATCTCTTTTAATTTTAATTTCTCTTTTTCTCTCTTTGTCATTCTCTCTCTCTCTCTCTCTCTCTCTCTCTCTCTCTATATATATATATATATATATCTTTCTATGTATTAGACTCATAGTTTATCCTTGTTTCTACTTTCGAGGGTTCTCTTCCACTTATAGAAGAAAAAAGAAAGAAGGAGAATGAAGATTTTGATTTTCTGCTTCACAAACCGAACAATTTGATATATTTTTTAGATAAAAGGAATCAGAAGGACATTTTTTTTCATGGCCGAGCTGAAGCTTTATTCCCAATTTATTTTCTCCCCCCCCCCCCCCTTTTCCTTCTCTTTCTTTCTCGAAAATCGATAGAGAAAAAATTGGTAGAAAATATGTGCTGTTTTCGATAACCAGACAGACGGTTAACGGTTACATTTAAAAGAAGTCATTTTTAGATTAAAAAAAAAGGGGGGGGGGGGACTAAATCACATATTTTTTCCCACATCTTTTCGCCGAGGGTCATATGTCACAAAATCAAACGATCCCCCTCCTCCACCCCATCTTCACTTTCTCTCCCATTTTTTTCCACATTTGAAGTTGAAGGATGGCAAGCTTAGCATGTTTGTGTGTGTGTGTGTGTGTTGCTTTTATCTTACTCCCTCTCCGTCTCTCTCTCTCTCTCTCCCTCTCTCCCTCTTTTTCTCTAAATCTCCCAACTCTATCACTCATTTTTTGGTTCTAAAACCTCCCCTCATTTCTCGTTTGTTTTCTGTTGTTTTCTGTTTTTTTTTTGTTGTTTTGTTTTGACAAAATTTCAAAACTAATTAGAAATCGTTTAATGTTCAGTTTTGTCGATTGTCGTTCGTCATATCCACGAAAAAAAAAGATCGTTTTGAAATCCTCTCACCAAAACCAATTCTCGTCTTCTTTTTCCAAAACTGTGTTCTTCCACACTTTTTTTGTTCACCCTCTCTCTCTCTCTCTCTCTCTCTCTCCCATGAAAAATCCGGGAAGGGTAGAGGGGGGGAGGTGGTAAAGGATAATAAAATTTGGAAAAAAAAGAATGAAAAAGTGTAAAATTTTGTTTTATTGCTTCTCATTATATCCTCTTCAGTTCTTTTTTTTCTTCAGAAGTTTGAAGAGTTATTAAATTTTTTTCTTCTTTTTTTTTTCTTGCCGGTCCCCCACTTGTTCATTTTCTATTCGTTTTTTTTTTCTTTGCATTTTAGTTATAATAATTCTCATTCATCTTCATTTTTTTTATGCCACAGAAAACTACTAAAAATTGAACAAAAAAAACTTTGCTCTGCCACCCGTCACTTTCAGATTTTTCAAAAAAAAAAAATGTAAAAAGAAAAGATTTTTCGAGGGGAAAGAAAATGTTCAAAGACTTTTTTTTTTTTTTTTCAAATTTCGCAGTTTTTCTCATTTCCTTTTATTTCGTCAATTTGAACGAAGATATAAATGTTTCTGACACTCGTTGTTCCTCATTAGTTGCTCAACAAAAAAGAAAGAGCAACTAATCATTTTTTTATTTTTTCCCATCCAATTTGCCGCTTTCTTTTTTTTTTCAATTTTTTTTCAATAAAAATACCAATTTTTTGTTGTAGGAAAAAAAAAAGAAGAAGAAGAAACATAAAGAGAAAGGGAGAAAGAGAGAGAGAGAGAGAGAAAAAGAAAGGATCGTGGTCGAATGTCAAAATCAATTTCGATTCCGCAGGCGTTGAACGACTTGAAGCGGAATTCGTTGCGTCGTTTGAGCAGTGCTCGTAATAATCGAAAATCAATACCAAACACCATCACGACAACGCCATTATCGGGATTTGTGATTCTTGTTGAAAAAGAGGAGGACGATGTTCGTTTATATGGTTCGGAAGAAAAAGCGATTTATTTTTGAGCAAAAAACATTTTTTGTTTTGTTTACAGGAACAGCTGCTGAACGTGCCGGACTTTCAGTTGGCGATGAAATTGTGGGTGTCAATGATATTCAAATTGAGGGAAAAAAGTATCAAGAAGTGTTGGATCATATTCAAGAAGTAAATCAACAATTTTTGAGAAAGAAAAATGTGCAAAATAATTGCAGTGTATTCGAAAAAAAATAATTCAACTAAAAGTGCGAAGAAAAGCTCTTGAAATTCCAGCTGAAAACGAAGCTTCCGTCTTCAATTGTCAGTGCTTTTTCTTCTCACATTTTTGTTTTTTTCTAAACTTTAATTATTCAGGTGTTTCTTCAAATCGTTTAATTACTGATGCTTACCTTGTTTCTGTCGATAAAGATCATATTAAAGAAGTAACAAAACGTTTGAAAAAGTGAGTAAATTTACAATTTCTTACGTTTATTGATTTTTTAAATGTTTATTAGTGAATTGAAACTCTCATTTAATTTATTTTTTGAGTGGATTTTATCGCTGAATTCTCTCTCTCTCTCTCTCTCTCTCTCTCTCTCTCTCTCTCTCTCTCTCTCTCTCTCTCTCTCTCTCTCTCTTTCTCTTTCTCTCTCTTAAATATATTTGAAAGTTTATTAAATAAAACTTCAAAATTCTTCTAATTATTTCTTCTCGAATTCGAATTCAGATAACAGAAAAGCTAAAACTTCTTCTTCTTCTTCTTCCTTTTTTTCAAGTAAAAAATATCAATTTTCACCTCAAAATTATTCATTTTTCCTTATTTTATTTTTTTCCTTCTCTCCTGCTGCTACTATGCTGTTTATTACTTCTCACTAAATTGTACACACATTGAATAACCCTTCAATTTTCTCACCAGCCACCAAAAAAAAAGGGATGAGACTAATGAGGATCTTCCTCCATTTTTTTATCGAACAATATTTATAATAACAATATTTTCCTAGCTTTTCGCAAAAGGTATCGTTTTCTTCCGTTTTTTTAGCTTAAAAGGATCTTTTTTCCACATTTCTCTCTCTCTCTCTCTCTCTCTCTCTCTCTCTCTCTCTCTCTCTCTCTCTCTCTCTATCTCAATCAACACTTCGTGTCTCGAGTTTGTCATCGTCGTTGAAGATTCTCTAAACTTTTTTCTCCACTCAATTCTAATTAATGGCCTTGGGAAGAGAGAGAGAGAGAGAGAGAGAGAGAGAGAGAGAGAGAATCTATAAGAAGAACCCTTTTTCAAGGGTCAAGGAATTTGAAATAAATGTTTTGTACTTATTACGAAATGATTTACCTAATCCAAGTTTGAATTCTGCCGAGATTTTGAAAAAAATAAAATCATTTTTTCTTTGAACATTTGAAAAAAAAAAAAAAGAAAAAGAATAAAATCTATGATTTTGTTCATTACAATCAAGGTTACAACATCGAAATATTAAATATTATCATTTCTTCATTCTTTTTTATCATCTTCAAGTCAAAAAATGATTAATCATCGGCTGATATGTGTTTTTTTTTCGGTGATTAGCACCTTTTTATATCAATTTAATCAGTTTTTTTTTCATTCATAAAAATATCCTTCTTCTTTCGTTTTTTCTTTGTTGTATTTTGGCGTCAACGAGTTTTCACTGTCTCATAATTTTTCTTTCGTTTTTTCTTTCCAATAGTTTTACCATTTTGTTTTACGGAACATTAAGTTTTATTAAAAAAGCGACCTCTGCGGAGAAAAAAAATAGGATTCAAGTAAAATTGTTTCGAAAAAAAATGCATATTTTGTTCGTTTTCTCACTCCCCCCGTGAAGAGAGAGAGACTCACGATGGATCAACATTTTCTTTCTCTTTTGTTATTTTAGTTGTCCTGACTGACTGAAGGCTTCATCATTGCACACATCACCACCAACTATGTATTATGTATTGGTTAGTTATTTGTCAATGTTCACACACTACATAGTACATTGTATGTACATCAATTGACATGTAAATATGTACATTCAGTGTGTTCGACCAGCGACAAAAATCGAAACCAAATAAAATCAAATAAATTTTGTGCATACACAAAAACCAACAACAACAACAATAATAATTAATCTGAGACGACGACGACGAATGAAGAGAGGAGGAGGGGGAAGAATTGAGAGAAGCTTCTCGGTTTTTTTCTTTCGTCAGCATTCATTTTCAATTTTGGTCGCATTTGAATTTTGTTATATTTGCTTATTGACAAATTTCTCATATTTTTAAATCTTTATTTTTGCTCATTTCAACGTTTTTTTTTGAAAATTTATTCCTCCTCTTCTTTCCCCAGAATTATACGATAAAACCAACCCCTCATCATTATCCATTTCAATCGATCGCTATGTGTTGTTCCTCGAAATTGTAGTCAATTTCTCGAAACGCTCTGATTATTGAGTTAATAACAGTGATTTTCACTCTCTCTCTCTCTCTCTCTCTCTCTCTCTCTCTCTCTCTCTCTCCTCTTTTATAGTATTTACTGCTACCTCACCTATCTCCAATTAAAACCGGGGGCTACCTCCAGCCTATGCTAATTTTAGTAATCTTTGCATATGTGTGTACATTTGGGTGTACCAATACCGACCGCGTCCCCCTTCTTCCCACCCCACCCCCACCCCACCCCCACCTCTCTGTCTCCCCTCTTTTCCTTCCCGTTTTTAACCTCAGCTCTACGTTTATTTTGTGTCGGCGGTTTTTACCTACCAACGCAAACCTCACATAATTCTCATTTTTTTTTATTTTCAGAACGAAACCTGTATTGACGTTCGTTTTTTTTAGCAAAAAAAATGTTTGACACGAGTTTTATTGTTTTTGTCATCTCATATTTTATCCATCGTAATCGGTTTTTTTTTTGGTTCATTTTTTCTCTAGAAAAATCGAAAAACCATTTCGTATTAATATTGATTTTATTCATGTTTTCCTTTTGTTATTTCATAAAAAGGAGGGGGTGCGGGGGTGGAGGAAGAAGGGTTTCAATTCTTTTTTTTTTTTCAAAAATTTTGATTTTCTACTTATCGTCCTGAAAGAAAGAAAAAGTTCACCAAGACAAAACCAAACATAATTTCGGTGAAAAAGGTTATAAGTCGGTGAGTAAACACAAATCCCAAAAAATTGCTGGGTTTTGGGGTTGAAACCGTCGTTGGATGACTTTGAAAAACTGGAAATTTTATTGTCAGCTTGTCAAAATGAAGTTTAAATCGAATGAAAGAAATTATTGAAAGTTGGCAAAATTTCCAAAGAAAAAATCTGACGACGAATAAAATGATTGGAAATTTCAAGAAGAAATTAAAATGAAATTGATTTGAAACCGCAAGAAGGAGCTCGGATTTTTTTCAAATTCGATGATAAAGAAAACAAGAAAAGAATTTGATGAAGATTGAAATTTAATAATAAAATGTTAAAAACTTGTGATAACTGGACATCAAAAAATCGAGTGATGACTATTCGGCATTCCCTCCCTATTTTGTCACGTTTGATTCATTTTTGTTGTCTTTAATCGGATGCGAGTTTAAAAGTAAAAAGAGAGCACGCTTCGGCTTCGGCTTCAGACAAAATGACATTGAATTTCTCAAAATCACTTTCAGATGTTCTCATTTAAGATATGAATCTTTTCTCGATCGTTTTTCGCTTCTTTTTTTTCTTTCTTTTTGTTGTCTTTTTATTTATCTTTCAACATCATCTTTACTTTTACCAAATCGATTTTTTTTCCATTTCTTTTCAAATGTAAACACACGGGCAATTTTTACCATGTAAAAAGTGAGACATTTTATACATTTTAATAAATAAACAAATCATTAACTTGTTCACATATTTACAGTTTTTGTCATAAAACATTTTCCGCGAATGTTTTTTGGTTATAAAAAAAGCTTTTCTAGAGCTTCTTCAATTGTGCCAAGTTTTTTACTGAATTTTTATTGACTGATGACACCAAATCTGGTTATATAGTTTTGAAATTTTCCAAAACATTTTCTTCGATTTTTCATTTTTATTTATAAAAATATTCTGATTAAAATTGATAAGCGACTGAACGTATTTTGCTTGATAAATCAAAATGCCCTTTTACATGGGACACTTTTCTTCAAATAGAAACTTGTTCGACATTTATTAAAGAATTTTATTTAAAGTTTTCCTTTTTTTTTCTTTTATGCTCTTTTCCTCTTTCTCTCTCTTTCTCTCTCTCTCTCTCTCTCTCTCTCTCTCTCTCTCTCTCTCTCTCTGTTTTTCAAATTTAATTAGAAATTTTTCTTTTCTCCTGAGAGAGAGAGAGAGAAGCATTTCTTATTCAACAAAAATATTTTGTTCTAGTTTATCACATTTCTTTTCAATTTAATAACAGTTTTTTCAGACATTTTTATTAAAAAAAAAAGAAGAAAACTTTCAACTTGAAAAAAAATTATTTTATTATTGTCGGTGGTTTTTTTTTGAAGTTTCTCTTTTTTTTTTTTTTTATTAAACCATAAATTGTTGTTTATTCACATTTATGTACATAAAATGATTCATTTTTTATTTTATTTCTCTCTTCTTATCATTCAAAAAAAAAAAAGTTTATTTTTTGCTCATTTTTTCTTTTGATTTTTTGACTCATTGTCTCTTATCAATCAGTTAATTTTTATAGGGAATATCCTCAGGTCAATATTTATGACATGGAGCATATTGCAGCCTCATCGGCTCCTCCTCCGCTCCCTCCAACAACTGCGCCACGAAATATATCGACGACAAATAATAATGGAACGGGCGGCATCGAACGCGGAACTCTACGGCGACCACCCGAAGCATTTGAAATGCAGGAGAAGAAGCGCAAAGAACACGAGAATCAATTTTTGAGAAGTTCGTTGAGAAAATCGAAAAAGTTGCAAGCTTTGGCTAAAAATGTTGCTGAATCCTCAATAAGTTTTTGAAAATCGAAAAAAAATTTTTTTTATTTTTATGGTTTTCAGAAGAACCAAAAGTGACATCTTTTGCTAATCCGGTCGCTGAAATTGCATCAAAAGATCCACGTGGAACATTAAAGACTCGTGTCGAAACCACAAAAACTGGTTCCACGTGTATTTCAATAAGTGACGAGCCGAAAATTGATAAAAATCGAGATAGTGGTGAGCAAAGAAAAAAAGAAAAAGAAAACAAAAATGAAGAATTCTGAAAATAATTTTTTTTCAGAATTAGATGAAGTCATAATTTCTGTTGAACGAATCGCATCAAAATTATCCTCATTAAATGGACACGAGAACGATGTGGCAATATTTCGAGATTTTTTCGCAGCTCCACCAATTCAGGCGGCAATTGAGCAAACCGTCAAGTCGAATGGCGGTAATCGTGGGAGCAGTAATTGCGGCGGAACAACGTCATCGGGTATCGGAACCGATTCTGGTGGTGAGACGTCAAGCTGCACGTCGTCGTCGCCTGTTCCGCTGATAGACGATGTCACAAAAGATGTGACGTCATCAACGTCTTCTACAAATGTGAATGTGAAAGTTGTATCTGTTGTAAAACATGAAGACAGTTATTTGGTAATTACTTCAATATTTCTTAAATTATCGATTGATTTATTTATTCAGGGAGCAACAGTACGAAGTGAAGATAACAAAATAGTTGTGGGAAGAGTTGTGAAAGGAGGAATTGTCGAAAAAATGAATCTTTTTCAAGAAGGTAAAAATTGCTTCTTCAATTTAAGAAGAATCTAATTGAATTTCCTGAAGGTGATGAACTTCTTGAGCTGAACGGTGTTTCATTAAAAGGCAAGCAAGTTAATGAAATCTGTGACATTTTGCGAAATCTATCCGGGGAAGTGAACTTCGTTGTTGCCACCAAAGAAAAGAACGAGAATGACGATGAGACGAGAATTGTGAATCGATCGAAAGTTCAACATGTTCAACATCTTCGCGCTCTATTTGATTATGATCCAGAAGACGATGTTTATGTGCCGTGCAAGGAATTGGCGATGAAGTTTCAACGTGGCGACATTTTGCATGTTCTGAATACAAGCGATGAGAATTGGTGGCAAGCATATCGAGAAGGAGAAGATATTTCTCATTCATTGGCTGGCTTAATTCCGAGCTCGTCATTTCGACAACAGTTTGCTGCTTTCTTTGTCTTTTTTGGATTTCTTGAAATTGTTGATTTGTAGAGTTGTGATTTATGCTGATGAAGTGGAAAAAGATCAAGAATCAAAACGAAAAGAATTAAGGAAGAAAAACAAGAAAAAAGGCGAAGTTAAAAAGGGTGCTGATGAGGAGAATTTACCATCAATTTCTATTTATTCCGGTTTGGCAATACAACATTTTTCGATCAAAGAGCAGCAAAAGAAAAAATGTGGAAATTTCCAGATCTTCTAACATATGAAGAAGTTGTTCTACAACTTCCAAAAGCAAGTCATCGTCGACCAATTGTTCTATGCGGCGCTGAAGGTGTTGGTTGTCTTAAACTTCGCGATCGTCTCCTAGAATCGGATCGTATCACACTTGCCTGTCCAGTTCCGTGTAAGCAGCCGATTGTTAATACGTTCTCATTTTTCTGTCGTCTCACATTTTCCAGACACTTCAAGGTCTGCAAAAGAAGGCGAATTCAATGGAGTTCATTATCATTTTGTGACAAAACAAAAGTTCAATGAAGAAGCAAAAGTTTTTGTTTTGTGCTCTTCACCTTTTCTCAACGTTTTTTTTTTATTTTCAGCTCGGAAAATTTGTGGAATATGGAGAATATCAAAAAAATTGGTATGGAACATCGAAAAAAGATGTGATCAATGTAATTCAACGCGGCAAAACATGTGTGATGACATTAAAACCAGAAGTGATTCAAAACCAAAATACCAAAGAGGCAAAAAAATGAAGCTTTTCTATAATCTCATTTCAGAGTCTTGGAGCAATACGCTGTCCAGAAGTTCAACCATTTATTATTTTTATTGCTGCTCCATCTTTACATGTTCTGCGTCGACAACGTGAGTTTGAAGGAACATTCGGCACAAAAGATGATGAATTGAAAACTATTCTGACACAGTCGAAAACTATTGAACAGGTTAGATCTCCTCTCGCATCTTGATAAAACTCTCAGTCAGCTGATTTCATTTGTATTTAGAAATTTGGGCATTTATTCGATGGAATTCTTGTCAATATTGATTTTGATAAATCTCTTACTGAACTAAAACGAATGCTTACAAAAGTAAACACAGAACCAACATGGGTTCCAGCATCGTGGACATCATGAATACTTTTTTTTTCTTGATTTCTTTAACTAGTTTAGATTTATTTATTTTTTCTTTTTTTTTTGGCAACGGTGACTCATTTTTTATTGCTTTTTTTCATTAAAAAAAAATCAATATTTTCTTTCTCAGTTATTTGATGTGTATATCATTCCATAATTAGTCCGTTGAATTTAATGGGTAATTTCTTATTTTTTTTTGAGTTTTTCTCGTTTGTGATACTTTCATTTTTTGCATTTTATTTCTTTTCGTGTTTTGTTAAACTTAAATTTCAATAAAATAAAACTTTTAAAAAAATTTAAGCAAACTCTGGATAAATGAGACTTGCTCTTTCCATTCCGCATCTCGACTTATTTATTAATGTGGACCTAAAACACTTATTTAAGATTGAAAATAAAACTGTAAAATGAATAAAGTAGTAAAAACGAAGTATTATTTTTATTATCGAGTTAAAGAATATGTATTGTGTGCACCATTACTCACTCCATTGTTGCGGATGTGATGGAGAAGAAGAAGAGGGCAGTTGGGTTGAGCCACGTTCACAGGTGGAGGGGACTTTAGGATCCAATCCGTTTCTATATTAATTTTTATTCTTTTACTTGTTTTGTTATATCAATAACTTACACCATTTATTTCGTTATATCTATGCTTCTTTAGTTAATAAATAATTCTATAAGAACTTGTTGTATGTATAAATCTTATCAAAATTATTCTGCTCAGGAATCCGTAGAATACCGTAAATTTGGTCGAAAAAATTTAAAAAACAAATTGTGTTTTTCCCGCATCAAGTACGGTATCACAAATTTAGTTTTTGACCTGATCTCAACAAAATGAAACAAAAAAGAACTGACTTGTTTTACTCTGTCATTTATTTGCGCTAAAAATAAATAATAAAAAAGAGAAATATTTCTTTCTATTAGCTTCAACCTTTTTTAAACTTAAAAAAAATAATTGGAATAAAAATACCCTATTCATCAATTAAAAAGCAATGCAATTTCAATTCATTTTCTTTATCGTCTTCGGCAAGTGCTCAAGATATAAGCAACAAAAACACATATGATGATGTCATGAGGAAGACCGACACATGAACGTTATGGAATTTGGAAAACTGGGGGCAAATAGTATTTCATACATGATAAGGCGTGCCACATTTTTATCCAATTCTACTAGAAGCACTAAAATGTTGCTATTAAGAGATGATATGAAACGTTTAAACTGTACAAATGGGGCAAGTACAACATATGTAAAGCCATTATTGTTTTACAAAGCGAAAAGATAGCTGTTCCGAGTTCATGTCTTGTATGGAGATTTTCAATTGAAGCATTGCCTTCATACCCAACACGTTCGCGCCTTTGAAGTGGCTGTGCGAGAGGTCGCACTCGATCACGGAATTTTCCTCCTAAAATGAGAAATTTGAATCATTAAAAGTATAGTCATACAATTGAAAGTACAAAAACTAAACCTGAATAGAGACAGGAAGAGCCGAAGGAATCGCGTCGGAGCCCGTAAGTTTGCTGATCGTTTTCTCATCGAGGAATGTGCAATTCGATCCCGTGTCGACCAAGTACCACACTTTGACGATTGGCGCACTAGGCTTATTGGCACGACGACAATTGAGGCACACCATTAGTCGATTATTCGGTCCGTAAATAACGCCTTCTACAGGAAATGCTGGCGATGTGAACGATCCAGCACTCAAATTTTCGATGCCAGTGTAGTCGCCGAGCTAAAAACATAGGATTAGAAATAACAAGGAAAAGTTAGAACAAAAAATTATATAATATTATTAATAATATCTCACATGATTAAGAAAAGCGTCGTTGATGTCCGTCAACATCATATCATGTTGAAAAGCCGGCAGTGCTTCCATCATTTCGAACGAGTCCTCTTTGTTGTCAGACGATGAGGAACTCTAAAAAGTTCCTTTTTAAAATGAAAAAAAAAAACAAAAATAAATACCTTGTTCAATTCGCTTTCCATCTTGGACTACAACGGAAAAAAACGACGGAGAAGGGAGAGCGGTCTGAAAATAAACAATTGAACAATAGTTAAAATCAAACTATCTTTAATAAATCTACATTATAAAAACAGAATTTAATGAAAGAATGCCAATGCTGGCTGTCTCTCGTTCCTCTGCGTCTCTGGTCACGCGTCTCTGCTGCCTTCCACTCTAGCCCAACGCGTTTGCGTGTTGCGTCGCGTGTGTCTAGTTCAATTGGGGCAAATGTGTGATAATTCTATCATTCTGTTTTGATACATCAAATACTAGAAGTGGATAATAGTAATAATAAACATCTTCTTCCATGAAAATGTAATCTTTCGTTGATTCATAGTAACTATTTCTGAACTCTTTAGCAAAATTGTATTGTTGAACTGCATTGAATTTATCAAAATCAAATTTTAAGCACTCATATGGATATCTTTCTGAGTTTAGTTCCACATAAATTTCTTCAAGTCCACAATTATCAAATTTTGCAGTATTGAGATAGTTATTGTCTCTAGCAGTTTGAAATGCTATGACAAGGTATTTTATCTTATCATATTTAGTTCCTAGTTTCCAAGTAAATTCTCTATTACCATTTGGTATGTTATAACTTTCAAATTGACGAGATATAAAAGGCATTACAACTAATTTATTAATTTCAAAAATGTTTAGAAGTTTGTTTTGCATCTGCATCAAAATTGACCGTTTTTACGCTCTTCTTGAGGTTTTTCAGGCCCTATCTCGGTTAATCTTGAATTTCATTGAACGAGACTAGTGCCAATCGATAGAACGCACTTGATTCTAGTAGGTTAGTCTCTTTTAGGGCTTTAAATGGGCCTTGACTGCTCAGGAATCCGTAGAATACCGTAAAACGGGCCGTTTTTTAGGCTCTTTTTGTCCAGTGTCTACATTTCATTCTTTTAAATGTTGGTTTCCATTCTCAAACCTGTGTTTTAAAATGTAGTTTTTATTCAAAATTAAACCGGATTGTTCAAAGATAATTTTAGAAATATGAAAATTGGGTTTCAGCCATTAAACAGAATTGTTTCAACTAATCCAATTTTTTTAAAGTAAAATCGCCAAAAAAAAGTTGTGGTACGTAACCGGTTGAATTTATTTTTAATCCAATCAACCTTTTTACAAAATATTATAAAAGACATTTGGCTCGTTGGTTACTTCGTATTATTTCAATTTCAATGAACATTTCAATGTTTTCCAAGCCATTTTTCAACAAAGTTGTAATTATAACCGGATCATCAAGTGGAATTGGAAGATCAACGGCTATAAAGTTTGCTCAAGGTGGAGCTCGTGTTGTAATCACTGGAAGATCTTCTGAACGAGTTGAAGAAACAATTGTTCAATGTATTGCTGCTGGCGCAAGACCATCAGATTTATTAGATGTTTGTGGAGATGTGATGGATGACAATTTTTGTGACGAGCTTATTAATAAAACAATTCGAGCTTTTGGAAAATTGAATATTTTGGTAAGTCAATTTTTTGGTGTCAGCAAAATAATTCACTTTTTTTAAAAGATCAACAATGCTGGAACTCTTGAACTTGATCCAAATGGTAAAGAAGGATGGGAAATGTCAGTTGATGTAATGGATAAATCAATGAAATCCAATTTTCGATCGTAAGAAAATATTTTATTACAAAAAAAAAAAAAGGAAAAAAAATGATAATTTCAGTGTTTTGGTTGTAACTCAAAAAGCAATTCCATATTTAATTCGGACAAAAGGAGATATTGTCAATGTTTCAACTTTTCTTTCTTCTGGTCCTTTAGGAGTAATGTCAATGCCTTATTACGCAATTCCAAAAGCGGCTCTTGATCAAATGAGCCGATCAATGGCTCATGAATATATTTTGAAAGGTGTTCGTGTCAACACCGTAAAGTAAACTTTCATTTTGTCTTTGCTCTTTTTCTTTTCAAACATTTTTTTTGTTACAGCCCAGGACTTGTGTCAACTTCATTCTTTGCAAGAATTGGAGTCGGTGAAGCAATTGCTCGCCAAATGGAAGAATATGTTTCAAGTAAACCCGAGTATATTCCACTTGGACGTGTCGCTACTTCTGAAGACGTTTCCGAAACAATTCTGTTCTTGGCCGACCGTGAACGATCCGAATGTATTGTTGGACAATCAATTATTATTGATGGAGGGTCGAGATTGTGTTGCAATATTGACATGTCAGATTTTAAAGAAAAGATGAAGTAATTTTTTCGAATTTTACCGCTTCTTTTTTATCCTTGAAAATTAATTGAATAAAGATTTAGAAGTTTTTATTTTTTTGAATAATGAAAACCCGAAACTAAAAAAATACAATTCAAATTGTTGCTCCTCCCCAAATTTCAGGTCAAATAATTTTATTCTTGAAAAATCTTCAAAATTTCAAATCAAAATTTTCATTTTTAATATTTTTAGTTTTTGGAAAAAAAATCGAAAGTGAATTTTTTTTTTAATTATTTTTTTTACATAAAAAGCATTTTAGTATAAAAGAAAACCCCACGTGCTGTGTTTTTAACTACCTACGTAGCTCACTTGAATAAGCGAGACTTTTTCTGCGCCTTTTTTGCTAACAAACTGCTTTATATAGAACACCTACAGTGTCATTTCAAAGCTTTGTATATCACACACCAGACTTATTCCGAAACAATTAACAAACTATCTGATAGAGCTTTTCAAAAGCTATCCAACGGTATATAAATCATTCTGTATCTCTACGATATATTGGTGCGAGCTCCTTGTAAGTATCAGCAGCAAAAAAGGCGCACAAAAATCTCAAAGTACCAGCAGTTGAAAATCGTTTGAGTAATTTCTCGAAACATTTTTCGATACTTTACAGTTGTGCACTGGAGCGAGATTACTTCGTAGCTAGCTAGAAACAATTAAAGCAAAAGAATACACTACATAAAGACAAAAAATGGTTTTAAAAAAATGAAAATTTATAAAAAATCCACATTCCTTATTATTATTTTTTGATCTTCTTTACACAATCGAGCAATTGAAACCAGTGAAACCTGGAAAAAAAATGTGAGAAACCATGAAAATTCGAATTTCTAAACTTTTACCTCATTTGGAATTTGTGCATCAGTTTCAGGTGTTGACAAAAATAATCCGTAATGAGAAATCCCATCGTATTTTCGATTCAAATTTAAAACGATTTGAATTGCTTCAGCTACGCTGGTTTTTGGTGACAACAACAATGACTTATAATTGGATTGTGGCGATATGTTGTGATCGAAAATCCGCACCAACATTCCTGATGGATTCTGGAGTAAAATGAATCGTGACATTCCAGTCGGATGACAACGTTGCAATTCCAATGGCCGAGCATCTGATTCTAGTTTGAGCAACGTGACGACTGGCGATCCGGATGCTCTTGTTGTGAGCTCCATCCATAACTCGAAAAGGTTCGGATCGCGACACGTCAATTTGAGTGTGCTCAAAAATTTCTCAATGACACTTCGACAATTTGTTGCAGTCGTTGCTCGAATCGTTTTATAATCGGTGCATTGTTTGACGTGGCGAGTATCAACTCGAAGGTTTCCCTTCAATGATCAAAAATTCAATAAAATCAAATTATTTTCATAATTCAAAACAATACCACATCTGAAAAATCTGAAACTGAACTATCAGTCGAATTCAGTGAAAGCATTGAATTGCTCCGACTCGTTGTTGGAACTCCAAGCAAAGTATCATCAAGAAGTGACATCATTGAAGTTGAATGTGCCGACGGTGATGATCCTTAACATTCTCAATAATTTTTCCAAAAAAATTTTTGTAAATTGAATTATTACCGGATGATGTTGATGAGCTTAACGTATTTGTTGAAGCTCCACCAGATGATCGATTATTATAGGATGATTTCACTTGATATTTCAGCATTTTTCCATCCAAATTCGTTTTCTATAAAATTAAATTTGCGAAAAGAAATGATAAGGTGCAAAATGATAAGACAAACAAAAAAGGGATAAAAGGATCTTGAAATGTGATCGGAACGATAATTCAACAATCCATCATATATATTATATATTTATATTTATATATAATCAATATTAGCCAAGAAAATAAAAATCAAAGATATTTGTTTTCAATTTCTAATTCGGTGAGTGACAACACAAATAATGAAAAATAGTATCAAAAAAAAAAAAATGTCGTTTAAACGACAATTACAATGATAATTAATATTCAAGAGAAATAGAAGACAAATCGATAATATCTCAACTGGTTAAATTCAAAAAAAAAACACTAAACATATTAGCTAATTATGATAGTAATTTACTTTTTTTTTCCCTTTCCCCCCTCATTAATTTAATGACTAAAAATCGTTCGATAATAGAATGTTAAAAAAGCAAGTTTTTCTCTCTAATAAAATGAAATTTTCATAATCTTTAAAAGAAAAAAGCAAATGAAATTCATTAGGAAATGAAAAGATTAAAATTTGACATGTTTGATTAAGCTACACACAACATTTATACAATCTCCTGTTATGAATTTTATTATAATGTTTCATCAAATACCCTCCCCCCGTTCATCGAACAAATTTGTCTGCGGTGGGGAGTTTAAAATCGGTGTCAAATTACAACTTCACAAAATGATGTGTAATGGGCACAAATTGAAATTTAAACAAAAAATCATTATCGAAATTCAGCACAAACCAAATTCGTTTTTTCTTTTTGTTTCAAAATCAATTCTATTAAAACCGAGTATGTAGGAGCAAATAGGGAGAAAAAAAAAGTGTGTGAGAAAAAAAGGAAAGAAAACGACGGTTTCGATGATTCGTTGAACAAATGACGCGTGAGTCAAAAGATCAATGGACCTTGTTGATTTCAACAATAACAAAAAAAGAATCGGAGAAAAAAAAAGAAGAAGAAAAAGAAAAAGAAGATGAGGATGATGAGGATTCTTTAATAATCACGGAACAGTTTAATATCCTTTTAAAATTCAAATTATAGATTCCATGTGTGATACAAATTGATCGGATTAAATAAAAGACGATGATTGAAAAAGAAAAAAAAATCAATAAATCGAAAAACAAGTGAGTCAATTGAAATTGAAAATGTCGAAAAGAAGGACATACATACATACATACATATGTACGTATCCTCACCTCCCTCCCTACCCCACCCCCACCTTCCTTACCCTTCACCACCATCAAACCTCACCACAAATTGTAATTAATCTTTTCTGGTCGTCGTTGTCGATGATATTCATTCTATATACCCCAGATCTATCTATATATCTATTTGCGCAACTTGTCAAAATAAAACAACGTCGAAAATTGTTTTGAGCATTCAAATGTGATTATTTTTTGTTGTGTGTAACGGCGGAGTGTTGTATTGAAATATTTAAAAAGAAAAAAAAACTTCGTTGCCTTTTTTCAAACTCATAAAAAAAGCGTAGATGGAAAAAATGTACATAATACAGAGAAAAAGATGTCATATGTATATGTATGTACATGGTATCTATGTATTTATGTACATTTTTGTGTACATTTAGATCAAGAGGAGCGCTTCCTTTTCATACAAAACGTTGTAAATGTACATAAATACTATGTAATGATATTAAATTAAAACTAAAAAAAGAAAGAAAGAAAGAAAGAATAATATTTTTTCAAAAAAAATAATAAATAAAGTTGAGTTGTTTTGGTGAAACTGAATAAATCCGCCCCCTTCTTCATTGTATTTATTACACTAGTAAAAGTGGGCGGGGCCAAGACGTTGACGGTTGAAAAAGTATTAAAAAAATGTGTTAAACTTCCCACGTTTAAGTGTCAGCTTGAGATTTTTTTGTTCTAGAAATGATGGAAAAAAAAATCTTTTTTTTTTCCTTCTCAATTTTATCACATTTTTAAATTTATACCATGAGAGATGATCATAGACAGGGATGATGGATGGTCTGCGAACAAAAAGGAAGTTGACTTTGATTGAGGGGGGGAGAAAAGTCGAGAAACATCTGGTTTCAATTCAATTTCATTTTATTCAAATCAGATGCCTACACTCCTCATTTTGTAGTTCTTCGTAGATTTCATTAAAAATGTTGTAAACTTTAGAATGAAAAAAAATAATCTTTTTTTAGAGTTTTTTTTCTAAAATTACAGCCCTCTCTATACAGATTTTGAATTATTACAACAAAAAATGAGGAAAGGCAGAGGGAAGGGTCGGATTTTTTAAAAACGAATCGATCACTGAATGGCAGAAGAGTTTGAATTTTCATTTTTTTTCGTTTTTTTTTTTTGTAAATTACCATGTTTTATGACCCAAAACCTTGTTGTTGTTTGAACCGGTAAATCCGGTTTAACCTCATCGGATTTATCACAATTACCAAAACAAAAAATGAAAAAAAATTGGAAAGTTACGTAATAATAACAGCAAAATGACGTCATCAAACAAAAAAAAAATCATTTTTTGATTTTAAATAAATTTTCTCCCAAATTATTCGATTTACCAACCATAAAAAAGGGAAGGGGAAAATCGATTTAAAGAATGTCAGTCAATAAAAAATCAAAACTATGTCGAGAAGAGGGGAGGGGAGAGGGGGGAGCTGATTGATTTTAGGCTTAATGAATTGACAACATATCATCTACTTGATAGTGGCAAGTAAAAAAATGTGAGAAATTTATTAAGCTGATTGAACATGACACCTTGTAAATTTCACACACCACACACACAGTACGTAAAGAGAGAGAGAGAGAGAGAGAGTAAGAGAGAGAGAGAGAGAGAGAGAGAGAAAGAGAGAGAGAGAGAGTGAGAGAGAGAGAGAGAGAGAGAAAGGAAGACGAAAGAAGACAATATTAAGCAAATACAATAATTTGTATTTTTTTCAAATGTTCGCTTGATTATTTGATCAACTGTTCGAATTGATTGCCATATCGAAAATTGAAAAACATGTTTTGAAAATAAAAATGAGAAGGGTGTGGGGGATTTTTTCAAAGTTGAGAAAATTCAATTTGTTAAATTTGTTCATCAAAGTTTTAAAACCAAAAAAAAAAAAAAAACGAAAAGAAAAGAAAAAAATTGAGATCCGGAAATTATTCTTTAATCATAATAGCACATATGTGGATCAATTGACGATCGATAGGCAATTATTATCAAAACAATAATGGCAATTAGAAGCCACATGTTGGATTCAGAAGCATAGAATATCTGAAGAAAATGTGATCTTTTTTTTTTTTTTGAATTTGAGTTTCAAATTAAAATAATTTTTGCTTTTTACTTCTTCTAAAACTCGAAATTTGGTTTTTTCTTCCATATTTTCAATTTTTGGAAGGTGATTAATGATTAAATAATCAGAGGATCCATTTTGATTTAATTTAATTTTACTATCCGAATCGACTTTATTTGGATTTTCTGGAGTTTCAGAATTATTTTCGGTCAATTTATGCATTTTTGTATTTCGCATTTCAGATGCTAAAAGTCTGAAAACTGAAATTGAAAAAAAACCGATGAGAAAAACAATAATTTACTTCACATTCTCAATGCTATCTGATACTTTTGGTGACGAGCAAGATGATTGTGAACTTTTTGTTGAAACACTTTCACTCATTTTTCTCATCATCGATTTCATCAGCGATTCTTGCCGTTCAACCGGTGCCGGCTGAACATCAGGTGGCTCAACGTGTTCAACAACTTTCGGCGGAATCAACGGCGGCTGATTGTCAAATGGTGGTTGACCAGTCAGTGATGGTGGTGGAGGCGGTGGTGGATATGATTGCGATTGTCGTTCAGACGTCGTCGACGAAAGCGCATCAACACTCTGCAATCATTTTCGTTAGTTTTCATGATTTTTTTCGATTACTTTTTCATTTTTTTCCACGATTTCTTTCTTTTCTCTTGAACCTGAATATAATTTCGACCATTTTCTCCGAAAATTTTTCAGAGGTTGAATTTCAAAAATTGATGGAGAATTGTCGACATTCACACATTTCTCACAGTTGCAATTCTCAATTAAGCCACATTTTGAATTGCTGCCGGTTTTGTTTTGTTGTGAATTCGTTAAACTTGATTCCGTTGAAACTTCATTATTGGTCATTTTTGGCGAAGCGCCAGACTCAACAAATTTTTTGCTTTTCCACACTTTGCTGAAATTTTCATGGTTTTCTCTTTCTCTCTCTCTCTCTTTCTCTCTCTATCAAATAATTCTCAGAGAAACTTGTCTAATTCTGGAAAATGAGGTGACTTTTCTCCAATTTTTTCATTGTCTTCTAAACTCTGAACTGGCTTCCAATTAGCACATAATGGTCTGACATTCAATCGAACGCTAACCTGCAACTTCATCGAAGAAGAAGAAGAAGAAGAAGAGTGAATCAACGATCAATTAATTCATTGAATAAAAAAATAAGAAAACAAACTTGAGCATTTTTTGAACGCATTTCAGTCAAAATTTCTGTTCTCAATTGGTTTTTTTTTGTTCTTTAAATTTATAAAAAAAGAAAAAAGAAAGAGCCGATTGAAAATGGCACAAAATTTCCAAAATGTTTTGCTTTAACTTCTAAAAATTTATCGAAAAATGGCTGAGAACTATTATTTCCACTGGAACATTTTTCTTTTACGTTGACCTTTTTCATTTTTAATTCAGCGATTTTCTAAAAAAAAATGCGGAATTTTAAGGTTTCAATCATTCAGAAGACAACTCGAATACGATTGTTGTTCCTCCTCCTCCCTGCCTTCTTTTCTTTGTTTTTTTTTGTTTTGTTTTGTTCCTTCGTCATTTTCCTTCCCATCGAAATAATAGAATTAATGATGAAGTGTGTGTGTCTTGAAACGAAAAAACGAGAAAATTTGGAAGGAAACAAGATTGGGAATTCCTTTTTTCAATTATCATTATCTTCCTTGCATTTATTCTCCTCTTTTTATCATTTTCCCTTCTTTATCTTCTTTAGTTTTTTACCAGGATCAATAGAAAGCTTGTAAAAGAAAGTTCATAAATTCATTACATTATTGATCCCAGAAAAAATGATTACATTTTGTATTCTTTTCAATCAATATATTTTTTTAATACAAGTTGTGCAATGATTTTTTGTGATTATTTTTAATATATTTGATTAGATCAATAATTATTTCAGGATTTTGTATATTTTAATGAAGAGGAGAATCTCATTGAATATTTTTTTACTTTTTATTCTTTCATCAAATGGTAACAGAAATTTAATTTTTGGTTGAATCAAAAACAAAATCTTCTTTTTTTTTTTAGGGTTTTCAACAATAATTGAAGATGATTTTCCAAAACTTGAAAAAGATAGTTTAATAATTATAATGAATAATGAGTTAACCGAAGTATTGAATTCTCAATTAAGTACGGATGAAGAGCTTCAAAGTATAGAAGGAAGTGGAGAAGATAAAAAACTAGAAGGTTTTTGTAAAATCTCCTCGAATTTTTCAAAATTCATTGTTTTCAAGAATCTTTTTTAACAACTTCCACTACAACACTTCCACCAAAATTATGCTCACCATTATCGGATTGTCTTCGCGATTCGGATTGTGTTGATGGATTGTGTGTTGGTGGCGAGCTCGGAATATGTGATTGTAATGCGTGCATCTCAAATCGTTATTGTACGTCAGATATCGATTGTGGAGGCCTTCGAAATTCGTGCAATTTGATCAGAAGACGTTGTGATTGTGTGGAAGGTTTTAGAACTCACGGCTTCAAATATTTTGTCAGTGTTCTGAGAACATTTTGTCATCAACAAAAGTGTACAGCGAAAGGTGACAATTGTTTTGGTTTACCATGTCGAATTGGAAAATGTCGATGTAATCAAATCAAAAACCAATAATCAAAAAAAAAAAAAAAAATCAATAAATTATTTGTTTTGCCTACAACTTGAAAGCTGCCATTAGAAAAAGTGAGATCAACATTTTTTTTTAAATTTATTTTTAAAAAAATGTTTTCACAGATTTTCATACAAAAATTGTCAACAGAGCGTACTTGCAACGTAATCTAAGTTTTTAGAGTTTATAATAGGATTTATTTTCAAAAATATAACATTTTTGGATAATTTTTTATAAATATATTTTTTTACAATCAAAACAAAATGGAAATAATGAAACTCATTTAACAATAGCCGTCATTGTGGCTTTTTGTGAATCCATAATTGATCTTGGTGTTGCTGCCAACAAGAATTCAATTCGGAATCTTTCACGAACTCCAAGATTTGTCATCGGCTCATTGATTAATTGTCGAACAAGATTGTCAACACATTCGGCTCGAGCTGTATCAATCCATGTTCGAGCTTCTTGCTCAGTTCGAAAATGTTGACCGTCAGACCATAAAGACAATTCCAAAACATTCTTAGCTTTTGTTAAGCTATTAGATTTGTCTTCTTGAAGTAATATCGAGCATGCTGCCAAGGCACGTGAAAAACGAGAACGCAACTTGATTGGCGGTGCTTTTCCATCCATTTTATGATGTAGCAAAGTGCAAAGAGCTCGAAGAGCATATCGACACAATCCAACAAGTTCATCTCCACCAGTTTCGATTTCAGCTCCAAGAGTATCCTAGAAACAAAAAGTTTTCCTTTTTTTTTCATTTTCTTCCTTCCTTCCGCTTTACCGGTAAAAACAGCAATCTTGGGAATTCATTATAAGCCGATGAGTTTATATTTTTGAAGCGATAAGAAAGCAAAAATTCTTTGAAATTAGTGCTCAATGATTCGACTCCTTCACCTTGAAGCATTTTTAGAGCCAACAAAAGTTGTAATAAAATAAATGAGACTAATTCTTCGTGATTTGTTCGATCCAATCTCTAGAAATGTTCAGATTCAATTTTGATTTAAAAAAAAAAAACAAAAAAAAATAAGCGGAACTTGATCGAGTTGGTGTGCAGCTAAACTGTGAAAAGAGCACAAATTGAGCCGAGGCATGACGATGACTTTTGTGTTTCGACCATCCAAATTTTGTGTGCCAGTTTCAAACAAAAACTGTCGAATTGCTCCGTCATGATCTTCGATTTCAAGAAAACCGGGAAGACCAAAATGATTGGATTCAGTTTTGCGCATCAATGGAGCATATTGTGAGCATGGTGCAATCTCAAGATTTTGTCATTTTTTATAAAACAAAATTAAAAGAAACAAAAAAATGAAAACACGACTCTTTTTGACTTTATTTTTACCATTAATGTCACTGGATAATCATGAAGACCTTGACGGGGTAAAAGTGCATTATAAAACAGTGATTTTCCTTTTGTCAGAATTGGATGAGAAGTTGGAATAACAAATGAAGTGAAATCCAATTGAGCTAAACGATTACGTGACACTGGCTCCTCACCACGTCGAGCTTGTTCGGATAATTTATCAGCGACAATGTTTAAAGTTTGAACGTGGCTCAAAGAAATCTGGAAAAAATCAATTTGAAAACAAACAAAAAAACACACATCAGAATGAACCTGCTGAAAATGTTTATAAAGATCCTCATTAGCCAGATTATGACTGCTTTGTCTTTCACGATCACGATTTGTTGATTTTATTTGTGATTGAACTGGTGAATGAAATGGCGATTGTATTAAGTTTTGTGTTAAGCTTTCATGTGATGCAAATACTGGAATTGATGACGTACGTGAAACTGTAATTTGTTTCTTTAAAAACTGTTTTTTCTTTTCCCCAAATATTGATTTCTTTTTCTTTGTGTCAAGTACTATTGTAAATAGAACAAAAAAAAAGTGATTACCTTGATTATCAACTCCAAATGGCAAATAATTCAATATTGATCGATCATCCTTTGATCGACTCCTACGCACATAAATTCCGTTTGGTGAAGCGTTCGGACCACGTTCTAGAACTGCCCGTCGACAACTTCGATTATTGTAGCCTCGAACAGAATTCTGAATTTCGTTCGAATGTTTTCTCCTCACTTTTTTTTTGATTGATTACTCACATTTCTCAAAGCCACCGAGTCATTATTAACTCTTTCAACACTCGGCATTTTTGACATTGGCGCACTTCGCGGACCTGGCTTTGGGACACCTTCATTCGATCGATCTGATAAGTCGGATGAGTCAATTGGACTCATTGTTGGTAATGATAATGGATCATCAACGTCGGTTTCTTTTACCCATCGTGTTGTTGGCGAATAAACATCGTGGGGAGAAAACCCTATAAATGCAACGAATTTATAAATTTCTGGTTTTCATCTCTCGTGCAGCGATGTCCGAGTGGTTAAGGAGTTAGACTTGAAATCTAATGGGCATTGCCCGCGTAGGTTCGAACCCTGCTCGCTGCGAAGTTTTTTTTCATTTTTAATATCAAAAATATTATAGGCTTAATTTATAGTTTAAAATTATTTCCTTACTATCTTTTTCCAACAAATCTTAACTTAAAGGGACGTCTAAATCGCAGCGATGTCCGAGTGGTTAAGGAGTTAGACTTGAAATCTAATGGGCATTGCCCGCGTAGGTTCGAACCCTGCTCGCTGCGAAAAAACTTTTTCATTTTTTAATATCGAAAATACTATATGGTTATATCCTATAGGGTTTGCTATAAAGTTATAAGATACTATGTATATCCTACACAATAGTTTAAAATTGTCTCGTTACTATCTTTTTTCAACATATCTTAATTTAAAGGTGAAAGCTAACATGCAGCGATGTCCGAGTGGTTAAGGAGTTAGACTTGAAATCTAATGGGCATTGCCCGCGTAGGTTCGAACCCTGCTCGCTGCGAAATAGCTTTTTTTTTATTTTTTTCACTAACCAATTGTATAGGAACGAGTTTTAGACATAACTTCGACACCTGTGGGTTCAGGCGTCGAACCAGTGTGACTTAAAGGCGAATGATGAAGCTCATTTATTGTAACGTCAGGTGAACTTCCTGGGCGCATCGGAACCATTGACGGACTTGGAATCTGTTATTAAAAGAACGGAAAAAAGTAATTTTTAATTTTGACCACAAACCGATCGCGGCGATGAATCTCTCGTTGTTGGAAGAAAACAGTGCGGACTGTGCATCGACGAAATACTCAATCTGGAACGAGCCGAGTGATTTCTCGAACCAACTGGACTGTCACGATAGTTCGAGTTGAGACTATTTCGATGCGGCGGTGTCGACCACGATTCTTGGGATCCATCCAACTTCATCGAGTTTGTTTGCCAACTGTAACGAGACGACGTTTCAGACAAAAACATTAAAAAAAAAAACTTACGCCGCAACCGGAGGCGACATTAATCGATACGAATAGTGGTGAATTGGTGAATTTGTGTCAGCAATCTGAAAAAAAAACGATAAAAAACATTCGATTTGAAAAAAAGAAAAAGAACGTTTGAAAAAATGCGAAAGAGAGCCCGAAACAGAAGAACATGAAGGAGTGGTGGAGCAGAAAGCATAGAGAGAGAGAGAGAGAGAGAGAGAGAGAGAAGAGTAGGAGGGAATTTCTTAGTTGTAAGTTGTTCTGGTAAAAAAAAGAATTAGAGAGGAATTGAGAGAGAGAGAGAGAGAGAAGGGACAATTGCAAACAAATGTCAAGCACTTCAAAAATTGATAAGTGTTAGTATTCCAACCAAAAAAAAAAAAAACTCTTTTCCAATTTATCCTTGTTTTATGAAGACGATGAGAGGGGGAAAATGAGTTGATGTTTGTTTTTTGACATGCATGTTTACGAGCTGATCATTGGGGAATTGGAATGAACAATCGCGTGGGTGGATTTGCTTTTGATTATTGTCTTTTTCTCTCTCTCTCTCTCTCTCTCTTTCTCGTATTGGTACATTCCTCAAATACATAAGTAAAGTACCTGAAATCGTTGTAGAATTTGCTTGAAATCGTTGGATCTCTCTTGTGGAATAAGAAGGGACGAACGTTGTCCGATATTTAAACGTGACTCATCATCAGCGTGGGCACAATCCGAATTTTGGAGACTAAAAAAAAATGTTTGAAATTTGAAAAGTGAAAAAAACCTCTCACGGAGGTCTGTGTCTACATATAATTTTGAAAATTGATGATCTAATGATTGTATCATACAATGAGGTTATGAGCCATCACAAGCTTCTCCTTCTCTTTCTTTGCTTATTCCAATATGAACTATTTATTGTTTGCTTATAACACACACAAATTATGGAATATGAATTAGTGAAAAAGATGAGGAAATGAGAGGCGAAAAAAGCAATTTCTTTCTCGCTATCAAAATTGTGAGAAAGAAACAAGTTTTTTTCATTCATCCAAGAAAAAAAGCACAAATTATTTATTGATTTTTATCGAATTTTTTGAATTTTTAAATCTCGCGCCGCTTTTCTCCTTTCTCAATGTAAACAGTTAACGAGGAGAAAAGATCGAAACTCAAATGATTTGAACATTCCTTCCCCCACCTAATTGGAAAACATTCAATTTGTAGTTTGATGCTTCACAAAATACAAAGGAGAATCTAGAAAATATTTACCATCCCAAGTCGAGTAAGCCAACACTTCTCGGTCGTTCTCTTCTTTTACTTCGAATTTTTTTTGAAATATTTGAATCAGATCCTTCTTGCTTTAAATTTTATTGATTTTTTTTTTTTAATTTTTTCAAAATTTACTCTTAGAAAAGAAGATCCTTTAGAAACCCCAAATCTTGGTTCTGGTCGGAGAATGACTTGCGACTGTGGTTTGGGTGCTGGTGGTAACGGTTGAATCGACGCTGGTTTCTTATTCTGAAACATTAAATTGACTTAAAACTGATACTCCTTCTATGTGGGGATAGATGGCATCTGGAAATTCTTAATTCCATAAGAATCAACAAACAGTTGTTTAATAGTCGGCGCTCTTACGAACACCTCTCGAAAAATTAATTAAATCTTTCCAGTGCCAAGCGCGCGTTTCGTCTTTTTTCACCAAGCAACAGACATTTGCCAGGTGACGCGTTTCATCATCAAAATTAGGTGATGGGCGGAGTCAGACACAAACTAACCAACAATGGAAGACGAGAATACGGACTGAAAGCTGAACTTTGAGAATGTGATAGAGGTGGCGGAAGAGGAGGAGGAGGAGGAGGAGGATTGTTGTTGTCATTCTCATTCTCATCATCATCATTATTATTGTTATTGTTGACACGAGAGTTTGACATTCTGGAAAAAGGAAACAATTTGAACATTTGGAAAAACAAATGAGACTTACAATTTGAAAAATTTCATTTTCTAGAAAAAAATATGAAAAGGTTTATCTCAATCAACAACTCAATTTTTGTATTTAATAATTCCAGGAGTTCTATGAGGTAAAAATGGGTAAATGCAAAGAATAAAGAAGAAGCAGAAGAAGAAGAAGTCAAGAAAAAACTGGATTATCCAGTTGCTGTCAACTATTTACTTCTCCACCATATTTGGCCAATTTTCTGTTAGGTAAATGTGTGAGAAAGGGAGGAAGAAAAAAAAAACTTTGGTTTAGGAATTGACAAGAAGAAAATAAACTAGTTTTTTTTATTCAATAAAAATTCAGCTCAAAATGAGAACAAATAAGTCAAGGAAAAAATCGATAGAAAAAAACTAAAAAATTTTTTTCAAGTGTTTTTTAATAAATTTTTCTCACTTTTTTTTCCTTCTGAAAAATCAAGAGAGATAAAACTGGGAAAAATCATTTAATGATTTTAATAAAAGATATTTATTTTTATCAATTTAACAGTGAGCTTTTCCCTCTCTCTCTTTTTTCTCTAAAGCAAATATTCGCCTTTTTCCAATGTGTTTCCTTCTTTTCTTTTTTTTCTTTACAACGAGTGTGGTTTTTACCTAATAAAATTTGAAATTAAAGCTGATGATATTGATGGCGAAAGATTGGTGAAAATTCTTTCAGGTTGAACGTAGATGGCGGCTGGTTGATGAGCTGACATATCGCATCTTTAAAATCAAACCATTTCTTTCTTTCTTTTTTTTGAGCTTTGCTCGGAGAAGTTTTGAGCATCAAGAAAAATTTTGAAAAACGATTACCTACAAACTGAGCATCGTCTTGATCCTCGAACTTCAGCAACGAATAATGAGCAAGACATTTCAGGCAGAAAATAAAATAATTAAATATGTTTTGATGAAAAACGATTAACAAGAAAGCCTAAAAAAAAAAAGATTTATTATCGATTAATTGATTTTAATTATCGATGAAGCACAACAAAAAATCGTTCAGACAATAATTGAGTATAAATGGGGGAAAGGGGGGGGGGGGAGACACTTGAAAAAAATCTTAACGTGAAAATCGTAGATTGATTATTATAACGGAATGTTGATGGTGATAATGATGATGCTTATGAAGTAGGAAGGGGTGACGGAAAAACTTTTCCGTAAAGAAAAAGAGAGCAGAGAGAGAGAGAGAGAGAGAGAGAGAGAGAGAGAGAGAGAGAGAGAGAGAGAGAGAGAGAGAGAGAGAGAGAGAGAGAGAGAGAAAGAGCAGCAATTTGTATGATTTTTTTTCGTTTTGACAATAACAAAAAAAAGTGTGCCTGGTGAGGATGATGGAGATTGAATGGTGATAATCCTGTCGGTCAACAACGTTTTTTTTCAGGAATTACATGGAAAAAATAGTGAAATTAGGGAAAATCAATAAAATGTTCAAAAAATGATCTAGACAAAATCGATCGCCAATTCAACACGATTTTTCTTTGTGAAATTTGAATGGGTTAAGGATAAGAAGAAAAGAGAAATCAAATATTGAGACAAGGTAGAGAGTTGGTGTAGAACACAAGAGTAAATCCGCAGTATGTTTTATGTAGTATGTGATGAATCCAAGTACTTGACTGTTCAATTTCTTCGAACCACACCATGGAATTGAAGAAAGAAAGAAAAAAAAAAGAAGAACATTTTATGAGTAAATTTCAAGTTTTTTTCGGCAAGAAAATCATTGAAAAACTGATTCGTCATAATTTTGCAGAAATAAAGAATGAAAAAAGAGCAAAATTCACTTTTTTCCTTCGTTTTTTTTTCCCAAATATCAAAGTTTGCTTTAATTTTTTTGTTTGGTTTCAGCTTGGACTCCAACCTCCCCCCCCCCCTTTCCTTCTATTTTCTCCTTCGAAAGTTTTTCAAGGGGATTTTTTTTGAAGATTAAATCCTGCGGTATGATTCATAATTTCCTGCAGAGTAATCTCGCTCCAGCGCACAATTGTAAAATGATTTTTGGGTTGAAGTTCTCACAATTTTTGTTTTTGAAAATTTGAGTTTATATTTTTATTGAAAAATGACTAAAAAAATTCAAGAATCTATAGGCGCACGAAATTACGTTTGAAGCGCACAAAATCGATTTTTTCAGAAAAAATGTGTACAGGGATACTGAAATAGCATATAATATAATAATAAAATATTGAAAATTCCAAAAAAAATTATTTTTTTCGCAATCGACGCATGCAGTTTGTATCCCCGCCGCTCGCTCATATTTCCTGCATCGAAATGTACGCCGCCGCAAACTTTTTGTTCGCATTTTTTAACGCCTCGTGATGTCTCTCAATCTGCTTTTTTATTGAACAATTTTTGCCGTTTTTTTGTTTCTTTTTTTTTTTCAAAAATTCAATTTTTATCGATTTTTGCATGAAAAATGACGTCATTCATTTGTTGATAATATTATAATTTCCCGTTGCCTTTTCTTCCCGTTCCCTGTCCTGGAAAACAACGCCATTTACCACCATCCACCACCATGTAAAAAATAGTTTTTATTGCATCACATTTGGTTCGCGTTGCGGTTAGCGTTTTTTTTTATTTGCGATAACGATTGCGAATTGTGTTTTTGAATGACTGATTCGAACATTTTTTATTTCTTTTTTCTTTCTGTTTTTTTTATCATCAATTTTGTCCTTTTTTTTCCTCAAACTTTTTTTGACCAAAAAAAAACCATTTTTTTATTTTTTATCTTTTTCTGTCTGAAAAAAAAGTCTGAAATTGTGTTTGATCAAAGATCACACAAAAACAAAAACAAAAGAACTGAAAAATGAGTGTTTTCTTCTAAAAAAAAAAGTGTTGTGTTAAATTGTTATCAGAAATCATTGAGTCTTCTCAATTTTATCATTTAATAAATTAATGATCGGCAATTAAATCAATGATTTATTTTCGGTTAAAAATAGTTTTAAAAATCGTATTTCTTATTTTATTAAATTATCAACCAATATTATTATTTCTTATTAAACTTAAAACTAAACCAATCCAATAAAACAATAAAAAATGTCAAAATGTTTATCAGCTGTCAATTTTATCAGACAAAACCAAATTCTTTTCAGTTTTCTTTTACAAAAATTTTCATTTCAACTACAAACTTACTTTTTTTTCTTTTTTTGTTACATGATTTTTGTAATCTCTGATTTTCTATGTCTCTTTTTTATTTTCTCTATAGATTTTTTGATTATCATCATTTTACACATCTTCATTTTCATTTCTATCATTCATTTCATTTTATTTTTATCATCTACAGTACATTCGGATGTTTCTTTTCTTTTCTTCTTTTTTTTTGAAAATAATTATACATATTAATGATATGAATAATTTGATAATTATTTACATATTCTTTGCTTTTTAAAGTGTGGGACGGTGCATAATTGTATACCGGGACAGTTTAAAGGGATGGGGAAGGGGGGAACATGGCTGCATTAAATTTATTAAAAACCTGTTAACGCCAATGAAAATCTAATAAAAATTCCAATAACTCTGGTAAAAATTCTTGGTTTTTGGTGATGAAAATTGGTTGGCGTTAACAGATTTTTTTAAAACATAAAACGAAGCCTGAAAAAATGAGACTGTCAATTACAATTTATGCACCGTATTAAAATAAAATCTAAAATTGTTCGGTTTTTCTTTTTTTTCAGATTTTCAAACTAGTCAGATCTATCTGCTCGATCAGCTCGTTGTTCAGCTCTCTTCGCTTCGACAACTCAACTCAAATTTTTTTGGTAAAACTGTTTCCTTTCCTTTCCTTTCCTTTCCTTTCTTTTCCTCGTTATTAACTTTGATTAAAGCAAAGAACAAAGTACGCGAACAATATTTATTTCGAATAACATGAAATTCACGTGTTTTTTTATTTTCGTCGATAAAAATCATGTTTCAATTCTTCAGGAATTTAATGGATTTCTTTTTGGTTTTTTTTCTCGGAAAACATTTTTACTTACTAATAATGATTTATTAAACATTTTGTACTGAAAAAAAAACATTCTTTTTCCAATTGAACTTGAACCCGATCAAACTGTTTTTTACTACCTCCCCCCCCCCCCCCCCCCCCCTCCCCAATGCATCGTGGTGCGCAGTTAAAAAAAAGTGTTCTTGGAATTTATCAGTAATTTGTCGATATAAACTAGAATTTTTCAAAAAAAAAAAAAAAACACGTTTTGTGAGAAAGAGTACGGTTGTGCGCTGGGGCGAGATTACTTCGGAGGCAGTTAAAAACACATGATGCAATTGAAGAAATAATGATAAAAAATATATAAAAAATGAAAATGCTACAGTAATTAAATAGAAATTTATTTAGAAGTCAAACAGGAATTTTAAAATTAAAAAAAAGAAAAAAAAGAAAATGTGCGCTCTCTACAACTCGTATGCTTCTCTCAACCAAATCGCCGATGATGTTGCGTCGGACTCTCCGCTACCTCCGCCTTATCTGCCTATATCTGAAGAAGGTTTCATCAATTGTCCAGTTAGCCAAATTCCAGGCAACTTTTGCATATTTTCAGATAACTTGGCTCAAAATGCTGGCGTAACCGAGTGGGGTGTTTGGCCAGCTGATGATGTTTGCACCACCGTTGCCAACATTGGAGACTACAAAAAATCGGCCAGCAATCCTACCGTACTCATTGTTTTATTTCTTTACCAATAAATTTCTTCAATCATCAGGAAATCGATTCGAGAGATCGCTGTGCCAATCGGAAAGTTAATCATCAACGAATCGCGCCGGGCCAAGATCGAAAGTGTGTTTTTAAGTGGGCCTACGCCACCACCTCCACCACTGCCGGTTGCCCAATCGATCTGTGCCTTCTCGGTGCCGAACAATGCGAAATGGTATGAAATGGGTAGAAGAGAGAGGAGGGGAGAGAAGGGAAGGTGATCAACCACTTAAAACCGTTTCAAACTTGTGAAGAGGAAAAAAGTGTAGGAAACATCAAGATGTGAAGTATCATAAATTGATCTAAAACAAGGGGGGTGGTCTGATGAAGATTGGCTGATACGTTTCACACATCATTCGATGATTCGATCGTCTCCGCCCCTAATTATGTTCGATTCCACAAACATCTTCAATAATTTTTTGATTATCATTCCAAAAAAAAAAAGAAAAGAAAAGAAGTTGGAATGGAATATTTTTGGAAGCAATTATTGAAAAGGTTGGAAAAAACTCATGAATTTTCAAAACAAAAATTTTTAACCACACAATTTCATTTAAAATATAAAAAAAAAAAAAGAAAAAAGAAAGATGAAGATGATTTTGAAAGAAAAATATTCTTGCAGCGCTCTTCAAAAATGTTCCCCATCGATATGCCAACCTCAATTATCCCAAATGGGTCCGGGTCGTCAGGGCATTGTCCGACCTCGCATGGTGTCTCCTCATTACATTTTGTCGTCGTTCAACAGCAACAACAGGTATGAATCAATGTGTTCTGTTTTCAAAAATCTGATTTTGGGAATTTTCAGCAATGAACTTCTTCATGATAACACTGGCAGTAAATCAAAACAATTTTCAAACTTTCATTATAACCAAGATAATAATTTGTCATCATCCCCATCAGCATCCCCATCAGCATCAGCATCAGCATCAGCATCATCAACACCATTTTCATTAAAATCCAACTGTTCCCCACTTTCCGATTTCCATTCTTCATCCAACAGCAGCGATAATGTTTCAAATTCTAAATGTCAAACAATTCCATTCATTGATGAACTTATTGCTGAAGCTCGTCAAGAGCTCAACGATGAGAAACTTTCGATTTCATCACCATCCTCTTCGTCAGATTTTACATCGATCAGTCGAAAATCGTCAAATTCCGATGTTGTTGTCATTCAACCTGGTCAATCATTGACGATTCGTGGTGAAGACGGGAAAGAATATAAAGTAGTTTCGCCGAATTTTTGTTGCTTTTCCGAATTTATTTATTTCTAAATTTTAAGCTTATCGTTGAACCATTAGAATCATCAATATCTTCGAGATCATCAACCGTATCCAATTCATCAACATCGTCTTCAGTTTCATTCAAAAGTGCTCCAAAACCAATCAAAATTCAAGAAAAAACTGAAAAACTGATCAGCCCATCATCAACATCAACAAGACGAAAACGAGCTTTGCCCGTTTCATTGGTTAATATGAGCGATGAAGAAATTGCAAAACGAAAAAAAGAACAAAATCGTATGGCCGCGTTAAGATATCGACAAAAAGTTCGAGATGAAAAAAGTAATGAAGAAGCTGAAAAGGTAATCCATTTCGATTAGTTCATGTCTTCATGGTGTAGTGTTGCGCTTAAAAACCAACTAAACGAGCCTCCCGGCCTCTCACTTCGGACTGATATGAGAGAGAGAGAGAGAGAGAGAGAAACAGGAAACACTGCTCTTTTAAAGGCACATTAATTTAAATCGAAAAATTACTGATAAACCTCAAACTATTTTTAAACTGCGTATCAAAACATATGTATGTATTATCAGCTGATACTCAGCAAAATCGAGGTGTGCGCAGGCGCATGAAATCTCGCTTAAAATGTTCACCAGACGAGGAGCTAGTTAGAAACACACAGTGAGCCCCGGATTTGAGAAATTCTACTCTTTCAATTCCCCCTATATTGTTTTGTCGATTCATAAACTATTTGGTGGCTTAAAACACTTAAAACTTGTTTTCAGATTCGTCTTACTGAACGTAACAATTTTCTTCGAAATGAAGCGACGCGACTCGAAAAAGAAATTGATGATCTTCGAAACTTTATATTCGCCAAATTATAATTTTAAAAATCGTTTTTTTTTTTCATTTCCTTTGTTGTTTTTGTTTTGGTTTTGTTTTTTCTTGATCAAGATTGGATTTCATTGTGGATGTGTGTTTTTTGTGTGTTCGTGTTTGTGTTTGCGTGTGTGTGCGCTGATGGATTTGTTGATGAAATCCATTTTTCCGTGACAAAATTACTTTTTCAATGTTTTTATTTTTCAACAAGTTCAAATCATTATTCTCTCTTTTTTTATTTTATTTCATTTTCCACTTGGAGTTACTTGCCATACATCCACACCACACATATTTGTCTAATTCGATATTTTAAATATCTTAAACTCTATCCTTCCCCGCCCGCCCTTCCCTTCCATTTTTTTTTGTTTATCCTTTTTTTTTCTAAATTAAACGAATAAATTGAGAATTGAAAAAGTTGTGAAACAACGTCATTTCTAAAATTGAGATTGCGAGCAATTTGTGAGTTTTCCGTCGTCAAAAAAAAAGAAAAGGAGAGGCGTCGAAATACGTCGACGACACATTTTTATATTTGATTATCTTCATTCATTTTGTTGGATTGCCGGTGGGCTTAGTCTACCCGTTTTCTTCCTTTCCTTTTTGTCTTCATGATCTGCGCGTGAAATGGTGGAAGAAAGTCCTCACTGAATAACATTTCCGACAGTAGTCCGACTATTTTCAAATTTGATTTTCGTGTTTTTGTTTCTCTTTCGATTCGTTTGAGCATTTCTCTTCATTCTGGACAAAAGAGAGAGAGAGAGAGAGAGAGAGAGAGAGAATACATATTCTTAAAAAATGTTCCCCCATTTCAAATTAGCCTGAAAATTCCATTTCTCAAAAATATTGTTGCCCAGTAAAATAAATAAAATGGGGCGGATTTTTTAGAACAAAACGAAAAGTTTGGAATTTATTTTTCAGCGACAAATGACATATTTCAAATAAAGAAATTCAATTATTTTCCAGCCGAAAAATTAGATTTTCAGCCTGAATACGACACTTTAAATTTTCCTTCTTCTTTTTTTTTTTTATTTCGTTTTACAATTCGATCATCAAACCAAAATCAAATAAACGACACACACACACTCAGCCCTCCCTCCATTTCAAATTCAGACAATTCTCTCATTTTTCTCATAAAATAAATTAATTTGAAGCTTCATATCTCCAAAAAAAAACACCAAACACTTTTTTTGTTTGAAATAAATTTTTCATTTTTTGTTGTATTTTTGTTCACTTATTGTTGACACTTAAAAAAAACCCGAAGATGATACTTCAAAAACAAATAAAACTATGTATTGAGTCTTCAGCCACCCCCCGGCTTCTTTCCCCTGTTTTTTTTTCAACACAAATGATATATTTGAAATTGTGGTCACATTTTATTCAATGTCAACCCATAAATCAATCTAAACAGTCAATTGACTTTTCATATAAATGTAATAAGGTATTCTCGTTTCCTAATCATTATATCATTTGCTCGTTTTTATTTTTATTAGAAAATTGAGTGTAGTAAGAAGAGGGGGCGGGCCGCAAGGACAATTCAGGTTTTTTTTAAATTTGAGCTTTTCATTTCTACGACGAAAAAAAAATAGAAACCCGAAAAATTTTGATTGACACACAAGATGAGAAGGGGGCGAAGGGGTGGAGCAGCACACGAACATAAATTGGTTTTTTCTTCTTCTTCTTCTTCGCCTTCTTCGTCTTCTTCTTCTTCTTCTTCTTCTTCTGATTCGCATCCTTATATTTTTTTCATCGTTTCTTTTTTCGGGGATTCATTGGATAGTCGGGGAGGTGGGGGAACGAAAATAAACCATAATTGTTCACTTTTGACATCGTTCCACCGTATTTATTTTCATTAATTTGAAATGACAGAAGCCCATTTTGGTTTCTCCGTTTTTCTAATTTCTTCTTATTGTCATTTTTTATTGCTAACGAAACATTGGCTAAACTTGAATGGCATATCGATTCTTGAAATTTGAAAAAGCAAAAACAAGGAAGAAGAGGAGGAGGAGGAAAGAATCTTCCATATATTTTCATTTGGATGAGACATAAACTGATTTATTGGTCAAATACACGAAATAAAACAACAGAAAAATGGCTTTTCCAACTTTTGGCTTCTTTCTTCTTCTTTTCTTTTTTTTTTTGGATTCAAAAAAAATTTGTATGGAAAAAAAATCGAACCGAAACCAAAAAGAGGATGATTTTTTGTTGTCTTCCTGACCATTATGACACCATGGGTTTTTCCTTAAACCGCCATTCATAATTGATTAATTAAAAGGAAAGAAGAATTTGCCATACCTTTATCCTCGTTTCCCTGTTGAGTTTAATAAGAAATAAATTATTCATTTATTCTATCGATGTGTGTGTTTTTTTTTATTTCAAATGTTCTCATTTTGCAGGAAAAAATTCTGCTTTTTATATCGAGATTTCTTTTCCTTTTTTTTTCTAATTTACAACCAAATCGATGAGAATCATTCTTCTTTTTTCCTTGAAATTAGCCTCATTTTCATTTTTTTTTCTCCCGGTTGAAGGGGGCGAAATTTAGACGTAGGATTTTATTTATTCTTCTTTTTCTTCTGGATCAAAACAACGATCCATTTGCTTTACAAAGATTTTTTTAAAATTTTATTTGGCTTCAGGTATAACTTTTTTGGACACACCCATTCTAGTCATTGTTCTTTAAAAATGCAAGTTTCAATTATTACTGTTCTCTTACTTGTCTTCATCACCATTTTTCAAATGGGTAAGTCACTTAAAAAAAGGCGGGGGGAAACAATTCAAAAATGTAGGAAATGCTGCTCCATCGACCCCACCGACTTCTTGCAGTATTGAAGAGCGGTCGAACATTCCATGCATTTGCTGTAAAAAAGATTGTTGGTATTCTGTGGCAGCGGTAAATTGTGTCCGGCACACAAAACGTCTGAATCGAGTTTGTATGGCTTTTAGGCAGCGACCCATGAACTTGGACACATGCCTGGAGAAGCTGGTGAACGAGAGGCGATGGCAACATTGAAACTGATTCGAGCGTGCATGATCAGTCAATGCGGATTTGTTTGTCAAGCATCACCATTCTAAACAAAGATCAACAATAGTGAAAACTATCTAGAAACATTTATTTTGCTTTCTTCTTTCTTTTTCTTTTTTTTTATTTGTTGGTTGGTTGGCCACTCCGAAGATTGTGTCTCTCTTTAAAATCTTATAAAATTTCCTATCACATTTTTGTGTCTACTTGGGATGTGTAAATTAATAAATTAATTTATTTGTTTATTGATTTTTGTGAGGATTGAAACTAAGTGGCAAGGCCGAATAAAAATAAAAACCGCGTATTTCAGACAAATCACAATACAGACAAATCGAAATCAGGTGTGATCTAAGAATTCTCCGTTTGGTTTAAAGCAATAACATTCGAGCAATTTGAGTGCCGTCGGTTTGAGTCGTCGTTTCATTTGTGGTGAATAGAAAATGTAGAGGTAAAATAGGAAAGCGTGATGAGTATAAAGAAATACATGAGCAAGCAATGAGATTTTTTGCATTGCTTCCGTTTGATCAGAAACTCCAAACAAAATACTTGAGATTCGATAAACATAATTTGGTAAATTAAGCATTATAAATGCCCATGTGACAACAAGAAGTGAACGGGTTAATTGAATATCTGTATAACGAATTCCTTTCTTCTTTTTCTTTGGTGCTCTTTCGACGTCGATCGAAAATCGACTTGAAATTCTGTAATTTTTATTCAAATACAATTTCAAGAACAACTTCCATTTTTTGATTGATTTTACCTTGTATAACTTTTGAGAGTTTGACTTGGTGCCGATGTTTGAGTTGTTAATACGACATCAGCCGTGTTAAAGGAAACTGCCGGTGAACCAGGATTTCGCCTCAAAAATTGAAATTGCCTACTAATAATTTGAGTTGAGTTTAATTTACCTGACATGATCATTAAGCTTGAAAATCACCAACACATTTGATATGAATATAATGAAAGAAGGCAAAGCCATACAAACAAACGTTTCAAGAATTGTCATAAATTTATAAAGTGCAATGTACTTTTCTTTTATATCGCATTGACCTTCGCCGTCCATGTCAGCAACAAAAAGAATCCAACAATTGAAAAGCATCGCGACGCCAAGTAAAAAAATGATTTGACCGCGAGCTCTAAAAGAAGAAGACTTTTAAAATAAAAAGAGTTGAAACAATTTAAGCGAGCCTTTCAACAGTAAGACCACGAGTTTTTCGATAAAGAAGAATTAATCGCTCGAATCCGACAAGAACAATCAACCAAACTGACGCAAAATCACAGACATGAGCAAGAAATGTGTTAAAAATACAACTGTAGTAGGAATTTCGAAGAAGAGAATCATGGAAAATATCCTGCAATCAATTCAATTGGTTAATTTTCTTGTTTTTCAAAATGTTTGTTCAATCTTCTCTCTTTCTATATTTATTCTACCAAAACAATCAACTATGTACTAATCTTTTTCTTTACATGCTTACTATCGATTTTCGAATAATCCTACTAAAAAATGATTTAGTTTAGAAAAAAACTGATTTGGTTTTGATGCTTTTAATTTAATTATTTAGAAAAAAAAATGATGGGAAATAAATCGAGAAAAGTTTTTCGGTACATTAGTCGTTAGATAAATTAATATTGGATGTACTTGCGCCTTTAAACTGATGGTAAATATACAACATTTTTTTTACTATTCTTAAAGCTTTCAATGATTAATTTTTAATTTTTAATTTTTTTTTTTAATTTTAAAAGAGTTTTTTTTTTGTTGAGTTGAGTCTTGTCACGATTGAAATACCAGTCATTTTATTTTCTCAGAAAGGAAATAAATGATTAAAAGAGCGAAAATATGTTGATTGTAAATTCAATTTTGTCATTATTCAAATAAAATTATTTCGTTTAAAATTGAATAATGAAACATTTCGTGCGACGTTAAGGAAATTGAAGTTGAATTAAACAGAAAAAAAATGAGGAAGACGAAGACACGAAAAGCCAATTCAAAACATTTTTTTGTTTTGTTCTTCAACCCCTTTTAAATTAAAAAAAAAGCAAGTTTCGCAAAAAAAAATGATGACAAATTGAAAAAAAAAATATATCGGCTGACTTTGTACTTTTCAATAAAATCCGTGAGGTGCACTAAATAGTGAACTAGAAATTTGTATTCAGGGTGAGGATAGAATTGAAAGAAAAATGGAAACAAAATGAAAAAACCAATTTGAGTTTTGATTTTAAAATGGGATGAAAAACCAAACAACTATCACCATCATGCACATACATAGAAGTAGACATATGCGACCTCTTCAATCCAAAATACGAGCAATGATAATAGAAATATTGATGACATTGCTGCTAGACATAACAAATATGTGTTGGTTGGAAGTTTGCTCAACATTCGATTGCTTCTGAAAATATTTTCAAATTTTTTTCTTTCTTTTTTTGTTGTGTCAAGAACCAAAAAAATTAAAAAAAAACAATTTTTAATTCACTTTTTTTTTTCGCTTTTTTAAAAATAAACATGAGACGGGCGCATAAGAAATTAACATTTTCCCAACAACAACAAAAAAGAGAAGAAAAACAAAAAAAAAAAAAGTTCAAGTAATTCTTCAATTTGTCTTGCACTTCTCCTCCTCCTCCCCTCTTCACCTTCTGCTGTTGAAGAAGCCTGGTCAATATTTTATTTGAGAGGAAAAATGTTTAAAATTATTCGATGAGAATTGGAATATTTATGAAAATGATTATTATTTGTGGTTATAAATTACGTTAGAAGCAGCAAAACAAAAAATCCAATTAAGTTTCAATTTCATTCCAAACAAAAAAAAAAAAAGCTGAAAATAAATGTTGTTATTCACAGGCGAAAATGAGTGGCTTATTATTCACCAACTTGTTATTACTAAATACGAATTTCAATCGAATACTACAATCATATTTAAAAAGCGAAAAATTGTCGTTTTTTTAGGCAACGAAAGCTTTTGAAAAGAAAATATTGATTTACCTGATAAGAATCCATACCATTGTATTGCCTGTTAAGCCAACAAAAACACAAAATGGCATGTAGAAATAATAGAGATTTTGGATGAGATTTCTGGAAATTAAGGCTTTTTACTGCTTTTTCCCTCCCTAAGCATTTGCTCTTTTTAAATTCTCAACGTCGTTTCATTTTGTATTCGGTTCTGCTCTGAGAGCCATGAAAAAATCAACTATTTTTACATTTGAAACAACTTTTTTTTCTTCTTTGCCTAAGCTTTTACCAATTTTCTAAATGTCAAAGGCAATTAAAGATTCAAAAAAGTTTAACTTTGGGAAAAAGAAGCCAAATATTTCATTAAGAAAAAAAACAAAACCTTTGGGGTTGAGACTCCATTGTTTCCAGTAATTCAATCAATAACGAATCATTGAATTGACTCAATAAATGACGTTGTGTAACGTCACCAAATTGAGCCACAAGTTGATCACGAATTGAGCTTCCGCTTATACCAAAATGTGTCGAGTTGAAATGAATGTCTGCAGCAGCGCTGCCTTCTCTCTCGTTGTAGTTCTGGGTGTGAAGGAAATGGGCAGTCGACGGCGAATTTGTCATAGTTCCAAAACGAGGCGTGGCTTGTTTCTTCTCTGCTTCCCCCCCTCTCTCTTTTTTTTAAGTGAAAAAATGTGTTTTTTTTTCTCCTTTTCCTTGAGATATGTTTCTTCTATTTTAATTCCCTTTTGAGCAGCTTTTTCAACACGACACGTCTCCTTCAAGTCTGTTTTATGGTCCTAAGCCCGTCGTGTCTATTGTTGTTTCATAATCTCTAATGTTCCGTGACCAATTGAATCTAGGCAGACAACAATTTCTCAAAGAATTTCATATCAAATTGAGAAAAAAAAAGAAGTTTTGAAAAGAGTTCCGAGTAATGGTTTTTCCTGCCAAACTCATGTTACCACAAAGTTTTGAGACTGGAAATTGTTGAAAAAAGAAATGAAACAAACGCGAAAATGTAAAAGAGACGAAAAGAAGAATAAAACAACAAAAATAAGGGGAGAAAGCGGTTGGTTGGTTGGTTGGATGAAGCCCTCGGGGAAGGGAGGCAGTTTATGTCTTGGGAGTTTTAAAATTGTTTGGGTACGTTGTTCAATGGTTACTAAACATGTACATACAATGTAGTGAGAGAAGAAGAGAACGAGAAAATTGAAAGAAAAAAAATGATGGAATTAGGTTTGAGAAAAGAAGAAGAAGAAGAAGAAGAAAAAGCACATTTTCTAACCAGTTTTCAACCACAAAAGAATTTTTATTCAAAATTATTTTTAAAAAATTTGTTTCCTTTAATTTGGATTCTTATTCAAATTATTTTAAAATTCTGTGAATGAATTTAATTTGTTTTCGTCTTACAAAAATTCAGAATTCAGAATTGTTTTCTTCTGATGAATAGATGAGGTTTGATGCAGAATTCATATTATTCAAAACTTTTATTTTTATTTTCTCTTTCATTTCTGAAAACACACAAACCCAGTGTTACGAGAGATTTCACCAAAAAATGGCATCGTTTCGCTACTTTTTTTCCCCTAAACGGAGAAAAAAACGTTTGGAAACAATTAAAAATCCAAAAAAAAACGGCGGCGGGGAAATATTTTATTAAAAATAGGATTTTTTTTTTATTAATTTTTGTTTAAAGAAAAAAAAGGAAAATAAGGCAAACTTGCTTATTAAGTGTGTGTGTGTGGCTCAGCAAGCTCATGGGAGAAAAAAAAAGTGGGGAAATACAACCAACACAAATGTTTTGAGCATAATCAGAGCCGGAAAAAATAGGGTAAAAGTTTTTCATGAAAATAAAATAGGAAACGAGGAGAGATGAGATAAAACGAATTTTGTTTACGATGGTTCAATAAAATGAGGCGGCGGCGGCGGCGACGACGACGACGACAGAAAAACCTAAAAATAATATCAAAAAGAAGAAGAATGAAATTGGTTGGCTATTTATGAGGATAATTCGATGAAGCAAAATTTTAAAAAGAATAAAAATAAATGTTTTTTTCTTAAAAAAGTCAAAAAAAAAATGAAAATTTCTTTTGTTTGTTTGCTTTTCAAAGTAATTAAATCGATTTTTTTTAAAACGAAACTGAAAATAAAAATGACGGGGAAAAATAAGAAAAAAATTTCTTTTTTTTTTGTCTTTTGAAATCCGATAATATTAAAAGGTAACAATTATTCAACACACAAAATGTCACAAAAATAAACTGACTGAATAATTTTGAAGCAAAGTTTTGTTTTTCTTCCCCTCAATACACATATCTAACAAATGTATGTGTGAAGGCTTTAAAAAAGTACAAGTGGTCATGAAATTAGAAAACAAGACAAGAGGCAGAGAAACATTTTTCTTCTTTTTCTTTTTTTAAATGAAAACAGATAGAGCCAATGAAATGAGATAAACGGATTAGAACCCGCCCGTCATCATTTATAAATTTTCAATGAAGCCTACAATTCCGGAAGTATTTTATTTATTCATGAAACTCTATTTTTTCAATTATTTTTTCTTCGTGAATTTTATACTTTCAGAAAATGCAATTTGCTTATTTGTATTTTCACTGAAATTTTATAAATAAATAATTTTTTTTTCTTTTTTTTTTTAAAGATTTGTGATATTGATTGAGAGGAATTAAAAAACAAAAGATTTTCTTAAAACCAACCACAAGAGAAGAGCTTATAAGAAAATTGTTTTACTGAGAAGGCTTTTGACCAAAAAAAAGAAAGAAGAAAAGTATTAAGCTAATGAAGCCAAGGGGATGGGAGGGGGATTTCGTCTCTTCTTTTATTTCATAAAAATATCTCATATTTCAAGGGCTTCGTTTTTTTTTTATTTTCTTACAAGTGTTATAAAACCGAGAAGAACGAGGAATAAAAAATAGAATGAAGACAAGTTTGAAGCGCTTAAAAACAAAAGGAATCCGAGAGAGAGAGAGAGAGAGAGAGAGCAAAAACACACATCTTTTGGCCAGCTACAATTTTTCAGCAAATTTCAGCACCGTTGATGAAATATCAAAAGGCGTAGAGCAGTTTGAAAGAAGAAGAAGGATTCTTTTCAGAAGTAAACACTATTTTTCTTGATTTTGTTATGACATTTAATTGTCATGATTGATGTTGGATTCAGAATGGATTTCGTCATCAAAAATTGGAAAAAATCGGGAAAAAAAACGATCAATAATTCGATTTTGAATTGATTTTATAAAAATGGAATATGAACATCTTTGAATTTAATTGGAAAAACTGAAAATTCCTGAAAATAAAACAAACTTAAATGACTTTAAAAACAATAATTTTTGTTTAAAAAAGCACAACACGAACCCTTTTTTCTTACCCAGACTTCTGTCTATAAATGGATTTTATGTTTCGATTCTACGATTCGAATGTTTGGTCGATTTTTCTTCAGTACAAAATACATATAAAAAGTGAACAAAAATGTCGAATTGAACCTGTGCTAAATTTTGTTTCGTTAAAACTTCCCAAAAAAGTTGTTTTTGTAAGCAAAAGCAAGCATTTTTCCTTCATCGATGTTTTTTTTTTTGTTAACTGCTCAATAGAAGAAAATGTCTTTATTCCCTGGAGATTTTTTGAAAACATAAATTTGAAAAAAAAAATGATTTTATGGTTGGAATATTATTATGGCAAAATAATGGTGGATCGCCTTATCTTTGATTTTCAGGTTTCGTTTCAATTGAAATTTGTTTGAAAATGACAAAAATTCAAGGAAATACACGGTCAGTGTGAAAAAGGAAAAGCACAAAATTTAACCATTCAAAAAGCGAATTTCTGAAAATTCGCATTACGCGACGCGCCACTCTCGTCTGCGTCTCTCTTCCTATGTATTTCTCAACCGAATTGAATTCGAGACTATTCTTTGTTTGTTTTTCTTTGACTGTAATCAACCAACTTCTGATTAAAATTCTTCTCTCCTTCTTAATTTACAACCAACAATAAGAATGATATGAAATTCGTTTGATTGCTGATTGTTCAGACAGTTGACTTGAACATTGTACGGATACAACGTTGGTACGTGTAAAAATGTAATGTTTGAACAATTGCCAACCCAAATTTAAACAGAAAAAAAAACCATTTTTCAAAAATGGGAAAATTCCACAACTTTTTTATTTACCCTTTTTGAAAATGAAAAGTATCGAACAGTTTTCCAACAACAAAAAATTGTTTTTATAAAATCGAATGTGGCAAGAAAGAAGAAATGAACATAACAACTCTACGATAAATAATGAAAACGCAGAGAGATGGTCAGGTGGTGATGGTGATTGAAGATCAGAAAGAGAACACAGACAAGAAAAAAAGTGGGGGAGGGCGAGGGTGGATGGGGGAGGGTGGGGGGAGAGTATGTTGTTTTTTTTTTATTTTTGGCGATGTTTTTCTCATTTTCGAAATTCGAAAATTTAACAAAAATGGTTATTGATTTTTCGCTGATCTTCACTGATTTGATTCCGCTAATTTTTTCCAAAAATGTTTGGTTGCTTTCCTTTCTGATATCTGAAAATTGTTATCATATCAGACTGATTCTAATAAAAAAGAAAAATGGAGGGGAGGGCAAGGAATAAATAAAACGATCAGACCAACCAATCCATGAAAAATAAACCAGTTTTATGTTAACTTTTTTGAGTATTTTTCCCAAAAAAAATCGGCAGGTACGCACGTACATAAAATGACAATTTTTGGTCGATCATCGTCTGCAACACTCGAAATTCAATGTACTAAAGAAGTAGTCAGTTTCAATAATTTCAAGGTCTTTTACATTTTTCTCTCTCTCTCTCTCTCTCTCTCTCTCTCTTATTTTCTCTGTTATCCTTAGCCGATGTTCTCTATTAATTTACAGTCCTATAAATTCTCAATTCTTTTAGACAATTTTTCAGTTTCAATTCCATTAATTTTCTAATAAATAAGGTTTTGTTCATGGACATTTTTGATACAAGTTGTTATCATAAAATCTGTTCATTGATATATTTTGGTTTGTTTTCAAAATAAAATAAAATTGAATGTCTTATCTTTATTTCATTAATGTTCAGCTCATTATTTTAATGATTCTCTCATTCAATCGAATTTCAATCATTTTAGGAAAATGCCGAATCACTCTCACATTGCATTGAATCTGGATGAAGTTGCCGTCTCGACACCACCTCCATACATGGATCCAGGAAATGCGGTGGCCAAGAAGAAGATGTCTCGTATTCGCAAAGAGTCATTGTCACATTTGAAGACTTGCCAACATTGCGGTGCCCCACCAGAAGCTCAATTCAATAACGTGTCACAAGAGAAAGGTTCGAAGAGAGGGAGAGAGAGAGAGAGGGAGAGAGAGACAGATCAATTTTAAATAAAATCTTGCAGTTCTTGTTTGGCCAGCAGTTCGACCAGTTAATCATATTCATCAAGATTCGTGTCAATTTGTTGGATATGTGATGGTGATCGCCATTGTTATCTTCTTGTTGTTCGCTGCTTGTAAATATCTTCCATAAGATGAGAAAAAATCAATACAAATTATGACTTGAGAGATGACAATTCAAAAATCAAACAATTTCTAAATTTCAAATTATGCTGTCAATGTATTATCCGATTATTATTTTCTTTTTTATTGATTTTTGTCATTTAGACACCTTTTTTATTCTTTTCAAACCATTTTTTAAAACTTTTTTTTTTTTTGAAAATAAAATAATCAAACAAAGATATCGGCATTTCTACCAATCCATCATTGTTGCTGGTTGCCAGGAAAATACTTGACGTTGTTGAGTTGGCATTTTATAGTCGTCCATATTTTGAGCAGATAAAGCTGATGAATCAATAATCTGAATAATTCTTTTTTTTTTCAATTTAAGAAAAGAGATCATTGAGTTGAACATATTTCTCTCTCTCTCTCTCTCTCTCTCTCTCTTCACTACAGTACTACATACAAATTAATAGGCAATCCCTGACTGAGAATTTTTTGTCAATAAACTATAAAAACTACTTCTCTACTTCTCAATTTTAGTTTTTTTTTTCTTTTGAACAAAAAAAAAGTTTCCATTTAATTCCTAAATTTAAAAAAAAAAAATTCTGACATTCGGAATTGTGTAAAAAATGGGTTTTCGGGACAAATTTCGTTAAAATTGATATCAACTTTTGGGAACCCAAATTTCTGGAGGTTTTTTAGAACCTTGATTCTGTATTTACAACAATTGTTTTATGATGGATGTGACCGGTTTATATAATCAAACCTTGCTGCTTTCACCGTGTCCCCAAAGGTTTTGATATCTTGGAGGTAAAAAAGTTTTTCTGATGCTTCTTACTTGATAATGCTGACCGATCTGCAATTGATTTTTGCACTTTTTTTTTCTCGATTTTATCACAGATTTTTCACCAACATTTTCATGTTGATCCATTCCTCCTTGATACTGTACTCTTCGGACTTTAATCCAACTTGATTCAACAGAATAAATAAATAAGCAAAAAGCGAAAATTTCAAATTTCAGAAACATTCTGGAAAAAGAAAAACGATTGCGAAAAATGTGAAAAATAGGAAAAAACGATTTTTTTTTTTTTGGAAAAAAAGGGAAGAATTCAACAAGAATAGTGACAAACTAGGATTTGCTCTTCTTCTTCTTCAAGATATCAAAATGTTGAGCAAGTTGTTGCTCAATTAGACAAGAGGCAAAAACTACTTTCTGTCAAAAGATTTAAAAATTGAATTGGAAGAGCCAAAAAAGTTTTTTAAAACTTTTTTTCACTATAAATTGTTGAATAAAAAGAGAAATGATGCTACTGCTTCTGCTTCTATGGATAGTGATGATGATGAAGCGGCGAGGAGGAAAATGTCGTGACTGGCTTTTTCATCATCAAAAAAAAAAAAAAATGAAAATAAATAAAATCTGAGCTTGAATAGAATATATTCTGGTTGTGGAAGGAAGGGATGAACAAGTTAGTGAAGAATAACGCCAAACTTCATTTTGAATGTGCCAAATTGAATCGAAGTTTTCAGTTCGTTGATTTCTAAAGGGCCAATTTTTTTTTTGTTTTGTTTTCTTCTGTCAAAAATCAGAGAAGAGCCGCAAAAATATTTTTTTTCAACTACAACTTGATTAACGATCAACTACAGTGCGCTTCATATGTTTTATAGGGCAACTTCCGAACTTGGAACTTGGGTCTTAAAAATTTTCGTAAACACAGTTTCAAAAGTTTATATAAAGTTTAACTCATTTAACTGGCTACGTATAACCATTTTTTCGAAATCCCCAAACTTGAGGGTTGTTCTATCACTGGGATGTGCACTGTGATTTTTGTAATCCATTCTAAAAGTATTTCAGAAGCAGAAAGTTTAGTTGTCGAAATTCGCACAAAATGTTGCGCATTTTCTTTTTTTTATTAAATTGAAAAAAACGGAGTTAAGCATAAAAAACGTTATTTAATTTTAAAATTGATATAAACATAAAACAACTTTTCCTATTTAAATGAGGAATTTTTAGATTCGGAGTAGTTGACAGACCCACACAATAGAAGGGGGTCCGGATAATGCGAGTGTGGGTCCGTTGTCTACATTTTCGTCGGTGTTCTGCATACTTCTTATTTTCCTCTCTCCATCTCACTCTCTTTATTCTTCCAAGTGTTGATTAGGTTTGTGAAGTTGTAGATACATGCACTATATTTGGAGTAAAAACTGAAAAGTGCCTATTAATTGATAGTAACTTTTTAAATCTGCAAACCTCGAATGAAAATTTGAAGAAAAACTTCGCGCAATGGTTTATTCAAGAAAACCATTGCCAATGTTGACATAACACCATGTAATGAAACTATAACAATTGCAATATATGCGGTAACATTTGCATCAATATCATATAAGATAGCAAAAATATAAATCAGAAGGGGCAAAAAAAGGAAAATGAAATGAACTAACAACTGAGCAAATAAACTATAAAGAAACATTCGTTGCATTTGAAAAGTTTTTGTTGAAATTGTCGCTTTGGCAATTATGTTTTTAAGACTTATTAATGAAATCCCCCCACAAATCCATGTTTGAAAAGTGCCAAGAATAAAAATTAGAAGCAAAATTGAATTGAACACGTGGATTGGTTTAAGCCCTGTTGGAAAATAACGTGGAATTGTGAGAGCCGATTGACATGCTAATTCTGGATGTATTTTTATTATCTGAAAAAAAAATGTGTCACAGAATCTTTATGAAGAATTGTCGTTCAAGATTTTTGATTAAAAATTAAAAAAAAATCATTGATGAGGAACTTCAATTTTTTCCGCTTCTCTTTCTCTCTCTCTCTCTCTCTCTCTCTCTCTCTCTTTGTATTTTGGTTTAAATTTATTTACACGTAATTCTTACCTCTAAGTCATTCTTGAACATTTCTTGATCAAATAACCCTCCTGTTAGCATTAACATAGATACAAAACTAAAAAATGACATAATAATCAAAAAAAGTCGAAAATATGAAACAAAATGAAATGATTTCTTGATCCACTCCTCATTATAACTTTTATCGGTTATGATTTTGAAACGATAGAAAAACAATTCTAGAATTGACCAGAAAGTAAAACCGATAAAAATGACGAAAATATATAAAAGGATTCCGCCGTTAATATATCGGAAGAAAAAAATACCAACGAATCGAGTTATAATGGTTGGAAGAAAAAAAACTGGGCGCATAATGAGAGTTAAATGAAATTCGAAAAGAAAGTTGCTGAAAAATCTTATATTATGCGACTGAGACATAAGTTTCATCTTTCAACTCGTAGTTTGAAAAGAATTTTTAGTTTAAAATATAGACTTACCTTATTGTATGAAATGCGAGATATTTTTTGTAAATTTTAAAATAATCTGAACGTTCCATAAACAGTGTGAACGACGCAATTAAATAAATTGGAGTAGCCAATAAATGAGCTAACGAATTGAACAAATTATAAACGAACGGTGGATCAGAAGAGCAGATTTCTCGATCATCATACAATAGATATTTCCATTCCTCAATTGTTCGATCAAAGACAGAAACATTTTGAAAATATGGCATTTCCTAAAAAAAAACGATTAATTATTACTTTTCAATAAAAGTTGTTTAAAAAAATTGTAAAAAGTTGGTTTTAAACAAACATTAAACATAAATTTTAACCACAAAAGAAAAACCCGCATTTTTGCGTAAGGTATGATGCCTGCGCAATTTTTCATTAATTAAAAAAATGGCGTGTTTCTTACAATTTTTAATTTCTTTTTTCTTAATTATAATGGTATTTAATTTTCAGATGTCAAGTTGTGAAAACCATAAAAAAGAAAATGATGATGAAGAATATATCCCATCCGTATTTTCTAATATGCCAAAAAACGAAGAGAATGTGTCAAATATAGAGCTTGAAGATATATCAGAATATTACAATCTTAACACTTCTGAAAAAGGAAATCACGGTAATTCATCATCAAAACAAGAAAAAGTCAAATTTTAAAATTGAAGTAAAGGAAGAAAAAAATGAAAAAATTATTATTGATTTGACTAAAAATAAAGAAGCATTGTTACCACCACCCTCAAGTAGTTCAATAGATGCCTCTTGTACTAATTTGATGGCGACATCACCAACACAAAAATCTTTGATGACATCTTCAGTCAGTTAAAAAATTTGATATTTAAAATTCTAAAATATAGGTCTCAAATCCATTGCCATTTACTTTATATCCACAAGTTGTTCCTTCGACAGCTCCGTTCTCTTCTCATTTCACTAGCTATCCATATCGGTCAACAAATGTTTTACAATATCCATATTATTCTCAATCTATTGCGTTTCCTCAATACCTTGGACAACCAATGACGGTTCCGGTTTTGCAAAATGTTTTCATGATGCCGACCGCTATTCCTGTTGTACCACAAGTACAATATGTGCCAGTAATGGTAATTGATTTCAGAATATAAATTCATGAATGTGTTAAAGTTTTCATTTAGGTCAAATCACCATTACAGCAACAAATTGAGAAAAAACAACAAGTATTATTAGAAAAACAAAGAAAGCAAGAAAAAATTGAAAAAATCAAAGCAGAGAAAGAAGCTCAAAAGTTTAAAAAAAAACAGTTAAAAAAACTTGAAACGATTGAAAAGAAAAAAAGGTTTTAAGCAAACCTAAAATTAATGATTTAAAAAAATTTTCTAGAAAAGTTGAAGAAAACAGAGCAGGCCAGATTCAAAATCGTTTTTTAATTTTTGCTGTACGCGTCAAAGAAAACCCCAAAAAAATGTTTAATTTTAATTTTCAGAAAGACACATTTCTTATTAGACTAAAAGATATTGATTCGTTCAATCGTAGCAACGAAATATGGAGAGTTGACAATCATGTTTTAATGCAAAAGTTTACTGGTGTTCCATCGCTAAGAGCGCCAGCTCGACAATTTCAATCAACTAACCGAGTATGAAAATATCTTTAAGAACATCAAAAATTTTAGACAACTTCCATAAATTTTAATTTAAAAACCTATTAAACAAAAAAAAATGTTTGCAGATGAGTGGATACGATATGAGAGCATACTGGAGGTATTTCATGATTGATTCTTGTAACGTCGAGTTTGATCGTTTTACATCAGAGGTTATTAAAATGTGTTAAAATTTGGATTCAAAATAAACAAAAACAGATTACTGTTCACAATTTTCCTGAAATCAGCGTTCTTCGATCAGCAAAAGAAAAAGCTAGTGAAAAAGACAAAGAATTTGTTAGAAGTTTAAAAAACATTTATAGATTAAACAACATTTTGTTACAGGAAAATGTAGAATGTGACGAGTATCGTGAAAAGCTAATGCAGTTGGATATCAAACGTCAAAAACGAAAAGAAGAAAAAGCTCTACGGCGCTTGGAAAGAATTAAGAAGCGTGAAAAAATTCGAATTGAAAAAAATAATGACAATAATTTGAAAAGAGTTAGAGAAGGATATAAATTACCGAAAAAAAGAGACTGGTTCAACGGAAACCGACTGGGTGGTCGTTTAATAACAGCTGCCATGTTGAAGAACAAACATGAAGAAAATAATAACAATATATGGGTTTGTTTTATTCATAATCAGTGTAACAAAACAAAAATTTCACAAAAAAGTCCCAAATAGTTAAAAATCGAAACAATATTTAAAATATCAAAACAGAAAATTGGCACTTATGTTTTTTAGGAAAATGAACAAGATGAGGAAGACGACAAATTTGTATGTCAAAATATATTAGAATTACTGATTGGAGCAATTGTAGAAGACGAAAATCGAGAAAAATTAATAAGCAGTTCAGATGAATCAATGAGTGATTCAGATGATAGTGAAATTGATCCAGATATGTTGATGTCATCAAATATGGAAAACATTGTAGAAGAAGAATGGGATGAACAAAAAGATATTATTGTTAGTGTCATAGATGGATTTTGTTTTGAAAACATAAGTTGTTACTTTCAGAAAATAGAAGTTTGTGACAGTGTTCCAGATGTTGCGGCCGAAATTACAGTAGATTTTACCAAAATTTAACTAGTTTTAAAAGCTTCAAATTTATAAATAAATTCGTCGTTTTTTTCAGCTTTAGTTCAATCTTTATTTAATAAAACATTTTTTGGCACCAAAGTAAATTAATTCAAAATAAATTAATTTAAATTGTTTAATGTACTAATATCTTCAAGTTAATATGAGATCTTTTTTGGATCGTATCTTTTCAGCTGCCTGGATCTTTCCATTTCATTATATCTGAATTTTTATTGGAAGTTCGGCCGAATATAACAATGGAATAATTAGAACAGAAGTTTCCAATATACAAGTTAAACAATTTTAGCAGCTGTTTGTACCCAACTCATTTGCTCATTTACTGGTATTCCTCGTTTTCTCGCTTCTATTTCAACAATACTATTTTGAACTTTCATCATTTCTTCTAAACTTCCTTGTCCTTCTATTTTTCCTCGGTTTACATAAACCACCTTATCAGCTTGTTTCATAGTGGCAAGCCTAAATAAACAAAGGAACTTACTTGTTTATTTTATTTTATATTTACATACCTGTGAGCAATTATCAAAATAGTTAAGTTTTGTTTTTTGAGCAACTCGTTAAGTGCCATTCGGATAAGATAATCAGATGTAGCATCAAGGGCGCTTGTAACCTCATCGAGAATTAGAATTTTAGGCTTCTGGTAAAACAAAAATTTAATGGATTATTTCTTAATAATTAGGAAAAATACAGAAATTAATGCTCGAGCAATTGCGATTCTTTGTTTTTGTCCACCGCTTAATTTACATCCATTTTCACCAACCTGCAATTTAAAACATTTTACTACTTGGCTAACTAAGATTCTAAAAAAAATTTTGTCTTGAAATAAGTATTTTGAAAAAAACCAAAAAAAAAAGGTGAGTTAATAATGCCAATAATACCATTTGATCAAATCCATTCTCAAACGACTTGATAAAATCCAAAGCATTAGCTAAAGCAGCAGCTTCTTCCAATTGATCTTCAGTAATTAAATGTCGATTTTCAGCGCCCATCAAAATATTTTCTCGAATCGAAGAGGTAAATAATACTGGTTCTTGTCCAACTGTTCCAATTGCTCTTCTCCATTTAGTTGAATTAATATCTTTTAAATCAATACCATCAACAGTTATTCGACCTTCAATTGGATCATACAATCTAAAAATAGAATTAATACATATAAATAAATAAAAAACTTCCAAATAAATGAATTCACCTAAGCATCAAACATGCGATCGACGATTTTCCACTTCCGCTTGGCCCAATAACAGCTGTAATTTTGTTTGTCGGAATATCAAAAGAAATGTTCGAAAGTGTTTTTTTTCTTCCAGCATAGGCGAATGAAACATTTTCAAAACGAATTGCTTCAGCAACATTTGTTTTCACAATTCCTTTATTTAAATTCATTGTAGACTTTTGATTCTTGAGTTCTAGTAATCGAGAACTTGCACCAAGGCCCTTAACATTTTTTTTTAAAATACATATTGCCTCTGAAATAAAAAGATGACAAATACCTTCATTATCTCATTATAAAGTCCTGAAATATTTGATAAACTTGTTGCTGCCATTACAGAATATAAACAGAAAGATGACAATTCACCTGAACACTTTTGTTTCGAAGAAAAAGAAGAAAAGATCAAAAATTACCATATGTAATATATCCTTCATTAATTAAATGATTTCCATAAAATAAAATAGAAGAAAAGGCCGAATAACCCGTGAATTGAAGGGAGCCAATTAAACTTCCCTTAGCAAGCAATTCGGTTTTTGTAATTTCCAGAATTTGTGAACCTTTTTCTGAATACTCATCAATCGTTTGATTTTCTGCACTTAGCATTCGAATAGTTTTCACATTGTTCATCCTTTCAGAAGCCAACTGAAATTCAAACATTTGTTGAATCGATTTCTTTTCGTATTAGTTTCAAACCTGATTGACACTAGCTGTAACATCTTGTAATTGCCATGTGCATTGTTGTTGAATTCTTCCAAACAATTTGAAAATTATCAAAACAATTGGAGCCGTCAAAAACGAAACCGATGAAAGTTCAATTGAGGTGAGCAGCATTGCTCCAATTGAGCCGACGCCAATAAGAATTGCTCTAACACCGTTTCGAAGGCTTGATGACACTGAATAGCCGACAATAATTGAGTCCGCCGCATGTCTAGATCCAATCTCTCCCACTGTATTCGTGTCGAAAAATTTCATATCTTGTCGAAGAACCGAACTAAAGACGGCTTTTCGTAATGCTCCAACTATGTATAATCCTAAAACAGCTTTTCCTTTCATTAAACATCTATCAATTTAGTTTTAAATGAAAATAAAAATAACCAGCAGTTTGTAGACAATAGATTTTTGCAGCCGTTGCAACTGCTCCAATAGCTAACAAACTCACAATTGAAATTGGATTTTCTTTTAAATACCTTAAATTGTATTATTTTTTGAAATAAAATAAGTAAATATTAAAGTATACCGGGCAATTTGTATTGTTAACCCATCACTTTTTATTTCCGCATTTGTTCCGTATTGATCAATCAATTTACCCAAAATTCTGGGAATGATTAAAAATATGCTACTGCTTATTATCATAAAACCAGTTCCTACTAAATCAAATTTATTTTCAAAACTGATAATTAATTTATATTTTTACACAAGATCCACTTTTTCTGAGGTTTGATGAGATCATAAAAATCGGCAAGATCTTTCCATGTCGAATGTCTTAGAAGATAAGAAGCATTTCTTCGTTTTGCTCGTTTCCACTGAAACAAAATTAGGTTTTTTTTATTTTTGAAAATATGGAAAAAATTTAAAAAACTGTTTTTATCAAGTCAACATGAACGTTTTTTTAATCATGTTGAAAACACGCTCTGTTGATAATGATTAATATTTTATTTTAAAAAATAGAGAAATATTTACATTATTCTCCAATTTCTGTGCACGATTAATAGTGGTCAGATTTCTTTTTAGAATATTCCAGACATTTCTTTCCGCTACTCGAGTTGAAGAAAATGATACATTTGAAAATAAGGAAAAAGAGCGAAGAAGATAAACGCGTTGCATTTTTCAATTAAAAAAACGTCAATCAATACCATTTCATATTGTTATTAAGTCATAGTAATAAGGAGGTGGTAGAAAAACAAAGAGTAGAATAAAAAAAAAGTCAGACTTCACTAGAATGTATTCTTCCTCGTTAAAAAATCACGTGAATTTCCTGAACACTCAAAACTTTTTTTCTCTTTATCTCTCTCTCTCTCTCTCTCTCTCTCTCTTTGCTTTTCATTAAGTTGCTCCTATGAAGCCTGGGAAAATGAGTAACGAAACAAATGAAAGAAGAAACAAAGATCTGTTAAACGATGTTTACTTAAAATCAATGAAACATCTTTGATCATAGATCATTTTTTTTTAATTTTAAAAGTTTTCCTTAATTATTTTATTTTAAAAATAAAATTAAAAAATTTGGATTTTTAGATAGGATCAGTTGATTTAATAACATCAAATAATTTAGCAAGATTAAGAATTTTTTGTCGCTCCCAATTGATTTTCTAAAAAATTGGAATTTTTCAATTAAAAAAATTAAATGTTTCGTTTAAAAAAATTTAAATTGAGATTATTTTAATTAAACGTCCTGAATAGTTGATACAATTCGAATTTAAAAAATAGTAATGAAGTCTAAAAAAGCACATCTTAAAGCATTAGCAAGTTTTATACAAAGTACATAGTATTAAAATTACACAATATGTATATTGCGAGCTTGAATTGAACGAATAACATTGTCCTCCTGCAAGAATGTCTACTTCGAATCTTCATAATCGGACATCATGAAATCAAAATTATTGGATCGTAGATTAAAATTGATTTTTAAATTTTCTTGGTGCATGCCGGCAATTGAAAGGAATGGGGCCAAGAAATGGATTCGAACGACATCATTAGTTTCTTCAGTAGCATTCACTAAAAAAAGCATTACGTACTATGAAATACTAGGAAAATACAAAATAATATGGAGAGACTAACATTGCTCAGTCGATTTGAAAGATTGAACATCTCCTAACAATTTGCTTCCAATATAGAGAATTGATTTGGATGCGAAATAAACACAATTTTAAGGCCCACTCCAATCGACTTGAGAAGTTTATAACAATAAAGCTCGATAAGATTGAAGTTCCATCGTCTGGCTGAAATTGTAGAATTAAATTATAAAATAATGCTGCGTATAAAAGGTGAAAAACAATTTCTTGACGACTTTCTCCAGCGTTGTGGTTGGTTTTAATTCGATTTCTGTAGAGAATCGAATTCACTGTGACATTGCAAATCACTGCTGTTTCGAACGCATTTTATCGTTTATTTCTTCAAATTCAACTATTGAATATTGCCTTTTGAACATGGACAATACGAAGAAGTTTGGATCGTGGTTTTTGGGGACTGCGATATGGAAGTTGGCGTGATGACTACATGAATCGATTCAACCATTTTGAAAATAAATATGATGTCAGAATTAAAAAAAGATTTATTTCTGTTTTAAAAATTACACAACAAAAAAAAATAAAAAACTAATAAAACAACTTGCGAAAAAAGCGAATATTGAATTTAAAAATCAATAAGTAAAAAGTCAATAATAAGCCAAAACAATTGAGTCAAAATAATCTGAAAAATTGATGAAATTAAAATTAAAATAAATAAAAAGAAAAAACAATTAAAATCAAGCAAAAATAAACAAAAACTGAAAAGAATAAAACGAATATTGAAGGTAAAAAAAAAAATAAAAAGAGATTGGAGGAGAAAATATAAAATATTGTGAAATATTATTAAAAAAAGAGAAGATTGAGAGATTGAGAGAAAGAGAGAAGAAAAATTATGGAAAAACAAGAAAAAATCAATAATTTGATTATTTGCATATTTAATTGTTAATAAATCAAAAAAAGAGTGAAAAACAAAAAAACTCAAATTTGACCTCAGCGTTTGCGCGAAAAAATTTGGGCAAAATACGAAATAGAAGAGAGAGTGTGCAAAATGAGTAGAGAGAAGGGAGAGTGACAAAACTGAGTTAACATGCTGCGTCTCTCAAGTGCACACACTCTCTCGTTGATAAACATTAAGGAGCAAAAAAATTTGGAAAAATCGGTCCTTTTTTTTGTTGTGTTAACTGTTTTTTCAGCCAAATTTCAACAAAGCGATCAAAATGGAACAATCGAATGGGGATTCGAGAGAAGAACGCTCGGACGTCACCATGGCGTCAGTTGACGACAGCGTTGCATCAGTGGATGCAACGATGGCTTCCTTAGTGGAGTCAGTCGTTGCATCCACTGATGTAACGATGGAGTCGCTGCACGACAGCGCCTCATCGGGGGATGCGACAATGGCTTCCTTAGGGAAGTCCGTTGTTGCATCCACTGATGTGACGATGTTGTCCGTGGGGGCGACGAGCGCGGAGGAGGAGGAGGAGCCCATGGAGGTAGACGAGGAGGAAGGAGAAGGGAGACGCGGTCTGAAGCGCCCCTTATTAGTGGAAGAAGGAGAGGAGGAGGTGAAGGAGAAGAGGGGAAAATATGAGGAGAGGACGGCGGAAAGCCGTGGGAAGAGAAAGTTGGAGGAGGAAGAAGGAGGCGTCGAAAGAAAGAAGGGGCGCTTCGACGCGGTAAGAGGGGTGAAAAGGGGGCTCGGAGGGGAAGAAGGGGAGGAAGAGGAGCGAGAGGCCAAGAGGGGCCGGTTTGAGGAGGAGGAAAGAGCTGTGGCGGCTCCGGAGGTGTTGGAGGCAGTGGAGGAAGAGGAGGACTGGGAGCTGCTGAACGAGGCATTTGTGGAGGATGTGGAGGAGGGCGAGGACGAAGAGGTGGATATGGTGGAAGTGGTGGAGGTGGTAGAAAGGATGGTGCAGCAGTTGGAGGAGCAAGAGGAGATGGAGAAGAAGCAACGGGATTTGGCTGCTGGGGCGCGGGCAGCTCTCCTAACCCGGTTAGGAGAGCTGAAAGCCGACCATGAACAATGCATGGAGGTAATGCTCCGGCATTGTCATGGAACTCAGCATCTGGATGCCTTAGCCTTCTGGAGCCGAGCCAAACCAGCTCTAACCAGGGGCTTAGGCGGACAGATGTTGAGTGGCGCTCAACTTAAAGTAAGTTCAACTTTTTATTTCAAAGGAATTTTCAATATTTCAATGTGATTTATTTTTCAGCGCCTCAGTAACCAAATCGCCAAGTGCAAGGCGATTTTGGGATTGTAAGGAGATGAGGTTTGAAGGAGGAGCCCGCCACAGCTCAGGTTTTTATTTATTTTAATTATTTTATTTATTTTATTTATTTTAATTATTTATTATTTTTTTTTCTATATTTTAAATTTATTTTATTTATTTATTATTGTTTGAATATTATTTCTATTTTTTTGTTTAATTTTAGCTTATTCCCCATTATTTATTTTAATTTCTGTTTTTTTAATTTTTTAAAGTATTTATTTATTTATTTAAAGGGATTTTTTATTATTATTTTTATTTTTTGTTATTTTAATTTTTATTCTTGTTTTTTTAATTCATTTTTTAATTATTTTAATATTTATTTTAATATTTATTCTTGTTTTTTAAGTTAATTTTTTAAGATTTAAGTTTTATTTTTAATTGATTTTTTTATTTAAGTTTTAGTTTTTGTATTTTTTAAATTTTATTATTTATTTATTTATGGGGATTATTTTTAATTATTTTAGTTTTTATTTTTTTTCGGTCTTCGTATTTTTATAAGTTAATAGTTTTATGATTTTTATTTTTATTATATTTTGAGATATCTTGTTAAATTGTTTTCATTTTTCTTTTTTTCTTTTTTTAAATTTTAAATTTTTTCTAGATTTTAGTTTTTTTCCATTTTTCTTTTTTTTTTAATTTTTTAATTTTTTTTTTTTTTAATTTTTAAATTTTTTTCGTTTTTTCTTTTTCTTAATTTTTAATTTTTTTTAGATTTTCTCGAATTTTTTTTTATTTTTATTTATTTTTAAATTTTTAAATTTTTTCGTTTTTTCTTTTTTTTTTCTAAATTTCTTTAATTTTCAAATTTTGTTTTCAAATTTTTACTTTTTTTTATTTTTCTTAATTTTTAAATTTTTTCCAGTTTTTTCTTTCTTTTTTTCCAGTTTTTTCTTTTTTTATTTTTCTAAATTTCTTTAGTTATTTTCCCAAGTTTTCTTTAAAGTTTCATTTTGAAACTTTTTTTCGAAGCGTCTTTTTTTTAAATATAAAATTCCAAAAACCCCAAAAAAATATATAAAATTTAAAAATCCAAAAAAAATTAAAAATTTTAAAAATTCCAAAAAAAAAAAATTATTTTTCTTTTTTCTCATATCAGTTTTGTTTTTAATCTTTTTATTTTAGTAGAATTTTTTTTTTAAATTATCATTTTTTGTTAGTTTTTTTGAAATCATTTTTAATTTTTTTAATTTTTGTAGTTTTTTAATTTAATTGTTTAATTACTTTTTTGGTTGAATTTGTTAACTTCAATTTAATTGTGGACAACTCTTCAAAACGTGGACGATTTTCTCTGAAGGTAAGATTTAATTAAATTATTAAAAATAGCAAAAAATAAATAACAAATCTTATTATTTATTAATTTTTGATGAAAATTATAATTTTGTATAAAATGGAAAATGAGATGATGCAAAAATAAGTTGAAAACAAATTTTGATTTATTCGAAAAGAAAAGAAGCAAACGCGCTCTTTTGAAACTTGAGAAAAAATTTCGTTTTTAATAAAAATTTAATTTTAACAACTTTCAGGAAAAAAACTAGGAAGAAGCTCAAATCAATGTTTAATTGAGCAGAAGGTAATTTAAAAAATTAAATATTCAAATAAATAAATATTTTCAGGCGAAACTTCAACTTGAAACATTCTTCAAGCATTTTTTGGGCCATTCGAAAGGATTTCTTTTGCTTCAATTCGTCGAAATTTATTGATTTGTCATACAATACTCAACAATATTAGGAAACTCCACGCAATCAATTGAAAATTCCGATGAATCTTCAAACATCTTTCAAGAAATTGAGCGAGGCACTTTGTTTCAAACTAGAATCGACCAAAAGGAAAATTAATTGAAGAACGAGAAGCAGATTGAAGAGATATTGCTTTAACAATCGAAGAGTCGGATGATATGGATAATTCAAAAATTACTCAATGGAATGGTTTGAGAATAATCAAAGAATTTGTTTTGTGAGCTCGAACAACTTATGGAACTCTTCAAAAATTAGTTCGATATTGAAAAGGTAAATTAAATAAAAAGTAAAACATTTGAAATAAAAAAATCAGATTTTTCTTAAGAATTGGATTTTCATTATACATTTTCACCAACAACATTGGCTCTAACCCGAATAGATTTGTCGAAAAACGTAAATGAAGCTGGAACAATGTCACCAAGAGAATTTTCAACAGTAAGAAAAAGAGCTTTTTAGAAATTTTAGTGAAACAATTTTAAGAAAATAGAATTAATGAGTCAGGGACCATTATTACATAATTTACAAAATGATGGAAAGAATTCAATCATTGGTTGGTTGATAGGGCAGCACAATTTGCAAACGAAATATTTCATTTAAAAGAACAATTTGGTGCCAATTTATTTAAAGTTCCAGTAATACATAGAAGTTTACGAATATTTTACGTTTCATTTAAATGGCGCGAACTGGGACGTACTTAAATATTTTCGAAGTTTAAATATATTTTTAATTTATCATAAGGTAATTTCAACTTCAAAAAAAAAATTATAAAATTCAATTTTCAGGAAAAGCTTTTACACTTACATTTTTCAAAATTTGTTTGGATCATTCAAAAGAAATTCTTCGCTTCGAATTGAAAAAATGTATGGTTTTTCCTTATAAAATTTAAAAAAAATGAAAAAAAAGAAAAAAAAAGAAAAAAAAATAATAAAAAAGAAAAAAAAAGAAAAAAAAATAATAAAAAAGAAAAAATAAATAAAAAGAAAAATAAATAAATAAATAAACAAAACTAAATTTTTTTACATTTTTTTGTTATCTTTTTTTTTAAATTTATAAAGCATTTAATTGAGTTTTCGTAAAAATAATTATTAGATGAAGATGGAAATTTTTACAAAAACTCAATTAAACTCTTATTAATATGTTTTTGATTTTATTTAATTGAAATTTTTTTATTGATTGTATTTTTTATTTTTTTTAATCATTTTGGAATTTTTAAAATTTAAAACTTTTGAATTTAAATGTGGGATTCCCTTTTCTATTCGTGGTGGGCCCATAAAATATATAAAATAACAAGCTGAAAATGCTTTTTGATATCAAAAGAATTCCGGAACGGAAACCTCAAATGTTCCAGCTTTTGGCTGTTGCTAAAACGAACGTTTTTTTTCTAAATTCTTCAACGATTTTTATATTTTTCATTGAACTTCATTCTTCTCTCCATTTTTTCTCATCACCATCATTTTTTTTCTTTTCCTTTTATCTTTTCTTGAAATTTCGTTTTTTTTAAAGATTTTAATTCAAAAATCAATTACATCGATGGAACAATTGAGCCGTACACAAAGTAAGTAAAATTTTTTTTCAATTGACTATTCATTAGTTCAATGTGATTATTTTTCCAGCGCTTCATTAAACAAATCTCCAAGAACCTTGACATTATGACCAAGGCTTGAGACATTTTTGGTTTTTTTGGAAACCGGAGTTCACGACTCAAAAGTTAGTTTATTCATCTCATTTTTTTTCTTCTTCTTCGTAAAATTTAAAACTTTTGAATTTAAATGTGGGATTCCCTTTTCTATTCGTGGTGGGCCCATAAAATATATAAAATAACAAGCTGAAAATGCTTTTTGATATCAAAAGAATTCCGGAACGGAAACCTCAAATGTTCCAGCTTTTGGCTGTTGCTAAAACGAACGTTTTTTTTCTAAATTCTTCAACGATTTTTATATTTTTCATTGAACTTCATTCTTCGTACGGCTCAATTGTTCCATCGATGTAATTGATTTTTGAATTAAAATCTTTAAAAAAAACGAAATTTCAAGAAAAGATAAAAGGAAAAGAAAAAAAATGTCTTTAGTTTATTTGCTTTTTTTAATTTTAGTTTTTTCTAAATTTTTCCACGTTTTTTTTTAGATTTTTTCTTTAGATTTTCCTTTTTTTTCCATTTTTTTAATTTTTTTTCTTTAGATTTTTCTTTTTTTTCAATTTTTTTCTTTTTCTTTTAGATTTTTTTTCCATTTTTCAATTTTTTCATTTTTCTTTAGATTTTTCTTTTTTTTTTCATTTTTTTAGATTTTTTTCTTTAGATTTTCCATTTTTTTTCTTTCTTTTTAAATTTTTTTCTTTCTTTTTTAGATTTTTTTTTTATTTTTTCAACTTTTCCATCTTTTTTTAGATTTTTTTCTTTAGATTTTTCATTTTTTTCTTTCTTTTTTAGATTTTTAAAATTTTTTTTCCACTTTTTTTTTTAGATTTTTCAGTTTCTTTCTTTCTTTTTTAGATTTTTTATTTTTTTCTTTCTTTTTTAGATTTTTAAAATTTTTTTTCCACTTTTTTTTTTAGATTTTTCAGTTTCTTTCTTTCTTTTTTAGATTTTTTATTTTTTTCTTTCTTTTTTAGATTTTTAAAATTTTTTTTCCACTTTTTTTTTTAGATTTTTCAGTTTCTTTCTTTCTTTTTTAGATTTTTTATTTTTTTCTTTCTTTTTTAGGTTTTTTTTTTCAAATTTTCCATTTTTCTTTAGGTTTTTCTTTTTTTTTTCCACTTTTTTTTAGATTTTTCATTTTTTTTTCTTTCTTTTTTAGGTTTTTTTTTTTCAATTTTTCCATTTTTCTTTAGGTTTTTCTTTTTTTTTCCACTTTTCTTTAGATTTTTCATTTTTTTCTTTCTTTTTTAGATTTTTAAAATTTTTTTACCACTTTTTTTTAAAATTTTTCAGTTTCTTTCTTTCTTTTTTAGATTTTTTATTTTTTTTCTTTTTTTAGGTTTTTTTTTCAATTTTTCCATTTTTCTTTAGATTTTTCTTTTTTTTTCTCCATTTTTTTAGATTTTTTTCTTTAGATTTTTTCCATTTTTCAATTTTTTCATTTTTTTGAAGACTTTTTTTTCAGATTTTTCAGTTTCTTTCTTTCTTTTTTAGATTTTCTACTTTAGACTTCTCAATTTTTTCTTTTTTTTTAGATTTTCTTCAATTTTTCCATTTTTTAGATTTTTTTCTTTAGATTTTTCAATTTTTTTCTTTTTTTTTTAGATTTTTTTCATTTTTCCACTTTTTTTAGATTTTTTTCCTTTCGATTTTTTGTATAACACATTTCTGTATTAACTTTTCACAGAACACTTTTTTTGAACTTTTTTCATTTTCAATTTAAATTTGAAAATGCACAGATTTTTATATTATTTTTAAACGAAAAAGCTGACGATTTCAACAATAAGAAGAAATCAAGTATCGGAAAGATTTAGAAGGTTTTCAACGACTTTTGAATCAATTTAGGATTTTGAACTTCAATGAAATTTACAAAGTAATTTATTTTATTAATCATTTCATAAATTATTTAATTGATTTACAGATAAAAAATCGAATTAAAGAACATTTCAGTGTTGAAATAACTGAAAAGAATTGGAGAAAAGAAGAGGAGCAATGTTTTGAGAGAAATTTCGGATTGATTACGACAGGCTCAACGAATTTTTACGATTAGTTTGACTTTTTTTATTTTTCTTTTTCAGGGTTTCAAACAAAATTCATCACAACATTTTTTGCATTTTTTTTCAAGTTTTGAAAAAAAATTCACATTTATTGACTAAAAAAGTGAATTTTTTTTGCTCGAAATTGGTAAAGCAAATTTGTCTTTCATTGCAAACTTGTTTTTTTCAAATTAATTTGAAATACAAATTTGTTTGATTTCATTTTTATTTTTTTTTCAATGCTGGAATGGCCCTTATAAACCAAGTGTTCATTATCAGAGATATTTAGATGTTTGACATCTAAAAAAACGGTGCATTTTCAAAAAAAAATCCGTCTCATTGCAAACAGAAAGAGGTGTCGATATGTTTGACATCTCAAATGATCAGTCTGGTGTGGTTTTTTTAAAGTCCTTTTCGTGAGTTTAATTGTGACTTTTATGTGTTTTTTATGTAACAATTTTCAATGCTTTATACATTGATTTGCTATCAGTTTTGCATACTTTATCTCATGGAAATAATTATGTTGGGAAAGCATCTACGTACGATGTTTTCAAAGCTTGATCCTAGTTCTTCTTGCAACCTGTGTAGCTTTTGAATATTTTTCAACCCATTAGATTTTTTTGAGTTGGTTAAAATATTTATTGGCGACAAAGCTTTTTCGTTTTTGTTTCTACCACGGGTTTCATTTTGAATTAAGGCCATCGATCAATCTGGTTGGTTTCATTTAATCAATATCATTTTTCTTTGTGAATTTATTTTGTTTTAATTCACGAAGAAAATACGCTTCTTATTCTTTTTTTTTCTTCTTTGGGAATTCTTCTTATTATTTCCTTTATAGCGCGTTTTTCATTTTTATGTTGAGTTGGGATCTTTCATTCAGGTGTGTCGCAATAGCGTCTGATTATCATTAAAGCGTATGAATCATTTTCTGGATTCAGTATTGGATTTTCTTTGATGTTTGTTTCAGCTTTCGATGCATCTTAAAATCCGATTCTCGACTAAATTCATATTGAAAACTGTTCAGTTTCTTCAGTTGTAAGTAAGTTCAGCGGTAAGTTTAGTTTTGGATTTTTTTCTATTTTCGTTTTATCTGGATATTTGGGGGCGATCTGGAGTGTAGGGGGAATTCATTTTCATTTTTATATTTTTAAAAGGTATGTTCAAATCTTTGACCAATGAATAATAATTTATTTCAGGCAGAAGTTACATTGGATCCTGCAAAAAGAATGTCATCGATTTAAAATAAGAATTGTTTGATTTTGAGAAAATATTAAAATTCAATTAAATAATTTCAGATTTGGCTAATAAATTGGGCTCAACAATTTGAGGGAAAAGCTGAAGTTCTTTTACAATTTGGCAAAAGGTAATTTCAAAGTTTGAATTAATTAAAATTGTTTTATTTTCAGGCAGAAGTTTCATTGAATCCTGCAAAAAGAATGTCATCGGTTCAAAATAAGAATTGTTTGATTTTGAGAAAATATTAAAATTCAATTAAATAATTTCAGATTTGGCTAATGGATTGGGCTCAACAATGTGAGGGAAAAGCTGAAGTTCTTTTACAATTTGGCAAAAGGTAATTTCAAAGTTTGAATTAATTAAAATTGTTTTATTTTCAGGCAGAAGTTTCATTGGATCCTGCAAAAAGAATGTCATCGGTTCAAAATAAGAATTGTTTGATTTTGAGAAAATATTAAAATTCAATTAAATAATTTCAGATTTGGCTAATGGATTGGGCTCAACAATGTGAGGGAAAAGCTGAAGTTCTTTTACAATTTGGCAAAAGGTAATTTCAAAGTTTGAATTAATTAAAATTGTTTTATTTTCAGGCAGAAGTTTCATTGGATCCTGCAAAAAGAATGTCATCGTTTCAAAATAAGAATTGTTTGATTTTGAGAAAATATTAAAATTCAATTAAATAATTTCAGATTTGGCTAATGGATTGGGCTCAACAATGTGAGGGAAAAGCTGAAGTTCTTTTACAATTTGGCAAAAGGTAATTTCAAAGTTTGAATTAATTAAAATTGTTTTATTTTCAGGCAAAAGTTTCATTGGATCCTGCAAAAAGAATGTCATCGGTTCAAAATAAGAATTGTTTGATTTTGAGAAAATATTAAAATTCAATTAAATAATTTCAGATTTGGCTAATGGATTGGGCTCAACAATGTGAGGGAAAAGCTGAAGTTCTTTTACAATTTGGCAAAAGGTAATTTCAAAGTTTGAATTAATTAAAATTGTTTTATTTTCAGGCAGAAGTTTCATTGGATCCTGCAAAAAGAATGTCATCGGTTCAAAATAAGAATTGTTTGATTTTGAGAAAATATTAAAATTCAATTAAATAATTTCAGATTTGGCTAATGGATTGGGCTCAACAATGTGAGGGAAAAGCTGAAGTTCTTTTACAATTTGGCAAAAGGTAATTTCAAAGTTTGAATTAATTAAAATTGTTTTATTTTCAGGCAGAAGTTTCATTGAATCCTGCAAAAAGAATGTCATCGGTTCAAAATAAGAATTGTTTGATTTTGAGAAAATATTAAAATTCAATTAAATAATTTCAGATTTGGCTAATGGATTGGGCTCAACAATGTGAGGGAAAAGCTGAAGTTCTTTTACAATTTGGCAAAAGGTAATTTCAAAGTTTGAATTAATTAAAATTGTTTTATTTTCAGGCAGAAGTTTCATTGGATCCTGCAAAAAGAATGTCATCGGTTCAAAATAAGAATTGTTTGATTTTGAGAAAATATTAAAATTCAATTAAATAATTTCAGATTTGGCTAATGGATTGGGCTCAACAATGTGAGGGAAAAGCTGAAGTTCTTTTACAATTTGGCAAAAGGTAATTTCAAAGTTTGAATTAATTAAAATTGTTTTATTTTCAGGCAGAAGTTTCATTGGATCCTGCAAAAAGAATGTCATCGGTTCAAAATAAGAATTGTTTGATTTTGAGAAAATATTAAAATTCAATTAAATAATTTCAGATTTGGCTAATGGATTGGGCTCAACAATGTGAGGGAAAAGCTGAAGTTCTTTTACAATTTGGCAAAAGGTAATTTCAAAGTTTGAATTAATTAAAATTGTTTTATTTTCAGGCAGAAGTTTCATTGAATCCTGCAAAAAGAATGTCATCGGTTCAAAATAAGAATTGTTTGATTTTGAGAAAATATTAAAATTCAATTAAATAATTTCAGATTTGGCTAATGGATTGGGCTCAACAATGTGAGGGAAAAGCTGAAGTTCTTTTACAATTTGGCAAAAGGTAATTTCAAAGTTTGAATTAATTAAAATTGTTTTATTTTCAGGCAGAAGTTTCATTGGATCCTGCAAAAAGAATGTCATCGGTTCAAAATAAGAATTGTTTGATTTTGAGAAAATATTAAAATTCAATTAAATAATTTCAGATTTGGCTAATGGATTGGGCTCAACAATGTGAGGGAAAAGCTGAAGTTCTTTTACAATTTGGCAAAAGGTAATTTCAAAGTTTGAATTAATTAAAATTGTTTTATTTTCAGGCAGAAGTTTCATTGGATCCTGCAAAAAGAATGTCATCGGTTCAAAATAAGAATTGTTTGATTTTGAGAAAATATTAAAATTCAATTAAATAATTTCAGATTTGGCTAATAAATTGGGCTCAACAATTTGAGGGAAAAGCTGAAGTTCTTTTACAATTTGGCAAAAGGTAATTTCAAAGTTTGAATTAATTAAAATTGTTTTATTTTCAGGCAGAAGTTTCATTGAATCCTGCAAAAAGAATGTCATCGGTTCAAAATAAGAATTGTTTGATTTTGAGAAAATATTAAAATTCAATTAAATAATTTCAGATTTGGCTAATGGATTGGGCTCAACAATGTGAGGGAAAAGCTGAAGTTCTTTTACAATTTGGCAAAAGGTAATTTCAAAGTTTGAATTAATTAAAATTGTTTTATTTTCAGGCAGAAGTTTCATTGGATCCTGCAAAAAGAATGTCATCGGTTCAAAATAAGAATTGTTTGATTTTGAGAAAATATTAAAATTCAATTAAATAATTTCAGATTTGGCTAATGGATTGGGCTCAACAATGTGAGGGAAAAGCTGAAGTTCTTTTACAATTTGGCAAAAGGTAATTTCAAAGTTTGAATTAATTAAAATTGTTTTATTTTCAGGCAAAAGTTTCATTGGATCCTGCAAAAAGAATGTCATCGTTTCAAAATAAGAATTGTTCGAATTTGAGAAAATATTAAAATTCAATTAAATAATTTCAGATTTGGCTAATGAATTGAGCTCAACAATTTGAGGAAAAAGCTGAAGTTCTTTTACAATTTGGCAAAAGGTAATTTCAAAGTTTGAATTAATTAAAATTGTTTTATTTTCAGGCAAAAGTTTCATTGGATCCTGCAAAAAGAATGTCATCGTTTCAAAATAAGAATTGTTCGAATTTGAGAAAATGTTAAAATTCAATTAAATAATTTCAGATTTGGCTAATGGATTGGGCTCAACAATGTGAGGGAAAAGCTGAAGTTCTTTTACAATTTGGCAAAAGGTAATTTCAAAGTTTGAATTAATTAAAATTGTTTTATTTTCAGGCAGAAGTTTCATTGGATCCTGCAAAAAGAATGTCATCGGTTCAAAATAAGAATTGTTTGATTTTGAGAAAATATTAAAATTCAATTAAATAATTTCAGATTTGGCTAATGGATTGGGCTCAACAATGTGAGGGAAAAGCTGAAGTTCTTTTACAATTTGGCAAAAGGTAATTTCAAAGTTTGAATTAATTAAAATTGTTTTATTTTCAGGCAAAAGTTTCATTGGATCCTGCAAAAAGAATGTCATCGATTTAAAATAAGAATTGTTTGATTTTGAGAAAATATTAAAATTCAATTAAATAATTTCAGATTTGGCTAATGGATTGGGCTCAACAATGTGAGGGAAAAGCTGAAGTTCTTTTACAATTTGGCAAAAGGTAATTTCAAAGTTTGAATTAATTAAAATTGTTTTATTTTCAGGCAAAAGTTTCATTGGATCCTGCAAAAAGAATGTCATCGATTTAAAATAAGAATTGTTTGATTTTGAGAAAATATTAAAATTCAATTAAATAATTTCAGATTTGGCTAATGAATTGAGCTCAACAATTTGAGGGAAAAGCTGAAGTTCTTTTACAATTTGGCAAAAGGTAATTTCAAAGTTTGAATTAATTAAAATTGTTTTATTTTCAGGCAAAAGTTTCATTGGATCCTGCAAAAAGAATGTCATCGTTTCAAAATAAGAATTGTTCGAATTTGAGAAAATATTAAAATTCAATTAAATAATTTCAGATTTGGCTAATGAATTGAGCTCAACAATTTGAGGAAAAAGCTGAAGTTCTTTTACAATTTGGCAAAAGGTAATTTCAAAGTTTGAATTAATTAAAATTGTTTTATTTTCAGGCAAAAGTTTCATTGGATCCTGCAAAAAGAATGTCATCGATTTAAAATAAGAATTGTTTGATTTTGAGAAAATATTAAAATTCAATTAAATAATTTCAGATTTGGCTAATGGATTGGGCTCAACAATGTGAGGGAAAAGCTGAAGTTCTTTTACAATTTGGCAAAAGGTAATTTCAAAGTTTGAATTAATTAAAATTGTTTTATTTTCAGGCAAAAGTTTCATTGGATCCTGCAAAAAGAATGTCATCGATTTAAAATAAGAATTGTTTGATTTTGAGAAAATATTAAAATTCAATTAAATAATTTCAGATTTGGCTAATGGATTGGGCTCAACAATGTGAGGGAAAAGCTGAAGTTCTTTTACAATTTGGCAAAAGGTAATTTCAAAGTTTGAATTAATTAAAATTGTTTTATTTTCAGGCAGAAGTTTCATTGGATCCTGCAAAAAGAATGTCATCGGTTCAAAATAAGAATTGTTTGATTTTGAGAAAATATTAAAATTCAATTAAATAATTTCAGATTTGGCTAATGGATTGGGCTCAACAATGTGAGGGAAAAGCTGAAGTTCTTTTACAATTTGGCAAAAGGTAATTTCAAAGTTTGAATTAATTAAAATTGTTTTATTTTCAGGCAGAAGTTTCATTGGATCCTGCAAAAAGAATGTCATCGATTTAAAATAAGAATTGTTTGATTTTGAGAAAATATTAAAATTCAATTAAATAATTTCAGATTTGGCTAATGGATTGGGCTCAACAATGTGAGGGAAAAGCTGAAGTTCTTTTACAATTTGGCAAAAGGTAATTTCAAAGTTTGAATTAATTAAAATTGTTTTATTTTCAGGCAGAAGTTTCATTGGATCCTGCAAAAAGAATGTCATCGTTTCAAAATAAGAATTGTTTGATTTTGAGAAAATATTAAAATTCAATTAAATAATTTCAGATTTGGCTAATGGATTGGGCTCAACAATGTGAGGGAAAAGCTGAAGTTCTTTTACTATTTGGCAAAAGGTAATTTCAAAGTTTGAATTAATTAAAATTTTTTTATTTTCAGGTAAAAATTTCAACCAAAAATATTTCTTCAAAACTAAACTGGGTAGAACAAATTCTTTGTTTAAATTAAAATAAGTCAAATTTCCATTATTTTTTATTTTTTATTTTTATTTGACCAATTTTATATTCGATTATGAGTTATTGATTGACAATTGTCAATATTCTTTAATATTTTGATGTTTTTTGTTTGTTCATTTGCTCGTTATTTTTCTTTTTTTTTTTGGTGGTCGTATTGATTTATTCACTCAAATTTTTAAGGTCGGATATTCGTCATTTTCAGATATCAAATTATGAGGTTTTAGATCGAAGGATTACAATAATACTGTAAGTTGTTTTATGGTGTCCTGAAGAGGACTAAATTTATTGTACCGGAAGAAAAATGGTCCTTTAAAGATGTAAAAAACGTGTTCATTATTTGAAAAAAATTAAAAAAAAAAAATGAGATCCAAGTCGATCTGAGTTTATCGATTTCATAAGCAAGATCCAAATCGATCGAGTAAGTCGAAGTACATGTCCGATTTTATTTATTGGATTTCAAGAATATTGGTTGATTGTTTTCGTGAGTTTTTTATTTTATTTTTTTCGGTTTCTCTTTGTAAAATTAAAATTAAATGGAAAAAAAAAAGAAAATTGAATTAAAATTTCAAGTTAAGGAGTTTTCCGTGACATTTTTTACCGTAAAATTTAATTCAAGAAACGATTCAACATAAAATGGTCGTTAAGTTTTTTCTTCAAATAATCCATTTAAAAAGAAACTTTCTATTAACGGGGGGTTACCTGCGTTTAAAAAACGGGGAATTTTTAAAAGGATTTGATAATTTGTTTCAATACTTTGATTACTTTGATAGTCCATTATTCGAGCGTGTAGCTGTGGACTAGATGTTTCAAGGAACTTTTCATTCGTGACCAGGGCAATTTGCTGGCTATTATCCCGATCCTTCTTCTTCCGCCTTCCCCGAGGCCTTGAAAATTGATGTTATGTTGATGCACTTTGACTTCATGTTGGATATCATCTGACCATCTCTTTATTGGTCTTCCTTTTGTTCTCTTTACATTTATTGGATATTCCCAAACCGTCAAAATTCTGCAGATTCGTTCCACTGGAAGTCTAATTACGTGTCCTGCCCAGCGCATTTTCATCTTCATTATGATTGCTTCGACATTTGGCGGTTTTCCAGCTGCAGCTTTGTCCCAGATATAAGAGATGGTCCTCTGAATTCTTCTGACATCAGCAACTTTTGTGTTCCAAGTTTCACATCCATAAGTTATGGCGGCCAGAACGCTTGATTTTAATAAATGGTTTTTATTTTTTTCATCGATATCCATGATCGCCGAAGCGATGCCGTAATATTCTGCCCACCCAGCTCTTATTCGATTACTTATTTCAGAATCCAATAAACCGTCTTTCCGAAAAATTCTTCCAAGGTATTTGATCTGATCGACGTCTTCCAGAGGAACTCCATTTACTTGTACCTTTGAGGGATTTGCAGAGTCATTTCGAAGAACTTTTGATTTTGTAGTGTTGAAATGATGTCCCGCTTTTTCGCAAATCTTAGCAATTTTCGAAGCTCTGCTTGATGCTTCTTTTGGATTTCTGTCGATTAGAACTACGTCGTCGGAAGTCTTAAAAAATGATCCTTTAAAGATGTGAAAAACGTGTTCATTATTTGAAAAAATTAATTAAAAAATGAGATTCAAGTCGATCTGAGTTTATCGAGTCCATAAGCAAGATCCAAATCGATCGAGTAGATCGAAGTACAAGACCGATCTTATTTATTGGAACTTAGGAGGTCAAAGTTATTTTAGAATGAATATTTTTGAAAGAATCTGGAAGTCGATAAAACCAAGAATATTGATTGATTGTTTTGGTGGGTTTTGTATTTTATTTTTTTTCGGTTTCTCGTTGTAAAAGTAAAATTAAATGGAAAAATAAAATTGATTTTAAATTTCAAGTCAAAGAGTTTTCCGTGACATTTTTTACCGTAAGATTTTATTCAAGAAGCGATTCAATATAAAGTGGACATGGTTCATTGAAGAGAAGTGTTTTAGGTCACAGATTGATGTTTTAATAAAATTGTTTTTATTTTTTTTATGAAAGTTTAATTTAAGAACTAATTGAAGTACTTTAAAATAAAAAATTGAAAAAAAAATTGAAAAACAAAATACTTGAAAATGTTGTAAAAGGCGCTGTCTCATTTTGCCATGGCACGCTCATGAATTTCCTTCTAAAATCTGCTTCAAAAAAAAATGTCGGTTTTTTAACGAATTTTTGAATTATTCAATCAATTTCATTTTTGTTTAGTTTTGTCTTGTTTGCAACGATTTAGCTCATGGAATACACTTCGGTATTTCAACATGCCGAGCATGTGCAGCATTTTTTAGGTATTTTATTTAAATTTTGGTTTTTGCCTCTTCTTCAGTTATTCATTCGTTTTCAGACGAAGCATAGTTCTCGCAAAAACTTACAGATGCCGTTCGGGACATGGAAGATGTAAAGTAACAATTTCGGAGAAAGTTTTATGCCAATGGTGTCGATTCAACAAATGTAAAACACTAAAAATGAATCCCAAAAGTTGACTTTTTTAATTTTTCAATTGTTTTCTTCTTTTTCTTCTTCAGATATTCAGCTTGATCAAATTTCAATTAAAACCGTTCAAAAAACAAAAAACATCGTCTTAAATATTTCCAACATTTTCACAAAAATCGCTGATATTTTTAATGATTCTCTGAATCAATTTGAAGTCAACTCGAAACTCAAAACCATGAATGATTTAGAGAAAATGGCTCATATTTTAGATATTCAAAATAAAAATTTAAAAATATCAAAACTAAAGGTTGAAAATTAATTTAAATTTTAAAATAATCAAACCGTAATTGATTTTTTAAAGGTTCTAACCAATATCAAATTTGAGCAATTAATTGAAATTTGCTCTGTTCAAATGACAAACACAGCAAAATGGATGATGCATTGTTCAGAGTTTCGAAATCTGAAATTTAACTCAAAGGTGACTTTCAAAATTGTCCTGATCTTGCCGAGGAATCGAATACCAGCTATGAACCTATAAAATTATATTGGCACGGTGTCTTTTCAACAACCTACGAAGTAATCTCGCTCCAACGCTCAACTGTTTAATGACGCTTCAGGCGATGTATTAAACAAAAATATTGTGATATTGACTGGATCGTCTTTTTTCTTTAATAATATTTAATTTAAAAAGGCTTAAAGCTTATAAAACAATCTCATTTTTCAGTTTGAGACATTCAAGAAAATTTGGTTTATTTTACAAAAATTTGAGCGTATAACAACATCTCTGAAATTGTTTGGAAATCGTGTTATCACCGAAAAAGTTTGAACAACAATTTTCAAAAAAATAGAAAATTTTCCGAAAATTTATTTTAAGCTTATAATTGCTTCGCAAAATTTCGTGTATCGTACTGATCGTTTATCAATTCATTTGAATTCAAAGTCAATTGTCACCAAATATTCAACCGACGATCTTCGTCAAATGTTTCATCCATTAGCGACACAACTTGATCAGCAAATTTATATTCCGCTTTTAAAATTGAAACCAACAAATATTGAGATAGCTTACATGTTATCTTATCTTCTTTGGCATCAAACTGGTGTTCATTTACAAGGGAATATTCTAAAATCTGGTGACATTTTCCTTGATAAAATTGCTAATAATCTTCATTATTATTTTTTAAATTCGAATTGTATCAATTATTCAGGGCGTTTAATTAAAATAATGTCAATTTTAAATTGTTTTGAAGTAATTTTTAATTTTTTTGATTAAAAAAATTCCAATTTTTTAGAAAATCAATTGGGAGCGACAAAAAATTCTTAATCTTGCTAAATTATTTGATGTTATTAAATCAACTGATCCTATCTAAAAATCCAAATTTTTTAATTTTATTTTTAAAATATAATCATTAAAAATTGTTTTATGATCAAAGATGTTTCATTGATTTTAAGTAAACATCATTTAACAGATCATTGTTTCTTCTTTCATTTGTTTCGTTTCTCATTTTCCCAGGCTTCATATGAGCAACTTAATGATAAGCAAAGAGAGAGAGAGAGACAAAGAGAAAGAGAAAACAAAACTCAATTTTGATCAACAATTTTAATGTTTAAATTTGAATAAATTAGTTCAACATTTTTTCATATTGATTTTTTTAATACAAATTTCAAATGTTAAAAGGAGTAATTTTCTTTAAAGTTTTACAGCATTTTACGTAACAATTTTTACATTTTCTCAACTTCTTTAAGGTTTTTTTCAATAATTTAACCTTAAAATTATTTGAAACAAATTAGCAAATCCTTTTAAAAATTTCCCGTTTTTTAAACGCAGGTAACCCCCCGTTAATAGAAAGTTTCTTTTTAAATGGATTATTTGAAGAAAAAACTTAACGACCATTTTATGTTGAATCGCTTCTTGAATTAAATTTTACGGTAAAAAATGTCACGGAAAACTCTTTAACTTGCAATTTTAATTCAATTTTCTTTTTCTTTTTTCCATTTAATTTTACTTTTACAAAGAGAAACCGAAAAAAAATAAAATAAAAAACTCACGAAAACAATCAACCAATATTCTTGAAATCCAATAAATAAAATCGGACATGTACTTCGACTTACTCGATCGATTTGGATCTTGCTTATGAAATCGATAAACTCAGATCGACTTGGATCTCATTTTTTTTTTTAATTTTTTCAAATAATAAACATTACATCTTTAAAGGACCATTTTTCTTCCGGTACAATAAATTTAGTCCTCTTCAGGACATCATAAAACAACTTACAGTATTATTGTAATCCTTCGATCTAAAACCTCATAATTTGATATCTGAAAACGACGAATATCCGACCTGATGATAATGAAAAATTTGAGTGAATAAATCAATACGACAACCAAAAAAAAAAGAAAGAAAAATAAAGAGCAAATGAACAAACAAAAAACATCAAAATATTAAAGAATATTGACAATTGTCAATCATTAACTGATAATCGAATATAAAATTGGTCAAATAAAAATAAAAAATAATGGAAATTTGACTTATTTTAATTTAAACAAAGAATTCGTTCTACCCAGTTTAGTTTAGAAGAAATATTTTTGGTTGAAATTTTTACCTGAAAATAAAACATTTTTTAATTAATTCAAACTTTGAAATTACCTTTTGCCAAATTGTAAAAGAACTTCAGCTTTTTCCTCACATTGTTGAGCCCAATTCATTAGCCAAATCTGAAATTATTTAATTGAATTTTAATATTTTCTCAAATTCGAACAATTCTTATTTTGAATCGATGACATTCTTTTTGCTGGATCCAATGAAACTTTTACCTGTAAATAAAACAATTTTAATTAATTCAAACTTTGAAATTACCTTTTGCAAAATTGTAAAAGAATTTCAGCTTTTCCCTGACATTGTTGAGCCCCATTCATTAGCCAAATCTGAAATTATTTAATTGAATTTTAATATTTTCTCAAATTCGAACAATTCTTATTTTGAATCGATGAAATTCTTTTTGCTGGATCCAATGAAACTTTTACCTGTAAATAAAACAATTTTAATTAATTCAAACTTTGAAATTACCTTTTGCAAAATTGTAAAAGAATTTCAGCTTTTCCCTGACATTGTTGAGCCCCATTCATTAGCCAAATCTGAAATTATTTAATTGAATTTTAATATTTTCTCAAATTCGAACAATTCTTATTTTGAATCGATGAAATTCTTTTTGCTGGATCCAATGAAACTTTTACCTGTAAATAAAACAATTTTAATTAATTCAAACTTTGAAATTACCTTTTTCCAAATTGTAAAAGAATTTCAGCTTTTTCCTCACATTGTTGAGCTCAATTTATTAGCCAAATCTGAAATTATTTAATTGAATTTTAATATTTTCTCAAATTCGAACAATTCTTATTTTGAATCGATGAAATTCTTTTTGCTGGATCCAATGAAACTTTTGCCTGAAAATAAAACAATTTTAATTAATTCAAACTTTGAAATTACCTTTTGCCAAATTGTAAAATAATTTCAGCTTTTTCCTCACATTGTTGAGCCCAATTCATTAGCTTAATCTGAAATTATTTAATTGAATTTTAATATTTTCTCAAATTCGAACAATTCTTATTTTGAATCGATGAAATTCTTTTTGCTGGATCCAATGAAACTTTTGCCTGAAAATAAAACAATTTTAATTAATTCAAACTTTGAAATTACCTTTTGCCAAATTGTAAAATAATTTCAGCTTTTTCCTCACATTGTTGAGCTCAATTTATTAGCCAAATCTGAAATTATTTAATTGAATTTTAATATTTTCTCAAATTCGAACAATTCTTATTTTGAATCGATGAAATTCTTTTTGCTGGATCCAATGAAACTTTTGCCTGAAAATAAAACAATTTTAATTAATTCAAACTTTGAAATTACCTTTTGCCAAATTGTAAAATAATTTCAGCTTTTTCCTCACATTGTTGAGCTCAATTTATTAGCCAAATCTGAAATTATTTAATTGAATTTTAATATTTTCTCAAATTCGAACAATTCTTATTTTGAATCGATGAAATTCTTTTTGCTGGATCCAATGAAACTTTTACCTGTAAATAAAACAATTTTAATTAATTCAAACTTTGAAATTACCTTTTGCCAAATTGTAAAATAATTTCAGCTTTTTCCTCACATTGTTGAGCTCAATTTATTAGCCAAATCTGAAATTATTTAATTGAATTTTAATATTTTCTCAAATTCGAACAATTCTTATTTTGAATCGATGAAATTCTTTTTGCTGGATCCAATGAAACTTTTGCCTGAAAATAAAACAATTTTAATTAATTCAAACTTTGAAATTACCTTTTGCCAAATTGTAAAATAATTTCAGCTTTTTCCTCACATTGTTGAGCTCAATTTATTAGCCAAATCTGAAATTATTTAATTGAATTTTAATATTTTCTCAAATTCGAACAATTCTTATTTTGAATCGATGAAATTCTTTTTGCTGGATCCAATGAAACTTTTACCTGTAAATAAAACAATTTTAATTAATTCAAACTTTGAAATTACCTTTTGCAAAATTGTAAAAGAATTTCAGCTTTTCCCTGACATTGTTGAGCCCCATTCATTAGCCAAATCTGAAATTATTTAATTGAATTTTAATATTTTCTCAAATTCGAACAATTCTTATTTTGAATCGATGAAATTCTTTTTGCTGGATCCAATGAAACTTTTACCTGTAAATAAAACAATTTTAATTAATTCAAACTTTGAAATTACCTTTTTCCAAATTGTAAAAGAATTTCAGCTTTTTCCTCACATTGTTGAGCTCAATTTATTAGCCAAATCTGAAATTATTTAATTGAATTTTAATATTTTCTCAAATTCGAACAATTCTTATTTTGAATCGATGAAATTCTTTTTGCTGGATCCAATGAAACTTTTGCCTGAAAATAAAACAATTTTAATTAATTCAAACTTTGAAATTACCTTTTGCCAAATTGTAAAATAATTTCAGCTTTTTCCTCACATTGTTGAGCCCAATTCATTAGCTTAATCTGAAATTATTTAATTGAATTTTAATATTTTCTCAAATTCGAACAATTCTTATTTTGAATCGATGAAATTCTTTTTGCTGGATCCAATGAAACTTTTACCTGTAAATAAAACAATTTTAATTAATTCAAACTTTGAAATTACCTTTTTCCAAATTGTAAAAGAATTTCAGCTTTTTCCTCACATTGTTGAGCCCAATTCATTAGCTTAATCTGAAATTATTTAATTGAATTTTAATATTTTCTCAAATTCGAACAATTCTTATTTTGAAACGATGACATTCTTTTTGCTGGATCCAATGAAACTTTTGCCTGAAAATAAAACAATTTTAATTAATTCAAACTTTGAAATTACCTTTTGCCAAATTGTAAAATAATTTCAGCTTTTTCCTCACATTGTTGAGCCCAATTCATTAGCTTAATCTGAAATTATTTAATTGAATTTTAATATTTTCTCAAATTCGAACAATTCTTATTTTGAATCGATGAAATTCTTTTTGCTGGATCCAATGAAACTTTTGCCTGAAAATAAAACAATTTTAATTAATTCAAACTTTGAAATTACCTTTTGCCAAATTGTAAAATAATTTCAGCTTTTTCCTCACATTGTTGAGCTCAATTTATTAGCCAAATCTGAAATTATTTAATTGAATTTTAATATTTTCTCAAATTCGAACAATTCTTATTTTGAATCGATGAAATTCTTTTTGCTGGATCCAATGAAACTTTTGCCTGAAAATAAAACAATTTTAATTAATTCAAACTTTGAAATTACCTTTTGCCAAATTGTAAAATAATTTCAGCTTTTTCCTCACATTGTTGAGCTCAATTTATTAGCCAAATCTGAAATTATTTAATTGAATTTTAATATTTTCTCAAATTCGAACAATTCTTATTTTGAATCGATGAAATTCTTTTTGCTGGATCCAATGAAACTTTTACCTGTAAATAAAACAATTTTAATTAATTCAAACTTTGAAATTACCTTTTGCCAAATTGTAAAATAATTTCAGCTTTTTCCTCACATTGTTGAGCTCAATTTATTAGCCAAATCTGAAATTATTTAATTGAATTTTAATATTTTCTCAAATTCGAACAATTCTTATTTTGAATCGATGAAATTCTTTTTGCTGGATCCAATGAAACTTTTGCCTGAAAATAAAACAATTTTAATTAATTCAAACTTTGAAATTACCTTTTGCCAAATTGTAAAATAATTTCAGCTTTTTCCTCACATTGTTGAGCTCAATTTATTAGCCAAATCTGAAATTATTTAATTGAATTTTAATATTTTCTCAAATTCGAACAATTCTTATTTTGAATCGATGAAATTCTTTTTGCTGGATCCAATGAAACTTTTACCTGTAAATAAAACAATTTTAATTAATTCAAACTTTGAAATTACCTTTTGCAAAATTGTAAAAGAATTTCAGCTTTTCCCTGACATTGTTGAGCCCCATTCATTAGCCAAATCTGAAATTATTTAATTGAATTTTAATATTTTCTCAAATTCGAACAATTCTTATTTTGAATCGATGAAATTCTTTTTGCTGGATCCAATGAAACTTTTACCTGTAAATAAAACAATTTTAATTAATTCAAACTTTGAAATTACCTTTTTCCAAATTGTAAAAGAATTTCAGCTTTTTCCTCACATTGTTGAGCTCAATTTATTAGCCAAATCTGAAATTATTTAATTGAATTTTAATATTTTCTCAAATTCGAACAATTCTTATTTTGAATCGATGAAATTCTTTTTGCTGGATCCAATGAAACTTTTGCCTGAAAATAAAACAATTTTAATTAATTCAAACTTTGAAATTACCTTTTTCCAAATTGTAAAAGAATTTCAGCTTTTTCCTCACATTGTTGAGCTCAATTTATTAGCCAAATCTGAAATTATTTAATTGAATTTTAATATTTTCTCAAATTCGAACAATTCTTATTTTGAATCGATGAAATTCTTTTTGCTGGATCCAATGAAACTTTTACCTGTAAATAAAACAATTTTAATTAATTCAAACTTTGAAATTACCTTTTGCAAAATTGTAAAAGAATTTCAGCTTTTCCCTGACATTGTTGAGCCCCATTCATTAGCCAAATCTGAAATTATTTAATTGAATTTTAATATTTTCTCAAATTCGAACAATTCTTATTTTGAATCGATGAAATTCTTTTTGCTGGATCCAATGAAACTTTTACCTGTAAATAAAACAATTTTAATTAATTCAAACTTTGAAATTACCTTTTGCAAAATTGTAAAAGAATTTCAGCTTTTCCCTGACATTGTTGAGCCCCATTCATTAGCCAAATCTGAAATTATTTAATTGAATTTTAATATTTTCTCAAATTCGAACAATTCTTATTTTGAATCGATGAAATTCTTTTTGCTGGATCCAATGAAACTTTTACCTGTAAATAAAACAATTTTAATTAATTCAAACTTTGAAATTACCTTTTTCCAAATTGTAAAAGAATTTCAGCTTTTTCCTCACATTGTTGAGCTCAATTTATTAGCCAAATCTGAAATTATTTAATTGAATTTTAATATTTTCTCAAATTCGAACAATTCTTATTTTGAATCGATGAAATTCTTTTTGCTGGATCCAATGAAACTTTTACCTGTAAATAAAACAATTTTAATTAATTCAAACTTTGAAATTACCTTTTGCAAAATTGTAAAAGAATTTCAGCTTTTCCCTGACATTGTTGAGCCCCATTCATTAGCCAAATCTGAAATTATTTAATTGAATTTTAATATTTTCTCAAATTCGAACAATTCTTATTTTGAATCGATGAAATTCTTTTTGCTGGATCCAATGAAACTTTTACCTGTAAATAAAACAATTTTAATTAATTCAAACTTTGAAATTACCTTTTGCAAAATTGTAAAAGAATTTCAGCTTTTCCCTGACATTGTTGAGCCCCATTCATTAGCCAAATCTGAAATTATTTAATTGAATTTTAATATTTTCTCAAATTCGAACAATTCTTATTTTGAATCGATGAAATTCTTTTTGCTGGATCCAATGAAACTTTTACCTGTAAATAAAACAATTTTAATTAATTCAAACTTTGAAATTACCTTTTGCAAAATTGTAAAAGAATTTCAGCTTTTCCCTGACATTGTTGAGCCCCATTCATTAGCCAAATCTGAAATTATTTAATTGAATTTTAATATTTTCTCAAATTCGAACAATTCTTATTTTGAATCGATGAAATTCTTTTTGCTGGATCCAATGAAACTTTTACCTGTAAATAAAACAATTTTAATTAATTCAAACTTTGAAATTACCTTTTTCCAAATTGTAAAAGAATTTCAGCTTTTTCCTCACATTGTTGAGCTCAATTTATTAGCCAAATCTGAAATTATTTAATTGAATTTTAATATTTTCTCAAATTCGAACAATTCTTATTTTGAATCGATGAAATTCTTTTTGCTGGATCCAATGAAACTTTTACCTGTAAATAAAACAATTTTAATTAATTCAAACTTTGAAATTACCTTTTGCAAAATTGTAAAAGAATTTCAGCTTTTCCCTGACATTGTTGAGCCCAATCCATTAGCCAAATCTGAAATTATTTAATTGAATTTTAATATTTTCTCAAATTCGAACAATTCTTATTTTGAATCGATGAAATTCTTTTTGCTGGATCCAATGAAACTTTTACCTGTAAATAAAACAATTTTAATTAATTCAAACTTTGAAATTACCTTTTTCCAAATTGTAAAAGAATTTCAGCTTTTTCCTCACATTGTTGAGCTCAATTTATTAGCCAAATCTGAAATTATTTAATTGAATTTTAATATTTTCTCAAAATCAAACAACTCTTATTTTGAAGCGAAGATATTCTTTTTGCAGGATCCAATGTAACTTCTGCCTGAAATAAATTATTATTCATTGGTCAAAGATTTGAACATACCTTTTAAAAATATAAAAATGAAAATGAATTCCCCCTACACTCCAGATCGCCCCCAAATATCCAGATAAAACGAAAATAGAAAAAAATCCAAAACTAAACTTACCGCTGAACTTACTTACAAGTGAAGAAACTGAAAAGTTTTCCATATGAAATTAATCGAGAATCGGATTTTAAGATGCATCGAAAGCTGAAACAAACATCAAAGAAAATCCAATACTGAATCCAGAAAATGATTTATACGCTTTGATGATAATCAGACGCTATTGAGACACACCTGAATGAAAGATCCCAACTCAACATAAAAATGAAAAACGCGCGATAAAGGCAATAGGAAAAAGAATTTCAAAAGAAGTTTAAAAAAAAAAAAGAATAAGAAGCGTATTTTCTTCGTGAATTAAAACAAAATAAATTCACGAAGAAAAATGATATTGATTAAATGAAACCAACCAGATTGATCGATGGTCTTAATTGAAAATGAAACCCGTGGTAGAAACAAACACGAAAAAGCTTTGTCGCCAATAAATATTTTAACCAACTCAAAAAAATCTAATGGGTTGAAAAATATTCAAAAGCTACACAGGTTGCAAGAAGAACTAGGATCAGGCTTTGAAAACATCGTACGTAGATGTTTTTCCAACATAATTATTTCCATGAGATAAAGTATGCAAAACTGATAGCAAATCAATGTATGAAGCATTGAAAATTTTTACATAAAAAAAAACACATAAAAGTCACAATTAAACTCACGGAAAAGACTTTAAGAAAACCACACCAGACTGATCATTTGAGATGTCAAACATCTCAATATCTCTGATAAAGAACACTTGGTTTATAAGAGACATTCCAGCATTGAAAAATAAAAATGAAATCAAACAAATTTGTATTTCAAATTAATTTGAAAAAAACAAGTTTGCAATGAAAGACAAATTTGCTTTACCAATTTCGAGCAAAAAAAATTCACTTTTTTAGTCAAAAAATGTGATTTTTTTTTCAAAACTTGAAAAAAATGCAAAAAATTTTGTAATGAATTTTGTTTGAAACCCTGAAAAAGAAAAATAAAAAAAGTCAAACTAATCGTAAAAATTCGTTGAGCCTGTCGTAATCAATCCGAAATTTCTCTCAAAACATTGCTCCTCTTCTTTTCTCCAATTCTTTTCAGTTATTTCAACACTGAAATGTTCTTTAATTCGATTTTTTATCTGTAAATCAATTAAATAATTTATGAAATGATTAATAAAATAAATTACTTTGTAAATTTCATTGAAGTTCAAAATCCTAAATTGATTCAAAACTCGTTGAATACCCTCCAAATCAAATCGATACTTGATTTCTTCTTATTGTTGAAATCGTCAGCTTTTTCGTTTAAAAATAATATAAAAATCTGTGCATTTTCAAATTTAAATTGAACATGAAAAACGTTCAAAAAAAGTGTTCTGTGAAAAGTTAATACAGAAATGTGTTATACAAAAAATCGAAAGGAAAAAAATCTAAAAAAAAGTGGAAAAATGAAAAAAATCTAAAAAAAAAGGACAAAAATTGAAAAATTTTAAAAAAAAATTAAAAAATGGAAAAATTGAAGAAAAAATCCTAAAAAAGAAAGGAAAAAATTTAAAAAGAAAGAAAAAAATAAAAAATCTAAAAAAAAAAGAGGAAAAAAAATTTTTTAAATCTAAAAAAGAAAGAAAAAAAAATGAAAAATCTAAAAAAAAAAATCTAAAAAAAGATGGAAAAGTTGAAAAATGGAAAAAATCTAAAGAAAAATGAAAAAATTGAAAAAAAAAACCTAAAAAAGAAAGAAAAAAAATGAAAAATCTAAAAAAAAAAATCTAAAAAAAGATGGAAAAGTTGAAAAATGGAAAAAATCTAAAGAAAAAAATCTAAAAAAATGGAAAAAAACTGAAAAATCTAAAAAAAAAAAGTGGAAAAAAAAAGAAAAATCTAAAGAAAAATGGAAAAATTGAAAAAAAAAACCTAAAAAAGAAAAAATCTAAAAAAGAAAGAAAAAAAATGGAAAGTCTAAAAAAAAAGTGGAAAAAAAATTTAAAAATCTAAAAAAGAAAGAAAAAAATGAAAAATCAAAAGAAAAAAATCTAAAAAAATGGAAAAAAACTGAAAAATCTAAAAAAAAAAGTGGAAAAAAAAAAGAAAAATCTAAAGAAAAATGGAAAAATTGAAAAAAAAAAACCTAAAAAAGAAAGAAAAAAATAAAAAATCTAAAAAAGAAAGAAAAAAAATGGAAAGTCTAAAAAAAAAGTGGAAAAAAAATTTAAAAATCTAAAAAAGAAAGAAAAAAATGAAAAATCAAAAGAAAAAAATCTAAAAAAAGATGGAAAAGTTGAAAAAATAAAAAAAAAATCTAAAAAAGAAAGAATCTAAAAAAGAAAGAAAAAAATGGAAAGTCTAAAAAAAAAGTGGAAAAAAAATTTAAAAATCTAAAAAAGAAAGAAAAAAATGAAAAATCAAAAGAAAAAAATCTAAAAAAATGGAAAAAAACTGAAAAATCTAAAAAAAAAAGTGGAAAAAAAAAGAAAAATCTAAAGAAAAATGGAAAAATTGAAAAAAAAAAACCTAAAAAAGAAAGAAAAAAATAAAAAATCTAAAAAAGAAAGAAAAAAAATGGAAAGTCTAAAAAAAAAGTGGAAAAAAAATTTAAAAATCTAAAAAAGAAAGAAAAAAATGAAAAATCAAAAGAAAAAAATCTAAAAAAAGATGGAAAAGTTGAAAAAATAAAAAAAAAATCTAAAAAAGAAAGAAAAAAATTTAAAAAGAAAGAAAAAAAAATGGAAAATCTTAAGAAAAAAATCTAAAAAAATGGAAAAAAAAAGAAAAATCTAAAGAAAAATGAAAAAATTGAAAAATGGAAAAAAATCTAAAAGAAAAAGAAAAAAATTGAAAAATTAAAAAAAAGGAAAATCTAAAGAAAAAATCTAAAAAAAAACTTAAATTAAAAAAAGCAAATAAACTAAAGACATTAAAACGAAGAAGAAAAAAAATGAGATGAATAAACTAACTTTTGAGTCGTGAACTCCGGTTTCCAAAAAAACCAAAAATGTCTCAAGCCTTGGTCATAATGTCAAGATTCTTGGAGATTTGAAGCGCTGGAAAATTAATCACATTGAACTAATGAACAGTCAATTGAAAAAAAATTTTACTTACTTTGTGTACGGCTCAATTGTTCCATCAATGTAATTGATTTTTAAAATCTTTGAAGAAATTTTCAAAAACCAATAAAACGAAATTTCAAGAAAAGATAAAAGGAAAAGAAAAAAAATGATGGAGATGAGGAAAAATGGAGAGAAGAATGAAGTTCAATGAAAAATATAAAAATTGTTGAAGAATTTAGAAAAAAAACGTTCGTTTTAGCAACAGCCAAAAGCTGGAACATTTGAGGTTTCCGTTCCGGAATTCTTTTGATATAACGCGCTTATCAAAAAGTATTTTCAGCTTGTTATTTTATATATTTTATGGACCCACCACGAATAGAAAAGGGAATCCCACATTTAAATTCAAAAGTTTTCAATTTTAAAAATTCCAAAATGATAAAAAACATATAAAAAAATAAAAAATACAATCAATAAAAAAATTTCAATTAAATAAAATCAAAAACATATTAATAAGAGTTTAATTGAGTTTTTGCAAAAATTTCCATCTTCATCTAATAATTATTTTTACGAAAACTCAATTAAATGCTTTATAAATTAAAAAAAAAGATAACAAAAAAATATAAAAAAAATTTAGTTTTGTTTATTTATTTATTTTATTTTTTTTTCTTTTTATTTATTTTTTTTCTTTTTTATAATTATTTTTTTCTTTTTTTTTTCTTTTTTATAATTTTTGTTTCTTTTTTTTTCTTTTTTTTTAAATTTTATAAGGAAAAACCATACATTTTTTCAATTCGAAGCGAAGAATTTCTTTTGAATGATCCAAACAAATTTTGAAAAATGTAAAAGTGTAAAAGCTTTTCCTGAAAATTGAAATTTTTTTTTTTTTTGAAGTTGAAATTACCTTATGATAAATTAAAAATATATTTAAACTTCGAAAATATTTAAGTACGTCCCAGTTCGCGCCATTTAAATGAAACGTAAAACGTTCGTAAACTTCTAAGTATTACTGGAACTTTAAATAAATTGGCACCAAATTGTTCTTTTAAATGAAATATTTCGTTTGCAAATTGTGCTGCCCTATCAACCAACCAATGATTGAATTCTTTCCATCATTTTGTAAATTATGTAATAAAGATCCTGACTCATTAATTCTTTTCTCTTAAATTTATTTTACTAAAACTTTTAAAAAACTTTTTTTCTTACTAATGAAAATGCTCTTGGTGACATTGTTCCAGCTTCATTTACGTTTTTCGACAAATCTATTCGGGTTAGAGCCAATGTTGTTGGTGAAAATGTATAATGAAAATCCAATTCTTAAGCCAAATCTGATTTTTTCATTTTAAATGTTTTACTTTTTATTTAATTTACCTTTTCAATATCAAACTAATTTTTGAAGAGTTCCATAAGTTGTTCGAGTTCACAAAACAAATTCTTTGATTATTCTCAAACCATTCCATTCAGTAATGTTTGAATTATCCATATCATCCGACTCTTCGATTGCTAAAGCAATATCTCTTCGTTCTGCTTCTCGTTCTTCAATTAATTTTCCTTTTGGTCGATTCTAGTTTGAAACAAAGTGCCTCGCTCAATTTCTTGAAAGATGTTTGAAGATTCATCGGAATTTTCAATTGATTGCGTGGAATTTCCTAATATTGTTGAGTATTGTATGACAAATTGGCAAATTTCGACGAGTTGATGCAAAATAAAGTTTTGAATGGCCCAAAAAATGCTTGAAGAATGTTTCAAGTTGAAGTTTCGCCTGAAAATACTTGATTATTTGAATATTTAATTTTTCAATTTACCTTCTGCTCAATTAAACATTGATTTGAGCTTCTTCCTAGTTTTTTCCTGAAAGTTTTTAAAATTTAATTTTTATTAAAAACGAAATGTTTTCTCAAGTTTCAAAAGAGCGCGTTTGCTTCTTTTCCTTTCGAATAAATCAAAATTTGTTTTCAACTTATTTTTGCATCATCTCATTTTCCATTTTATTCAAAATTTAAATTTTCATCAAAAATTAATAAATAATAAGATTTGTCAATTATTTTTTTCTATTTTTAATAATTTAATTAAATCTTACCTTCAGAGAAAATCGTCCACGTTTTGAAGAGTTGTCCACAATCAAATTGAAGTTGAAAAATTCAACCAAAAAAATAAGAAAACAATTCAATTAAAATACTACAAAAATTTTTAAAAAAGCGGTTTCAGAAAACTAATAAAAAATGATAATTTAAAAAAATTCTACTAAAATAAAAAAAATAAAAACAAAAATGATATGAAAAAAAATAAAATTAATTTTTTTTTTGGAATTTTTAAAATTTTATATATTTTTTTTGGATTTTTTAATTTTTATATATTTTTTTGGGGTTTTTGGATTTTTATATTTGAAAAAAAAAGACGAAATGCAGAAACTGGAAAAAACCTTAAAAAATGCGAAAATTTCGAAGTTTCGAAAAAAAATAAAGAAACTGGAGAAAAAGATGCGAAAATTGGAAAAAAATCTAAAAAAAAATGGAAAAAAATTAAAAAAAAGAAATGCAGAAAGTGGAAAAATCTAAAAAAAATGGAAAAACTGGAAAAATCTAAAAAAAAATGGAAAAAAATTAAAAAAAAGAAATGCAGAAAGTGGAAAAATCTAAAGAAAAATGCAAAAACTGGAAAAATCTTTAAAAAAATTGGAAAAAATCTAAAAACAGGGCAAAAATTGGAAAAAAAACTAGAAACAGGGCAAAAATTGGAAAAAAAATCTAAAAACAGGGCAAAAATTGGAAAAAAATCTAGAAACAGGGCAAAAATTGGAAAAAAAATCTAAAAACAGGGCAAAAATTGAAAAAAAATCTAAAAAAAGAAATGCAAAAATTGGAAAAAAATCTAAAAACAGGGCAAAAATTGAAAAAAAAATCTAAAAAAAGAAATGCAAAAATTGGAAAAAAATCTAAAAACAGAGCAAAAATTGGAAAAAAATCTAAAAAAAGAAATGCAAAGTTAAAAAAGAAAAAAGGAAAATAAAAAAGAATTAACAAAATATCTCAAAATATAATAAAAAATAAAAATCTTAAAACCAAAAACCAAATAAAAAAAGAAAGAAAATAAATTAAAAATAAAATAATTAAAAATAATTCTGAATCCCCTTAAATAAATAAATAATAAAACTAAAAAAATACGAAAACTAAAACTTAAATAGAAAAATCAAATAAATATATAACTTAAATCTTAAAAAATTAACTTAAAAAAACAAGAATTAAAATAAAAATAATTAAATATAATTTGGGAAATAAATAAATAATAAAAAAATAATTTAAAAAATTAAAAGACAGAAACTAAAATAATAATAATAATAAATAGAGAGGCTAAAATTAAAAATAAAAAAGAAATAAAATTCAAAAAATAATAAATAAATTTAAAATATAAAAAAAAAAAAATTAAATTAAAATAAATAAAGTTAAAATATAAAAAATAAATATATGAAATAAATAAATAAATAATAAATAAATAAATATATAAATAAATAAATAAAAACCTGAGAGCTGTGGCGGGCTCCTCCTTCAAACCTCATCTCCTTACAACCCCAAAATCGCCTTGCACTTGGCGATTTGGTTACTGAGGCGCTGAAAAATAAATCACATTGAACTATTGAATATTCATTTGAAATAAAAAGTTGAACTTACTTTAAGTTGAGCGCCACTCAACATCTGTCCGCCTAAGCCTCTGGTTAGAGCTGGTTTGGCTCGGCTCCAGAAGGCTAAGGCATCCAGATGCTGAGTTCCATGACAATGCCGGAGCATTAACTCCATGCATTGTTCATGGTCGGCTTTCAGCTCTCCTAACCGGGTTAGGAGAGCTGCCCGCGCCCCAGCAGCCAAATCCCGTTGCTTCTTCTCCATCTCCTCTTGCTCCTCCAACTGCTGAATCACCCCTTCGACCACCTCCACCACTTCCACCTCTTCGACCTCGTCCTCCTCCACATCCTCCAAAAACGCCTCGTCCAGCAGCTGCCACTCCTCCTCTTCCTCCACCACCTCCAACACCTCCGGAGCCGCCACAGCTCTTTCCTCCTCCTCAAACCGGCCCCTCTTGGCCTCTCGCTCCTCTTCCTCCCCTTCTTCCCCTCCGAGCCCCCTTTTCACCCCTCTTACCGCGTCGAAGCGCCCCTTCTTTCTTTCTAAACCACCTTCACCATCCTCCAACTTTCTTTTTCCACGGCTTTCCGCCGTCCTCTCCTCATATCTTCCCCTCTTCTCCTTCACCTCTTCATCTCCTTCTTCCACTAATAAGGGGCGCTTCAGACCGCGTCTCCCTTCTCCTTCCTCCTCGTCCACCTCCATGGGCTCCTCCTCCTCCTCCGCGCTCGTCGCCCCCACGGACAACATTGTCACATCAGTGGATGCAACAACGGACTTCCCTAAGGAAGCCATTGTCACATCCCCCGATGTGGCGCTGTCGTGCAGCGACTCCATCGTTACATCAGTGGATGCAACGACTGACTCCACTAAGGAAGCCATCGTTGCATCCACTGATGCAACGCTGTCGTCAACTGACGCCATGGTGACGTCCGAGCGTTCTTCTCTCGAATCCCCATTCGATTGTTCCATTTTGATCGCTTTGTTGAAATTTTGCTGAAAAAACAGTTAACACAACAAAAAAAAGGACCGATTTTTCCAAATTTTTTTGCTCCTTAATGTTTATCAACGAGAGAGTGTGTGCAATTGAGAGACGCAGCATGTTAACTCAGTTTTGTCACTCTCCCTTCTCTCTACTCATTTTGCACACTCTCTCTTCTATTTCGTATTTTGCCCAAATTTTTTCGCGCAAACGCTGAGGTCAAATTTGAGTTTTTTTGTTTTTTTCTCTTTTTTTGATTTATTAACAATTAAATATGCAAATAATCAAATTATTGATTTTTTCTTGTTTTTCCATAATTTTTCTTCTCTCTCTTTCTCTCTCTCTCTCAATCTTCTCTTTTTTTAATAATATTTCACAATATTTTATATTTTCTCCTCCAATCTCCTTTTATTTTCTTTTTTACCTTCAATATTCGTTTTATTCTTATCGGTTTTTGTTTATTTTTGCTTGTTCTTAATTGTTTTTTTTTTAATTTTAATTTCATCAATTTTTCAGATTAATTTGGTTCAATTGTTTTGGCTTATTATTGACTTTTTACTTATTTATTTTTAATTTCAATATTCACTTTTTTCGCAATTTGTTTTATTAGTTTTTTGTTTTTTTTTGTTGTGTAATTTTTAAAACAGAAATAAATCTTTTTTTAATTCTGACGTCATATTTATTTTTAAAATGGTTGAATCGATTCATGTAGTCATCACGCCAACTTCCATATCGCAGTCCCCAAAAACCACGATCCAAACTTCTTCGTATTGTCCATGTTCAAAAGGCAATATTCAATAGTTGAATTTGAAGAAATAAACGATAAAATGCGTTCGAAACAGCAGTGATTTGCAATGTCACAGTGAATTCGATTCTCTACAGAAATCGAATTAAAACCAACCACAACGCTGGAGAAAGTCGTCAAGAAATTGTTTTTCACCTTTTATACGCAGCATTATTTTATAATTTAATTCTACAATTTCAGCCAGACGATGGAACTTCAATCTTATCGAGCTTTATTGTTATAAACTTCTCAAGTCGATTGGAGTGGGCCTTAAAATTGTGTTTATTTCGCATCCAAATCAATCTCTAAATTGGAAGCAAATTGTTAGGAGATGTTCAATCTTTCAAATCGACTGAGCAATGTTAGTCTCTCCATATTATTTTGTATTTTCCTAGTATTTCATAGTACGTAATGCTTTTTTTAGTGAATGCTACTGAAGAAACTAATGATGTCGTTCGAATCCATTTCTTGGCCCCATTCCTTTCAATTGCCGGCATGCACCAAGAAAATTTAAAAATCAATTTTAATCTACGATCCAATAATTTTGATTTCATGATGTCCGATTATGAAGATTCGAAGTAGACATTCTTGCAGGAGGACAATGTTATTCGTTCAATTCAAGCTCGCAATATACATATTGTGTAATTTTAATTCTACTTTGTATAAAACTTGCTAATGCTTTAAGATGTGCTGACTTCATTATTATTTTTTTTTAATTCGAATTGTATTAACTATTCAGGGCGTTTAATTAAAATAATGTCAATTTTAAATTGTAATATAATTTGATATCTGAAAACGACGAATATCCGACCTGATGATAATGAAAAATTTGAGTGAATAAATCAATACGACAACCAAAAAAAAAAGAAAGAAAAATAAAGAGCAAATGAACAAACAAAAAACATCAAAAGATTAAAGAATATTGACAATTGTCAATCATTAACTGATAATCGAATATAAAATTGGTCAAATAAAAATAAAAAATAAAAAATAATGGAAATTTGACTTATTTTAATTTAAACAAAGAATTTATTCTACCCAGTTTTGAAGAAAATATTTCACATAGTTGAGCCCAATTCATTAGCTTAATCTGAAATTATTTAATTGAATTTTAATATTTTCTCAAATTCGAACAATTCTTATTTTGAAACGATGACATTCTTTTTGCAGGATCCAATGAAACTTTTGCCTGAAAATAAAACAATTTTAATTAATTCAAACTTTGAAATTACCTTTTGCCAAATTGTAAAATAATTCCAGCTTTTCCCTCACATAGTTGAGCCCAATTCATTAGCTTAATCTGAAATTATTTAATTGAATTTTAATATTTTCTCAAATTCGAACAATTCTTATTTTGAAACGATGACATTCTTTTTGCAGGATCCAATGAAACTTTTGCCTGAAAATAAAACAATTTTAATTAATTCAAACTTTGAAATTACCTTTTGCCAAATTGTAAAATAATTCCAGCTTTTCCCTCACATAGTTGAGCCCAATTCATTAGCTTAATCTGAAATTATTTAATTGAATTTTAATATTTTCTCAAATTCGAACAATTCTTATTTTGAAACGATGACATTCTTTTTGCAGGATCCAATGAAACTTTTGCCTGAAAATAAAACAATTTTAATTAATTCAAACTTTGAAATTACCTTTTGCCAAATTGTAAAATAATTCCAGCTTTTCCCTCACATTGTTGAGCCCAATTCATTAGCTTAATCTGAAATTATTTAATTGAATTTTAATATTTTCTCAAATTCGAACAATTCTTATTTTGAATCGATGAAATTCTTTTTGCTGGATCCAATGAAACTTTTACCTGTAAATAAAACAATTTTAATTAATTCAAACTTTGAAATTACCTTTTGCCAAATTGTAAAATAATTCCAGCTTTTCCCTCACATTGTTGAGCCCAATTCATTAGCTTAATCTGAAATTATTTAATTGAATTTTAATATTTTCTCAAATTCGAACAATTCTTATTTTGAATCGATGAAATTCTTTTTGCTGGATCCAATGAAACTTTTACCTGTAAATAAAACAATTTTAATTAATTCAAACTTTGAAATTACCTTTTGCCAAATTGTAAAATTATTCCAGCTTTTCCCTCACATTGTTGAGCCCAATTCATTAGCTTAATCTGAAATTATTTAATTGAATTTTAATATTTTCTCAAATTCGAACAATTCTTATTTTGAATCGATGAAATTCTTTTTGCTGGATCCAATGAAACTTTTACCTGTAAATAAAACAATTTTAATTAATTCAAACTTTGAAATTACCTTTTGCCAAATTGTAAAATAATTCCAGCTTTTCCCTCACATTGTTGAGCCCAATTCATTAGCTTAATCTGAAATTATTTAATTGAATTTTAATATTTTCTCAAATTCGAACAATTCTTATTTTGAATCGATGAAATTCTTTTTGCAGGATCCAATGAAACTTTTGCCTGAAAATAAAACAATTTTAATTAATTCAAACTTTGAAATTACCTTTTGCCAAATTGTAAAATAATTCCAGCTTTTCCCTCACATTGTTGAGCCCAATTCATTAGCTTAATCTGAAATTATTTAATTGAATTTTAATATTTTCTCAAATTCGAACAATTCTTATTTTGAATCGATGAAATTCTTTTTGCAGGATCCAATGAAACTTTTGCCTGAAAATAAAACAATTTTAATTAATTCAAACTTTGAAATTACCTTTTGCCAAATTGTAAAATAATTCCAGCTTTTCCCTCACATTGTTGAGCCCAATTCATTAGCTTAATCTGAAATTATTTAATTGAATTTTAATATTTTCTCAAATTCGAACAATTCTTATTTTGAAACGATGACATTCTTTTTGCAGGATCCAATGAAACTTTTGCCTGAAAATAAAACAATTTTAATTAATTCAAACTTTGAAATTACCTTTTGCCAAATTGTAAAATAATTCCAGCTTTTCCCTCACATTGTTGAGCCCAATTCATTAGCTTAATCTGAAATTATTTAATTGAATTTTAATATTTTCTCAAATTTGAACAATTCTTATTTTGAAACGATGACATTCTTTTTGCAGGATCCAATGAAACTTTTGCCTGAAAATAAAACAATTTTAATTAATTCAAACTTTGAAATTACCTTTTGCCAAATTGTAAAATAATTCCAGCTTTTCCCTCACATTGTTGAGCCCAATTCATTAGCTTAATCTGAAATTATTTAATTGAATTTTAATATTTTCTCAAATTCGAACAATTCTTATTTTGAAACGATGACATTCTTTTTGCAGGATCCAATGAAACTTTTGCCTGAAAATAAAACAATTTTAATTAATTCAAACTTTGAAATTACCTTTTGCAAAATTGTAAAAGAATTTCAGCTTTTCCCTGACATTGTTGAGCCCCATTCATTAGCCAAATCTGAAATTATTTAATTGAATTTTAATATTTTCTCAAATTTGAACAATTCTTATTTTGAAACGATGACATTCTTTTTGCAGGATCCAATGAAACTTTTGCCTGAAAATAAAACAATTTTAATTAATTCAAACTTTGAAATTACCTTTTGCCAAATTGTAAAATAATTCCAGCTTTTCCCTCACATTGTTGAGCCCAATTCATTAGCTTAATCTGAAATTATTTAATTGAATTTTAATATTTTCTCAAATTCGAACAATTCTTATTTTGAAACGATGACATTCTTTTTGCAGGATCCAATGAAACTTTTGCCTGAAAATAAAACAATTTTAATTAATTCAAACTTTGAAATTACCTTTTGCCAAATTGTAAAATAATTCCAGCTTTTCCCTCACATTGTTGAGCCCAATTCATTAGCTTAATCTGAAATTATTTAATTGAATTTTAATATTTTCTCAAATTCGAACAATTCTTATTTTGAAACGATGACATTCTTTTTGCAGGATCCAATGAAACTTTTGCCTGAAAATAAAACAATTTTAATTAATTCAAACTTTGAAATTACCTTTTGCCAAATTGTAAAAGAACTTCAGCTTTTCCCTCACATTGTTGAGCCCAATCCATTAGCCAAATCTGAAATTATTTAATTGAATTTTAATATTTTCTCAAAATCAAACAATTCTTATTTTAAATCGATGACATTCTTTTTGCAGGATCCAATGAAACTTCTGCCTGAAAATAAAACAATTTTAATTAATTCAAACTTTGAAATTACCTTTTGCCAAATTGTAAAAGAACTTCAGCTTTTCCCTCACATTGTTGAGCCCAATCCATTAGCTTAATCTGAAATTATTTAATTGAATTTTAATATTTTCTCAAATTCGAACAATTCTTATTTTGAAACGATGACATTCTTTTTGCAGGATCCAATGAAACTTTTGCCTGAAAATAAAACAATTTTAATTAATTCAAACTTTGAAATTACCTTTTGCCAAATTGTAAAAGAACTTCAGCTTTTCCCTCACATTGTTGAGCCCAATCCATTAGCCAAATCTGAAATTATTTAATTGAATTTTAATATTTTCTCAAATTCGAACAATTCTTATTTTGAATCGATGACATTCTTTTTGCAGGATCCAATGAAACTTTTGCCTGAAAATAAAACAATTTTAATTAATTCAAACTTTGAAATTACCTTTTGCCAAATTGTAAAATAATTCCAGCTTTTCCCTCACATAGTTGAGCCCAATTCATTAGCTTAATCTGAAATTATTTAATTGAATTTTAATATTTTCTCAAATTCGAACAATTCTTATTTTGAAACGATGACATTCTTTTTGCAGGATCCAATGAAACTTTTGCCTGAAAATAAAACAATTTTAATTAATTCAAACTTTGAAATTACCTTTTGCCAAATTGTAAAATAATTCCAGCTTTTCCCTCACATTGTTGAGCCCAATTCATTAGCTTAATCTGAAATTATTTAATTGAATTTTAATATTTTCTCAAATTCGAACAATTCTTATTTTGAAACGATGACATTCTTTTTGCAGGATCCAATGAAACTTTTGCCTGAAAATAAAACAATTTTAATTAATTCAAACTTTGAAATTACCTTTTGCCAAATTGTAAAATAATTCCAGCTTTTCCCTCACATTGTTGAGCCCAATTCATTAGCTTAATCTGAAATTATTTAATTGAATTTTAATATTTTCTCAAATTCGAACAATTCTTATTTTGAAACGATGACATTCTTTTTGCAGGATCCAATGAAACTTTTGCCTGAAAATAAAACAATTTTAATTAATTCAAACTTTGAAATTACCTTTTGCCAAATTGTAAAATAATTCCAGCTTTTCCCTCACATTGTTGAGCCCAATTCATTAGCTTAATCTGAAATTATTTAATTGAATTTTAATATTTTCTCAAATTCGAACAATTCTTATTTTGAAACGATGACATTCTTTTTGCAGGATCCAATGAAACTTTTGCCTGAAAATAAAACAATTTTAATTAATTCAAACTTTGAAATTACCTTTTGCCAAATTGTAAAATAATTCCAGCTTTTCCCTCACATTGTTGAGCCCAATTCATTAGCTTAATCTGAAATTATTTAATTGAATTTTAATATTTTCTCAAATTCGAACAATTCTTATTTTGAAACGATGACATTCTTTTTGCAGGATCCAATGAAACTTTTGCCTGAAAATAAAACAATTTTAATTAATTCAAACTTTGAAATTACCTTTTGCCAAATTGTAAAAGAACTTCAGCTTTTCCCTCACATTGTTGAGCCCAATCCATTAGCCAAATCTGAAATTATTTAATTGAATTTTAATATTTTCTCAAAATCAAACAATTCTTATTTTAAATCGATGACATTCTTTTTGCAGGATCCAATGAAACTTCTGCCTGAAAATAAAACAATTTTAATTAATTCAAACTTTGAAATTACCTTTTGCCAAATTGTAAAATAATTCCAGCTTTTCCCTCACATTGTTGAGCCCAATTCATTAGCTTAATCTGAAATTATTTAATTGAATTTTAATATTTTCTCAAATTCGAACAATTCTTATTTTGAAACGATGACATTCTTTTTGCAGGATCCAATGAAACTTTTGCCTGAAAATAAAACAATTTTAATTAATTCAAACTTTGAAATTACCTTTTGCCAAATTGTAAAATAATTCCAGCTTTTCCCTCACATTGTTGAGCCCAATTCATTAGCTTAATCTGAAATTATTTAATTGAATTTTAATATTTTCTCAAATTCGAACAATTCTTATTTTGAAACGATGACATTCTTTTTGCAGGATCCAATGAAACTTTTGCCTGAAAATAAAACAATTTTAATTAATTCAAACTTTGAAATTACCTTTTGCCAAATTGTAAAATAATTCCAGCTTTTCCCTCACATAGTTGAGCCCAATTCATTAGCTTAATCTGAAATTATTTAATTGAATTTTAATATTTTCTCAAATTTGAACAATTCTTATTTTGAATCGATCACATTCTTTTTGCAAAATCCAATGAAACTTCTGCCTGAAAATAAAATATTATTCATTGGTCAAAGATTTGAACATACCTTTTTAAAATATAAAAATGATAAATGAAATCCCCCAACCCTCCAGATCGCCCCCAAATATCCAGATAAAACGAAAATAGAAAAAAATCCAAAACTAAACTTACCCGAAATCAGTAACTGAAGAAACTGAACAGTTTTCAATATGAAATTAGTCGAGAATCGGATTTTAAGATGCATCGAAAGCTGAAACAAACACCAAAGAAAATCCAATACTGAACCCAGAAAATGATTCATACGCTTTGATGATAATCAGACGCTATTGAGACACACCTGAATGAAAGATCCCAACTCAACATAAAAATGAAAAACGCGCTATAAAGGCAACAGGAAAAAGAATTTCCAAAGAAGATGAAAAAAAAGAAGAATAAGAAGCGTATTTTCTTCGTGAATTAAAAAAAAATAAATTGACGAAGAAAAATGATACTGATTAAATGAAACCAACCAGATTGATCGATGGTCTTAATTGAAAATGAAACCCGTGGTAGAAACAAACACGAAAAGCTTTGTCGCCAATAAATACTTAAACCAACTCGAAGAAATCTAATGTGTTAAAAAATATTCAAAAGCTACACAGGTTGCAAGAAGAACTAGGATCAGGCTTTGAAAACATCGTACGTAGATGCTTTCCCAACATAATTATTTCCATGAGATAAAGTATGCAAAAACTGAGAGCAAATCAATGTATGAAGCATTGAAAATTGTTACATAAAAAAAAACACATAAAAGTCACAATTAAACTCACGGAAAAGACTTTAAAAAAAACCACACCAGACTCTGATCATTTGAGAGATGTCAAACATATCGATATCTCTGATTATAAACACTTGGTTTATAAGAGACATTCCAGCATTGAAAAAAAAAAAATGAAATCAAACAAATTTGTATTTCAAATTAATTTGAAAAAGACAAGTTTGCAATGAAAGACAAATTTGCTTTACCAATTTCGAGCAAAAAAATTCACTTTTTTAATCAAAAAATGTGAATTTTTTTCAAAACTTGAAAAAAATGCAAAAAAATGTTGTGATGAGTTTTGTTTGAAACGCTGAAAAGGAAAAAGAAAAAAATTAAACTAATCGTGAAAATTCGTTGAGCCTGTCGTGATAAATCCGAAGTTTCTTTCAAAACATTGCTCCTCTTGTTTTCTCCAATTCTTTTCAGTTATTTCAACACTGAAATGTTCTTTAATTCGATTTTTTATCTGTAAATCAATTAAATAATTTATGAAATGATTAATAAAATGAATTACTTTGTAAATTTCATTGAAGTTCAAAATCCAAAATTGATTCAAAACTCGTTGAATACCCTCCAAATCTCATCGATACTTGATTTCTTCTTATTGTTGAAATCGTCAGCTTTTTCGTTTAAAAATAATATAAAAATCTGTGCATTTTAAAATTCAAATTGAACATGAAAAAAGTTCAAAAAAATTCTCCTGTGAAAAGTTAATACAGAAATGTGTTATACAAAAAAATCGAAAGAAAAAAATCTAAAAAATGGAAAAATTGAAGAAAATCTAAAAAAAAAGAAAAAATTGAAAAGTCTAAAGTAGAAAATCTAAAAAAGAAAGAAAGAAACTGAAAAATCTGAAAAAAAAAGTCTTCAAAAAATGAAAAAATTGAAAAGTCTAAAGAAAAAAATTTAAAAAGAAAGAAAAAAAAATGAAAAATCTAAAGAAAAATGAAAAAATTGAAAAGTCTAAAGAAAAAAATTTAAAAAGAAAGAAAAAAATGGAAAAATCTAAAGAAAAAAACTTTTAAAAAAAATGGAAAAGTTGAAAAAATAAAAAAAAAATAAAAAATTGTAGAAAATCTAAAAAAGAAAGAAAGAAACTGAAAAATCTGAAAAAAAAGTCTTCAAAAAATGAAAAAATTTAAAAGTCTAAAGAAAAAAATTAAAAAAAAAAAGAAAAAAAATGGAAAAATTGAAAAATCTAAAATAAAAAATCTAAAAAAGAAAGAAAGAAACTGAAAAATCTAAAGAAAAAATCTAAAAAAAAAGAAAAAAAATGGAAAAATCTAAAGAAAAAAAACCTTTAAAAAAAATGGAAAAGTTGAAAAAATAAAAAAAAGTCTTCAAAAAATGAAAAAATTTAAAAGTCTAAAGAAAAAAATTTAAAAAAAAAGAAAAAAATGGAAAAATTGAAAAATCTAAAATAAAAAATCTAAAGAAAAAAATTTAAAAAGAAAGAAAAAAAATGGAAAAATCTAAAGAAAAAAAACCTTTAAAAAAAATGGAAAAGTTGAAAAAATAAAAAAAAATCTAAAAAAAAAAGAAAAAAAATGGAAAAATTGAAAAATCTAAATAAAAAATCTAAAAAAAAAAGAAAGAAACTGAAAAATCTAAAGAAAAAATCTAAAAAAAAAGAAAAAAATGGAAAAATCTAAAGAAAAAAACTTTTAAAAAAAATGGAAAAGTTGAAAAAATAAAAAAAAATGAAAAATTGTAGAAAATCTAAAAAAGAAAGAAAGAAACTGAAAAAATTGAAAAATAGAAAAAATCTAAAGAAAAAAATCTTAAAAAATGGAAAAAAAAGAAAAATCTAAAGAAAAAAAAAACGTGGAAAAATTTAAAAAAAAAAGAAAATAAACTAAAGACATTAAAACGAAAAAGAAAAAAAACTAACTTTTGAGTCGTGAACTCCGGTTTCCAAAAAAACCAAAAATGTCTCAAGCCTTGGTCATAATGTCAAGATTCTTGGAGATTTGTTTAATGAAGCGCTGGAAAATTAATCACATTGAACTAATGAATAGTCAATTGAAAAAAAATTTTACTTACTTTGTATACGGCTCAATTGTTCCATCGATGTAATTGATTTTTGAATTAAAATCTCTGAAGAAATTTTCAAAAACCAATAAAACGAAATTTCAAGAAAAGATAAAAGGAAAAGAAAAATAATGATGGTGATGAGAAAAAATGGAGAAGAATGAAGTTCAATGAAAAATATAAAAATCGTTCAAGAATTTAGAAAAAAAAACGTTCGTTTTAGCAACAGCCAAAAGCTGGAACATCCGTTCCGGAATTCTTTTGATATAACGCGCTTATCAAAAAGTATTTTCAGCTTGTTATTTTATATATTTTATGGACCCACCACGAATAGAAAAGGGAATCCCACATTTAAATTCAAAAGTTTTCAATTTTAAAAATTCCAAAATGATAAAAAACATTTAAAAAAATAAAAAATACAATCAATAAAAAAATTTCAATTAAATAAAATCAAAAACATATTAATAAGAGTTTAATTGAGTTTTTGTAAAAATTTCCATCTTCATCTAATAATTATTTTTACGAAAACTCAATTAAATGCTTTATAAATTTAAAAAAAAGATAACAAAAAAATATAAAAAAAATTTAGTTTTGTTTATTTATTTATTTTATTTTTTTTTCTTTTTATTTATTTTTTTTCTTTTTTATAATTATTTTTTTCTTTTTTTTTTCTTTTTTATAATTTTTGTTTCTTTTTTTTTCTTTTTTTTTAAATTTTATAAGGAAAAACCATACATTTTTTCAATTCGAAGCGAAGAATTTCTTTTGAATGATCCAAACAAATTTTGAAAAATGTAAAAGTGTAAAAGCTTTTCCTGAAAATTGAAATTTTTTTTTTTTTTGAAGTTGAAATTACCTTATGATAAATTAAAAATATATTTAAACTTCGAAAATATTTAAGTACGTCCCAGTTCGCGCCATTTAAATGAAACGTAAAACGTTCGTAAACTTCTAAGTATTACTGGAACTTTAAATAAATTGGCACCAAATTGTTCTTTTAAATGAAATATTTCGTTTGCAAATTGTGCTGCCCTATCAACCAACCAATGATTGAATTCTTTCCATCATTTTGTAAATTATGTAATAAAGATCCTGACTCATTAATTCTTTTCTCTTAAATTTATTTTACTAAAACTTTTAAAAAACTTTTTTTCTTACTAATGAAAATGCTCTTGGTGACATTGTTCCAGCTTCATTTACGTTTTTCGACAAATCTATTCGGGTTAGAGCCAATGTTGTTGGTGAAAATGTATAATGAAAATCCAATTCTTAAGCCAAATCTGATTTTTTCATTTTAAATGTTTTACTTTTTATTTAATTTACCTTTTCAATATCAAACTAATTTTTGAAGAGTTCCATAAGTTGTTCGAGTTCACAAAACAAATTCTTTGATTATTCTCAAACCATTCCATTCAGTAATGTTTGAATTATCCATATCATCCGACTCTTCGATTGCTAAAGCAATATCTCTTCGTTCTGCTTCTCGTTCTTCAATTAATTTTCCTTTTGGTCGATTCTAGTTTGAAACAAAGTGCCTCGCTCAATTTCTTGAAAGATGTTTGAAGATTCATCGGAATTTTCAATTGATTGCGTGGAATTTCCTAATATTGTTGAGTATTGTATGACAAATTGGCAAATTTCGACGAGTTGATGCAAAATAAAGTTTTGAATGGCCCAAAAAATGCTTGAAGAATGTTTCAAGTTGAAGTTTCGCCTGAAAATATTTATTTATTTGAATATTTAATTTTTTAAATTACCTTCTGCTCAATTAAACATTGATTTGAGCTTCTTCCTAGTTTTTTCCTGAAAGTTTTTAAAATTTAATTTTTATTAAAAACGAAATGTTTTCTCAAGTTTCAAAAGAGCGCGTTTGCTTCTTTTCCTTTCGAATAAATCAAAATTTGTTTTCAACTTATTTTTGCATCATCTCATTTTCCATTTTATACAAAATTATAATTTTCATCAAAAATTAATAAATAATAAGATTTGTCAATTATTTTTTTCTATTTTTAATAATTTAATAAATCTTACCTTCAGAGAAAATCGTCCACGTTTTGAAGAGTTGTCCACAATCAAATTGAAGTTGAAAAATTCAACCAAAAAAATAAGAAAACAATTCAATTAAAAAACTACAAAAATTAAAAATGATCATGAAAAACTAAAAAAAATTCTACTAAAATAAAAAATTAAATACAAAAATGATATGAGAAAAAAAAATAAAAATAACATTTTTTTTTGGAATTTTTAGAATTTTTAATTTTTTTTGGATTTTTAAATTTTATATATTTTTTTGGGATTTTTGGAATTTTATATTTTAAAAAAAAACGCTTCGAAAAAAAGTTTCAAAAAGAAACTTTAAAGAAAACTTAGGGAAATAACTAAAGAAGTTTAGAAAAATAAAAAAAGAAAAAAGTGGAAGAAAAAGAAAGAAAAAACTGGAAAAAATTTAAAAATAAAAAAAAATAAAAAAAGAAAAATTTGAAAATTAAACTAAAATAAGAAAAAGAAAAAAAGAAAAAATTGGAAAAAAAAAAAAAAAAGAAAAAAATTAAAAAAAATTAAAAAATAAAAATTTGAAAAATAAACTAAAATAAGAAAAAGAAAAAAAGAAAAAATTGGAAAACAAAGTTTGAAAATTAAAGAAATTTAGAAAAATAAAGAAAAAACGGAAAAATTTTAAAAATTAAAAATAAAAAAAGAAAAATGGAAAAAATCTAAAAAAAAAACGGAAAAATCTAAAAAAAAAAACGGAAAAATCTAAAAAAAATTTAAAATTTAAAAAAAGAAAAATGAAAAAAATTTAACAAGATATCTCAAAATATAATAAAAATAAAAATCATATAACTATTAACATATAAAAATACGAAGACCGAAAAAAAATAAAAACTAAAATAATTAAAAATAATCCCCATAAATAAATAAATAATAAAATTTAAAAAATACAAAAACTAAAACTTAAATAAAAAAATCAATTAAAAAAACAAGAATAAAAATTAAAATAATAAAAATTAACTTAAAAAAACAAGAATAAAAATAATAAAAATTAACTTAAAAAAAAAGAATAAAAATTAAAATAATAAAAATTAATTTAAAAAAAAAAGAATAAAAAATAAAATAATAAAAATTAACTTAAAAAAAATAAATATGAATCCCCTTAAATAAATGAATAAATACTTAAATAAATTTAAAAAAAGAAATTAAAATAAATAATGGGGAATAAGCTAAAATTAAACAAAAAAAATAAAAATGATATTCAAAAAATAATAAAAAAATAAAATAAATTTAAAATATAGAAAGAAAATAAAAATAATTAAAAAAATAAGATAAATAAATAAATAATAAATAAATATATAAATAAATAAATAAAAACTTGAGCTGTGGCGGGCTCCTCCTTCAAACCTCATCTCCTTACAACCCCAAAATTGCCTTGCACTTGGCGATTTGGTTACTGAGGCGCTGAAAAATAAATCACATTGAACTATTGAAAATTCCTTTGAAATAAAAAGTTGAACTTACTTTAAGTTGAGCGCCACTCAACATCTGTCCGCCTAAGCCTCTGGTTAGAGCTGGTTTGGCTCGACTCCAGAAGGCTAAGGCATCCAGATGCTGAGTTCCATGACAATGCTGGAGCATTAACTCCATGCATTGTTCATGGTCGGCTTTCAGCTCTCCTAACCGGGTTAGGAGAGCTGCCCGCGCCTCAGCAGCCAAATCCCTCTGCTTCTTCTCCAACTCCTCTTGCTCCTCCAACTGCTGAATGACCCCTTCGACCACCTCCACCACTTCCACCATATCCACCTCTTCGTCCTCGCCCTCCTCCACATCCTCCACAAATGCCTCGTTCAGCAGCTCCCACTCCTCCTCTTCCTCCACCGCCTCCAACACCTCCGGAGCCGCCACAGCTCTTTCCTCCTCCTCCTCTTCCTCCTCCTCAAATCGACCCCTCTTGGCCTCCCCTTCACCACCTCTGAGCCCCCTTTTTACCCCTCTTACCGGGTCGAAGCGCCCCTTCTTTCTTTCGACGCCTCCTTCTTCCACTAGTAAGGGGCGCTTCAGACCGCGTCTCCCTCCTTCCTCCTCGTCCACCTCCATGGGCTCCTCCTCATCCGCGCTCGTCGCCTCCACGGACAACATCGTCACGTCATTTGATGAAACGACGGACTTCCCTAAGGAAGCCATCGTCACATCTCCTGATGTGGCGCTGTCGTGCAGCGACTCCATCGTTACATCAGTGGATGCAACGACTGACTCCACTAAGGAAGCCATCGTTGCATCCACTGATGCAACGCTGTCGTCAACTGACGCCATGGTGACGTCCGAGCGTTCTTCTCTCGAATCCCCATTCGATTGTTCCATTTTGATCGCTTTGTTGAAATTTTGCTGAAAAAACAGTTAACACAACAAAAAAAAGGACCGATTTTTCCAAATTTTTTTGCTCCTCAATGTTTATCAACGAGAGAGTGTGTGCACTTGAGAGACGCAGCATGTTAACTCAGTTTTGTCACTCTCCCTTCTCTCTACTCATTTTGCACACTCTCTCTTCTATTTCGTATTTTGCCCAAATTTTTTCGCGCAAACGCTGAGGTCAAATTTGAGTTTTTTTTGTTTTTTTCTCTTTTTTTGATTTATTAACAATTAAATATGCAAATAATCAAATTATTGATTTTTTCTTGTTTTTCCATAATTTTTCTTCTCTCTCTTTCTCTCTCTCTCTCAATCTTCTCTTTTTTTAATAATATTTCACAATATTTTATATTTTCTCCTCCAATCTCCTTTTATTTTCTTTTTTACCTTCAATATTCGTTTTATTCTTATCGGTTTTTGTTTATTTTTGCTTGTTCTTAATTGTTTTTTTTTAAATTTTAATTTCATCAATTTTTCAGATTAATTTGGTTCAATTGTTTTGGCTTATTATTGACTTTTTACTTATTGATTTTTAATTTCAATATTCACTTTTTTCGCAATTTGTTTTATTAGTTTTTTGTTTTTTTTTGTGTAATTTTTAAAACAGAAATAAATTATGACGTCATGTTTATTTTTAAAACAGAAAATAATGGAAATTACGATAAATTATTTAATTGAATTTTAATATTTTCTCAAAATCGAACAATTCTTATTTTGAATCGATGACATTCTTTTTGCAGGATCCAATGAAACTTTTGCCTGAAAATAAAACAATTTTAATTAATTTAAACTTTGAAATTACCTTTTGCCAAATTGTAAAAGAACTTCAGCTTTTCCCTCACATTGTTGAGCCCAATTTATTAGCCAAATCTGAAATTATTTAATTGAATTTTAATATTTTCTCAAATTTGAACAATTCTTATTTTGAAACGATGACATTCTTTTTGCTGGATCCAATGAAACTTTTGCCTGAAAATAAAACAATTTTAATTAATTCAAACTTTGAAATTACCTTTTGCCAAATTGTAAAAGAATTCCAGCTTTTCCCTCACATAGTTGAGCCCAAGTCATTAGCTTAATCTGAAATTATTTAATTGAATTTTAATATTTTCTCAAAATCGAACAATTCTTATTTTGAATCGATGAAATTCTTTTTGCTGGATCCAATGAAACTTTTACCTGAAAATAAAACAATTTTAATTAATTTAAACTTTGAAATTACCTTTTGCCAAATTGTAGAAGAACTCCAGCTTTACCCTCACATTGTTGAGCTCAAATCTGAAATTATCTAATTGAGCTTTAATATTTTCTTAAAATCGAACAATTTTTATTTTGAAACGATGACATTCTTTTTGCAGGATCCAATGAAACTTTTGCCTGAAAATAAAACAATTTTAATTAATTCAAACTTTGAAATTACCTTTTGCCAAATTGTAAAAGAACTTCAGCTTTTCCCTCACAATGTTGAGCTCAATTCATTAGCCAAATCTGAAATTATTTAATTGAATTTTAATATTTTCTCAAATTCGAACAATTCTTATTTTGAATCGATGAAATTCTTTTTGCTGGATCCAATGAAACTTTTACCTGAAAATAAAACAATTTTAATTAATTTAAACTTTGAAATTACCTTTTGCCAAATTGTAGAAGAACTCCAGCTTTACCCTCACATTGTTGAGCTCAAATCTGAAATTATCTAATTGAGCTTTAATATTTTCTTAAAATCGAACAATTTTTATTTTGAGACGAAAATATTTTTTTGAGGGATCAAATGAGAATCAAAAAAAGACTTTGAAAAACTGAAATCCCTGAAACATAGAGAAAAACCCTATATCAAACTAAAAAACTAAAGAACAATAGAACTGAAACTAAAAAAAAACCTAAAAAAAAAATTGAAAATTTTTAAGGGTTTTTGATTTCTTCATAGTTTTTCAAACATTCTGAAAATCATCTCAGATTTTTAAATATAATATATATTAAATTAATAATGAAAATAATAAAATTTCAAAGACTTCAGACTTGCAAATACGCTCTATTGACAAATTTCTTCGAAATAACTTTAAAATTTGGAAAAAAAATGTTTGCCTGAGGGTTTTAGGCAAAACCCCCTTGACCTGCTTTTCGTGCTTTTTTCATATAAACGAAATGCGTCAGTAAAAATGTAGTGCTAGCGCAAATTTGAACAATTTTGTTATGTCGAGAAAAATTGCAATTTATGTTTGTTCTTTTTTAACACTTTTTTCATTATCTTTAAGAATTGGAAATTGGTGTGTTCTGGTGAGTATTAATGTATGAAAAAAAAGTTCCTTATCTTTAATAATTTTACAAGTTCTTTAAGATCATAATTTGTCAGAGGTTTAAAATTTTCTGAAAAGATCATTTATTTAGCATCTTTTATTCACCGTTCTAGCGCACTTTTCTCGACTATTTTGGCAATTGTTTACAAAGGCCACGTTTTTGAAGAGTTAAGGCACAAAATCAATAAAATGAAAATAAGTCTTAAAATGGCTCAAAATGTGTAAAAATTGAAGGTGGTCGGAAAGTTGCACTAGAACGGCAAAATACATATTATTGTCAAGATTCTTGAGAAGCTCAAAAAACGTCGTTGTTTTGGTTTCATTCAATAGAGCATAATTGCAACTTTCATCAACAAGTGTAATTTTTGGTGGAGATTTGAAATTTAAAAAATAATTCAAAGTATAAAAATCAAAAGCTGCATTAAGCTGCAATAATTTTTTTGAAAAGTGTTGAAAAGAAAAATGAAGCGAATAATAAAAGCTAAAAACTGGAAAAACTTGAAAATAAATGACGCGGAAGTTTAAAAAGAACGTTTTCTTTTCGTTAAAAGTGTTCGAACCGTTCGTTCTCATAACCTTTTTAACCATTTTTCTTTTTTTTATTTTGTTTTTTGTTAAAGCAAAAAAAGGAAAAAAATGGAAAAAACACAATAGGAAGGAAATTAAATTAAACTAGCTAAACATTTAGATTAAAATCTAGTTAGAGAAGGTCAAATTATACATATTTAGATCAATAAATAGTATAAATTGGATACAATTATCGTGTCAATTTGGTCGGCTGACTCCTCCCTCTCCCTCATTTGCTTCATTTTTATTTTTCCACACATTTTTCCAACTTTTTCAATGTTTATTTATTTATTTTTTGTTTTTGTGGAACGGTTCAGTAATTTTGATATGAAACCCAATAAAACGTTTTGAAGGGTGCGCCGATAATTGTATTTAAAAAAAATTCAGAAATTTTATACTTTTCAGTGATTTACGTACGATTTAAAAATTTAAAAATTTTTTCTTGCGTTTTTAGCTTGGATTCGAAAAAAATTGTTTATTTTTATATATAAACGTTTTTTTTCCTTTTTCTCAATATAAAGAAATCGGACATTTTTTCGAAAACTTTAAAATCGCAGCATTCACATTCTCGCCCTATTGCAAATTTTCAAATAGTTTTCTAATCAGGACATTGTGACACTCGTTTTGCTTTAATAATGTTTTAAGATCGTTTTCTCAAAAATTTTTGGAAAAAGTATTCATTTAATCCTCATTTATTGAATTATTTTATATGTAACGAAATCTGAAGTACGCAGCAAAATTATTTGGCGTGAAAAAAGTGTTTGAAATCTTGTGAATGAATCGATTTTTTAAGATTTTGTAAAAACTTTTTTATATCTCAGATGTTTTCCAAATTATTGATTTCATTGTTGGTTTTATACAATTTTTTGTGTGTTAAGTCCCAAAATTGTAACGAAGTGCTAAACAGAGGTCATTCGAATTGTGAAAACCCGCAAAAATCAATAACGGTACAGTAATTTCCAGTAAAAATGAGTTTGTTAAAAGTAGAACTTGTTTTTCACTTTTAAAATTTCAGTATTATTTTGATAATAATCTGGAAATTTGTCTTCCATTTCTCTACGAAGGATGCGGCGGAAACAACAATCGGTTTGAAAGCGAAGACTTGTGTTCGATGCGTTGCCGACCAGGTAATCACTTTGATGCTTCATCGCTAAAATTCATCTGAAAAATTACCTTTTTTGGCTTATTCCTCTCTCAGCAGATAAAGGATCATGTGGAGGCGGAGCAAAATCATTGGCAAATTGTTCAACGCGCAACAAAAAGTGCCCGGCTGGCTCAAAATGTGTGAAAATGGCATTTGGTTTGGGGATTTGTTGTGATGCGAAGATTCAAGGCAAGTTTAATTTTTAATTTTTAATTTTGATAAACGATAAAAATATTTTTTAGAAGAATGGATGAAGGAAATTCGCCCAAAATGCCATCGTTCAGATGAAAAGGTGGTAACACAAAATGCTTGGTACGGTGAGCAAGAAGTTATTGGTAGAAGATGCGAGCACAAATTTTGCCCAGAAAACTCACGTTGTGTTGAAGGAAAATGGCTAGCTCATTGTTGTCTGAAGCGTTAATTTGTTTTCGAATAAATAATTAATTGTAAGAAATTGTTTATAAAAAAAACAGTTTTAAAACAAAAAGTACGGTATAAATTAAACAAATGTGTGTAAGTTTGCGTCATCGTGAACACTAAGTACGCAACTATAAACACGCCTCGCGTTGCCGTGACGCATTTGACATAGTTTTGTTATTTCGAACTTTCTATTATTTTTCTTTTTTTCATATTAAAACATTTTATTTTTATTCAACAAAATAATAAATAACACTTCAGTTTATCACTCTAGTTGGTAGTTATTCTCCACAAAAAATGGCGTCAATTCTTGAGATGAGGCGAATTGCAGAAGCTAAAGTGCAGTCAATGATTCGTCCAAATCCACAAAAAGTAAGTTTTGTTATGGTTGTTTTTACTGACTTTGATTTGTAGTCAAAAAACGGAAAAAATGATGGGGATTCAAAAAAAGAAGATGAAGACCAGTTTGATACTATCGATACGCAAAAAGAAAATGTCGAGATTAAACCAAGCTCCTTTGGTTGGCGTCCAATTTATTCGAGGTTTAGATTTTTTCATTTTACACTGTATTACAAACATTGAAATTAAGAGTTGACATTAATTGTGATAAATGGCTGCTAACTTTGGATGAAAATTCTCGAAATAAACTTGACAATCCACCTTCATTAGCAGAAGGTTTATCATCAGAGATTGAATCAGTAAGAGCAATTTTTCCAGTTCCAAGAATAATCAAATTTTTTTCAGGAAATTAGATATCTCGGCTGCGAATTAATTCAACAAGGGGCGATTATGTTAAAGTTGCCACAAACTGCCGCAGCTACTGGTCAAATTTTATTCCAACGTTTTTACTACCAAAAAAGTTTTGTTAAATACTATTTCGAGGTATATAAAATAAAAAAATGTTTCTTTTCAAAATAACCTTTTTTTAGCATGCTGTGATGGCGTGCTTATTACTGGCTTCGAAAATTGAAGAAGAGCCCAGACGAAATCGTGATGTCTATAACGTTTTTCATCGATTAGAAAGATTGCATCGTATCCAACAAAACGGTCATCCTATTTCAAAGTAATAATGTTTTCTTGTTTTCATTCTAACTGATAATTAACGGAATTAAGTTAAAAACGGAAAAAAACAGTTTTTTTGGGTTTTTCTCAAAATTATCAGCTAGAAAAATTAAAAACCTCTTCTTTGAAAGCTCATATTACAACTTTTCTTAAAAATTATTTTCTTTCCCTTGAAATCACGAAAAAAGGTAAATTTCTATTAATGAATTTGAAGTGCAAAATCGCACTAACTAATTAAAGCAAAAACAGCGTAAGTTTGGAAACTGAATTCGTGTAAGACTCGTTGTTTTTAGTAAATGTTTTTAAAAAACAATCAATAATTAATTATTATCACAGGCGGCTCATACATCGACCAACTATACTTCATTGCTTAAGCTGAAAAGTGAGAGAAGTTTGAAATGGAAATATCACCTTCTCCTGCCTCCCCTTTGATCATTGATAATCAGGCAAGCGAAAAAAATGTGTGAGCTTTTTTGTTGTCTTCAAAATTCCTGAGTCTTGTTTTAAATTTCAAGTTTTTAAACTAAAAAAAAACTCGATATTTATCAGCTTTAGCTCACACATTGCAATTTTTCAGCTTCTGATTTCATCAATGATCATAATAAGGAGGTAATTTTTCTGCAAAAGTAGTAATATGGGTTTTCTTGTTTTCAGAGCACGTTCTAATATTTTTTAATTAATTGCAGAGAAACAACAAAAGGATTGAAGGTCCCGATTTTAGATGCCACATATATTCGAGCCAAAAATAATGTAAGTTTTCAAAAATGATAAAATCTAAAAAATGACGTTTTCAAATTTCTAGATGATTTTAATGGAAAGAAGAATATTATCAACACTTGGTTTCGTGGTTCATGTAAAACATCCTCATCGGTTAATTGTTGCTTATTGTCATGCGCTAGGTTTAACCAACAACAGAATTGATATTATGCAAAAAGCATGGTATGAATAAAAAAATAATCATTAATTAAAACAAGAAATTTATAATTGAAGGAATTATATGAATGATGGGTTAAGAACGGATATTTTCTTAAGATATACACCTGAAACTATTGCTTGTGCATGTATTTTTCTGGCCGCACGGACTGTGGAAAATCCAATTGCGTTACCAACAACACCATTCCATTGGTTTATTTAATTATCAATTATTAGGATAAAAAATTACTAATAGTTTATTTCATTTGCAGGTTCGAAGCATTTGACACTTCTGATCGAGATGTTGAAGCAATTTCAATTCAACTTTTGAGGCTTTATTCAAGAAAAAGAATACCAAATTGGCCGAGAATAAATGCAGAACTAGACAAGTAAAACAAACAAAAATTTTAAAGCGAAAATTAGATTTTTTTCAGATTGAGAGATGCAATTAATCAAGAAAAAGCGGCAGTAAAAGCCAAAGAAGTAGCTGAAAAGTTTGAAAAAATGGCGGCTGATGATCGAAAAGAGAATAGCGGAAGTGGGCACAAAGAGTCTTCACCACCAAGAGAGCGTGAAAGAAAACGAGATCGAGAACGAGACCGAAAGAATGGAAGGTATTAATTAGATGTTACGAAAAAACTAAAATTAAACGGATTTGATTCTCACAGGCGGAACGAAAGAGATCGTCGAGATCGAGATCGAGACAGGAATCGAGATGAAAAAAGAAAAGACGAAAAAAGAGAAAAGGAGAGAAAAAAGAGAAGCAGAAGTCGAAGTAAAGATAGAATTAAAGTAAGAAAAAACTTCTTTTTTTTTATTTGATTAAGACAATTTCAGGAAAGAAGTAAGGCAAGAGAACGCGAAATATATCAAACATTAGGCAAAAAATATCGAAGAGAAAGCTTGTCACCGAAATCAAAACGTTGAAAATTAAAAAAGGCTACATAATTTATTGAACATAAAAAGTTTGAAAATAAAAACTGAATTACGGATAATTTCTGTTGTTACGCCGCCGGCCTAAAAATCTAGATTTTGTTTTTTTGTGCGAAAAACTAACCATTTTCAATCCTTTTATCTGTCTGAATTTTTTCTTAGTTGTTAACTTTATTTTGGGTGCGTCATCAGCGACGATGAAAAGTTCCCAATTTCATTTGAGAAAAAAAGCCGAAAAAATGTTTTCAATCTTTGAAATGTTCTCTTGTTTTTTATTTTTTTTTTGTGTGTGTTCTTTTACGGGAATTAATTCCGCTATTTTGTGAATTTTTGTAATCTCAATCTTCAACAAATTGTTTTTGTGAATTCTGTAGTTTTTGTCAAACATGAAATGAATGACGTGGCAAACGATTAATTTGTTTGAAGGAAACTTGTAGATGAATACTTTATTTGTTTTGTCACCGGTCTCATTGTCATTTATTCAAACAAATTAACGATATTTGGACAAAAATTTTATAATTTTAATATTTGTTTAACTATCAAAAATGCCGATTATTCGAATGATAAGAAATAAGAAAAATTCCGAAAAAAAAACATTTTTTTCTCTACACAAAGATCGTGAAATAGTAAAAATGTGAAAATAAAAAAAAATCCCTTCTTTTTTTTCTTGTTAAGTTTTGGAACACTTTTTGCAGAACAATGGTTTTTGTTAGAAAAAGTGGCGATTTGTCAACACAAAACAAATATTTTGAGAGATTGAAAGAGAGAGAAAGAGGAAGAGAGAGAAAGAGAGAGAGAGAGGGAGAGAGAGAGAGAGAGAGAGTGGGAGAGAGAGAGAGAGAGAGAAAACCAAATTGAGGCATTATTTGATGATTGAAATCATAAAAAAATAATAATTTTCGTCATAGAAAATCAATTGAATAGGAGAATATTAATCTTCTTTTTTGATTTTTTTTATTTCAATTTTTAATTGGAGTTTTTATTGATTTTGACGTATTTTTTTTGGGCGACACTAACTTTTCTTCTGGGAAAAAAGGAAAACAATTAAATCTAGAAAATGTCTTTTTTTAATTTTCTGGACATTTTTTGAAGAAATATTGTTGAGAAGGTCAAGAGATTCTGAATTTTCTTTCAAGAGAATCGAAATATTGTCGATGTACAATAAAGATATGTAAATATCTTTTGTCTAATTTTCAAAAGGTCACCCACCAATCCCAAAAATTTGGTTGGTTTTCTTCGTCATAATTTTTTGGTTGCTATGATATTTAAATTCAGCTTCTTCCCCCAGTCTCTATCTTCTCTCTCTCTCTCTCTCTCTCTCCTCTATATTTATACATACTATTTCAGCAAGTTTCGTCATTCATTAATCAACATTTTTTTTGTGGTGAAGAAACTTTTCTTTCCGCCAAAAAAATTCGACGTATTTTGTTCAAATTTTCTTCCTTTTTTTTTTAAATGTAAATTTTTTAATTCCTGATTTCAGCGCCAAGTTTAAACTTTTAAAATTTTGAGGGGATAGAAACTGAAGTTTTATGAATTGGATGAATGCGTTTCTTCAGAGAACATCGTAGTTTTCCATTAAAAATTTCTAATTCATTTCTTCATCACTTTACCTTTTTAGTATCAATAAAATATTGACAATAATTCTTTTCATATATTTTATTTAAATGTTCTCTTTTTTTTATGTATGTAATCAATTCTCTGCTTTTTTTTCCTTTTTTTCCCATCATTAATCTATCGTTTCTCTCTCTCCCTCTCTCTCTCTTTCTCTCTCTCTCTCTCTTTCTCTCTCTCTCTCTCTCTCTCTCTCTCTCTCTCTCTCTCTCTCTCTCTCTCTCTCTCTCTCTCTCTCTCTCTCTCTCACAGATAAAAATAAGAAAAAAACACACAAATAATTTCGTGGCTGTGGTGATGGAATTGAAAAAAGAAGAAAAGAGAAGAGGTCGTTCTGATCTTTTTCAACTCTTCACCCCACCATCTTCCTCTTTTTCTCTTTTTTTTTTCATTTTCAGGTATCATTTTTCATTAAATGAATTGATGATCACCGCTCAATTTTCTCGAATTCTTATTTTTCTCTAACTTTCTGTTCCTCCTCTCTCGATCTCTCTCTCTCTCTCTCTCTCAATTTTTTATTCTTTCCACATAATTTAAAAATTCTCTCGCCATGATTTGTTCAATTTCCTATGTATTCCCGAATAGTTTTCTTCTTTTTCGTCATTTAAGTAGAAAAACTTATGCAAATTTTATCTTCTTTTCTCATTTAAATATACATACAAAGTGTGTTTGTATGTTTATAAATGGTGTCAACAAGTAATTGAACGAAAAATTAAAAGAAGGAAAAGCTTAAAAGAGCCAAATGTTGCTCATTAGAAACAGAAGGGACTGGACTGGGGAGGGGGAGGGGAGTTCTTTTGAATTTTTTTTTCGAAGACAAAAACAATTGTTTACATTTTTCTTTCCAATTTCCTATTCACCTTTCTCTTTTCTTTCTTCTCTTTTTTTTTGTTCCCACCGTTTTTTAATTCCAACTTTTTTTTTTGCCTATTTTAGTTTATTATTCTGTCACTAAAGCTTAGAACTTAAAAGCCCTTTATTCAGTGTAAAAATCAATCCGGTTGAAACTAAATGGGCATTTGTAGATGGCCTAGAACCCCAACCAACTTCTTCAGATAGAAAAAAAAATGAGAAGAAGTTTATGAAAAAACGAATTAAAAAGAAGTTTAAAAAAAATTAAATATACATAAATGTTTTTTTTTATTGTTTTCAATTCTTGCTGACCCATAAAATCCTAAACGGATCGCAATAACGTATAATTATATGTACATAGTACAATTTTACATTTAATACATTATTAATAAGATTCTTCGTCTTTTTATTTTATTTAAAAAACCAAAATGCCGACCGACATCAATGTTTTTTTTTCTCAAAACTGTTTTCCATTACCCAAAAATCAATATGAAATGACAAGAAGAAAAAATACAATCAAATCACTTTTTTTTCATGCAAAGCGCCGCGCCATGTGTACTGACATGAACGAAGAAGAAGAAGAAAAATCTTTAAATATTGCTTCTCATCAATTTTTTACTTTCTTATCACTTTTTTTCTCGCCTTCTTCTACATATTTTTGTATTTTGATTTTCAACAGAACACGCCCGAAATACTTAAGGCACAAACGCTTCCTTCATCTCAAAAAAAAAAACATGTTTACATTGAATTCTTATCAGGTCAGGTAACCAATAACAGTTTTCTTTCTTTTCCACGATTTTTTTTTCGTTAATTGAAAGTGCTTTTAAAGGTTGAAACAAAACAAAACAACACACAACTCATTTTACCGTTTTGCGCGATAAGAAATTGAAAAACGGAGAGAGAGAGAGAGAGAGAGAGAGAGAGAAAGAGAAAAGAGAGAAGGTCAATCAATTATAATCGACTTTTAATTCCAAAATTTCCTTTTTCTTTTTCTTATTGTAGAAAAAGAAACTTTGCAAAATGTAGAAAGAAAGAAAGGAGGGGGAACAAATTGAGCTTCTTTGAGAATGATAGGCAGAGTAAAAAAAGGGGAGAAGACGAAGGGTAAACGAGAAGGAAAAGGAGAAAATGGGGGGGAGGCGATGCTCTTCCTCTAACCACCCCCCCCCCCCCTTCCTCCTTCTTTTTTCTCCTGTTAGGCCAGGCCCATCCCAATTTGATTCACTTTGTTGTCAATTCAGGCACCCCCCCCCCCCTTCCCTCCCTTCCTTCCCTCCCTTTTTTCTTCATTCCTTCGTCGTCCTTTTTCTTTAAAATTATGTACATTTTTATTGAGTTTATACTATCATTTCTCTCGGTCTCTCTCTCTCTCTTTATTTTTTTTTTTGAATTCAAGAGAAAAGTCAGAATTGTCTGTAAATTTTAATAGAAACGAAATTTCTAATTGAATTTCCAGATTTTTCAAAAAAAATATTAAAAACATATTGAGGAGAAGAAAATAAAAATGCAGGTGGGTGGACGGATTATAGGAGGATCACCGTTTTTTCATTGGTTTCCACCTTCTAATAATCCCCTTTTCCTGCTCTTTTTTTTCTATCTTTTTCTTCTCTGAAATTTGATATCTTGCGCTGTGAGGTTTTATTTTCTTTTTATTTTATTAAAATAATTTCTTTTTGTTATTTTCTTGGTTCGTTGATTCCATATGACTGGATGTGGATGAAGCGCTTAAGAAGTGACAGAAAAAGAAAACTGTTGGAAAATTGTTGACTTTTTCAGACATTTTGAATTTTAACTGAAAATCAAATTTAAAAAATTTGTTTTTTAAATTCTCGAAAAAAGATTCAAATAATTCCCCAATTGTTTTACAAATTTTCTCTCTCTCTCTCTCTCTCTCTCTCTCTCTCTCTCTCTTTCAGTTTGTTTTACCATTAAAAATATAAAAATTGCACAAAAAAGTTGAAATTTGCGTTGATAATAAAAACGTGTTGTGTTTAATTTTATTTGATGGGAAAAAATCGATAAAAAAAAAGAAAAGAAAAATAATAATTTTCAAATTAATTTTCAGCCGTACATTTTTTGTGAAATGCAAACGATTCGTTTTAATAAATCGGTGTTGGCTCTAATTGGAGCATTTTTCATATTTCTTCTATGTATTTTCTCATATTTATCATCGGATTTGTTAATGCAACGGGATCCTTTAATTATTCGTGATATTCAGTCAAGATTGTCAGATAAAATCAACAAAGTAAACTTTTTTTATTTTTAAATATTAAATCGGACTTTTATATTTTCATAGGCTCAATTTTCGAATGTTCAACCAATTGATGAGATAAAAAATGAGAGTTTGAATCAAATTATCAAACCTGAAAATAATGAAAAAAAGAGGGAGAGAGACGCAGAGAAAAATGGCCAAAACCTTGAAGAATTGATTGGAAAAATTCATTACGAAAATTCTGAAAATGATGAAAACGGTAAAAAGGAGATGAAAAATTTAGAAAAAAAAAACAAAAAATTTTTTAGATCGTCGGCGACTAAAAGTCAAAGAAATGATGATTCACGCATGGAGCGGATATCGTAATTATTCATGGGGAGCAAATGAGCTAAAACCGCAAATGAAGAAGCCGAATTCGCAGAATATTTTTGGTGGAAGTCAAATGCCGGCGACAATTATTGATGCAGCCGACACACTGTTTTTAATGGATTTGATGGATGAATATAAAGAGGTTTGATCAATTTCAAATTTCCGGCTCATTCTTCTCCCTCTCTCTCTCTCTCTCTCTCATGTTCAGAGGGAAAAAAACATACTATTATGGGTCTTCAACAAAATGTTTTAGGCTCGAGATTATATCGAAAAAAATTTTTCAATGTCAAAATCGACATCAACATTATCAGTTTTTGAGACAACAATTCGAATTCTAGGCGGATTTCTATCGCTTTACGCTCTGACAAAAGATCAAATGTTTTTGTAAGGAAACAAAAAGAAAAAAAAAGAAAGGAAGGAAAAAATTGATATCTTAACAACTTTTTATAGAGACAAAGCAAAAGAAGTTGGTGAAGCATTGTTACCTGCATTTCAGACGCCATCCGGTATTCCGAAAAGCAATCTGAATGTGGCAACACGAAGCGCCTCAAATTATGGATGGGCAAACAGCCAATCAATATTGGCCGAAGTCGGAACACTTCACATTGAATTCGTTTATTTGGCTCGAACCACCGGTCATGGAATATTTGAAAAAAAAGTGCGAAAAGTTCGAGATGCTCTGGAAAAAGCTGAAAAGATTGATGGACTCTACAATAATTATATCAATCCGGATACGGGACGATTTTCAACAAATCATCACATTTCATTAGGAGCTCTCGGCGATTCATTTTATGAATATCTTATCAAATCATGGATTTTATCAAATAAAAAGGATCAACAAGCCAAAAAAATGTATTGGGAAACGAGCGAACAAATTCAAAAACAGTAAGTTTCCCAATGTATTTTGATATTCAAAATGATGGCAGCATTTCAGAATGATTGCGATATCGAAAAAATCAAAGTTGACCTACACAGTTGAGCTTCGCGATGGAACTGTCGATCACAAAATGGGACATCTCGCCTGTTTTGTACCTGGAATGTTTGCTCTTCAAGCTGTCAATGAAAAATCTGAATCAGAAAAAGTTTGAAAGTTGATTTTGCTTCTTTTCAATTCCAAACAAAAATGTTTTACAGGCGAAAATTATGAATTTAGCGGAAGAATTGGGAAAAACGTGTCACGAAAGCTATATTCGATCAGATAGTGGAATCGGACCCGAGATGTTTTACTTCAATGACTTTGAGGAGGCAACCAGCAGGTAGCTGTTGCTCTTATTCCTTACTTTTTGCTCCAGATTTTTGAGAATATTAATTCTCTGATTTTTTAAATTGAAAAAAAATTAAAATTTTCAGACGAGGAGAAAATGGTTATATTCAACGTCCGGAAGTCATTGAAGGTTTCTTTTATTTGTGGCGTTTAACTGGAAAACAAGTGAAATCAATTTGAAAATGGTTTTTGCTGCAAAATAATTCATTGCAGAAATATCGTGATTGGGTGTGGGAAGCGATTGAATCGATCGATAAATATTGCCGAGTAGAAGCTGGCTTCACAGGTCTTCAAAATGTCTACAAACCGGAAGCGGTAATGAAGCAAACTAAATACACATTGTTGTTGGTGAAAATGATGATTTTATTCAAATTTTTTACAGGGTCGAGATGATGTTCAACAGTCATTTTTCTTGGCTGAAACTCTGAAATACGCGTATTTAACATTTGCAGATAATTCACTGATATCATTAGATAAATGGGTTTTCAACACAGAAGCTCACCCTGTTCCAATTTTAGATTATTAGGATTTTTTTTTCGATTGATTGTTTGTTTTGTTTTATCAAAAATTAATAAGGGTTTTTAACGTGTTTCACCTGTTAATTTTATTTATTTATTTTTCTTTTTTTTTTTCATTTTTTAACGAGTCACATTGTTCTGTTCTTAAATTACAATACATTTTTTTATTTAAAATCATGTTTTAATGATTTTAATAAAATAAAGTTTTTTTTTTCTAATTTTCCAATTATAAAAAAATAAAAAAAATAATGTTTAAAATAAAAGTTTGAAAAAATTGGTCATACGATAGAAATTTAAACTACCACTGCTTTTAAAAAAACCAAGTGCGCTCTACTGAACAAGCGCGACGCATTCAACGGCACAGTAATATCATCTTGTAATTTTTAAAAATTTCATCTTTTTTAACTTTCTTTTACAGATTAAGTCTTATTTATTTAGAAAATGCCGGACCATCTTGGAGATGACATGAGAAAAACTAAAAAAGTAGAAGAGAAAGAAGAAGAAAAAACATTTCAAGGTAATATTTTAAAACAATTTGTTTTTTTAAAAACAATTTATAAATTAAAAAAAACAACTTTTTATAGCGTTGGATGAAGGAGATATTGCGGTTTTGAAAAGATATGGACAAGGTCCATATGCGGAGCAATTAAAACAACTTGAAACTGATATTGAAAGTTGTTTAAAAAAGGTAAATTTTCTTACAAAAAAATGCCGAAATTTTGAATTTTAAGGTAAATGAGCTTTCTGGAGTTAAAGAATCAGATACAGGACTTGCTCCACCAGCTCTTTGGGATATTGCTGCTGATAAACAGGCGATGCAACAAGAGCAACCACTCCAAGTAGCCAGATGCACCAAAATTATTACTAGTGATAAGCATGATCCAAGATATTTGATTAATGTAAAACAATTCGCCAAATTTGTGGTTGATTTGGCTGATTCAGTTGCACCTACTGATATTGAAGTAAAATAAATTCAATATTAAATAAGACCATCACTTTTTTCAGGAAGGAATGCGAGTTGGTGTCGATCGCAATAAATATCAAATTCATCTGCCACTTCCCGCCAAGATCGATCCAACTGTGACAATGATGCAAGTTGAGGAAAAACCCGACGTGACATATTCTGACGTTGGAGGTTGTAAAGATCAAATTGAAAAGCTTCGGGAAGTCGTTGAAACGCCACTGCTCCACCCAGAACGCTACGTAAATTTGGGAATTGAACCACCAAAAGGGGTTCTTCTTTATGGTCCGCCAGGAACTGGAAAAACATTGTGTGCTCGAGCAGTCGCTAATCGAACTGATGCGTGCTTTATTAGAGTCATCGGATCCGAATTGGTTCAAAAATATGTTGGTGAAGGCGCAAGAATGGTTAGAGAGTTATTTGAAATGGCGAGAACTAAAAAGGCTTGTCTGATTTTCTTTGATGAAATTGATGCTGTTGGAGGAGCAAGGTAAAAAAATGAATTGTTTCCCACAACTCAAAACAAGTTTTAGATTTGATGATGGACAAGGAGGAGATAATGAAGTTCAGCGTACAATGCTTGAATTAATTAATCAACTTGATGGTTTTGATCCACGTGGAAATATTAAAGTTTAATTTTAAAAAAAAAGAAAAATAAGTTAAAACGCCCAAATTTCTAGGTTTTAATGGCAACAAATCGACCAGACACATTAGATCCAGCGCTGATGAGACCAGGTAGACTTGACAGAAAAGTAGAATTCGCATTGCCAGATTTGGCTGGAAGAGCTCATATTCTGAAAATTCATGCAAAACAAATGAGCGTTGAAAGAGATATTCGTTACGATTTATTGGCAAGACTTTGTCCAAACAGCACTGGTAAAATTTTTAAAAACTACTTTCCTTTCAACAAAAAATATGTCATTTCCAGGGGCTGAAATTCGTTCAGTTTGCACTGAAGCTGGAATGTTTGCGATTCGGGCAAGAAGAAAAGTGGCGACAGAAAAAGATTTTTTGGAAGCCATCAACAAAGTTGTCAAAGGATACGCTAAATTCAGTGCAACACCACGTTATTTGACACATAACTAGAAAAAATAAAAATATTCCGGTGTATTTAAATTATTTGTCTATCAAGCTTTTGTAATTCTTTTCTTTCTTTTTTTGTACATTTCCAGAAATTCTCTTCCACAAATAATGAGTTTTATTGTCATTATATTTATTTTCACGATTACAACAATGTGTTTGAAAAAGAATTCAATGAATGATGGGTTATCTGCTAAAATTTATTTTACAACATGGCTGCTTTATTGAAGTTCTCCAAAATTGGGAAATTTTAAAGGCTTTATCTGACCCCCAGGGGCCGTTCAAAAATTGCGTATAGCACCCATGTTTCAGGGGCTATCGCGGGCAATTGGGAAAAGTTTTCAACCAGCAATAAACGCACCTCGGCAAAGCCTCATTGGTCACGTTATCGCCCCAGCGCAAAGCTAAAGTAAGGGGGTTTTCTATTTTATTAGACAGACCACAGCAACCGACAATGTACAGGAAACGCTGCGCGTTATGTTTGACATATAACTATCTGAGTGCCGTTGCATGCGCTAGCGGTTGCGAAGCGGTCAGTTTTCGAATTTTCTTTTTTGTCGCATTTTGCCCTATTTTCTATGTTTTAGCGTCTTTCAGATTTTTTTTTAATTTTAAAATTATTTTCAGTGTATTTATAAGTTAATACGTTTTAAAGTTGTTTTTTTTTATACTTTTATTTTTCTTAAAACAATCTATATAGGACAAATTAAATTTCAGAAAACCACTTTCCTCTCTAATTCAAAAATGGCGACGTAAGCTTAATATTTAGTTTTTCTTAGTTAAATTACATTTTTTAGTCAAGTAAAACCTAGATCTGAAATGACGGCTGAAGAACTTGCAGCCAAAGAGCAAGAAGAATTTGCGGTTGGTCCATTATCGATTCTCACGAATTCTGTAAAAAACAATGCTCAAGTATGAATTTCGAATAATTTAAAAAGTTGAGCAGAATTCTAAAATGCTTTTTTTAGGTACTTATCAATTGCAGAAACAACAAAAAATTGTTAGGAAGAGTAAAAGCTTTCGATAGGTTTGTTATTATTGTTTCGTAATAAGCAATAATAATTACAAATTCAGACATTTCAATATGGTTTTAGAAAATGTTAAAGAAATGTGGACTGAAGTTCCGAAAACTGGAAAAGGAAAAAAGAAGGTTAGTGTTTTGAAAATGCAATTTTCACCATCGTGTTTTCAATTTTAAGGCAAAGGCTGTGGCCAAGGATCGTTTCATTTCGAAAATGTTCCTTCGTGGTGATTCAGTGATCTTGGTAGTTAAAAATCCAATGGCTCCATAAAAATAACCATTTGTCTTTTTCATGTGTCGGCAATCATCTCATCTGTTTACGATACGGTTGTTATTCGTATATACATTTTGTTAATTTTACATTATATACCTGCTTTTTCTTTATTTTTCAAACGATTTCCCGGACAAGTTTTTTTTTCAAAGTGTGTTCTATCAATAAATTATTTTTTTAAACATCGGTTGTTTCACTTTTAAACTCATTCGATTTCGAAAAACCAGTTTTATTAAATTTTACAATCTATTTTTTTGCTATTGATTTTTAATTTTTTTAAAAAGTTAACAGGTAAAACATGCCGATGGTACGCGTCGCCACAAACTTACCAAATGATAAAGTTCCAACTGATTTTGAGGTAAATTTAATAATAAAAGAGTAAAAGAATTATTATTTGAAGGTTCGTCTAACGGATGTTTTAGCTAAATCAATGGGGAAACCAAGAGAAAGAATCGCTATCGAAGTAGCATTTTAAAATGATTGTTTGAAAATAAGGGTTAATTTCAGGTAGCCGCTGGTGCTCGGCTAATTCACGGTGGAACTTCAGACCCAGTCACAGTCATCGCAGTTTGTATCGGGAATCGGAAAAAATCACAAAGTTCTGTCTTTTTAGATTAAAGCTATCGGAGCAATGGCAGATGACGATAATATTCGCCACACAGCCGCAATCACTGCGTTCTGTCACGCGGAGCTTGGTTTGCCAAAAGATAAGGTAACATTTTTTCGCTCAATGTTCAAACGGTTCAAATGAGGAAATAGTAATACGATAAAATTATCGCAGAAAGGGAAACGTGAAATTCAAAAATTTTGAATTTTATCTAAACTCTAATAAAACGTTTGTCAAAAACTTCGAAATTTCAATTGTTTAAAGGTAATTGTGACTTATCATGATTTTGCGCCAACAAATGTTGGGTTCAATGGAAGTACAGTAGCGGATGCAAACAACCACGCAAAACAATAGAAATTTTAAATATACATAGCAAAAAAAGTACATTTTCATGTAAATGATGTTAATTTTAGTTTACAAATTGTGAATAATTTTTAATAAAAAGATTTAATTACAAAAAAGTAAAATTTGAAGTGCAGTATTAATGCGATTCTTATTTAGCCAAACCAGCAACAACGTCAGCTTCAATTCCGCATTGATTATCTCCACGATAAATACGGAATAGTCCGTGTTCTCCCCATCCGTAACCCCATGAGTTGGCAACAAGCCAGTATGGTGTACTTCCTTCGGTTCCCCATCCGATGATTTTGATAGCGTGTCCACCGAGAAGTTTTCCAGCTGTATGCTTATAAACTCCTGATTTGTATTTGTAAAAATCTTCGTAGACGTTGAAGCCCGATTCGACTGGTCCGTGGTTGAGGATTTCAGTTTGAATGGCAGCGACAGATTTGCCAACAGCGTAAGCGGAGACTCCTGAAAAATTAAGAGAACATTATTTCAAAAGAGAATTCTTAGTTTAAAAAAATAACCGAAATGCTTGTCAGAAGTGTAAGAAGTTCTATAAGAAGATTGGCAAGAATGAGAACACGATGGCGTTTTCGATTCTGGGCATGATCCAGATGTGCATGGAGCAAATGGATATGGTCTGCAACCGGCTCCGTGATAATCTCCACCGGTGACGACACCGCTCTTCGTCCACCATCTCAACGCTTGAATAGGATAACCACCTTCGCAACCGTCACCGCATGATGAACCGCAACACGACAAAATATCGTCTGGCGAGATAATTGGCTGGTTTGCACCATTAGAATGAATACAAGTACGATCGGAAATGATTTCAGCGGCACCGAAAGCCCAGCATGATCCGCACGTCGCTTGATCACGAATCAATTTGATCGATTTACAATGTGGCCAGTGAGTTCGGGCGTCAAATGTGGCAGGAATCGATGCTAAAACTTCGGTTTTGAGTTCAGTGGCGCGAACTTCTTCAGAGTGTTCAGCAACGTATTTTGGGTTCATCAAACGAGAACGAATTTTCTCCTCGGAATCGTTGGTTTCTTCGACCAAGAAATCCGATTGAACTGAATTTACATAATCGATGAGCGCTTGGCCAGTCAATTTTTCAGCTTCATGAAGTTCGAGTCGTTTTTCTAGAAGAAAAGACCAATAAAACCAAATCAATGTATCGATTGATTTTTTGACGAACCTGGTTTGACAACAACAAATGCAACAGTCGTTGCTGCACACAAAAAAGCAGCGAGCACCAAAAAACTGCGAAGAGCCGCCATTTTTTGAGTTGATGAGCGAAAAGCTCAAACTGTGGCCTCAATTTATAGTGGATTTCTTATCAACTTTTCCCTCAATTTTCCCATTGTGGCTCTTTATTTTTTGGTCTGTCACGAACTACACTGTCCTCCTAATTACTGTTCGAGAAAAGATAAAAAAAATTTCATTTTTTTCTGTTATCGCGGAATGTTGGTAGAAGCATTTTGTGCCTCTGGACGGCTTAGAACCGGAACTTCATCGTCTTTCGAAGTTTCTTCTTTTTTTTTTATCTTGATTTCTGATCGACCTGATTGGTTTATTGCTCGAAAAAAAATTCCGATCTGCAAAAAAATGGAAAAACGGGAGAAGGGAAGGGAAGGGAAGAGGAGGAGGGAGGGGGGGGGGGATAATTACGAAATAGTTCAATTATTTTTCTATGACATTTTAGATCTTCATTACTTTTTTTTCTAACGGCAAATGAAATATTTTTGCAGTTTTTTTTTTGACGAGACCTTTTGTTATTTTTTGTTCCAACTCCAACGCAGGAAACTTGAACTACTTTGAGGGTAAAGCATGATGAAATATTTCGTTGCGAGACGCTTTCGAAAAAATCCCAGAAAATCGATTGTTTGCATCATTGCAAACGTTTGGCTTTTCATTATGAGACAATCTTGAGGAAGGCGGGCGTTTTTTTCAAAAAACTCCTTATTGTACGTTGGGGTTTTACATATTCGGTGCGAGACCAGATAAAAAAAGGTAATGCAAACACTCAACATTTTGCTTAATAACTCCTTTTATTTTCCACTTTATTTTGAAAAAAACATGAAAATGTTGTGTGGTTTTTATGGAAATTAAAAATCGGAAAAAAGAAGAAGAAAGAAAGAGAGAGAGAGAGAGAGAGAGAGAGGAGAGAGAGAGAGAGAGAGAGAAGAAGAGAAAGAGAGAAAAATCATAAAAAAATACATAAATAAATATATTTCTCTCCTTTTTCTTCTCTTTTTCCAATTTTCTTGCTAATATGTATATATTATTGGTTTTTGACAAATAACAAAAAGTGCAAAACCTAAGAAAAAAATGACGGAACACAGTTTTTTCGCGCAACAATATGATAGTAAATTTTGATTTTGAAGGCGCATACAGTAATTAATTAAATGTTCTTTTTTCTTCCCCCAGTTTTTTCATTTGTTTGAATTTCTTCCCCCCCCCCCCTCCACTCCTCTCCTAATTTCATTGAATTCTTTTAATCTTTAATCCAAACATTTTCTCATTTTTATTGCTGTAACTAATCCAATTTTTTTTCGTCGTCGTCTTCTTCTATGGTTGCCCCTTCTTCGTATATAATCAGAAGCTGAAGCTGAAGCTGAAAAAGTTTTGATGAGAATGAAAAAATAGGAGAAGAAAAAGTAAAAGCAAAAGAAGAAGAAGAAAAAGGAGGTGGAGTAGGAGGTGGAAGAGGAGGAGGAGGAAGAGGAGGAGGAGGGCCCTTGTCAAACTTAATTGATGACACGTACACGTCCGGCAAGGGGTTACGATCTGGGCGTAAAATCGAGAAAAAAAGAGGGATGATGTCACTCATTTTGAGAAGAGATAATGGGCGGAGCTTCTCACCTCTTCTCAAAATGCCGCTTTCACGACTTTTTCAGCTTTTTTCAAAACTTATTTATTTTCGATTTTGTGTTGTGTGCAGCCGACGTTTTTGTTTTGTTTTTTTTTAAATTTTAATTCAAATTTTTTTTTCAATGAAAAAAAGGAAAATGTGCTCTATCGAATTGTTCAGATTTATTTTTCAGTTTTCAAATGGATTTTTGAAAACTGACGGTTTTAGACTGGCAGTTAACAAATGTGCTCTACTGAACATTGGAAAATTTTATCAACAACACAAATAATGCGTTTCATGGCAAATTTCCCGTTAATTTTTGGGAATGGAAACCATTCGATTATCCATTACTTCAAATTCGAACGTTCGAAACAAAAAAACAAATTTTACGAATTAATGAATTCGAAATTCTGATTTAAAAAATCAGCGTCATCTATTTGGTATTTGAATATTCGATTAGTTTTCAATTTCTAACAGGCTGCTTCACTGGACATTCATTGATTCTCAGGAGGTGAAAAACACTTAACAAAATCAAGTTTTGTTATTAAATTATTTTTAAGACTGTGTTTAAATACTGTAGATGCTGCGCTCCACCGAACAAAAATTGATAGCGTTTTGTTGCAAGAGTGCTCTATTGAAAAATAGTGATTTTTCAATAAAAAACGGGTAAATTTACCCTTTTCTCCTACCGTAAGAAATATTCCGAAAAAAAAAAACTCAAATCTTGACGTGGCGTGTCAGACATATTTGTTTAGTACAATCAAAACCTCATTTAAAATGTATTGGAAACAAAAGACGAAGGAGAAGAAGTAGATGACGACGAAAAAAATTGAGAAGAAGCGGAGGAGGAGGAGAAGGAGGGGGGGGTGAAAAAAAAACGACGATATTCACAACGACGACCAGTCAAACGCACAACACCCTCCCAAAAAAACATTGGAAAACGGCGAAATTGGAGAAGAATAGTAATAATAAAAAAAAAGGAGAAGCTTGAAAAATTGAGAAGAGCATCAACGAACATGGATAGGATTTTGTGGAAGAGCATTGAGGAGAAAATCTTCCTTGACATTTATTGCCACTTTTTCCGCAGTCGAATTTTTTGTTTCTTTTTCATCGGTTTTTGAATAAAATTACGGGAAGATCTTCAGAATAATTTCAGAGTCATTTTTTTTTTTCAAATTTTTCTGGAATTTTTAATAAAAGGTCACATTGTTGTCTCCAATTCTGATGGTGTTGAGTTTGAAAGTTGGCTTGGCTAAGAGCAACAACAGCAGAGCTTCTCGAGCTTTGCTGACAGCAGCTTGTCAGCTCATAACATAAAACATTCATGGCTTCTTTTCCTTTTCTTCCCTCTTTCTCACTTTTTTTTTGTTGCCTTTCCTATTTTTTTCTTATTTTTCATTATTGAAATATATTATCATTGTTTTTTTTTTTCTGCTTGCTTGCTTGTTGAATTTATTTTTCCTAGCTTATAAAAGTTATTCGAAAATTTCTTCCGGTCATTTTCAGCTTCTTTAATATAATTGAATCGATATTATAAGTATTTATTGCACCCGACATTCCGCGGAACGCCCAATAGTTTCAGAAATCTACGATTTTTTGTTGACCAAAAACCCTTCTTTTCTTTTTTTAATAAGAACATGAAGTCGAAGTCGAAGAAGAAGAAGAAGAAGAAAGGGGAACAATGGAAGTGATGAATTTTATTCATCGGTGCATGAAATCAGCTTCTTCTTCCCGTCAGCCACTTCATTCTTAGGCGTTTTTTATACCTTTTAAATGGAAAATGTCTTGTCTTTTTCATTTTCCTATTGTTTTCACTATCCCCTCTCCCCCACCCACCGGCCTACCTCTCCCCGCTTCGCCCCTCCCGTTTTCTGCTTTTTGTACAAAAAGTCTAAACCCACCTTCCTTCCTCTTTTTCTATTTCAGTTTTTATTTATCAATTTTATTCATTCAGCTCAACAACCCGAGAGACAAAGAGGAATTGAGAAAAAGAAAAGGAAATGCACTTTCTCCTCATTCTCCACCTCGCCTTTCCCCCCCCCCCCCCTCATTTTTCGTTGTCAATTTTCAAAACTCAAAAAAACATGCTCTGAAATTCTGAAGAATTCCGCCTTCAAAATTTGAATAATTTTGCGCTTTCCGTTTTTTCGATCTTCTTTTTAAATTGTTTAAAATACAAAACGGGGGAACTTTTCCTTATCTCAATTTTTTCCACCTTTTCTCTATCGATTTCAAAAGAAATTTGAGAGAATCCTATAGCAAAAGTTACAGTATCCCACTTATTGTTGGATTATACTATCGGCTAATTTGAGAAAGGAAAAGGAGGAGTCTTGTCGCGAAAATAACCGTAAGAATATGTTTCCAACATATTTAAAAAATATTAAAACAAATTTTTTTGCGTGGTTTTTTATCATAAAAGGTAAAAGCTGAAAAATATTTCCAAATAATGGAAAAGAAAAAGGAAGATGATGATCTTTTTCCGTTTTCAAAGAAAATGAATAAAAAATTGGAAGTTGGGGAATAAAATTTATGATCATTTTTTATGAAAGACACGTTTTCTGTACGAGAAGAGAGAGAGAGAGAGAGAGAGAGAGAGAGAGAGAGAGAGGGGGGGAGAGGTGAGGTTGGGTCTATTTAGAATATAAATATAAATATACATATATATATGTATATATATGAATGCATTTTCAGCTTTTTCTTTCTATGCTTTTTCACCAACTTACCGGATATTTTTTTTTGAGCTAAAAAAAAACCGAAACCTGTTATTCCTCTTTTTCAACCTTCTTCCCCCTCTCTTTTTATTTTATTTAAAAAAACCGAGGATCTGTTTGAACAAAAAAAAGTCAAAATTGATCTGTTTTTTTGGAGGCAAGAGCCAACAAAAAAAAAAGAAGAAGAAGATATTTTTGCAACAGAGCAAGTTTGATTATTTTATTAATTTTTTGTTGCAAAAAAACCCATTCTTCTTCTTCTTCTTCTCCTTCTTCATATATACATATACATCATTACATTCTTCAATTATTATCCTATTTTCTAGGTAAGATTTGATTAGTTTGAGCCGAGAAATGTGGAGCGCATCATGCACATGTTCATATTAATATCTGATGCTCAACATTTATTTTTCTTCTTCTTCTTCTTCTTTTTCTAGATGTTGATGATGAAAAATCGTGTCGACACATTTTTTCTCAACCATCCTTTTTGAGCAGTTTTTTCTCTTCTTTTTTTGTGTATTTGACTCGTCACTTTTTTTTCTTTTTTTTGGAAGTCTATCAAATTATTTTTTTTTACTTGAAAAATGTTCAATTTCTCTCTCTCTCTCTCTTTCATTTTTGACTACCTCTGAATAACTGAAACATGTTCCAACAAGATTTTTCATGTTATTAGAGCAGCTCTCGAGCTTTTTCTAATAAAATGAGATATTCGACTGAAATTCGTCATATTTGAAGATAATCAGCAATTTATCAAAAAAATGTCGTGTTTTCTCTCGTTTTTTTTTCTTCGCATATTAATTGATCAAATAAATATGTTAAAATGTGTCAATGAATTTCAGGTAATCACGAGAAATGTTGAGACAAATAGTGTTAATGTGTGTTATTCAGTACTCATGCTCGTTTAGTATTCGAGATATTATCAATGGTAAACGAGGAGATTCAATGAGTTTGTTCATCGATTTTTTGTCTGGAAATTAATCTGGTTTATTGTTGTTGTTGTTTTCAGCGCCATGTCCAACATGGCATCCGTTTGCTTGCCCATCTGGCGAATGTGTTCCAATCAAATATCTGTGCGATGGATCACCAGACTGTTCAGATGAATACGATGAGAATAAGAGCATGTGCACAGCCGGTAAGCGTCGCTTCATTTTTTTTTCTTCTTAATATTTTCTATGATTTTCAGCCACTCGACCACCGGTTGAAGAGACTCAGGCGTTTTTGAAGGCTCTCATGTCGGCACACGGCAAAGATTTTCTTGTCAAAGTGTTCGGACCAAAGGCAAAAAGTGAATTGTCCGGAATGGGAGGTGTTGATAAGGTCGCTGTTGCATTATCACGTAAGTCAATGATCCACCCCGATCAGGATTCGATCCTAGTTAGGTCTCGCCGATGAAAACATGACCTAAAAGTGTAATCATTTTATGGAAAATAATAAAAGTGCACCACACACACGGCAATGAAATGAAGCAAAAAGAGAAACGAAAATGAGGATTGAATAAGGATAGAGGGAGGGGGGGGGGGACACTGAAAATTGTAGAAGAGTGGGCGACGGGGGTGGGGGGGAGGAGAGAATGTAAATAAAAAACAACAAAAAAAAATTGGCGACGAGAAGAGTCGTCATTAACCCCACTACTCTCTCCCTTCCACCCCCTAACTGTTCATTAATTTTTCATCGGGGCTCGTGAAGTGAACGACGACGCGGGGCGGCACAACACGAATTAAGCCGGAAAACGAGGACTCAACAACAGCAGCATCAGCATCAGAGTCGCAAAAAAAAAAAAGAAAGAAAGAAAAGAATCAAAGTTGTTTTCGGAGTTTTGTTTGATGAGCTCACAAATGAGCATGAGAAAGGCGCAGAGAGAGGAGGGGAGAAGGACATTTAAAAAAAAAAAAAGGATGAAAATTTCAGAAAAACGAGCCCCCACACAGTGATTGTATAAGATTTTTCAGAGACACCAACCGCCGATCTGTTTGCCACTGAGATGAAGCTGAATGAAGAGGAAACGGCACACATGCTCAACGTTATGGAGGGAATTCTGAACGGCTCCACCGACGAGCTCACTTCGAACGAGGCGGCTGATTTTCGCTTCTTTGTTCAAAAATTGCAGGTATCAAACTGGGGAATCAGGAAAAACACGCTTTTTTTCGGTTTTCAGGAGACAGGCTTCTTCTAAATCAGCGTAAAGACCAGCAACTATTTTCCCGATCTACGAGTGATCTCCACATCCATTCATTGATTTAATCTAACTTCTCTCTCTCTCTCTCTCTCTCTCTCTCTCTCTCATGCAAACAATAAAAAATTTTTAGATGAAAATTCTTTTTCCTTTTTAAACTTCTCCTTCTCCTCCACCTCCTTCGTCTTCCTTCATTTCTCTATTTCCTACCTTCTGTGTGTTTTCAAAAATGAAAAAGTGAAACTAAATAAACAATCTTTACATGTTACTGAACAATCATTTCATAATCAATTAATTTATTTTCGACTAGAAATTTCAAACAAATTTAAAAAATTAAAAACAAAAAAAACATAACCCGGAGTTTAACATAAATAAAATGAAAAAAAAACGACCCGAAATCAAACCATGAAAATGTGATGTTGTTTCACTCACTTTAAACATAAGTCATTGTGTGAGGATTAGGTGGAGCTTGAGCAATAACACATGGTGAGCTGCAAAAGAGTTTGAAAATTAACAACTTTTGCAGAACAAAAAAGATGAAAAGCAATGTTACCTTGAACTGCCTGATGGACTTTTCCATTGTAAACTTGGTGCAGTTCCATAACCGCTTTCACGTCCACCACCACCATCCACAATCGGATCATCATTCCATTGATGTGGCGATGATGCCGCATCGACACCTTCCAACGTGGTTATTCGAGTTATCTCCTTATCATATGACGAGCCATCGCTGATTGCTGGCGATTGTGGCGGTTGTGGTGGTCGACATGTTGGTGGCGGACGTCGCATCGACATTCGGCCATTCGACAACAACAATGACGGTTGAGGATATTGATTGAGTGGTTGTCTTGTCGTCGTCATGTATCCAATGCTTCCATTGTATCCAACAGGAGCAATCTCTTCATAAACATCGGTTGAGTTTGCTGCTTGTTGACGCGTCACTGATAAAGTATGATAAGCCGAGCAAGTATCATTGGGATTCAACCGAAGTGTTGTTGATTCCGAATGTCGAATCGGAATATTTTGATTTGCAATTATTGGTGTCGCATTGCCAATATACGATCGGAGTGTCGTTGGTGTATGATGAAATAATCGTGATCCATTATTTGAATTGTTGCTATACATTAAAACCGATGAAGATGGCTTCATCGAATTATAAGTCCATAAATGTTCGCCAGCTACCAATATCGAATCTGTCGACATTTTCTTCGAAGCGTCCATTTCTTCAAGTTTCCTTCTGAAAATCAAACATTTTCCAAATAATTCCAGCGTCTCTAAGAAGTTTATTTGATTTGAGGTCAAACAATTAATGACTTCTCCTCCACCCCATCCACCTTTTCTATTTTTTGTTTTATTTACAATCTCTTAAAGACGTGTGCCATTCTTTCAGTTTTTTTACAACCCTTCTCGCCCCGTCCCCCGTCCCCCGTCCCCCGTCCTACACTTCCTCAATGATGATTTACAACCAATTGGCATAAAGCGTCGATCATCTGCCAGGTTGTAAAATCGCGTTTTGTCGAATAATAAGAAAAGTGTTGTGGAAAGAAAAAAAAATTGCGTTTTGAATTGAATTGAATTGAATTGAAAATGTGAAAGAAGAGCGCAAAAATCAAATCCAATTGTTGAATTTTTGAATAAGAAAAGAGAGAGAGAGAGAGAGAGAGAGAGAGAGAGAGAAAGTGACGAAAACTTGTTGAAGTGGTCCCAAATGAAGTGGACCCCTCTTCATGTTCCTCCCACCTCTCTTTCTTCAACTTCACCTTCTTTTCTCGTTACAATTACGCAATTTGTTTTTCCATCCATTTCTGATTTATTTATTTGAATTCAAATGATGTAACGCAGACCACCCCAATTTTGTTAATTCTATTACCAAATAAAGCACAAAAACACTTGAAAACTTAATAAATTTGCTCTCTCAACTCGAGCAATTTAATTAAAAATCTTAAGCGTTAGATGATGGAAAATAGTTGGAAGACGGCGAAAATGACAAATTAATGGTTGGAGCTATGTTTCTGACATGATCATCATCAATCTTTAAAAATGATGAATTATTCGAGTAAAAGAAAAGAAAGGAGAGGAAGAGAAGGAGAGAGAAAATGAGGTCGACTGTCATAAATTTATAATAAGTAACTGATTGATTATGATTTTTTAGTTTTAAAAGAAAATTAAAAATATTTGACAAACCTCCGGATACGTCCAATGACTGCAATGCAAACAGCAATCAGGAAAAGAATCGAAAATGTGGCGACACCAATTAGAATGTTGATTGTCAATTGTTGCCGACGAATTTCATCAATGTCATCTGAATCGGAAGTCGACGACGAGTCGCCGAACAAGTTGTGTTGATGCGATGAGCCGACGTCGGTGATGCTCACCAATTGATTCGGTGACGTTGTCGCGCAATCGGATGACTGAATATTTATTCATTTTTTTTTGCAAATAAGTTGAAAACCGTTTTTTTTTTTTGCTTTGTGGAGAAAAAAATCCACTTGATTCCGGTTTCGTTTTGCTTTCTCTCTCTCTCTCTCTCTCTCTCTCTCCCATCGCAATTACCCCCTCCCCCCCCCCCCCCCCCCCCCCCAATTATACCAGCGCTTTACATTTTTTTCTTGGGTTTTCAAAAGGTTGTTCTATATTTGTCATGGCAATTTTTGGAAAGGGAAAAGTCAAAGAATGTGAATAATTTTTGTTTTTTTTTTTTTTTTTTGAAGAAACATAAAGAAACGGGTTTCCTTTCCGAATATAAATGATCAAAAGCAAAAAAGGAGGTGGGGATGAGGGGGGGAGGGGGAGGAAGAATAAATTTTGAAAATAAAGGGAAAGTCTCCAGAGACAAAAATGTTTCTTAGCCCAACAATCTCCCTCGTGGTATAAATATGGATATGTTATGTATCAATAGATTTAGTGACTTTTTCCGCCATCCCCGAGAAACAATTTACATAACAATTTTTCTCACCAAACCAACCAACCACTTGATGAAGAAGAAGAAGATACAAATCTTGCGCAAAATTCTCTTCCACGCTTTTTTTTCTTCTTCTTCTTTCAATGTGTTTTTTTTATTTAAAGAGAAATAGATAAGTGGTCATCTAACAACTACTTGAAGCTGATTTAATTAACATTATATCCCATCCATCTGCGCCATTCTTTAACCGAAAACAAAAAGGAGAAAAAATTGATTCACTTACCAGTTTGAACTTCTCATCAATCGACAATAAATTCCAAATTAATGATGGATCTGGTGGAGGTGGAAGATCAAAAATTGGTGGCTCTGAAATACAGTGACACGCCTTCATTGTAATGACATTAGGATCAGCGAGTCTGGAATAAATATTCATAAATAAATAAAATAAAGGAAGGAGTTTTTCGTCCTTCCATAAACTCCTTTTACTAACGAAAAGAATAAGGAATGAAAGAACAATTGAAATAAGAGGGTCTCGAAACGATAATAACCTTGAAAATGATGTACTGTAAGTAAATAGAAAACGAACAATAAAAAAAAATAAATCGGCTCATTTTAATGATTGAAAAATGAATGAAAAAAGATCGCAACGGATCGTTGACTGATGCGCTTTTCAGTTTTCGAATTTCGCGCTTAATTTCCCGAACATGGATTTCAATTCGATGGGGCGAATCATCAAACAAAACCAAAAAACAACAAAACAAAACAAAAAAAGAGGAAATTGATTCGACTTGACATTTTTAAGCGATGGAAAAAAAAATGAAAAACTTGTATTTTTTCGACGAACATCGACGGCTAAGTTTGGATCGAAAATGAAATGACACGACGAGTTGTGTGTGTGTGTCCCAGAACCAATCCAATGCGTCCCACAAAAGTGTACCGTTAGTGTGGTCTGTGACAAGACAAGGCCATGTGTCTTTGACGTATCCAATTTAGATCGTCGGTAAAATTTGAAGGAATCAAACTAACTAATAACATTGAAGACAAAAAAAAAAAAGAAGAAAAATGTAGAGAAGAGAATTAGAGAAAAAAGATAAGCCAAGACACTTTTGTATTTTTTCCTTTTGTTTTGTGTTGCAACTCGAAACTTTCGGATTAATACATATTGAATGCCTCGTGTTTTCTTTTGATTTCATCCTCACCGCTCTTCCTCCTTCAATAATCCACTAGTAAAACAATACAGAAATTGGATTATCCTATTAGGTTTTTTGGGTCATGAGAAAACCGAAGCGGACCATTCATTTAATCAAAAGATTAAAAAAAAAAGGAAAATAAAATAAAAATACAAAAATTTTAACAACAAAAATTGTCATTCTAAATAACTCCACCCTTTTCTTCCACAACAACGCATAAACGAGAGGAGGCGGGGGGGGGGAGGAAGAAAAAAGAGGGCGGGACTTATTTAGAAGAGTAATGAGGGGGGGAGAAAGAAAAAGAAGAAGACCACCCATGAACAAGGTGTGAAAAGCTATTAGGTAAGAATAATAAAGATGATCATTATTATTAATATTAGTATTAACCTATGGGAGGTTTTGATGAGATAATCATTTTTTTCATGATCCTAACACTGCATCATCAACATTTTTTTAGTATTGTCATTGTTGTTGTTTTTTTTTAACCAAAAAAAAAAACAAATAAAAGAAGGAGGAGAAGAATGATCATAAAGAACAATAAAAAGTGATGTGCAAATTATGCAATCCCAGCAGCAGCAGCAGCAGCAGCAGCAGCAGGAGGAGGAGGAGCAGCAGCAAAACAGATTTATGATTATTGATGAGGATAGAAAACAATAAAAAAAAGCATGGAACCAGACCATTCGTCGTTTTTTTTTTGTTCGGTGTCAGCGCAGAGGAGAGCAGAAGAACAGAATGAGGCGAGAAAAGCAAAACTTTTTCGTCTTTTCTCTCAAAAGTTTTGGTTTTTTTTTCATTTTCCTCCTCCTCCTTCTCCCAAAAAAAACTGGGAGAGGCTTTAACGTCGCGCCCACAATAAAATGAATTCGTTGAAGCGTGTGTGTGTGCTGCATGAAAACGGGGTGAGAGAAGAAGAAGAAGAAGCGGGGAGAAAAATTGCAACAATTTTTGTTTTTTTTTTTATTTGAACAAAAAGAGGCAAAAAAAGAAAGGGAGGAGAAAAGAGAAAGGAAAAGCTTTTGCTGAAAGAGTTAGGAGGGGATTGGTTGGGAAGAAAATCTCGATGCACCCCACACCACACCCACCAGTCGCTAAATGGTTCATTAGATGAAAACGTGGTGAAAAAAGGGTTGAACATTCCTTATTAAATAATAGTCGTCCTTTCTTGGATCTTATGTTTAGGAATAGCACATAGTAGTCATCATCAGGCGGGCGGAAGACGACGAAGAAGAAAAAGAGAAGAGCTGCGTCTCTTTATCTATCTTTTTCCATTTTCTCCCAAAATTCAATCACGCCGCCTTCTTCTTCTTCTTCTTCGTCTTTTTCCAGCTTCAGCTTCTATTTTTTTTGTGTGAATGACAGATTCTGAATTCTCGGCGTGAACAAATTTGGTACCAAACTGCTATTAGTTTGGTTTGTACAAGAATATAATTTTTTGTTCATCGAATAAAACCCCCTCCTCCCTCCCCCCGTCTCAAATATACGGATTTTCAGGTTTTGCGGAGAAAGAATTTGAAAAATATCTAATCCGGTGCGGGCGAAGCGTCGTAAATGAAATTCTTTCTTTTTTTTTATTCTTCTTCTTCTTCTACTTTTTCTTGACTTGTCGACTTGTCGATTGAGAAGAGGACGGAGGGAAGAAGGATGGCGACGACGAAGACGACGCGCCAATTTTATTATATGAGCAATATAAAATCAAAAGAGGAGCAGGAATATGTGTGAGAGAGAGAGAGAGAGAGAGAGAGAGAGAAATGTTTTTTTTTCGATTTGTTAATCTCATCTCAATGACATAAAAATATACAATAAAATTGAAAAAAAATCGGAGCTTTGAAGAACAAAAAGAAAACAAAAAAAAAAGAAAAGTTTTTGAAGAAATAAAAAATTCTAGTTTTATGAATTTCTGAGTTTCAACAGAAGACAAGAAGAATCAAAAATTACACAAAACATGTAGCTGATTCAATTATAAGAATTTTATATCTCCTAACCAAGGGAAAAATCCCCAAAGGTATGTACATGTGCATAACTAATAATAATTGAGCTCGTCGATAACTCGGCTGCTCATAAAAAATCTCAAAAAAAAAAAAAAAAATTAAATGAATATAATTTTTTCGCAATAAAACCTTGAAAAGAAAAAAAACCAAAAAAGAAGATGAAGAAGAAGAAGGGAAAAAATGCCTCATTCTAATTACTCAAGTATGTATTACCTCGAAATTGACTTTTGAATAGGAAAATTAAAAAAAAGAAAAAAGAAAGTACGTCGCCGGAATTTCGCCCTTCTTTTCTTTTTTGCTTCAAGTCTACCCGAATAATGGTAAGGAACCGTGTAATCAACAAAAAAAATACAGAATTATTGTGAAAGAGAAATAGAGAGAGAGAGAGACAGAGACAGAGAGAAAAAGAGAAAAAAAACATAATCCTATGAAAATGTGGTGGTTGCCGTATGCGAACAGGTGTTCGTTCTCCTCCTTCTCTCCCTCTAGTATTGTAGTTGTAGTAGAAGAAGAAGGAGGAGAGGGAGGAAGAGGAGGAAAAGAAAAAAGAAGTTGTATCGTATCGAATTTCATCTTCAATTCCAGCTGTGAACTAAAAAGGGGAATAAAAAAAACACAATTTTGTTCTATTTGTTGGTTTAGATTTTTTATCGCCTTAGCGGTAACATCCAAAAAGAACTCTAACATTTATTGACACTTTTGTTTCAACATCGAAAAGAAGAGGGGTGGGAGGGTATCATAACGTCTCAATATTATTATGTCTCATTCCCATCCCCATTCACACCCATCTCCACTAAAAAAAAAAAAAACGCAAAAAAGAAAGAGAATGGAAATGGTCAAGCACATTAACACTTTTGAGAAGCGTTCTCAAGTTGAGTAAATAATACACTCATTGGTCATACCGAAAATGGATACATTTTTAGTTGATTTTTATGATGGCGGCGTTAGGGGGGTAAGGGGAACCCCTTTTCTCATCCTCTTTCCTTCTTTTTATTCTAACAATGTCGGATGTTATTATGTCATTCTATTAACGACGATGGGGGGCTCTTTTTGATGTTGCCAAACTATCTTCCTTTCTCTTCTCTTTTTATTCGCAACGACAAAATCAAAGAAACAGAGAGAAGGATAGAGAGAGAGAGAGAGAGAAAAAAAGTTACGTGAAGCCGTGAAAAATTAGTTGAAACCTGCGTGGAGCTTGGAGATCAAGTTTTTCGAAACTTCAGTGTATACATCATATGTACGTACGTATGAATTTATTCAATAATAGAATAATTAATAAATCTGAAAACCAAAGAAAATGAGAGAAAGAGAGAGAGAGAGAGAGACGACAATTTTTGAATTTTAAATGTTCACGTAGAACATATGTGTATAGTATAATAATAATAATAGCAATAATCATCCTAATACTTTGTATAATTGGAGACAGACACTCCCGGCTCATTGAACACAACGAGAAAAGATTCAACAAGCTCGGAAACATTAAGACGAAGAAAATGAATAAACTGAAGCTGGATTGATGCCGAAATAGCTGAATGCAACAAGCAGGTATGTATGTAACAATTGAATATGAAAACAAACATGGCTCATGAAATTCGTTGGCTCCTTTTCCTCCCTCACCCATCCCTTCTTCTCCCCTTATCAAATTTCATCTTTATTCCCAGGATTTGACGAGATTGAGATTCTCTGCTTCGGACAAAAAAAATATACAAATTGAGAGGAAGCAAGAAGCATGAAGTAAGGAGAGAAAAGGCGAGGGGAGAAGCCGAAGAGAAAAAGAAGCTCGCCGACCCATATTTTGATTTGAAACATTGTAAAAATATCAATAATAAAAATATGTTCTGCCCGTTATGAATCATCGCAATAGTGGAAGAGGAGGAGGAGGAGGAGGAGGAGGAAAGGCTTTGGCAAACCGAACTCTCAAATACCAAAAATGACTAATGACAGATGATCAACATAATTTCTTTTGTTTCCCTTTTGATCATCGACCGACTGAAGCAACTATCAATATCAATAATAAAAAATAAAATAATAATTGGAAGGAGGAGGAGGAGCGGCAATGGAAAATGACAATTAATTTTTAGTATGTATAGAAGAGAGAGAGAGAGAGAGAGAGAGAGAGAGAGAATAAAGAAATAGAAAAATTGTGAATTATTGTATTTAAAATCAATTTCTCTCTCTCTCTCTCTCTCTCTCTCTCTGTCTCTCTCTCTCTTTGTATTCAATCTACTTACAGGTGTTGTTGATATGAAGCAGTGAGGAAATTGAGAAGTACATAATGGAAAAAGTATAGAATGTGTGAGAGTGAGCAGACATTGATTGTTTATTTTCGGATCAACACGTTTGAATAAGCGATTTGTGACCAGTTTGAGTCAACTGATACCAAACCAACCAACGACAGTTTCCCCCCCCCCCCCCCTTTTTTTTTGAATATGAAATTTTTGCAAATAAAAAAAAAAGAAAAAAACGTTTAAAATCGAAGAAAAATATTTTCTTTATGGTTTTTTGATTTTTTTTAAAAAGTCTGCAAAAATTTTCGGACAAAGTCCCAAAGAGGAGGAAATTTAATAGGAAACAAATCTGGCTAAAAAAATCGAACTTTTGTCCTTGAATGAGTTCAAAACCTGGCGTCAGCTTAATCAAAAACAAATTATGGAAAAGATGGAGGGGGATCTCATTCTTCTGTTTTTGATCATCTCACTAATTTTATAAACCTACAACATTCTTTTTCGCCTCATTAATCTGATTTATAACAAAAATAAATATATGTTTAAGTCATAATATACATATTAGATATGAAAATACAAAGAATAAATAATTGACATGATATATTTATATAAGAAATAGAACAAATACATCAAATGAAGGAAGATGAAAATCATTATAAGATTGACTTGATCCACCTTTCTAAAACAACAACAACAAAAAACACCGTTTCGGGGAAAAAGAGAACAAAAAAAACAATCCGATACGATCCAATCCAATTGAACTCTTGGTCATATCTAATTCTCTCCTTCTTCTCTCTCTCTCTCTCTCTCTCTCTCTCGCTCTCTCTTCAGAATTCTATTCATTGTGAATACAGCGACGGTGGCGGTTTGACCATCATCATCAGTCTTTAATTATTTTCCGAAAAAATGTTGAAAACAGAGAAGAAAAAGAAGGAGAAGGAGAAGAAAATTGGAAAAAGTTGAAAAAACTATGAGGGGGCAAAAAAAAAAAGAGAAGGAAAACATGTGTTCAGATGGATTTTCCATCCATTAACTGGATGCTCTGCTCAGATTTTTATGAGAGCAAAACGAAGAGCATTTGGCACATTATTTATATATCAAATGTTATCATGATAGTCGAAAATCAGCGCGAGGAAAAGAAAAGATGCAATTTTATTAGTGCAAACAAATCATTTGAAAAAATCTGCTTTTTTTCCACAGTTTTGAAAACCAAAAAAAAAAACGATTGCGTTTTTAATTTGCTTTTTGATTCAAAATTATTTTATTCGTTTTTCACTGAAATAAATCGCGGGCGGCGAAAATCATGAAATTTTTTGTTTGGTGAGATGCCGAAAAGCTTGGGCGTTGACTGAAAAAAAACTTCAGTCGGTCGCCGTTTTTTTTTCTGGTCAATCAAGTTCAATCTCAGAAGCAACAAAAAGAGAATGGAAGAGTAATTCTAATCTAATCAAACCATCTGTTTTCAAAATGTTTAGAGAGAGAGAGAGAGAGAGAGAGAGAAAATAGGCTTTAAAAATGATAAAACTAATAATTTTCGAACGCTGATCTTTATCACAAAGTTCTGTTGAAATCGACGTGTTGCCGAAGGATGCTCGTTAAATGTTTTCCTCCATTCTTCCAGACTCATTTTTATCGCCTATCAAAATGTTTAGGAAAAAAGGGTGCGCCGCCCCGACGCCAGCCTCTAAGGTTAGTAGTACTGCGTTTAACTGGTTGCCGTCAAAGATCATAGTAGAAGTGGAAGGTGGGGGTGGGCGAACAAATTTTTTTTTAAAAATGCAGTTTTACAAAAAAAAAAAAGAAAAAAGAAGGAAGAAAATATGTTGGGGAGGGAGAAGAAATAAATGATAAAACGCGAAGAATGGCCATCATCATCTCCCTTCCAACCTAGATTTTTGCAAGGCAAGGAGCCAATCGATCATCGATGTTTTGTCTTTTACCAACCAAAACTGGCGCAACACCAATTCATCATTTTTAGACGATGAATACATACAACAACAAAAAAAGAAAAGAAAGAAAAGAGAAGAAATGAAATGAGAAAAATGATATGTGATGACATAAGAAATGAAACAAATCTTTTTAGAATAATAAAATACATTTTTCATCATCGATAAAACAAAAAAAAACATGAAAGGAGAAAGAGGGATCCGATGTGGTCCTTCAGTGTTTTTTTTGTTTCCTTCCTGTTACTTTTACTAGTTTCTTCTTATTTCTGTTGCTATGACACACACCCAATTTTCCTTCCTTTTTCCTCTTCCTTCGATTATTAAAAAGACTTCTTCTTGAATAAATGAAAGAAGCAGTCAACTCGAATTTCGGCAACCAAACTTTCAAACTTTATTCATTTTTTTTGTTTGGGTTTCATCTGTCTTTTGATTCTCCACACAGATTCTGATCTGCAATTAATACGACGAACAGAAAACATCCGATTGATTGAGATCAAGTTTTGTCGTTTTACTTACTTCATATTGATATACACCTGCTTGTCATAGTTTTAAGAGAGAGAGAGAGAGAGAGAGAGAGAGAGAGAGAGAGAGAGAGAGAGAGAGAGAGAGAGAGAGAGAGAGAGAGAGAGAAAAGAGGGAGAGAAGGTCATTTTGTTTAGCTACAGAATATAATTAGAATTCGTCTTCATCTTCATCGTCAATTATAATTGAACACTTCGTTTGAATACTCAAAAATGAGCGAAAAACAAAAATTGAATTGACTTTTGTATCGGCGGCGGCGGTGGCGGTGAATTTTCAAATAAAAAAGAAATAAAATGTTTGGGTTTTGTTGAAGTGGATGGAGAAAAATGCCACTGACAGTTTTGTTTCGAGTTTTTATTCATTTTGTCTGCATAATGAATGTGTCGTCGTTTCAATTATCTGCGGATACTTGACACTTTCACTTCCAGAAAATTTTTGTGTGTTGAACGATTCGCCAACGAAGATGTCAATTTGAAAACTGAGAATACATTGGTATTTCAATACATACGTAATTTGGGGGGGGGGGGGGGATTCTTTGTAAGAGTTTCGTAGAAGGATGGATGGGAAGCGACTTAGGGAGGATCTTAGACGATCGAAGAAAACACAACAAAATGTCTCATTTTAAAGCTCACAAATATTTCATTTTGTCATATTAATGAGATTCTAAAATTCAATCAATTCATCAAAAAATCAAAATTAAGCTTCTACCATAACATTTTACGGAATGAGAAATGAGACAAATAAAAACCATCAGGATTAATTGATTCGATGAATCCAAATCCTTGACGAAAAAAAAACAATTTCCTTCCTATGGGATGCCAAAAAACTGTCAATCAAATTCATTTTGCAAGCATATGGTGATGACGGGCACACAGAGAGAGAGAGAGAGAGAGAGAGAAAAACAATGGTAGACCATTTTGGAAAATTTCGAAACAATAGAAAAAGGTAAAACCTATCATTAACTAGGTGTTAAACAATAAAAAAAGAAAGAGAAGGGGGGGGGGGGGAGTGTTTCCAGATTATCCTATCATTAAATCCGTCTCCTCCACCCTTCTGACCATCATTACAAGACTTTTCTTCGAACAACGTCACGCTCATTTATATTGTAGAATAAATGTTGTGAATGAGGTGCGAAATAATAATAATAATATGGCTGGCTGAATACATTTAACCCACCTGTTCCATTCTAAAGCTATCCCCCTCTCTCTCTCTCTCTCTCTCTCTCTCTCTCTCTCTCTCTCTCTCTCTCTTTCTTTTTTTTCTTAAAAAAACGGGGGGGGGGGGGGGGGAGGAGAATATTTAGAAATGATGGAAAAAATGTGAGAAAAGAAAAGTTTTTTGGGCAGACGGCGCGCGAACACAAAAATGTTGGGGTTGACTGAGAATAACTCAATTTGTTGTCGGGGAAAACGATGACCATCTGTCAAATATTTTACATCATTAACAAGAAATTTGGGATGAAAATTAAATTTTCAGCGCTTCACTCATCTCAGCTTCTTCTTCTTCTTCTTCTTCAAATGTAGTTGAGCAAAGCGCGAAAAATTATCGAATTATAATCGAACAAATTATAAAAGAAAAGAGAGAAATTATCGCCGTTTATGAAGTTTTCGATTCATTTGCAGGGAGAAAATTAAAAAAGAAAAAAATCAAGAAGCAAAAAGTTCAGACGTCAAAATGTGTAAAAATCAGTTGAGGCGTAAATTCATGCACAACAAACAAACCAGCTAATCGGGAGATTGGATCGGATCGGATCATTGGAGATATCCGACAGAGAGGATGAGGATAGATGTGAATAGACAGTCAAAAAAGTGTCACACACAGACTCACACTCACTCATACAAACACTAGTTGTTGAACATTTCAAATATGAAGATGACAACAAATACATTCGAACACCTGCAAGAGCTTCACTTGAAATTGTATACGATCTGGTTTCCCTCTCTCTCTCTCTCTCTCTCTTTAATTGTTTTTGCATTTATTTTGATATGATCCGATCCAATCCAATCTAATGAAACATGTGTTTTTTTTTTTTTTTGAATAAGAAAGATTGGATTTCTTTAGCCACCACTACTTTTGAGCTTTAAACCACGATGGAAGCAGTAAGAAAAGAAGTTCATAAAATCGCTTAATATTTAGGTACCTGTTGTTGAGGTCAATGAATGAATTAAAAGATATTTTCGATAAAGAGAAAGAAAGAAAGAAAAATGGCAATAAAAACATGTAAATAAATAAAAAGAATAGGTAGGATCAAAACCAAGCAGGCAGGCAACAAAAAAGAAGAAAAAATAGTGTCAGGTGACAATAATTAACAATTCTTCCTTCATTGAGAGCACATCTCATCACTGAACTCATAAATTGTTGCACATTCACAAAAGAAGAGAAATGACATGATGAACAATGTTGAGATCCAACAAAAAGCTGAAAAAGCGGGAGGAGAGGGGGCCCCAGAAAAAAAATACACGAAAGGGGAATTCTATTGTATGGGCAGCCAGCTGCTGTTAATGCTCAAAAATCGGTTCGGCTCTCGTCGTTGCCATTTTATTTAGAGACAACAAAGAAAGTTCAAAGTGAAACAATGTTTAATAGGGGAAACTGAATATTATTGGGGCGGAAATGAGTCGTCGGATTGAATTGAATTGAGGTGGAGGAGAGAGAGAGAGACAGAGAGAGAGAGAGAGAGAGAGAAATGGTGGAGCTTTTCGGGTTTTCGTGAAAAAGGAACTCAAAATCATTTCAGCGTTTGAATCGCATCCGGAACAGGAAAGCTTAGGACAATTGGTAGAACATTTTGATTTTCTTTTGAATTTCCAACCAGTTTCAGAGAAATATTTCTTAAAAGAATTCTCTTTCACTTCATTCCCCAGCGGCAAATGTCGCTAAGACGAAACATACACACAGATCGGAAAAAAATGAAGACCACCCATATTAATAATCCTGGTGTTCATTACCATAATCAGCTTAAATTTTTCGGCGAAAAAAATGCATCCCTGAATTGTGTGTCTCGATATATGTATGTAGACTGTATGGCGGTGTCTTCTTCGCCCTTTTTCCAATCCGATGATCTTCTTAGATCAAATAAAAAAAAAGCGAAACATCAATATAATTGTAAGGAGATGATCATCTCTTTTTTTTTGAAGGGCGGAGGAGGAAGGAAGACGGCTGGTGGAAATCTATTGATAAAATTTGTCAATTTCCTTCTTCATTTCAACGAATTGCTCAAACATTTTTAGGGAAATGAGACGAGAGAAGAGAGAGAGAGAGAGAGAGAGAGAGAGAGAGAGAAGAAAGAAGAAAAAAAATACCACAAATGGTGTCAATCTCAACCAAGTAAAACTGAGTTCCTCACCCCCTCCTTGGTTATTTTTGATTTTTAAAGAACGGGACTAGTATCATTCGATAGAGCGCACTTGCTTCTATCAGATTAGTCTCTGTCAGTGTCTAAAATGCGACTTAACCGCTCAGGAATCCGGAGTATAACGTAAAATGGGCCATTTTGTAGGCTCTTTTTGAGGTTTATCAGGTTTTTTTTTAAATTTTGCAAGAATTTAAATTAGGAAAAAATGAAAAAAAAAAATGAAGAAAAAGGGGAGGCTTGAAGTGGAAATTATATTCGTTGAGTGCTGACACCAATTGATTTTTCATTTTTGAATTGAGTTTCAGTTTTAATTGAACAATCATCATTTTCGATATTCGGATATTTTCCGTTCAGTAATTTGGAACGACTTGTATGAAGAATATCAACGAATCGATATCGATTTTCATAAACTCGGGTTTTTTGATTTCTGAAAATTGATTTGATTTTAACAACAAATTGCATTTTGGTTGACTAAAATGTCAAGTACAGTGGAGCGCATTTTAGACGAAACATTTTACAACCCAAAACCTTGTCACTTTTGATGCAAAAAATGCAAAAATCAGAAAAACAATGGTGATAAAAATGTTAACACCAATTGAAATAGAAGGCAATTCAATAAAAATATCACAACATTGACCCGTGTAGAACAAATCGCAAAGACAAAAACTCTGCAAAAAAAAAAAAAAACTTTTTCTCGAAAAATGTGTGGAAATAAAATATTTTCATTGAGTATCGACTCTTTTTCTTTTTGGATTGAGAAAATCAAATTTTTACCCGATTCAATCCTTGAAAATTCGTAAAATTTTGCTCATTGCCATTTTGACATCCTTTTTTGCAAACTGAAAATTATCGAAAAAAATTAAAAATGCTCGAAAGTCAAGCTCATTTCGTCTTTTAGGGGAAACCTTTTAAAAGCGACATTTTTTGATGGAAGAAAAAAGTGTGCGCGAAAAAAATTGATTCGAATAATTTGAAATTTGGAAAAAAGAAAGAAATGAATTCAATAATTTTTGAATAAAAATTTGACGGAATAAAAAAAAGGAAAAAAGGTTTTTGTTGCGATTTGAAAAAAAAACAAAAAAACTGTGCTCATCCCAAAGTAATCGTCCGCAGCGCTTTTCAAACAAATTTTTAAACATCATAGATACGACCTCAAGTTCAACGATCACTGGAATAACTGAAACTTTGAGAGAAATTTCCTTCCAGTAAGGAAGCAAAGAATCCTTAAAGAGAGAAACCGCAACGTGTTTGAGCTGATTTCGCGGCGCTTCATCATTTTTGATAAAATTTTAAAAGTTTTTTTTAATGAACTTTGATATTCATTGAAATTTTGGCTTAAGTTTAAAAAAAAAAAATTTTAAAAACGAGCAGTAAAAAATTAATTTCTCTTTTCTTTCTTCCACCCTCTTCTTCTTCCCATCGTTTTTTTTTTCGTTTCTTCTTCTTCTTCATCTTTGCTGATAAAAATTGTTGCGTTTTGAAAAAAAAACGAGGAAAGAGAGAGAGAGAGAGAGAGAGAGAGAGAAAACGAGGAAACGAATGTGCACACTTCAAAATTTCCTTTTTCATTCTATTTTTACATTTTTCCTGATTTTTTTAAAATTAAAAATGTCGTTTTTTCCTGATTTTTTCAAAACGATTTTTATAAATAAATTCTGAATATTTGCAAACATTTTTTTCTATTTTCACTTCAAACTCCAACTTTTACTTCCTCTTCTTTTTCTCATTTTCTTTAGGCGACGAATATTATTAAAAAAAAAAAAGAGAAAATCGTTTTTTTTTTTTCAAATTTTGCCTTGTTCCCAAAAGAAAACAGCAAATCAGTAAATTACTGTCTGCAAACAAAAAAAAATCAGTGATTTTTGGTTTCATTCAGATTTCAAGTCGAGTTTTTAACTTTAATTTTATTTAAAAAAAAAAACGACTAAAAAAGTGATCATCGGTTCACCATTTAATATCGTTTTCGATACACTCAAAAAGAAGAGAAAAAAAACGAAAACATCTGTTCTGAATTTATTCATATTTTGTTTATTTTTAGAAAAAACGGAACTTTTTTTTAACCAACAAAAAAATACTACTTTGAAATTTTTTTTTTGCCTCTTTTTCACGTGGTTCACGTAAAAACATCGTCTGAGTGGACCAAAATATGAATTTGGGCAAGAATATAGTAAGAGAAAGAGAGAGAGAGAGAAAGAGAGAGAGAGAGAGAGAGAGAGAGAGAGATGAAAAAGAAAAAAAAAAGTACGATTTTAATATTTTTAGAAAAAGGGGAAAGGGAGGGTCTCATTTCTCTTTAATAAAGAATTAAACAAATAAAGAGAAAAATTGAATTTATCATTTTTTGTTTCTCATCAAAATATTGTTTTCTTTTTTAATCAATTTTTTTGGTGTTGTCTCGCCACTATTTTCAGCTTCATCTTCAAAAAAAAAAACATTTTTTTTTGTGGCTTTTCACGAAAAATTCTGATATCAAAATGTCAAGTATTCTCTCATTTTTAACTGAAACCCACCACAAATATTTGCTTTTTGCGATATATTCTGAAGAATTTAAATGTGTGTACTTCTGAAAAAGAAATTGTGACGTAATCAAGAGAGAGAGAGAGAGAGAGAGAGAGAGAGAGAGAGAGAGAGAGAGAGAGAGAGAGAGAGAGAGAGAGAGAGAGAGAGAGAGAGAGAGATGATTCTCTTCTCATTTTTTTTTTTTGACTCCACACATCATTTATTCGAAATGCCCAATTTTTATATTCATGAATTTGGCTGATATTTGAGAAGAAAGAAGGAGACTTTTTTTCCCTCAATTTTCAAAAATCTTTTTGCTTTCCCCGCCGTTTTTTATGTATCCAGCCCAGCCACCGAGAAGAAGAAAATGACTGAAATTCGAGAAAAATTTCAAATTTTAAATGCTGTAATTCTAGAATTTCAATCTTTTTACTGTTCGCGTCTGTGCTTTTTTTTTTCACACCAATCTAACATTTCGAGAAGGGTCAGAAAAGCATTGTTTCTTTTGCTCACTTTTTAAAGATTTTTTCAGACCTGTTATTGGCTCTCTCTCTCTCTCTTTCTAAAAATGTGTTTTACTTTGATTTTTCTCAAAAATTCTACGTGTTAAATTAGTTCTCTGCGTCTTTTGTCTTCTCTTTTCTCTCCTTCCCGACAGGATTAAAATGTGTTATCATTTAAATCCGACAAGGTTGTATCCGGTTGATTAGATCATTTGTCTCCTCAAAATTCTCCGAACTTCTTCTTCTTCTTCTTCTTCTTCTTCTTATCAATCTTCTTTTTCAAAAAAAAAAAAAAAAAAAATTAATAGAAATCTCACACTTATGAGCTCCACGACGACACACATTCTCATCGTCAAAAATGTGTTGTGGATTCGAAACGTGACATGGTTTCCGCTTCTTTTCTATTTATTGATCGTTTCATCGATGTTACAATTTGTGACGGCCGCCAGCTTGAAAAGCAGCTGCAAAAAAGTTGGTCAGTTTTTCAATTTTTTCCGGGAAAATTTCGGAAATCGATATTTGCAGGAGTTGAAGAATTGATTGATGAAGACGGATGTGATCTTCTGATTGTTCGAATCAATCGATGTAGCGGTCATTGCTTTTCATTTACATTTCCAAACCCTCTGACGAATAAAGTTACAGTTCACGCGAAATGTTGTCGAATGGTCGAATGGGAAATGGTGAGAAACAAAACTTTGGGCCTGGTCGAATTTAAGTTTCAAATTTTTTTAATATTTTTTATCAAAGAATGACTCCGCCCATTTTTTGGCACCCTAAAAATCAAAAAAATTTTCGTAAAAAATGTTTCAGCTTCTCAATTTTCAGCTTAACACCTCATTAAAATGCAACAAAAGTGTCCGACAACTTCGAATACCCAGCGCAACACAATGTGATTGCTTTGATTGTGCTGTTCAATAGATCAACAATATTTTTACATAATGTATTTTTAATTTTCTTTAAATTAAGCTTTAACTTTTCAACCAATTTTTTAACGCTTTAAGTCTGAATATCTCTGTGCGTGCTTTTAATTATTCTTTTTTCTCTCTCTCTCTCTCTCTCTCTCTCTCTTTTTCTCTACGGGAAATTCCAGCAAAAAACAAATGTAAAAGCCCCCGCCCATTAAATCAGATAGATCTCTTTGTCAAAACCAATTATGGAAAACCAAATTCTTGTTTGACTTTTAATAAAAATTGCTAAACACTTTCAAAAAAATGTAACAACGAAGTAACTAAAAAAAACGAAGAGAAAGTCACATAGGCGTTTTAAATATCAAAACCTAAACTGAAGTAAACACACTAAAAGTCGATGAGAAATCTATGTTATTGATGCTGTCATTGCGGAGTATCGGAAAATAATCAAAATTTATAATCTAGGTGGGACACTGGTTTCATTTAACATATAAGATCGAAAATTATTTGCTTTAAACATATCCTCAATTAAAATATATCGACTTTTCCCAATTCGCACATTTCCTAATAAAAAATTGAGAAGAACTCGATAACCATCGGTTTGATTTTCGGCAAAATAAAATCCGGTTGTTTCAGGTCGAGTAAAATGAAGCTGAATTTTTTTTTAATTGAAAAAGACACCGTTTTTTTGTTACTTTGTTTTTAAAAATTAAATTTTTCGCCCTTATCGCAATAAACTCATCAACATTTGTTCGATTTTGATAAATTCTCAGAATTCTCAACTGCTGAATTCGAACCAATAAACAAATCACCAGAAATAACCCAACTTCGGGAAAAATGATCAAATAACCAAGCTGAAAATAATTTTAAAAACCTTTGTTTTCTTATTTTCTTACCTCGTCTGCATCAGTCACCAATTTTTGTACAACTTCCATTCTATTTTGCGGTTGATTATTTATTACATCGTAACAGAAGATTGCTGAACTTGTTAGAAAACATGGTAGAAAAGCTGATGTCATGAAAAATGTTCGAGACGCTCCTAAAATTTGGATTTTATTTTTAAAAATTGATTAATAAAATATCTCACCAATATCTCTATAAATTAAAGTGAAATGTTTTTCATCGATTCCATCTTTAGCATGCAAATCTTCTATTTGGTCTTTATTAAAACTTTCTTCATCGCTCTATTAAAAAATGTTTTTTTTAAAAAATTATATTTCAAATTAAAAACTATTTACCGAAAAAATGAAAGCTTTTACTCTTCTCCAGATACTTAAATTGTGGTTTGAGCTGGCGAAAGTTCGTTTATTCGCAAATTTTATAGTGGATTTAAAAAAATGTATTGACATGGCATTGAACCTTTAAATTTTAAACAATATTCTGAAAAATTTGATTTTAAATCTTAGATATTTTACGAGAATTTTGACAATTTTTAATTTAAAAAAAAAACAAAATTAGCTTGGCTTCATTTTTATTTAAAAAATTTGATTCAAATCATATATTATTTCAAATTGATCTTTGTGTTCTTTTGTCAACTCGGCATTTCCTTCTCGAACAACTAGTTTTGTCTGAAGACCTGCTGATCGTGCTGCTTCAGCTTCTGCCGGTACATCAGTTAAAAACAGAATTTCATTTGAATTCACGTTAATATTTTTGCTGATTTTTATATAAGATTCTTTATTATTTTTTAATCCAATATTTGTGTCAAAATATCCGCTCAGAATCTGAATTTATTAATTTTTTTTAGAATTGCTTGAACATTTCTTACGTTTGTCAGGTCGCCATTAATTGAATGAGAGAAGAGTAACTTTTGAGCATGAACTGAACCAGATGAATAGATAAATATTGGGATTTGTTGGCTAAAACATTGTTTTAGCACTGGAAGAACATCAGGGTATATACTGAAATTAAAGGTTTTTTTTTATTTTAAGCATTTTGACTTACTGTCCTTTAACATCTCCATTTCTATAGGCATTTTCCCAAATTAAACCTTGAAGAGATTTCAGTGGAGTCAGCTAGAAAAAATTGAACATTTCTTAACTATTCAATATGAAAAAATTTCGGACTTTTTTATCTTTTGTTATCCAGTTTCTCACATTATTCGAAATATTTTCTATGCATTCTTTTTTAGTTTCTTGAATTAGCCTGAAGGTGTGAAAATGTTGTTTAAAAGGAAAAAAAAAGAAAAAAAAATGATTACACAACATCTTCATCGATTTTTGCTTGGTCAATGGATAAAGTTCGTAGATCTTCGATTATTAATTGAACTGCTGGATTGTCGTAATTATTTTCCAAAAAGTTTTCAACATTGTTGAAAGCGTAAGGGAAAAGTTCATCCTGAAATAAATCGAATATAAAAATTGAAAAAAACGAACTGTTTTTTATCAAAAAATCAAAGACCTTAACAAAAGAAATACTAGTTATAGTTCCTTCAATATCAAGAAGAAGAACTTTAAAATTTGGCATTTCTGAAAAAAACCATTTTTTACAACAAAATATTTTTTTGAAATAGAATTTTAAGGATGACAGGTTTTCCTTTTTCTTAGAATTCAGATTAATTACTTTGTTATTGAGAAGAAGAATGATGAGGACAATTTTTTTTCGTTAATGATAAAAATAGCACAATATGAGATAAGAAAATTTGAGTGAAACTTGGTTAGGCAATTTGGAAAAAAAAGATAATTTTTATTGTAAACGCGCTTTCGACAAATTATTTTGCAAAAATTTTTTAAATTTTTTTAATGAAGAATCTGTTAAAAGTTCAATACAAAAAAAATCAAAAAAAAAATTAAACTTCACTCTTTATTTTAAATAAATTTTTATTGTTATTAATACAAAAAAAAAATAAACAATCGAATATTGAAGGGAAAAGTAACAAAAAAATTACAAAAGTGTAAGTTCGCTCCATCGAAAAACTAAAGTATTGGAAATTTCTATTTTTTAAATTTGTTAAATTTTTTTTTAGAAAAAAACTCTTCAAATAATTTTCAGGGAATTGCCATGATTATTTTGAAAAGAAACTTATTCCTCATAATAAGTTTATCAGTTTTTTTCGTCTTTTCAGTTTATTTATACACTGGACTAGATGCTGGATATGATTTGACATCCAGAAAACAAGTGAAAAAATATATTTTCAGACTTCACAATTAGAATTTAAACAATTTTTTAGGAATACATCAATCAGTTAAAAGAAAAAATAGGTAATTTAGAAGAACTCGTAAAGGGAAACGAAAAAACTATAACAATATTGACGAAAAAGCTTAAAAATGTCGAAAAAGCCACGGAAAAAAAAGAAGAATTAAACGAAAAAGGTCATTTTGCGATTTTTTTTAGTTTTTTAACATGGAAAAGTTTAGATGATGGCGGAGAAGAGCAATTAGAAGCTGAAGAAAACTTGAAATCTCAAAAAAACATAGACAATGGTAATTAAAGTTTGCCATTAATGTGCTTCAAATATTGATTTTACAGAAAATAAACAAATCAATCGAGCAAATCGATTATCTCATATTCATCAAATTGAACAATACACCAAAACAACATCATCAAAGACAAATATTTGTTCAATTCGATTGAATACAACTGTGCCAGATTCTGAGCTTCAAGTAATTTCTAAAATATTATCAACCAAGTTTTCAAAAAAGAAAAATCAAACTTACAGATGCTCGATTTATATGACTCTTGGAAGTTTGAAAACTTAGACGGAGGAAAATGGAAACAAGGATGGCCGGTATTTAGAAAAAAAATTAATAAAAAACATCAAAATATTTTAATTTAAAGATCACTTATGACAAAGAAAAAGTGAAAAATGAGGAAAAGCTGGAAGTGATTGTGATTCCTCATTCTCATTGCGATCCAGGATGGATAATGACTTTTGAAGAGTATTATGAAAGGCAAACCAGAAACATTCTGGATGGAATGGCGAGAAATTTGGAAAAATATCAAGAAATGAAATTTATTTATGCTGAAATATCATTTTTTGAAATGTGGTGGAGAGATCAAACCGAGGAGATTCGAGAAAAAGTAAAAAGGTAAGAATTTTCAGAAAAGTTTATGTAAAAATTTTAATTTTTTCCAGCTTTATCAAAAATGGAAAACTTGAATTAGTTACTGGAGGATGGGTAATGACAGATGAAGCAAATTCTCATTATCATTCAATCATTGTGGAATTATTTGAAGGACACGAATGGATCAAAAATCATTTAGGACTTGGTTAGTTTTGAACAAAAAAATCTTACAAGAGATCTCCGTGCAACTCAATGCATTTATTATTTTTAATAAATTCAGAAGCAAAACCTGTTTCACATTGGTCGATTGATCCGTTTGGTTTATCGCCAACATTACCTCATTTATTAACATCAGCAAATATCACAAATACTGTTATTCAAAGGTTATTTTATGAATAAAATTATAAAAAAATTTGGAAAATTTTCAGAGTTCATTATTCAGTAAAGAAAGAGTTAGCGTTGAAGAAAAATCTCGAATTTTATTGGCGTCAGTTATTTCAAACACAAAAAAATGGAGATATGCGCACACATGTAATGCCGTTTTATTCCTATGATATTCCGCATACATGTGGACCCGAGCCGGCAATTTGTTGCCAATTCGATTTTCGCCGATTACCAGAAGGTGGGAAATCGTGTGATTGGGGAATTCCGCCGGAGAAAATCAATAATAGAAATGTGGCGAAACGAGCCGAAATGATTTATGATCAATATCGTAAGAAGAGCCAGTTGTTTAAGAATAACGTGATTTTTGCACCGCTTGGAGATGATTTTAGGTTTTAAAAAAGTTATTTTTGAGTTAAATACTTATTTTTTAACAGATATGATATTGATTTTGAATGGAACGCACAGTATGAAAATTATCAAAAATTATTCGAATATATGAATAATCAAAAGGATTGGAATGTTCATGTAATAAGGATTTAGCAACAATTTGATCTTGAATATTTCAAAATTTCAGGCACGATTCGGAACATTAAAAGACTATTTTGATCAATTAGATAAGTCAATTGAAAAAACTGGAAACAAATTATCAACATTGTCAGGAGACTTCTTCACTTATGCTGATCGAGATGATCATTATTGGAGTGGTAATAAAAATATTTTTGTTAAATTCTCACTTTTGAAAAAAAAAAACTGAAAATCCTGTCAATGAATTAAAGCATTTCTTTAGGATATTTTACATCCCGACCATTTTACAAGCAACTTGATCGAGTTTTGCAACATTATTTGAGAAGTGCAGAAATTGCATTTACACTTGCATCAATTGAAGAAGATGGAGTCGTTGATACAGAGGTAATTAATTTGTACAGCAATCAATTATTTTTCAATTGTTTTCAGTTTTTCGAAAAGTTAGTAACTGCTAGGCGAGCATTGGCATTATTTCAACATCATGACGGGGTGACAGGAACTGCCAAAAATAATGTTGTTTTAGATTATGGAAAAAAGTTGGGTTTTAGTTTTTGAATGTATTTAGAAAGTTGTTTAAATTTTGAAATTAACCACATGTCAGTGTTTTTATCTCTCTCTCTCTCTCTCTCTCTCTCTCTCTCTCTCTCTCTCTCTCTCTCTCTCTCTTTTTTTTTCATTTTCTCTTCTTACAGAATGATCGACGCGATCTCAGCTTGTGAAGAAATTTTATCAGAGTGTTTGATAGTTTTGTTAGGACTGGATACAACAAGTAAAATGAAGCTAGAAGAAGTTCGAGAAAACGAAAGTGTTTTACCAAAAAAACAAATTTATTCAATTGGCCAGTGAGTTTTTGTTGTTGAACTAATTTTAAAATTGAAATTAAATTGTTTGCTTTTTTCTCCAACAGAAATGTGGTTTTGTTCAACACTTTGTCACAAAAAAGAATTGAGTCAATATGCATTTTTGTAAATTCAAGTGAAGCATCGATTGAAGCTGAGCCAATAATTGTAAGTTTTATTCAAACTTTTCATAGAAAAATTGTTCATTTCCAAAGAGGAAACAACAAATTTCGATGGTTTTCAATTTTAATGAAGTAGAAAATCAGTTAAGTGTAAGAGAAAATGTTTTTGAGGTGAGAAAATCGTTGACCAAACCTGAAAATTAAGTATTTTTTCCAGCTTTGCTTTACGGTTGAGTTAGATCCAATGGCAGCGGTATCATATAAAATTATAGAATCAACAAATGTCAAAAAATCAAAGATTTTGACAAATATTGAACATTTGAATTTGTAAGTAATTGAAGAAAAAGAGAGACAAATTTTATAAGTTTCAGACAATCAGGTTTTATAAAGTTGCCTTTACCGGATGACTTATCAATTGATAATGGAAAAGTGAAAGCAACATTTGATCCGATTGATGGAATGGTGAAAGTAAAAATTATAAAAAAAAATAATCATTTTTATTTTCAATTAAAATTCAATTTCAGACAGTAAAAAACTTGATAGATGGGAAAAGTGTAGAATTAAATGCTCATTTCGTAAATTATGGAGCAAGAAGTAGCAGTGGAAGACGTAAGAACATTAAATTTTGTAAAAAAAAAAATGAAAAGTTGAATAGTTAAATAGAAGCTTTAAATGGTAAACGAGAAACTGTAGGCCCTTGAAATACGTTGAGCCCATTATCATATTGAGAATAAGTTGGAATTGAAGCTTGTGTCATCATCATTTGAGGATAAGGGTTGAGAAAACGATTTTCTTAATGTTAAAAAAAAGAAATTAGAGTAAAATAAATAAATTAACTCACTTTGATACATTGGATAACCATTCAGTGTAAAAGAGGGAGAGCTGGACAACAACTCGGGTACTCCAAATCGAGGAGCTTGGTATGGAAAAGAGTAAACGTCTAAAAAATACATTAGATAAAACAAACATAATATTCTGACAATTTTTGAAAGGTTTTCTCAAATATAACTATTACTTGATCCACCACCAGACATTGAATTACCATATCCAGCAAAAGTTGACAATTGACGATCTAATTTGTGGAAAATTGGAAATTTGAATTTTGAAAAAGCATAAATACCATAAGTTTTTCGAATGTAAATATCCCGATCATCAAACAAATTCTGTGGTTGATGACGAAAGTAGGGCGATGAATATTGAGATGATGAATAATAAGAAGAATAAGGATCTGAAAAATTGTGATTTTGCAGCAAAAAATCTAAAAATTATTCTTGAAAATATAAATTACCAGCAGAAATGATTGTAGAAATAGCAAAAATAATGAAAAGAGAATAAAGCATTTGAAAATTTTGAATAAAATTGATAAGAAATTAATTGAATGAGAAAAAATTAAATCTAGGTCATTTTTAATTGGTTATTGATTAATATTTATTTATTCAGTTGCAAATGGAAACGATGATAATCCACCTGGAGCGTATCTCTTTTTACCAAATGGCGAAGCCAATAAATTAGAAAAACAACCGAATAAGTATTTGGTAAGATAACAACTTTTAAGTTCAAAAAGGAAAAATCCTCAAATATTATAGCTTTAGCACGAAAAAAAACGTATATTTCAGATAATAGATGGGGAGGTTGTAAAAAAAGTGATTTTAATGCCAAATGCCGAGCTGAAAGTTTTGCAAACATACCGATTATTCAATGAAGCTTATTATTTAGACGTTGAAACTGAAATTGATATTACGTAAAAGAGTAAAATGAATTTTAAAAAATAATTGTCAAAGATGTTCAGATCACAAAATGATTTTGAATTGGCGCTGAGGTTCGATACCAATGTAAACAGTGGTGACGATTTTTTCACGGATTTAAATGGGCTTCAAGTTGAAAAATGGAAAAAAGAGGAAAATAAAAAAATAAAAAATTACAGATGATTCGACGAAAAAGACAATCAAAACTGCCGCTTCAAGCAAATTTTTATCCAATGTCAGCCGGAGTTTTCATTGAAGATGAAACAACAAGATTGACAATTCATTCAGCACAAGCATTGGGTGTGAGCAGCTTGAAATCAAGTGAAAATTTTTTTTTGTGAACAGAAAAATAAACGAAAACAAAAATAATTTTTTAGGGCAGATTGAAATAATGTTGGATCGTCGATTGAGTAGAGATGATAATCGAGGTTTGCAGCAGGTATTTTTTTTCGACTTGACAACTTCTACAAAACTCAGAAGCTTCTAAAAAAAAGCAGAGGCCGCATTGTTGAAAAATCTGTAAATTCAGGGAGTTCTCGATAATAAACGAACAGTTTCACACCTTCGAATTCTAAATGAGCCGATGGAAAATGGTGGACACAAAGAAAATGAAAAAATTGGGTTTCATTCAGTGATGAGTTATCTCGCTACGTGGCAACTCCATTATCCAATTTTGAAAATGATTGGAGAAGGTAAAAAAAAAGCAGCAAAAAAAATTTTTTTAAAGATTTTTTCAGGGATATCAAAACCAATAACAGCAACAAACTTCGAAATTCCATTGAATTGTGATTACCACGTAGTGACGATGAGGTTAATAAATAATCGAGTTTTTAAAATTGAAACGGTCTTCAATTCCTCTCTCTCTGTGTCTCTCTCTCTCTCTCTCTGTCTCTCTCTCTGTCTCTCTCTCTGTCTCTGTCTCTCTCTCTCTGTGTCTCTCTCTGTCTCTGTCTCTCTCTGCCTCTGTCTCTCTCTCTCTCTCTCTCTCTCTCTCTTTCTTTTTTTCCTTTAATTCGAACAGAATCCGATCCATTTTAATCAAAAACCAATGTTCTTTTGCAGAACACTGGCAAATCCTACAAGCTACGAAAACGCTGAAAAAATTACAAAAGCCAAAAAAACGGCAGCGTTAATAATGCATCGAGTGGTAACAGATTGCAGATCAAAATTGCGAGCCGCCGATGAATCTTTGTGTTATTCCCAAACTTCAAAGGTATAAGTTTTTTTCTTTAAAAAAGCTAAAAAATAAAAAGAAATGTTGTAGATTGAACCGCTAAAAATATTGTCAACACTAAAGGCAGCACGAACAGCGACATTGACAGCATTTTATGAGGGAAAAAGCTCTGAAAATACTTTTGAGCTTGAGCCAAATTCGGTTAAAACAATTCTAATCGATTGGTGAACATTTTCGATTCGAACATGTTCTAAATAATTTTTTTTCTGTATCAAAAGGGTATTTTGTAAATATAATTTAAACATTTTAGTATTTCGGTTTTGAATTTCGAAAATTCTTTTTCTCATTAAAAATGAATAAATTCAAATGTATTTATTGTTGGTTGCCATGGCAACAAGTAAATCGACGACTCTTTTCGGTGTTTAAAATAAAAAACACTACTACTTGTTATAGAAATGCCACCCTTTTCAGAGGAAAAGCTGAAATATGTAAGTTTTTTTTTGTTTTTATTCGAATAGAAAACGTTTAATTTTTTAGGATCCGACAAGAGCACGGAAAGTGTTGATTGACCAATCTAAGCAGCAGCAAATTAGTTTGATTTCTGGTTTTCGTGGTGTTGCGAGACATTTGAAAAGCCTTCTTTCAGTTGAAATGTAACGTTTTTTAATGAAAAATTCAGCTTTCTTCATCAAAAATTTTTAGCAACACTGAAACACTAAATTTGAACTCATTAGAAGATGTTCGAATCTTGATTATTCCTCAACCAAAAACCACATTCGGGCCAGGAGAAGTAAGTTATAAATTAATTTTTTTGGTGATTTTTCTTGTTGATTTTTTTCCAGATTGAGTCAATATGGAAATTCGTTGAAGACGGCGGAAGTTTGATGATTTTGTCGGGTGAAAATGGTGAAAAATCCACGTTGAATGATTTGATATCAAAATTTGGCATTGTCTTGAACAAAGGTAAACAAAAGAAAACTTTAATTCCCAAAATTGATTTAAAAAACCACAAAATTTCAGATGTTGTCATTCGAACAGTCTTCTATAAATATTTTGATCCAAAAGAAGCATTGATCACCAATGGGGTCGTTAATCGATCAATTGCCTCAGTTGCCAAAAAATCAGTGAGCTCTGAGCCGAACGCAAATTCTCAGTTCACAAAAAAGGAATTTTTGAGCAGCAAAAGAATTATGATTTTCTAGAATGCTCTCATTCGTCTACCCATTTGGTTGCACTTTAAATGTCACTAATAAATCGATATCGACGATCGTTTTGTCATCAGGAAGCGCGTGTTTCCCGTCATCGAGACCGATCGCTGCATTTCACGAAACAAAGCCAAATGAAAATGTTTTATCAAAATATTCGAACTCAGTCTGAATTCAAATTGGATAATTTTTCAGAAAATAAAAGGAAGAGTCATTGTTGTTGGATCAGTTTCAATGTTTCATGATTCGTATATTGAAAAAGAGGAAAATGGAAAAATTTTTGTAAGTTTTTAGCTTTTTCTCTTTTAAGAAAAAAAAATCAATATATTTGAAAAGTCCAAAAAACGCGCCAAATTTAAATGTGTATTTTGAAATTATTACTATAAACTTTTGGATAAGTATCAAATTAACAGCTTTTCTAAAAATTATCTGAAAATAGAAAAATTTTTAAATTATTCTCAATAATCAAATATTGGCAGATTTGTTTTGGAGCAAAAAATGTCTGAATATTTAGGATGTAATGATCGAATATTTAATGAACGGCTTTGAACTGAATACAATCGATGCAGCTGAACCAGAAATCAACGATTATGTCAATATTCCCGATCACGTTCATATGTCTGAACAGTTGAAAGTTTGCCTGTTTGAAGGTGAACTCGACTCGGCGATTAGCACAGATTTTATGAAGATCCTTGATACTTCACTTCATTCATTTAGTCTCAAACATTGGCCAATGTCTTTAAGGTTTTTCTTTTTCATTTTTTTTTGAAAATCAAAAATAAAAAAAAAGAGAAAAGTTCTAGATTATATGAAGATCTGCATCTATCACCTCCACCATTGACGCTTGTCGAACCATTATTTGAAATTCCGCTTCCGCCGCTCGAACCTGCGGTTTTTCCGCCAAATTTCCATGAGCTTCCACACCCCGAACTAGAACTTTTCGATTTGGATGAGCAATTCAGTTCGGCTGAGAATCGATTGTCACAACTCGCCAACAAATGTTCGTTTTTTTTTGTTATTAGTTTTTCAAGAAAATTATTTAGGCGAGGAATCCGACATTGAATATTTTATTCGAGAAGCTGGTGAGATCACCGGTATCGCGTCGGATCTAAAAAAATCTGATCGAACGCCGAAAAAAATTATTGAAAAGGTCATGACCAAATTGTTGCTCTTCAAACGCCCAATGCAGGTTTGAGCTTTTCAATTTTTTCCCGTTTTGGAACGAATAAGCTCAATTTTTTTTAACCTTCAAAAGCAGGAAAAATTCGAATCATAAAGAAACGAGAAAGCTTTATTCGACAAATATTTTGTTTGGCATTTTTTCAGGATATGGATCCATTAGAAATGGAAGCTGCAGCAATGTTTGATGTTAACGAACTTGACGAGGATGACAGCGGTCTTCATAATGTGGATGGAAATTTCGCTCACCATGATGACAACGAAATGAATGATCAACTATTTTCAGATATTGACGAATTTGACGATTTATAGATTTTTTCTAATCAAATCATAATAAAACAGTTTTGCGAAAATTTGAAGAGAGAATTATTAAAAGAAAAGAAAACCCGAAGGATTAAAATAAATTTTACGGAGAACACAATGAGCAACTCAATTTCAGATACTAAAATGAACAATGAAGAAACAACGATACCGGGCAATAAAGGGGAAGGGATGAGAAGAGAATGTAATTTTTTTCTTCGATCCAAACAGTTCTATTCTCGACACAATTTGACGGACCAAAAAAAATACGAAAAAATTCGGTCTCTATTTAAACTTTTTTGCGTAAACATAGTATCCCAATCCTGCGACACCGGCAACTGCGGCAGCTGTCACAACTTTTCGCACAACGTCTGGATTGTTATGGATCCAGGCGGCAATATCATTCGATTCGCAATGATCGCCTGGCACATGCTTTGTCTCTTCGACCACTGTTGCTTTTGATGATGGAATTTTTTGGCTTTCATTAATGTTATCGATTGCGCCGAACGTCGGCTTCAATGCTTCTGGAGCATTTCGATGCTCTTCTTCGACTTGAGCCTAGAAAATTTAAAATTAATTCTTATTTATTATTACGTTTCTTACTGATATCATTGGAATTGCGGCCGCCAATCCAGCAACAGCTGGCGACGCCGTCGAAATATCCCCCAATTTTGCGTCGTCTTTGTCAACTTTTACAAAATCACCTGGATCCGAATCGAGACTGCTTCTCGTCGCTAATGGCACTAATTTTGGCAACTCTTGATCTTGATCTTGCTCTTGTAGCTGTTGTTGTTCGTCATCGATTGTTGTATTGCTTGACGATCCATTTGTTGATTCCTGTTCGTTTCAATTGTTTCAAATCATTTTAATTTTGAATTTTTTTGTTTCACTCACAATGTCGGTGACTGTTAAGCTCACTGGTGGTGATGGCTCTTTCACAAATGACGAAAGATCTTCTGGCGGTGTTGGTGGCTGAAAATAATGTTTTTTTTAAACAAACTTTTATTTAAATCACCCTGGCTTCTTCAAGTTTCTCTTCGACGTTTCGTTGAACTTCAACTTCTTCACTATTTTGTGAATATTCTGAAATTTTCTTGGAGTTTTAACTTCGATTTTCAGGAATTTATCGAAAACCTTTCTCCAAAATTGAATCTTTGAAGTTTGACGACATCTTTTTCACCTGAAAAAGTTTGAAATTTCAGAAGATCTTATAAATCAAAAAGGACAGAGAGAGAGAGAGAGAGAGAGAGAGAGAGAGAGAAAGAGAGAAAGAGAGAGAAAAAAAAGAGAGAGAGAGAGAGAGAGAGAGAGAGAGAAAGAGAGAGAGAGAGAGAGACAAGAAACCATTTCAGAATTGTCCGACAATTTATTTCTCATTGGCAGTCGCTTTATCGATTTGATCGAAAATGGTCGATGAAGACGTGGACGTTGAACCACGATTGAATCTGCATCAGATTCCGATGATGAAGTCATGTTGAATTCGAATCGAAGAATAAGCGAATTTTTTGCTTTTTTGTTGGCTTGTAATCAATATGACAAAATCGAAGCGAGTAAGAACAAAAAGAAACCTGTGAAAATCCAAGAAGACGAAAGAAAGAGAGACAGAGAGAAACAAACAGAAATGTTAATTTAACTACGGAACAAATGACAAATGAAAATACGCGGAAAAATCGAGATTTACCATCTTCTTCGATTTAAATTAGAAAGATTATATTCAAAAATTGTTCCTTTTTTTTTGTAACTTAATGACTCAAATGCAAAAAAATATTTGAAAAAATGAAAGATAAAAATTGAAACGATAAAAAACCGCATGAACATCTGACATTTTTTCAAAAAAAAAAAGAAAAGAAAATCATTTGATACTTTCTACTTTCGACCGTTGATTTTTTTTTTAATATGTAAACTCAAATGTTCATCTTCTTTTCAAAAATCATCAATTTCCCTATAAAATTAAAGAATTAAAAAAAAATTATATTGGGCTTTTATTGGACCGATTTCAACGTTTAATCCTGAAAATTTGAAGAAAAAAAATATTTAAAAAATTCTACATGTGAAACCGACATGCAAATCACATGTAATTTTCCTCATCTACTACTGGCCTCTCGACCCCCCCCCCCCTTTTTCCCCTATTCCTCTCTTTTTTAAGCCAGCCGTCAATCAATAGTTCCTTTCTTTTTTTTTTCAACTTTCCGTAAGCTGATGTTCATCTATTTCAAAGAAAATATTTACAAATATAAATTTAAAAATATAAAACAAAATTTGAACAAAATAAAAAATAAACGAAGAAAATTTTCAGGTTTCACCAATTTTTCTATTAAAAATCACCATTTTACTTTCACAACCACTGAAAAATGTGATAAACAAGACAAAATGAACACAGGCGGCATGAATGATGCGAACACACAAACACATCAAGATGGAGAAGAAATAACGCAAAAAAGCAGATGGTAAGAGATACTAAGAGAAGAATGGAATAAAAAGCGTGAGAGAAAAAGAAAAAAAGGAAGAAGCTTCGTTTTTTACTCTAGATGCTGTTTGTATATGAGGAGAGCACATGAACTTGAGTAAAACGAAACATAGCCACCGCTGCTCCAACAAAAAAAATTGTGAAAGTATTAAAATGCAAAAAAGAAAAAGGATATGCTGACGTACCGAGTTCGCTATAGATTCCTGAGCTTTTGATTCTTTAAAAACGACGTCAATCTTCTGACAATCTTTGAATTCTCGAATCTGTTCGTCAAACTCGATGAGAATCTACACAAAAAAAAACTATTTTTCTTTAGAGAACAATTAAAATTCAGCATTTTAATTTTAATATTAAAAAAAATGGAAAACCTTTTTTTTCCAGCCTAAAAACTTTTGTGAAATGTTTCTTAATCCAGTTTTCGAATATTTTTATCAAAAAATGTTCTTTTTTACTTACATTTTCTGGCAACGTAAATATCATTTCAACTTGTTGACCTTTGCACGCCTTTTCAATCGTCGTCTTTAATCGTTCGACATCTGATCCTCCAGGTAGTGTCACTCGTTTATACGTTTCTTTTCCCTTCTCCACACTGAAATAATTTTTTTAAAACTTGTTCTTCCTCTTTATTTTTTTCTTTCTTTAAACCTTGTTCGAACCAACAAAAATCGAGTTTTGTTAAACGAATCTCGTCTTCCATACGAATACGTCGGCGAATTCAATGGACCCGGCGATGCTGGAATGGATGGAATTAAATCTTCTCAAAAACTGACCATTTTTCGTATGTTTTTTTCACTGAGAATTTTACTCGCATGTGGAAAAGCTACACCATTTCTAACATGTTTCGGCAAAAAACGTGAGATTTTATGCGCTAGTGATACGCAGTTTTAAAATGGTTTGGGATTTATCAGTAATTTCTCGCTAAAAACTGGAAAAATTTAGCCGCTACGCGAGGAAAAAAAGGTTGCACCCCCTTGGAGGTAGCAAAAACACATCGCGACAAACTCGAACAAATTTTTAGAGCATTTTGAAAAATACTCGAAGGAATTTTAAAATTCTAATATCTAAAACTCATTTTACTTGCGTAAAAGATAATTGAAATTTTTTCGTGAAAAAATATCGACAGAGTTTGAATTTTTTACCGGGTGTCGGTGGAGCCGTATAGTTATCAAACGAGTTTTTTATTGAATATGGGAAAGGCGGATCTCGAAGATAGTTTGGTACAAATTCGTCGCTTCCATTTTGATTGCTGGTATTTGAAGAGCGGCGCATCGAATTGTCTATTAGTTCATACGAAATTAATTAATATTATTGTTTTCAAATCTTACTTTGCACCATTTCTTCTGAATCTCCCGGCTCTAATATTTCTTTTAACGTTCTTTGATCTTTCGGGCAAACCTAAAATTCGAACAAAACATTTGTTTCTTAGAACTAGTTCGCTACCTCGTACGGTGTTCTTCCTTTCACGTCTTTTTCGCTTAATGAAAATCCAGCTTCGATGAGCAATAAACACGTTGATTCGTGACCCCGATGAGCGGCCCAGTGAAGCGCACTCCTGAAGATCAAGTTTTAATGGGATTTTTTTCTGAATACAGGAAAAACCACAATTGAATTAAAACAAAACGGAGAGGGGGGTGGGGGGAGGAGTGAGGGAAAGGGGGAGATTATTTTTATCAATGGTCAAATCTACAAAGAATTCACAAATTTAGAACCATAGACTGCATGACGGTGGGATAAAAAAAGAGAAATAAGAGCATCATTTCTCTCTCTCTCTCTCTCTCTCTGTTTCAATTGTTTCTGCTCCATTTCTCTTTCCATTTGTCTATTTTGACGGCTTATAACAGTTGCTCATTTATTTTTACACCGCAAAAATTTTGTGGAGCGTGTTCTTTTCATTTTAAATCATCTGAATTTTTTATCTTTTTCCTCAGAATTCTTTGTTCGAAAAATTCGAAATGTACAACCCTCACACGTATTCAACAAATCAACACGAAATTCGTTATTGATTCTATTGCACTTTTCTCTCGAATGCTGACTGCAGAAATTAATAAAAAGGGATCATTCAAAGCAACAAGAACTGAAACTTCAGACAGAAACTTGTTTTGAACTCAGACACCTTTGTAATAAAAAATAAAATGTTTGTCTAGCTATTTTCCCAATCTAAAAAAAAATAAAAAGAAAACGAACTTACCATCCATTTGATTTGTGCTTGTAATTTGTGTCGACCTTTCTTGTTAATAACGCGTCTCGTATTCGTTGATCATCTCCCAAACTGCACAGATGCAAAAAATCCAATTGTAGCTGATCAAAAGCGTATTTCAGAGTGGCCATTATTTTCTGGTTGACTTTCCTCAAATTAAATAAAAAACCAATCGAATTCTCTGCAAAAAAATTACCGCTTTTATACTATTTTCAAATTATTGATAATTTTTGCAAAAAGAAATTTTTTCTTTCGACTTCTCCTTCAGTCGAAGATTGGAGACACTAATGAAACTTGAGATAAAAATCAGGAATGTGTAAAAATTTAGTATTTTAATCATGTCTTCACTTACTTCTCTTAGTCTTTTTAAACGGGATCTCGAGTAAAAATTACGAAAACAATTTTTAAACGAAATAAAAAAATATTTTTTTTGAACTTAAAGTATTAAAAAAATGATTTCTGTAAACTTTCGTCGTAATCAATGTTTTGTACGCAACAACTGTATTAATAGTTGAATTTATCTGAAACTGAAAAATATTCTCACTGAAAAGAAATAAAACTTAAGTCAAAAACCAATTTTCAGACATTTTAAAATACTCGTTTTATTCGTTAAATTAAAAAAAAATAAATAGAAAACAAATTTTTAAAAAAAACACATTTTTTTTAGGATGTGGAGCGGGGAGGGAAAAACATCAAAAAGGATGAGCACATTCTCTCACTTAAATTCTTCGATTTTATCATTTGAAATCGGGCAACTCAAATGAAAAATCTCAGACTTTTCAATAAACTCTACAATACAAAAACAAATTTTAAATTGAGAACGGAAATATCCTTAAGATATTTTAAAAATTTAATAATATGTAGCACATGTTTAGTTTGAAAAAAGGAAAAAAACAATTTTTTTGACCATTTTGTATTTTATAAATTTAATTAATATTTTCATTTCGATATTTTTGACCCTCTTTTGAAGAGCGATCCAAATCCTTTTCTTTCTGAAAAAAAAAATTTAAAAAAAATTTAAACTTGGGAGATTTTTACTTGATGATTTTATTGAATCATTATCATCATAGTTTCCAATGGTCGATGGTGTCGAGGCCAAACTTGCTGATACTCCACGTCCGTCTATCGATTGATTACTTTCCACCCATGTAATAAATTCACCATTTTGTGGATTCGTTTGCGGTGACATCGATCGCTCTATCGGTTGATACGATGACGATGAATGCTCTTTGTAGGTCAACGTTTCCTGGATCAATTTATTTGAATATTAATATTTTATGAGAACTCAAAAAAAAACTTACTGTATATCCCGACTTTCCTGGCGTCGCCTGGGTCGTGTGTCCAATTTCTTTCACGTCCCCTGAAAAAATGAAAACTTTTAAAACAATTTTAATAAATTTAGTGCAGTTAATAGTACATAATATGTATAATGAATCACACATTTTGAAAATTTTTAATCAAATTAAACGGACAAACAAATTTAATTAAAAAATGTGAAATCGTTAAACAGAGACAGTGAATGTAGCTGAAATTTTTATACACTTGTAAAGAATTATTTTCAGACAAATTATGAAAATTAAAGAAAGTGAAAACAAAAAATATTTTTTTCATGCAATCGGTTGCCAGTGAGTGCCCTTTGTCGTGTTTTGTCAATAATTCAATTTGGCATAACAATTCTCACCATTTGTTCCATCGACATTATTAAGACAATTCGCTCCGGCAACTGCCTCTTCAACTTCTCCGTAAATACTTTCGGAATAAACGGATTGTCGACGACTTGCTCGTCGAACAACACCGATTTTTCGCGTTGCCGTCATTATTACCGCCGCACCAACTGTCGGCAATAGTGGACCAGATGGCGCCGGTATCATTTGCATTGTTGTTGATGTTAAAGAACCACCAAATCCACGCGGTAATGTGGAACAATCACGAATCATTTCTGGTACGTTATGCTTGCCACGCGGCAACGAATTACAACCCCCTGGAAGCGAAAAGCGAAAAACTAAAAACCACAAAAATAACGAAAATTAATAGAAAAAAATTAGGGAATAAGCATAGAAATAAAAACAACAAAGTAATATTCCAAAAGAAAATAAATGATAATGACCGAAAAAAAAATTTAAAAAACCGATTAAAACCAACTTGTATAATCAAGCTCATGCTGTGACAAATCCTCAGCGTACGCTGATGATGACGCATGCGACAATCGATTTATTGAGTTGGCAGTTAAGTCGTTCCCGGCAATTGTTCGGCGAGGAACTACCATGGGAACATGTGGATGTTGTTGTGACATGAAATCTTCTGAAAATAGAAAACCAAAAGTCTGAAGTTCCCGGTTTATGTCATGCAGTGTTAAAAAACCAGAATAGATTTTTGAAAACTTATTTTTTAAGCTCACTTACCGTTATACGAATACGATTTTAGCTGATTGCTCGGCGCCAATTGTGCATGAAACTGAATTTTGGCGATCCATTCAAGCATTTGACGTTCATCTGAACACGAGAAGATAAACTCTGAACCATCTTGAGTAAGAAGCCTGTAATAATTTCATAATTTTTTTTTGCTGAAATCTTCATACTTGAACGCGTTCTTTCGTTTTGCATATTCATGGTCCTGCTCACAAGTGGCACCATAAATGTAGACAGGTGGTGCTGCTGCTACATTTTCAATGAATGCCGTTTCGTCTTTGAAAAAGCACAATAATTGACCGCATAATATTCCGTAATAATTTTTCCATGATCGAATTGTCGCTCGTTTTCCACCGCTTTGAGCGCATTGTTTTCTATCGAAAAATCTTAAAAAAAGAAGCTAAAATATTAGAAAAACAAAATATTAACTTTCGAACCCTTTCATATCAATCGCTCCCATATCTTCCCATCGACTTGATTTTCTAATTGACTGTGGTCTTCTTGTGTTGAAAGACGGTGTTTTTGTCATTTCAACTCCTCCAGTCGATTGTTGATAGGATGGACTCGTCATGGATGTTGTTGTCGTCGTTGAAAAAATGTTCGACGGCGTCAAATCGGCTGTTGTTTTGCTTCTCTCTTTTCGATCTTTGCGCGGCATTGTGTGCGTTGTGAATTCTTCGCCCGACGGCGACGGCCTTAGCAACGAAATTTCTTGCGTCTTTCGACGTTCGCGTTCTTGTCGACGATTCGCCAGAATATTTCCTTTCTCCACAATTTTGATAGTATCACGTCGCTTTTGATCCTCTTCGGCAATTCGAGCACGGTCAATTTCCTTACTTCTCAGGCGATTAAAGTTTTGTTCGACTAGTGTCAGTTTTTTCACCATTTCACACTTTTCGTTTTGCGCTTCTAATGTGACGAGAAAATCGTCAAACTCTCGCAATTGTGTTTCGGCCGCCTCAACCGAATCGACTATTCGCCAATCGTCACCCAACAAACGTTCGCGCTCCAAGAGCCACATCTCAAGTTGGGTAGCGTTTTGTTTCCAGCGTTGACAATCAAAATTCTCATCATACAATTCGGCACGATCCTTCCAAATGTCGCACAACATTGCCCACGACTTTTCAAGAATTTCCACCTTTTCAGCAATCTCTTGCGACAGCACATGACTTGATTGAATCATTCGACGACCCTGTCGTGTAAAATCGTCAACAAAAGCTTTTCGTCCTTGCATTTCAACGTTGTACTCGTCGTGTCGACGCGCCAAACTTTCGCATCCGGCAACGTCTCGTGGCAATTGTTCCGACGTCATTGTCGTCTGCATGTTTTTCATCCATTGCATCATTTCGCGATATTCTTGGAAATATGATTGTAAACTTTGCATATGTGTCAAACGTTCATAATGTTTTCTGGCAGCCTCGAGAATATCCTTCAACTGTTCTTCCATATCTAATCGTCGAACTTCTAAATGATGTCTTGTATCGGGGAACGCATTCCACAACCGTTCAGCTTCGTGACAAAGTTCGGCTACTTGTTTTTCAACCGCTTTCATTCCGTGCATAAATTCGTCGTGCCTTTGAAGTTGCGCTTTGACTGACGCCAAATCAGCCCGCGACAAATCCTCTTGTTCCATTGCAACACCAGTCGCCTCTTTGTCTTGAAGCCAATTTAATGTTTGGTCAGCTTCCTGATCGAATCGATGGACTTGTCGGGCGCCGTTCAATGCTTGTTTTCTTTCGTTCGCTACTTCGTTGACATGCGTCCACAATCGTTGAACATCAGCACTTTTCGCTGTTATTGATGCGCCATACGGATGCCCACTTCTCAGTAAATCTTCTTGATTACGTTGAACTGTAGCAACACGTTCGCCAGCTGCGGCCAATTCACGCACTGTTGTTTCGAATTTCTCAATAATTTGCTGGCAATCCTCTAAATCACGCCCGTAGTCTTCAGCGGACGAAACACGTTCTTTTTCT